>OZ005649.1:358838518-359493518 GCA_963930645.1 Salticus scenicus | reverse complement strand
CTAATAATTAACACATTACAAAAAAAAAAAAAAAAAAAAAAAAAAAAAAAACAGTTTAAAGGAAAATTTTTCTTAGATTATTGATAAGAGATCTGGGTCTTTTTCTTAAAAGAATAACAAAATTGGAAGTATACTTATAAATAACTAAATTAAAGTTTGTCAAGTAAGACATTTGTTTAATTGAGTGAAGTGTTAGTAGCCCAAAATTTAAATTCTTAAAAAAAAAAAAAAAAAAAGAAGAAGAAGAAAGTACATAAGATAGACATATTTTCTTCCAAAAATAGCACCAGCTAAGAAATTTAAACAAATTTAGAATATAGAATCAGGAAAAAAAAAAAAAAAGCAGTTTAAAGGAACATTTTTCTTAGATTATTGATAAGAGATTGGGTCTTTTTCTTAAAAGAATAACAAAATTGGAAGTATTCTTATAAATAACTATATTAAAGTTTGTCAAGTAAGACATTTGTTTAATTGAGTGAAGTGTTAGTAGCCCAAAATTTAAATTCTTAAAAAAAAAAAAAAAAAAAAAAAAAGAAGAAGGAGAAGGAGAAGAAGAAGAAGAAAGTACATAAGATAGACATATTTTCCTCCAAAAATAGCACCAGCTAAGAAATTTAAACAAATTTAGAATATAGAATCAGGAAAAAAAAAAAGCAGTTTAAAGGAAATTTTTTTTTTAGATTATTGATAAGAGATCTTTTTCTTAAAAGAATAACAAAATTGGAAGTATAATTAGGAATAACTAAATTAAAGTTTGTCAAGTAAGACATTTGTTTAATTGAGTGAAGTGTTAGTAGACCAAAATTTAAATTCTTAAAAATAATAATAAGAAGAAGAAGAAGAAAATACATAAGATAGACTTATTTTCCCCCCAAAATAGCACCAGCTAAGAAATTTGAACAAATTTATAATATAGAATCTGGAAAAAAGAAAGCAGTTTAAAGGAAAAAATTTCTTAGATTATTGATAAGAGATCTGGGTCTTTCTCTTAAAAGAATAACAAAATTGGAAGTATTCTTAGAAATAACTAAATTAATGTTTGTCAAGTAAGACATTTGTTTAATTGCGTGAAGTGTTAGTAGATCAAAATTTAAATTCTTTAAAAAAAGAAGAAGAAGAAGAAGAAAGTACATAAGATAGACATAATTTACCCCCAAAATAGCACCAGCTAAGAAGTGTAAACAAATTTAGAATATAGAATCTGAAAAAAAAAAGAAAAAAGAAAATATATATATATATATATATATATATATATATATATGAAGGGTAGGAAATCATAGCAAAGGGAAATTATCTTGGTCGAATAAAATATACTAATTAGAAGTAAAGTAGATATTTTACACCAAATCTAATATATATATTTTTTTATGAGTTTGCCGCAAATAAGTTTGAAATCGTCATTTAGTTTTATTCTTTCTTTTGATGGTTCGATTCCATTGACAGAAATGCGATGACCCAAGAAATTTAATTCGCTCTGGAAGAACTGGCACTTTGCAACCTTTATTACAAGACCAGCATCTTGAAGACGTTGAAAAACTTGTCTAAGATGATTCCATATCTTTAATGTGTTTATTCTATGACTGAATGTTCTATTTACACATTTACAGAGTACGTACAAAAGATAGAAAATATATACATAGATGTATAACTTACAGCGCCGTCTGATGGATACTACAAGATACTACACATTATATTAAATGTAAAAATTACTTAAAAATACACGAAAAGAAAGCAATAGTAGAATTGGATGGGAGTGTATCGCTTTATCAAAACTAGACTTCATACTAAGAGCTTTTATTATACGTTTTCGTAATAGAAAATTTGATGCAAATTGCTAAAAGTTTTATTGTAATGGATTTTTTGTCTAACCAGATTTTAATGTAAATGATTCTGAATTCACTTAAAATAATAGTACATACAAACGGTTACTTCGACGATATTTTAAAGTGATTTAAATTATTTTGGAAATATTCGAAATAATTCATAAAAGTTTATCTTTTTTTATTTTTAAATTGTTTATGAAAAACTACATTAAAAAAAAAAAAATCTCTGCTCATGGTTGATCAAAATAAGTAACATCAATATATTTTAAAGAACACATTTTGCTTTAATAGGTCAAAAATCTGAAGTGGCCCCACTCGACTTTCCGAACATTAACTAATTAACGGTTGTATGTAAGAGAAGTCATTAAATAAACAAAAGAGAAAATTATAATAGGGAAATTCAGTATATATATTTTTTTTTGTATAGTATGTTATTTAAATTAACGCTAATGCCTTTAAATGGTTTTGTCTTATATATCATAATAATAATAAAGAAATTTTTGTTGTGTTCCTGTAAAAATCTATAGTGCTAGCCACTCACTAAAATCTTCACAGTTTGTGCGACGATGACCTATAATATGTATATAAATTTTCAGCTCAATCGGATATGGAGTTGAGACGCTATCGCACTTTAAAGAATATGTATATCATTATCCATTATTCTATATCATTATGCATCATGCCATTATATCTTCTATATCATTATGCATAATGATACAGAATTTTAAGTTGTGTTCCTGTAAAAAAACTATGCGTGCTAGATTCAGCAAAATCTATGCGGTTCGTGCAAAGGTGAACTATAACATGTGCATAAATGTTCAGCTCAATCGAATAAAGCGTTTGGACGCTGGGCTTTTCTAATTTGGGCCTATAGGCCATAATGATAATGAATTTTTTTTTTATGTGCCTGCAAACAAACTATAAGTGCTAGATTCACCAAATTCTATACAGTTCGTGCAACAGTAACCTATAAAATGTGTATAAATATTTTGCTTAATTGAATAAGGTGTTTAGACGCTATCGCACTCTTAAAAATTTGATCTTATAAACCGTAATGATAAAGAATTTTTCTTTGTGTCCGTGTAAAAAAACTGCATGTGCTAGATTCACCAAAATCAATAAGGTTCGTGTTATCATACTTATCAACATTCAAGTCATTATAAAGAGAGCGTTTAGACGCTATCGTTTTCACTCATATACATACACATGCACACACACACATACATACATCATCGTAAAAATAGCAAAAAATTAACTCAGGGGACCCCATAACGTATAGAAACCTCAAAATCTCAAAGTCAGATTTTTGACATGATTACCATACTTTCCTTACGTATGTATGTTCGGAATGTAAAAATGAAAATATATTTTATATGTCACAAATAGTTATTTGAATTAATCGGATTTATAACAATAAAACACCATATTATTTAAATATCATCATCATCATCATATTTTAGTTGATTCATGAAATACAATTGCGTCTACTGCTTGACCAATTACGTAATGTAGTCCAATATCAGGTCATAAATATAAATATATTTAATATTAGAAAAATTCACAATAAAGAAATATAGAAAAATGCATATTTATTTTAAGCAATGTACACAATAACATACATTTAAAATAAATTATTCACTTATAACAACAACAAAAAAAAAAAAAAATCCTTTTAAACTCTCCTAGATAAACTTTATGCAAATTGAGATATTTCATGTTTTTTTTTTTTTTTTTTAAGTAAATAAATTTATTCTTTTTTATTAATACATAAATACACAAACTCAATAACTTTGAAACATATTTCACATTATCTGAAAAAAGCTTTCAAGAGATAAGGGGAAACACTCTGAAGAAGAGCTCATATCTCCTGCAAAAGTTATGAACAATAACCATCTTTATAAACTTCGCAACGATTGAAATTCGCCCAATTTAGAACATTTTCCTGCACTATAATATTATCCTCTTCTCCCATCATCAAAAGTGAACGTTTAACCCTTTCTATCCTCATGATTAAAATGGCTCATCGTGTAAAATGCCATTAATGTCTACTTTCCTGCCGAGTTCGCAATCATTTTAATGTTTATCCTCATGTAATAGTTCCTCTTCTTGCGAATTCCCCCTCCTAAGGAATCGCCGTAAAATGCTGTAAAACTCCACCCTCCCTTTAGAGGAAGGAAGAGAGTCGCACTTTTCAGATTTACAGTGATGTAGTTGAAAAGACTCCTCTGCTTATAAGCGTTGGATCTTTAACAATTTATTTCAATTCTGGAAAGTATTAGAGGAAAAGTGGCTTCAACAAAAGTTGAAGGGGTGGGGGAAATTTGTTGGAGTTTCTGCGCATTTCATTCGTTTAGTTTTTAAGGAAACATTTTATTACGTTATTGTTGAAAATTGAACTTGTACTATTATATAATCTTGGATTTAAATGAAATTTTCAGTAAGGGGGAAAAAAAATAAATAAATAAAAGTAAATAAATAAATAAATAAATAAATAAATAAATAAATAATAATTGTTAGTACGAATATATCTAAATTTCAATGACTTTTATCTGAAAATTCAAAGCTTTTAATAAATAAATATTTATTAAAAAGTACTTTAAGAATTAACAATAAACTTACTAAAATAGATCCAGTGATCTATTTCTAAATAAGATATTTTTTATAAATAATTACATCTTTATCGATATTAATATTACTATTAGAAATAAATTTTTTGTTTCGGGTTTAATCTGAAAACTTTCATCTAACATTAAAACTTTCACTTAAACGAAATTTATACCTAACTTATCATCCATTATTCTAAAACATTATTGAATTTAGTTTATTTGATTTATGAAGATGGTGGACGTTAGTTTTTTTAATCACTGCATTATAATTGTAAAACATTGCATATATATTCATTGAAATATAACAATATTAAGATCCTTAAGCTTTTCGAAAACTATTTTTCAATCGATTTCGCAGGTTGTTGTCGTTGGGAAAATTAGTGTTCACTGATAACCCATTCTTTGCCGAAAGAAGAAATCGGGGAAAGTCTACATTTTGTCCTTGCATTGTACAGAAGATTAGAGAATATTTGTGCATTGATATTGATTTGAAAGGTTATTATCTATATAAATAAAGAGAAGTGTGTGTGTGTGTCTGTGTGTCTGTCTGCGCTCTGCTGCTCACACTACTGATCGCAGAGCTTCCAAATTTAGCATATAGGTACATGGGACCCTGCAGGTGTGCACATCATCGAGATTTTGTCGAATTTGAATTTTTTAAATTAATGTTTTTTCGATTTTAAATATTGGCTTCAATGTTTCATTTTTCATGAATTTATTCTTCGATTGTAATCGTCTGCGTAACTTAGCAACGGCTATTATGCAATTCATTTTTTATGTAATACATTCATTTGAAGGAGATTTTCTTTCTTTTTTTTTCTTTTATTATTATTAATATATTTATTGAAAATCAAATAGAAATGCAATAGAAATAAATTGTTACATTTATGTATAAATTTTATGCTATAGCAACTTTTTATTTTTCATTTTTTTAATTAATTCCTTTAAAAGAAAAATCTTTTTATTATTATTATTATTATTATTTTTATTTATAAGATCTATTGGGTGAAAAAAATGGTAGTTTATAGTAGAAAGGATAAACTGATTAAAATTCGTTTTTCATGTATTTAGTTCCTTTTAAGAGAAAATTCACTTTTTTATTTTATTTTATTGCACTGGTCGGAATCAAATCGTAATATAGTGTAAATAACGGGGGCTATAAAACACATGGTTCAAAAACTAAAATATATAATAGATGCTGAGATACAGTCATCAATAAAATCGCAGTTCTTAAATAACAGAAAATCCAGAAGTCGTTGATAAATACCCAGATTGAAGTGCCCGGGAAAGACGTTACTGTAGACAGTGGGAAACTGAACCCGATGCAGCACGGGTAGAAAAAAGAGCTGCCTTAGGCAACGGGTACCCGAAGAAGCGAGATCTAAAGCGATTTGAATGCTTTTTTTTTTTTTTTAAGTTTTTATTTGTAATGTGGTGTAAAAAATAAATACTGATCCAATTCTTTTGAAAATTCATTTAAATATAGTGACCAGTGAAGCGGGCGTAGCCTGCTAGTTATAAATAATATTGTATATATTGTATATATATTGTATAATATATATATATATATATATATATATTAACTAACCACACTTGACTGAAATTAAAGCATTATGGAAAACATATTGGAATTTTTTTATGAAATTCTTGGTAATTCTTATTTCAAATATCCATAAGATTACTCATTAGAGAGAATAAATGAAAAATTGTAAATCTCTTGTAACAAACTGAAATATAATAGTAGGTAAAAAAGGAGAGTTGAGAGTCATGAGGGTGAGGGACCGAGGGACCGGAAAGTCGTGCGGGTGCCACACCACCCCCTGAGGGGTCTAGATGACTTGGTATTGACCTTGAGACATCCTCTAACTTGATCGTGAAACGTGACGAGGGTATTAATGAAGAAAATTAATTAAAAAAATTTAACGAGTGGTTTATTGTAAAAGGTGACGATGGTTTTAAAGCGATGTTTGCGGTATAAGGTAAAAAGTAGGATATTGTTTGTGAGTCATTAGGAAATTAATTAGGAGGTTAATTAAGAAATTAATTAGGAAATTAATTAAGAAATTAATTAAAAATTTTAAAAATTGAGAAATAAATAAGGAATGAATAAAATATACGAATGTGGATGTGCATAGAGTATGTAAGAAATAGAGAGGTTTGACTGGGGTTCGAACCCGGTACCTTACAGTAAAAATATTTCCATAAGACAGTAGTTTTCGAACGCGAAACCGCTGACCTATGGAAATATAGCCTGATGACTGTATCTTAGATATAAATATGTATTTTTCGATTGAATATCATTTAGTGTTCATGATGTTACCGTCCCGCCGATAGGAAGGGATTTTCGTGTTCTGCATTTATTTTGTGATGTGTGTTGTCTTTTCGATTCTTTATATTTTTTCTGAAGGTGGGAAGTTTAACGTTGATTTTATTTTAAATTTAAACGATACGGGAAATTTATCCTTTTCAATGTGATGTCTTCACATACGTGCTGCCATGGAGGAAACTTATCGAGACCCGAAAGCGGTTGCAAGTTTTGGAGGTGTAGATGCCTTACACCGTGCTGCCCGCGGCAAGTTATCAAAGAAAAAAATTCGGGAATGGTTACAAGGAATAGATGCATATTCACTTCACAAACCGATTCGAAAAAAATTCCCCACGAACCGTGTCATAGTATCCAGAATTGATCAACAGTGGCAAGCAGATTTAGCCGATCTGACGTCTCTTCAAAAGTTTAACGATGGTTTTCGCTACATTTTAACTTGTATAGATATCCTCTCAAAACGAGCGTGGGCGGTTCCTCTGAAATCTAAAAAAGGTGAAGAGATTGTGAAAGCTTTTAAAAAAATTTTCTCTGAACGAAAACCCGACTGTTTGAATACGGATGCAGGAAGGGAATTTTTGAATAACAAGTTTCAAAATTTTCTAAAAGAGGAAGGTGTGAAATTTTTCAGAACTTTTAACAACACGAAAGCGTCCGTAGTAGAACGATTTAACCGCACTTTAAAAACTAAAATGTGGAAATATTTTACCAGTCGTCGTACTTACCGCTACCTAGACGTGTTAGATCAATTACTTTATAGTTATAACCATACTTATCATTCGAGTATTAAAAGGGCGCCCGCCGAAGTAACTCCTGAAAATGAAAGCGACGTGTGGTTTACTCTGTACGGAGATATGGGGAATGAAAAGAGAAAGTCTTGCGTGTTTAAACCGGGAGATACGGTTCGAGTATCCAAACAAAAATTAACCTTTGAAAAAGGATACGAAACTAATTGGACGGAAGAACTCTTCGTCGTGACCGAGTGCGTGCGACGGGAACCGCCCGTCTACCGGATCAAGGATTTGATGAACGAACCTATCTTAGGGACATTTTACGCAGAAGAACTTCAAAAAGTTCAACCTAAAGAGAACTTTGCTATCGAAAAAATCTTAAAAAAGCGAATGAGAAAAGGGCGATTAGAGTATAAAGTGAAATATAAAGGATATCCTTCTAAATTCGACCAATGGATACTGGCTTCTAATTTATTCCATTTATAAATTGAATCGACATTTCTTTTGAGAATCATTCGCCAACATGTCTTTCTACGTGACGCTACCTTCCGACAGTTCTTTGAAATTTTACCCAGAAAATAAAATTTCACATTTTATTACGAGATTACCTTCCCCTCTTGATCTGAAAGGTGAATGGGAGGTCGGACTTGTGGAATTGATTTATCCGCATATGTGGAGTAATATATTTGACGGAGGAAATGAATACGAATACGATGCAGGTATTGGAACGATGAAAAGAACTAAAATCCCCTTTGGATTTTTTGAAAGCCCTTCAGACATTATTAAATGGATGAACTATCAAGACTTCAACGGTTTAATTCAGATAAGCTATAACAAACATACTAGAAAAGTGAAAATTGGATTAAAACCAACAGCTAGAATAAAGTTATTACCGGGACTTGCCGAAACTTTAGGCTTTTATCCGATCGAATTGGCTAACAATGAGGATCCTATACGCGATAGTCCTTTTAAATACTTTGAAGGGATTAAAGAAGCTGACCCGAATTTCGATTTAAAATTATTTTACATATATTCGGATATAGCAGAACCTCAGATCGTTGGTCATATAGTATCCCCTTTACTTAGAGTAATTACTGTGAAAGGTAAAGATGGTGATATGATTCACGAAATGTTTGACAGACCACACTATGTCCCTCTTTCAAGGAAAAACTTTCAAACAATTGAAACTGTTATAAGGACACACACAGGACGATTGGTGTCATTCGAGCGTGGACAGTTGATCGTGAAACTTCATTTTAGACAAAAGTACCTCTCATAATGTTTGTTCCTTACAAGTGTTGTGCGAAATCTTTTGAAGATTATTACATTCACCAGTCAGGTAGTGGTTTGAACTACTACCAAGGTTCTACATTACAAAAAGGATATGGATTAGGTGGACTGTTTCGATCTCTTTTTCGAGCTGCAGTACCCCTTTTTAAATCAGGTGCGAAAGCGGTTGGTAAACAATTGTTTCATACGGGTGTAGATGTGTTGAATGACCTGTCACGAGGTGAAGATATAAAAAATGTTGCTAAACGTCGGTTGAAAGAAGCTGGGAAAAATTTAACCGACAAAGCTGCTACAAAAATGAAAACAATGATTGGTTCAGGACAACGCTATAAAAAGAGAAAGCGATCTAATAAAACCATCATTCGCCCCAAAGTGAAGAGAGCGAAGACACACGATATTTTTGCTTAATCATGTCGGGTCTCATTCATAAAGATTCGCCTGCCTGTGTCAAATCTGAACTGGACTTGTTTTTGATACCACCTACACAGACAGCTATTGAAAAAGGACATTTCGTCGAATTTCACCCTCTCGCGAATATTCGTGATGGGGGACCTGTGGAATTTAACATTACGGGTAATGGTGAAGAATACATAGATTTATCCTCCTCGCACATGTACCTAAAAGTGAAAATTGTGAATGCTGACGGAACCGTTCTGGCTGATAAAGAACCTGTTGCACCTGTTAATTTATTTTTTCACGCATTGTTTTCTCAAATCGATGTGAGTCTGAACGAAAGATTAATATCTTCTTCGAGTAACACCTATCCATACCGTGCCTACATTGAAACTTTGTTGAATTTCGGTGAAGATGCTAAAAAAAGTTTACTAACCTGTGAATGTTTTTACAAAGATGAAAATTTAACTGTATCCGATCCCACACAAGCTACTCCCCAAAACCCTGGATTGGTGAAAAGACATGAACTCACCAAGACGAGTAAAATTTTAGATATGATCGGTCCTTTGCACTGTGACATTTTTCAACAGAATCGACTTTTACTGAATATGGTGGATTTGAAAATTAAAATGATTCGAAGCACTCCCCAGTTTTGTTTAATGGCAAAGCAAGTGGCTGGACAAGAAAAGAAATATAACGTCGTGTTAGAACATGCCTCGCTGTTTATTCGAAAAGTGAAAGTGAACCCCGGAGTTTTATTAGGGCATGCTAAAGCTTTGGAAAAAAATTCTGCAAAATACCCCATTGATCGAGTTTTATGCAAGACTTATACAATACCTGCTGGAAGTATGTCTTTTATGCAAGATAATGTTCTTTTGGGTGCTATGCCAAAACGTGTCATAATTGGATTGTTAGATAATGCCGCCATGAGCGGGAAATATGAATTAAACCCTTTTTACTTTCATCACTACAATGTTAACTTTTTAAGTGTGTATATGGACGGTCAACCTGTTCCTAGTAAACCTTTGGAATTGAATTTCGAGGATAAAAACTATATAAGAGCTTATCATCGATTATTCTCTGGTTTCAATCGTGATGCTGGAAATTTTATTTCACGAGAAGATTTCGTGAATGGTCATACTTTGTATGCTTTCGATCTAAGTCCTGATTTGTGTGACGGCCCTCACCTCAACTTACAACAACAAGGAAATTTTAGAATTGAGATAAAATTCTCCACAGCTTTACAATCCACCATTTCTGTGTTTGTGTATGCAGAATTTGAAAACATTATTGAAATTACCAAGTCTCGACACGTTTTATGTGACTTTGCCAATTAATGAAAATGGATTCTCTGCAAATCAAGAATATTTTATCCAGTGATACAATTACGAAAAAATATTTTTTAGATGTTTTCCCAAGTGATCATCTACCCGAGGTGGTCGTGCGTTATCCAGCTTGCCTCGTATGTAACACAGATGACTCGTCTGAACCTGGAACTCACTGGTTAGCCTTTTTCATACAATCTGATGATGAAGTGGAATTCTTTGATTCGTATGGAAACGACCCCAGTTATTTTAAAGGGCCTATCTCGAACTTTGCATCTCGATTTTCGCATGTGAACTATAATCCTCTGATGCTTCAGAGTGCTATAACCGCCGTTTGTGGCCAATTTTGTGTTTATTATCTATATTGTAGATGTAGGGGAAAAACCCTGAAAGAATTTTTGTCTATGTTTGTAACCAAGAATATCTGTAATGACCATCGAGTCTATAATTTTGTTGCCAAAAGATTTCGTGTGTATGCTAATTTTTATCAATAAACACTTATTTAAACTGTATACATTTTGTGTCTGTGTTCATTTATCATGGAGTTTCCACGTCTACAACATCCTTTTACTATGATTCTTGCCGGTCCAACGGGATGTGGCAAGTCTTTTTTTATGAGAGATTTGTTACATTTTAAAGAACAAATGTTTCATCCTACCATCGACAAAGTGGTTTGGTTTTATGGTATTTATCAAACTTTATATGATGAAATACCTAATGTAACTTTTGTAGAAGGTTTCCCATCGAATTATAAAGATTATTTGAATGGTAATACTTTGTTTGTGATAGATGATTTAATGACCGAATGCAGTAACGATAAACGTTTGACTTCGTTATTCACGAAAGGTAGTCACCATTTAAATTTAAGTGTTGTTTTTTTAACCCAAAATTTTTTTCAAAAAGGGAGTGAAATTAGAACAGTGTCTTTAAATGCTCAGTACATTTTTCTGTTTAAAAATCGTCGCGACATGAGCCAAATTATGCATTTGGGTAGGCAGTTGTACCCTAAAAAATCTAAATTTTTTCAAGAAGTGTATGAAGATGCTACAAAGAAACCCTTCTCATACTTGTTTATCGATTTAAAAAATGAAACGGATGAAGATATGAGATTGCGAACACAAATTCTACCCAATCAAATTCAGTTTTTATACAAGTATAAATAAAGTAATAGTGTGTGTGAAGAGTTAGTTGCTAACATGACTTTGTCAAGAGAACAACTTAGAGACCTGAAATTAATTCACTCATGTCCCAATAAATTACGTAAACATTTTCTTAAAAAATTACCTAATCGTACTGTTAAAGCTATCTGCGAGTGTACGTTGAATGTTTTAAAAGGAAACGTGCCTCTTTCTACTATTCAGAAACGATCGTTGGCGAAATATAAATCGACTCTTAGAAAGATTGGAACGAAAAAAGGATCCTTATTCACTAAAAAGAAACTGATTGTTCAACAAGGTGGATTTTTAAGCATTTTAATCCCCGCTGCCATATCAGCCATCAGCACACTCTTCCATGGAATTCGCTAAAAAATTTGCTTTGGTACCTGAAGAGGTGTTGAACAAACACACACCTTCTCAAAAACAGCTAAGTGAATTGGATAAAGCTTTGCTAAAAATATTAAACAGTTCCTTACCAGATTACGAAAAAGTGCAACGCTATTATGAATTATTGCAAAGAAAAATGAATTTACAAGAAAACAATCTACCGTGGATTCAACATTCTAATGAAGAAGTTGAGCAACAACCTGCAAAACCCGAACAAGATTCTGTGAAACAAGATTCTGCGAAACAAGAGCCCACAACAACAACAACAACACAAGAGACTGTGAATCCTGAACATATCAAACAAGAAATTGATTATAACCATCTTCCTTTAACTTTAGTACCTTCAAGAATGAAAAAACAAGCTTTAAAATTACTAGAATTTCTTAAGACGAGCCCCCACAAACTAGAGTGGAATGAAAAAAGAATAGTGTCTTTTAAAAATAAAAAAATACAGAACTCTAATATTGCAGACTTTTTTCATTTAATTTTTTCTACAAACAAAAAAGTACCTATTAACGCACAGGGTGAATTGTTACAAGTTCTCAAAGAAATGCACGTACCTCAAAGTTTCATTAAAAATAAAAATTTGTTATCACGTCCTATGTCAACGCCTAAAGTTCGAAAACAATCCCATGTAAACCCATTTTGGATTAGTCTTAAATAAAATTAATTTTTTATTATTTTCTGTCTCCTCATTCTTTCATTAAAATATGTAGACACGTGCAAGTTTGGACAAGACCTGAGAGGGGTCAGGTGGTGGGGGTGAAGACATTCCTTGAATAGCTTTAGGGTATGTGGTAACAATTGGGTTCCCACAGTTGACCACACAGGTTGGTTGGAAGGTACCAGGTGCAGGTAGACGACATACCTTTAACAGTCTTAAGGTGTGTGGCAACTATTGATTTCCCGCGTTTGACGTCACAGCTTGGTCATTGGTTATTTTTGAACAATTGCGGGCGTGGGTTTGACGTCACGAGTTGAGGGGGTAACATCCATTCTGCCTCCTGTTCTCGCTTTTGTAAGTTGTATTTTTTCATCGTGCTAAACTTTATTTCAAAATGAGTATCCACTTTTATGAAAACGGTCTTAATGTCAGTTATTATCCTAACTTTATTGAGAAAGAAAAAGCTGATGACTATTTTAACGAGTTGAAAACTTTACCGTTTTACACTCCCACCTTCAACATTTGGGGAAAAGATGTTATGCCGAAACGAAAAATGTTAGCATTTGGCGACGAGGGCCTGGTGTATGCATTCAGCGGTGCTCAAATTGTTGCTCAACCTTGGATCCCAATCATGATGGAACTTAGAAATATCGTCGAAAAGCATGTTGGATGTGCCTACAACTATGTTTTATTAAATCTGTATCCGAACGGACAAAGTTACATTTCCCAACATAAAGATAACGAATTCAGTCTGGATGATACTTTCCCTATCGCAGCTCTCAGTTTTGGGGTACCAAGGAAAATTGAATTTAAAAAGCCAAACACACCTTCTACAGTGATTGATTTAGACAATGGGTCTTTATACACTATGGCTAAACCTACGAATGAACTTTTCACTCACGGTATTGCTGTAGATCCTTCGATAAAGAATGCAAGAATAAGTCTTACTTTTCGTCATATTATTACTGTTTCTCGACCTTTAAAAAGACCTAGATTGGACTTAGAACAATCGTCTCCTGATAATGGTGGACAGTCTTGTGGTGAAAAAAACGAACAATCGCCCTCTGATAATATTGGACAATCATCCTCTATTGAACTATTAGCTTCAAAATGTGATAACGAACTTTCTTGTGTTAAAAATGAACAATCTACTAGTGGTGAACTGTCTTGCGAAATTCCAAATAATGACTGGTTGGATAAATTTTTCCAACATAGACAGAAATCAAATCCTATTCTGGGGGAATGGGATTTAGGTTGGTGTACATTTTTGCAAATCATTTTGGAAAATGAAAAAAATTTACGAGTGCACATTCGTAATTTTACAGAAAATAGTACTGGTGATCGTTTTCCTACAAAATTGGGTATTACATTGACAACGATAACGTGGCTAGATTTCCAAAAAAATATATCTTCGTTTAAATTCAATTCTGTGAAGGATAGTTTTATATCAAACAACCAACTGTTAACAGCGTTTGTGGATGAAGACATGTGTTTGTTGCAACAAATGTTTTCCACAAAGAATGCAGGATTTTATCTCAAGTCGAATGGTATAAAATTGTTCAAAGATCAGATCAACAGATTGATCGAATTGAAAAGTCAGATTTCACATTGCCTTATGGAAAGTGTTCTCGTGAAACAAATCCCAACTTTGATTTCAAACAAGAGAATTGAATGTGAGGAACATATGATTTTCGATGAAGCGCAAAACCATTATCTAACATCAATTTGTAGTGAAATTCAATCAAATATTAATACATTTTTCGAATGTAACGGGTGTGATTTGAATATAGATTGTCAGTTCGATCACGACTGTTTAATGTTAAACACTTTTGATAAATATATCTTTTCTCAAGAAACTGTTTTGCTACATTTGAACACTTTTAAAATTGTTCAAAACATTATTTCAAAACATTGTTTATGTAATTTCAATGAATCCTTTTTTAATAAGTTGACAATGCAATATTTCCATACTTATCTTGAAAAATTCTTCTCAAATAATGTATAAATGGTTTGAATAAATCACTTTTTGTTTCAATATAAAATCTATCTATGTTTTTCTTTTAATCTTATTAAGATTCTTTATGTATTTTATTTTGTAGGTGAAAAGCTTATTTGAGAAAAGAAGAAAAAATAAAAAAGAAATAAAAGCTTATTTGATAAAAAGAATATATTTAATCGGAAGAAAAAAATTACTTGAAAAACATTAATTTACAAAAATATTTTTATGTCTGAAAGAGTACAAATAATTAACTTATTTATTAAGATTTTTTACGAATTTTATTTTCTAGGAAAAAACTTATTTTTGAGAAAAAAATAAAAGAAAAACATTAATTCATAAATGATTTATTACTATAAGAAAGAAATAATAATGAGGAATATATTAATTTTTGAAAAATAATTCATTTATAATAATTGTTATCTTTTTCTATAAAGTGAAACTTGAGGAAAATCTTACTTAAGAATTAAAAATTGTTTGAAAGAACATTTTAATTTACATGAAGTAATTTATTTGAGGGATAAAAACAAAATATTAAATTGTTTTAGAATTATTAAAAAATTAAATTCCCTTTAAATACAAATATTTATTTCACTTTGAAGCAAAATGTTTACGATAGTAACTTCTTTTTCAAAAAATATCTGACAAGATTTCTACATTTTTTCTTACAATGTTACTGTACATTGAATAGAATACAGCTAGCTTGTCTAATCTTACACCATTAACTGAAGTCACGTATGTAGTAGACCACACCTAAAAAAGGGGAGTTACAATGGAAATAAACCCTCTTTTTTGAAAAGGGATGCATGTAGAGAGAGAATCTTCCCCTGCATCAGTCCCCATCCCGACCTACAGTGCGGGATCAAATTTTTAACCTTTACCCCCCCTTGACGTAACCCTCCCCTCATCCAGGATGGTGAAAATCATACACCTTCCTCTCATTCTGAATTTAGAATTCGTCTCGAGTAGATCTCAAATCTAGCTCTGTCTTTTTACTTTCCCCGTGTTTTTGAAGTTCAATATTATTACAATGGAATTTGTATTTGATGAAAATTTGCCAGCAATTTCCAACGTATGTATTTAAAACATTTATTAATATTTCAAAATGTTTAGATTATTTTTTAAAAAAATGTTTAAAAATATACTTAAATATATTATTTCTCTCTTTTTTTCAGTTTGAATTTGATTTTGGACTTACCCAAGAGATCATTTTGGGTGAGATATTAGAGAGCAATTGTATCGATTGGACATCACCGGTCAATTTCTCAGATGACGATTCAATGGTAAATATAATTTCTTTAAAAACTTGTAGAATATTTTAAAATAGATTTTTATACTCAAAATATTCTTTTTTCCTTATTTCAGATTGAATCATCCGCTGAATCAACCATCAAAGTACCTCCCGGTTTTAAAGCTTTCGATCCTGTCCGTCGCTCGAACCAGGGACTTGCTAACCGCTCGCTTCTTCGAAAATCTGTAAGAAAAATACATTTTTTATTTTTCTAGGAAAATTTCAGCATATGATTTGAACTTAAAATATTTTTATGCTTTTTTCTTAGGCACCATTAGTAAACAACGAACCTGGCCCTTCACATCTGAGTGAAGTACCTGTAGAGCCAACACTACACTGCGCGGTTTGTGGAGGTGCTTTTTTGAATACTAGGGAGCTTAGACTTCATCTGAAAAGTCATATGGTATAGATTATTTCACTTTTTCTGTTTAACTGTTTGAATAATATACAATGTTTTAAAAAAATATGTTTTCTTTTTTGCTCAAGGTTGTTCAGACTGGTGCTGGATCTAGGGAAGAACGTGTGGATTCAAGATCAGCTTCTTCAGAACCTCAAGTATGTTAGTTTCAAAATTTTTTTTAGCGTTAAAGTTGAGTTTTCAGGATTCATTTCTGTTAAAAATTTAATTCTCTCTTTAAAGTAATTAAAAAACTAGTTTAGATAAACTAAAAATACATTTTCACTTAGAATAAAAATTAAATTCACTCTTAAAAGTAATTAAAAAACTTGATTAGATAAACTTAAAATACATTTTCACTTAGAATAAAAATTAAATTCACTCTTAAAAGTAATTAAAAAACTTGATTAGATAAACTTAAAATAAATTTTTACTTAGAATAAAAATTAAATTCACTCTTAAAAGTAATTAAAAAACTTGATTAGATAAACTTAAAATAAATTTTTACTTAGAATACAAATTAAATTCACTCTTTAAAGTAATTAAAAAACTTGATTAGATAGACTTAAAATAAAATTAAAAAGTTATAATAAAATCCTCTTTTGAAAAAACTTGACAAAATAATTAAAACTTGTTTTCTTTTCTTTTTGCTATTTTTTTAGAATTCTATCCAAGTAGTTTCTGGAGGTGAGAGTAGCTGCAGCGACATCGTGCCCATACCTACTGATGTTGGGATGAACACCGATAGTTCTGATGACATGGAAGAGACAACTGCAAAATCGAAGGTATATTTTTTATTTTTTGCATGAGGTGGGAAAAATTTTTCCATTACTTTTCAAAAATGTTAGGTTTTCAAAAACGAATTTCCCTCTAAGTTTTAAAATAAATTCTCTCTAAAGGCAGGTTAGAAAAAAATCTTGTTAGAAGAAAAAACGAATTTCCCTCTAAGTTTTAAAATGTTAGGTGGATAAAAAAACTAATTCCCCTCTAAGTTAGAAAAATGTTAGGAGATAAATCTTGATAGATTAAAAACACTTGTTAGTGGAAAAATAATTAAAATTTTTAAAAATAATTAAAATTCTAAAACAGGTTTTTTGTCCATTTCAGACATGTCCTGTTTGTGGGAAAGTTTTTACCCATACGGGTAAATACAATCGTCATCTAACAAGTCATACTAATGAGAAGCCATTCCAATGTGAAGAGTGTCAAAAATCATTTTCTCGAAATGACAATCTTCTTAGGCACATGAAGGTGCATAAAAATGAAAAACTGTTTTCTTGCGAAGATTGTGATAAAAAATTTCTTCTAAAACAGCATCTGGAAAGGCATCGAAGAACTCATGAAAATGAAAAAATATTTAATTGTGATGAATGTGAAAAAATATTTAATAGAAAGGATCATTTGAGAAGACATCGGTACAGTTTTCATGAAAAAAGCCCTTCTTACCCCTGTTCAAATTGCAATTTAAAATTCACAACTAAACAATCTTCCGTGGAGGATCAAAATTGTGATGGCATGTCTCCGGACCACCTCTAGGGGTGTGCCCCAGACCGTCGCCAATTGCCCATCTGCGCAGCATTAGTGCGACGTAAAACCCATTCACCATTCACCACAACTAAACAGAACATAATGCAACATCAAAGAACTGTCCATGGAAGCGTGGCTAGTAGTAGCGATCAAGCTTCGAAGAAAATAAAAATTAATAACAATAATAGAATTAGAAAAACCACACAAGCCCTCAACGTTTTTAAAAATTTCTATCTTTATCCTGAGCCTGAGGAGGAAAGCAACATAAATATTTTTTCTAATAATAGTCGAAATGAAATTTTTAACATCCTAACTAACGAAATTAATGATAAAAAATCAATAAAATGGCACGGGGTGATGAAGGCTGAATTCGTGAAGGTGGATGGAGATGAAATTAAGGAGAGAGCCTCATTTTACTTCTCATCTAAATGCACCATTCAATTAACCCCCGATAACTTAAATGAAAATATAAATACAATGTTTAAAAAAATTGAAAATAATATTGAAGATTTCCAAAATCAGGGATCCGACTGGATTTTCAACAAGATTGAATGCCTTGAATTAAAAGTGGCAAAATACATACCCCTTCGCGGTGGCTCTTTCATAGCAACCCCTCAGAAATTAAAAGCTAAGAAGGCCTTAATTAATATACAAAATTTCAATGATAATAAATGTCTCATATGGTGTCTTCTGGCCCATAAATATAAATTTGAAAATCATCCCGATAGAGTGAATAAATATTACCCATATGAGCATGAAATAATTTTAAATGACATTCCCTGCCCAATTCCATATAATAAAATACCAGAAATTGAAAAATTAAATAATTTAAGAATAAATATTTTTATATACGATGCCGATGAAGACATCTGTCCTCTCTACATTTCTCCTAGAGAGGATGAAGATGTCATAAATTTATTATTATTGGAAGATTCTGAGGGGAATCAACATTACATATACATAAAAAATTTCTCAAGATTAATGGGCCACTTAACTAATCATAATGGTGCAAGATTTTATTGTTATAGATGCCTCCATAGATTTTCAAACCCTGATTTATTAAAAGACCACCTCCAATATTGCAAAAATCACTCCATCCAACAAATTAAAATGCCATCGCCCGACAATAATATTCTCTCTTTCACCTCCATCCACATGCAACATCTAAAATCCTACGTTATTTATGCAGACTTCGAGTCTATTTTAAAACCCGTCTCCACTGTCGCACCCAATAATAGTACATCCTTCAGCATCAAAACATCTGAACATATACCTTGTGGCTATGCCTATCTTATCGTAGGGCCCGACGGCAAATCGTACAAACCTATTCAAGTTTACAGGGGTGACGATGCCGTTGGGCACTTCTTAGAAGCCATCCTGTACGAAAAAGAAGACATAGCCAGAAAATTAACTTCAATAGTTCCAATGCAGCTTACCCCAGATGAGGAGAGAGCTTTTCAGCAAGCAACTAGATGCTCCATATGCAATAATAGATTATATAAAAACAGAGTGCGCGACCACGACCATCTTTCCGGAGCTTTTCGTGGCGCGGCTCACAATAGCTGTAATCTCAATTACAAACAACCCAAATCCATCCCCATCATTTTTCACAATAGTAAAAATTACGACACCCATCACCTCATGACTCAACTTGGAAGAGTGCAAGACCACACCATAGAAGTCATCCCCAACACTTTAGAAAAATACATAGCTTTTAAATTAATCAAGAAAAATTGTCCCATCCAGCTCATCTTCCTAGACTCTCTACAGTTCCTCCCCTCATCTTTAGATAAACTCGTCCAGAACCAAGATCCAGATCAATTTCATCTTCTTAAAGAAAACTTTCCTCCTACAATAGATTGCTCTCTCCTCTTAAGAAAAGGGGTCTATCCCTATAGTCATATCACCGACTTTAACACCTTCGGTGAAAAACAGCTGCCACCCCCAAGGGCCTTCCACAATGATTTGACTGATGAAGATATCTCTTCACAAGATTATGATCATGCTGTTAAAGTGTGGGAGGTCTTTAACATCCAAGATCTTGGGGAGTACCATGACCTGTACGTGAAGACCGACGTGCTGCTGTTAGCAGATGTTTTCGAAAACTTTCGAAGACTTTGTCTGAAATACTATGGTTTAGATCCCACACACTGCTTCACAGCACCCGGTCTGTCATGGCAGGCATGTTTAAAAATGACAGGGGTAGACCTCGAACTACTCACCGACATTAATATGCTCCTCTTCATAGAAAAAGGTGTAAGAGGTGGGGTTTCCATGATCAGCCATAGACACGCAAGATCCAACATCCCAAGAACTGAAGATTACAACCCCTCTGCTTTATCCCAATACATAATGTATTGGGATTCAAATAATTTATATGGACATTCAGCTTCGGAGCCCCTGCCTTACGGGGGCTTCCAGTGGACAGACCCTGAAGACTTCAACACAGAAATAATCCTCAACTTACAACCCGACGCAGCAGAAGGTTTCATCTTCGAGGTGGACTTGGAATATCCACAACATCTCCACGACAACCACAACGATTATACACTAGCACCAGAACATCTACACATCACCGAACAGATACTCTCACCATTCGCCAAACATATGCTCCAAGACAGAAAATTCCACCCTTCCAAGAAACTCACACCTAATCTCTACAATAAAATTCAATATGTCACCCATTACAGAAACCTCCAATATTACCTACAACAAGGATTAAAGCTCACCAAGATACACAAAGTTTTAAAATTTAAACAAGCACCATGGCTGAAACCTTATATCGCCTTCAATACAGAAAAACGAAAAGAATCCAAGTCCACCTTTGAGAAGAATTTCTTCAAGTTACTCAACAATGCTGTGTTCGGGAAAACAATAGAAAATCTTAGAAAACGACGAACAATAGAAGTTACAAACTCTCCCATAAGAGCAGAAAAGATTGTTGCCTCACCTCATTACACCAATTTTAAAATATTTAATCAAAATTTAGCGGCAGTGGAGCGGGTTAAAAAATCCATCTTGATGAACCGCCCCGTTTTCATCGGCTTTACCATCCTGGAACTTTCAAAACTACACATGTACAGATTTCACTACGATTTCATAAAACCAACATTCCAAGATCAAGCTAAACTCCTCTTCACCGACACAGACTCCCTCACCTACCACATCACCACACCTGACATCTATCAAGACATGCTACAACATCAAGACATCTTTGACACATCAGATTATCCCACAGACCATCCACTTCATTCACAGCACAACAAGAAAGTTTTGGGAAAGTTTAAAGACGAACTAAACGGGCGGTTCATCCATGAATTTGTAGGCCTCAAAGCCAAAATGTATAGCCTTAAATCTGAAGATGGAGAAAAGAAAACCGCGAAGGGGATTTCCACAATAACAGTTAAGAAAAAAATTAAACATGAAGATTACCTTAATTGCCTCAATAACTTAAAATATAATATATCAGAGCAAACGAGAATTGGGCAGGAATGTCATACAATATATACATTCAAACAAAATAAAATTTCTTTAACTCCTTTTGATGACAAAAGATACATTTTGGATGATGGGATTTCTTCTTTGGCTTATGGGCATTACAAAATAACTTAAAAAAAAAAAATGAAAAAATGAAAAAATTGAAAATTGAAAAAATGAAAAAAATTGAAAAATGAGAAAAATGAAGAAAAATTGAAAGATAAGAAAAATGAAAAAAATTGTAAAAATAAGAAAAATGAAGAAAAATTGAAAAATAAGAAAAATGAAAAAAATTGTAAAAAAAAAAAAAAAAAAAAAATCTGAAAAATGCAAGATTTCAGAAAAGTTAGAAGATCATAAAAAATTGGGGCGTCGCACATATGCGGCGGGTGGATGGTGGGACCCCTTTAAAACATTAAAGAAAAAACTGAAGATTTGAAAATAAAAAGTTTTCAAACTTACAACAAAGAAAATTAGAAGAACGAAAATGAAGTTGCAAGATCACAGAAAAATTAGAAGATCAGAATGAAAAATTAGAAGATTGAAAATGAAGTTGCAATATCTCAGAAAAATTAGAAGACCTGGAACATAGAAGTTACAACATCCTAGAAAATAAGAAGAAATGATGATTCAAGTTCATATAAAAATTGGGGCGTCGCATACATGCGGCGGGTGGATGGTGGGTCCCCTATAAAACATCAAAGAAAAAACTGAAGATTTCAAAATATGAAGATCAAAAACTTGCAAGAAGGATAATTAGAAGAATGGAAATTAGAAGATCGAAAACTTACAAGAAAGAAAATTAGAAGAATGAAAACTTGCAAGATTACAGAAAATTTAGAAGATCAGAATGAAAAATTAGAAGATTGAAAATTGAAAGAATGAAAATTAGAAGATCTAAAACATCCTACAGTGAAAATTATAAAACCTAAAAATTTGAAGACCTGGAACATAGAAGATTAAAAATGAAGTTGCAATATCCTATAAAAGTTAGAAGATTGAAAATAAAGTTGCAAGACCCCGGAAAAGTTAGAAGATCAGAAAATGATGATTCAAGTTCATAAAAAATTGGGGCGTCGCACACGTGCGGCGGGTGGATGGTGGGACCCCTTAAAAAAAAAAAAAAAAAAAAAAAAAAAAAAATCCTCTTTTGAGGATTTCAAAGAAAAAGGAACTCTTTAAATGAGTTCCCAAAAAATATATGTTTGTACAGTTTAAAAAGAACTGTGCAGACATATAATAGAAACACCATATACACTCACACACATTCATACCTAAAATAGAACCATCAGGCTATATTTCCATAGGTCAGTGGTTTCGCGCTCGAAAACTACTGTCTTATGGAAATATTTTTACTGCAAGGTGTCGGGTTCGAACCCCAGTCAAACCTCTCTATTTCTTACATACTCTATGCACATCCACATTCGTATATTTTATTCATTCCTTATTTATTTCTCAATTTTTAAAATTTTTAATTAATTTCTTAATTAATTTCCTAATTAATTTCTTAATTAACCTCCTAATTAATTTCCTAATGACTCACAAACAATATCCTACTTTTTACCTTATACCGCAAACATCGCTTTAAAACCATCGTCACCTTTTACAATAAACCACTCGTTAAATTTTTTTAATTAATTTTTTTCATTAATACCCTCGTCACGTTTCACGATCAAGTTAGAGGATGTCTCAAGGTCAATACCAAGTCATCTAGACCCCTCAGGGGGTGGTGTGGCACCCGCACGACTTTCCGGTCCCTCGGTCCCTCACCCTCATGACTCTCAACTCTCCTTTTTTACCTACTTATAATAACTAATTAGCGTCTATGTATTGTGTCTCTGTTTGAGTGCATAGTAGCAGAAAATTCAAACTCGATATTTTAAATTTGCATCATTAGGGATGCTAGATTAATCTTTAAGCTGAGATTAGAGAAATTATTCGTGTATAAGCACCTTCAAAAGTATTTAATTCCATAACGTTAATGGGCGATGTTGTAGATAAGTACAGTTTAACATCTTTGAACTGAAACAAACAAGATAAATTTGACATCTAATTTTTCTATGCACGAAAACAAGTTTCCCGTAGAATATAGAACGAAAAGTATTTAACTTTTCTTTACAAGGCCACAAAAAAGATTTGTGATATAACAGTACACTCCTGCTCAAAAGTTTAGTAAGATTTGCAAACGACCAGTTTTTCTCAATTTAAAAATTTATCTCTCGAGGAAATGTTTTCAAACATTGGATATTTAAAGAACTGGGTTTTCTCACGTTTTTTAGTTAAGATTGGTTTAAGACAACATTTAGGGGGCCGGCAACAAATTCAGCAAAATCAATAATATTTGTGATCCCCCTGTATCATTAAGTAAACGAAATGCTCTATAACTTGAGAATATGTTAATATAGACCCAGTACAATTTGTGGATGAATTTGTGTGACGATAGCATGTTAAATAACGGAAATATATGCATTTACTTTAAAATCCCCAAAAATATCAGCACGTTATTTATTTGTAATGTAAAGAGTTTCAAAGGAAAATTATTCCCACATCCAGATAAATTGAAAAAACACTTTTGAAACAGTATTCTTAAATCGGAATAAAAATGTCCTAAATATCTCATGAAATTTGAGCAATTTTATGATAAACATTTTCACTACGCATGCGCGAAAGATTAATATATATATTATATATATATTACATAGGTTGAAAGCTAGATATATTGGGCAATTTTTTATCAAAAGTTCATTTAAATAGAGTAAAAATTAAGCAAATTATCAGCAAAAGAACGAGCTAGATTTTAGGTATTTTAAAGAGTTGAAAATTTCATAAGGGGTTTTTCACATGCCCCGTAATTAATCAACCACGTAATTTCAACCACTTTACAAAAGTTCTTTTTTGTGAAAAACCCCTTATGATCTCACAAATCTTAGAAAATAAACAAAAATATGTTAAAGTAACATGAACATGCTTATATGTGGTTTGTCACAAAAAAGTACTTTTAGAGCGTGGTGAAAATAATTGGATCTTCAAATTGATTACGCAGCATGTGAAAAACTCCTTATAAAATTTTCAACACTGGAAAATACCTAAAATCTAGCTCGTTCTTTTGACGACAATTTGCTTAATTTTTTACTTTAATCAAATGAAAATTTGACAAAAGTTGCCCAGTATATCTAGCTTTCAACCTACGTAATAGGAAATTTACTATCTTTCGCACATGTGTAGTGAAAATGTTTTTCATAAAAATGCTCATATTTCATGAGATATTTAGGATATTTTTATTCCGATTTTAGTATATTGTTTCAAAAGCATTTTTTTAATTTATCTGGAAGTGGGAATAATTTTCGTTTAAAACTCTTTATATTGCAAATCAAAAATATGCTGATATTTTTGAGAGTTTTAAAGTGAATGAATATATTTCCGTTATTTAACATGTTATCGTCACAAAAATTAATCCAACAAATTTTACTGACACTATATTAACATATCCTACTGTTACAGATCGTTTCATTCACTTAACGATACACAAACATTATTGATTTTGCTAAATTTGTTACCGGCCCCTAAATGTTGTCTTAAACTAAACTTTTTTGAAAAACAAGAGGAAGAGCCAGTTCTATATGTACCCAATGTTTGAAAGCATTTCATCGAGATATAAGTTTTAAATTGAGGAAAACTGATTGTTTGCAAATCTGGCTAAACTTTTGAGCAGGAGTGTACTACTATGCTGAGAAAATGAATTGAGTTGCATTTCGAGATGTGGTTTTGCTTTTTTGTTTCTTAATTCATATTTTGTTTTCTGCGTCAAATTTAAGTACATTGTTTTATGCGCATAAAATTTGCAGGTAGTGTACAGTGTTACAGTTACACAGAAATAGTCGAATGAGTTTGGAAGAGTGCTGTGGACTGTGATTCTCTAAATGATTTGAAATAACTTTTTGAAATTAACAGCACTCTTAATTTTTTTAGGAATATAAATACAATATTCAAACGGGAATAACTTTGAATTTATTTTAAAATACTTCATAAATATTCAAAAAGAATTTTTTTATTCACCACATTAAACTATAATAGTAAGTCTGTAATTTTGTAGGGTAAACGAAAGCAGTGTGAGTATCGCACCAGATTATTTACTTTATTATCAAGTTAAAATAAACAGTTTATATCTGATTACAAAATGATAACTTTTCGCAATTATATTTATTATTATTATTTATTTATTTAACTAGGGGGCTTTAATACGTGCTCGCTCCGCTCACCTGAGCCCGAGGGTGGTTACATCTCCCTCCCCGATTCAACATCAGCATCGCTCTACCTGCTCGTTTTCAACTTTTCCTTTCATTGAATAGGGATATTAATAATATATAACACAAGATAAAAGCAGAACAATATTATAGAAATCCTCATATTTGATATCACATTGAAATACACAATATTTAATGTTATATCGTTTTTATAAATAATATGTCGAAAATCTCTTTTAACGTTCGACAACTAAAAACAATTTGCCAATATTTTTGGCGGAAACATATGATAGACAATAAGACATACAAAATAAACAATGTTGGCAGTATCTTGTTTTTTTTTAGTTAATTTAGGATAATCTATAAAACATATTTATTTCCAATATACAGGTAGGTTTAAAATGGTGCTTGAGCAGTAAAGATATAACTTTTTTAAGTGCATTTTTTTCTAGACTATGATTTAGTCAGACACATTGAAAATAAATAACCTATGTAATTATTGTTAATATTTTAAACATTTCATCATTATTATTGCACCATATTATAATTCATTTCTATGTACTTAAAGCATAGCTAGAGTTAAAATTGCTATCGTGATTGCGGAAATGAATTCTATGGTGAAAAATTTCGCAGCTACTTCATCTTTAAATTTTAAAAAATGCTAAACTGGTCATATTAAAAATGATCCAATTTAGACAATCGTTTAAATATGTTTTGAGTTGGGAGAAAAAAAAAAAAAAAACTATAAATCTTTATATAAATTAATCTAAGTTGCTGTCTTTTAAATTTAATTTTAAAAATTTCTGGGCTTAACTTAAAGCCCTATAACAATAGTTATTCACTATAATCATGATATTCATTGCTAATTCTTTTTCACTTGATGTTAAAATAAAACTAATAAAACATGAAATAATTTCCAATTCATCTGGATTAAATTTTTGCTTACTATTCTAAAGAAAGACATTGGTTATTTTTAAATGTTTTCACCATTCTAAAGAGTTTTTTTTTTTCTTCTCTCGAGCCTCTCGAAGATGCCAATTGAATCCTGTTTTTTTAATTCAGGGAACCTCAAAATGAGTAAGTATCATGAGTAAGCAAATCTCAACTACTAAAATTTAGCTTAAGAACAATACTTTTACGACTATATATCGATATGAGAAAGTAAATATATATATATATATATATATATATATAATGTAGTTTCTGATAATAGGATATATGACGTCATAGTCGCCACATAAAAAAATAAATTGTTATCCATTGTGCAATAATAATAATAATAATGAATGAAAAAATAAATAAAATGAGAAAGAAAAAACATGCGGTGCGCATTGCATGTTAACACTTTCTAAAAGTACGTACTTGTTGTATCATATAAATTTCAATGTTCTTTGCCTACTTATCACACAACAGACAGAAGGACAGAAAGGCATACACATACACTATTTGAATTCATAATCACTCTTAAACATTTTTGGAAAATGTTAAAAATGCGTAATGCAAAAGAAAATGCAGCCCTTAATGTATCTGAATATTTTAATGTAACCTTGTAAATCTGGAGGTTAACAGTACCATTTTCTATACAAAACATTTTTTTTAGCATATTAACAATTAATGTCAATTTTTTATGATTTTTTACAGTAGAAAATTACTTAAATGTGATTTATAAAAATGTCTATCCCAAAACGAAATGCATTGGCATTTTATGGTTGCACCTTACACAAACCCCAGGATCTAGTAATGCCATTTTAAATAGGGAACATTCCACAATGAACTTGAATAATATATATCATTTTTTAAAAATTTTGAAAATTTTTACGGACGTCAGGGGCAGGCAGACGGCAGATAGACAGTTGGACAGTCGGACAGACAAATACGCAATATGAAATCATATTCCCACTTAAAAATTGTTAGAAAGTGTTAAAAACGCTTAATATGAACAAAAATGCAATTCAAGCGAATTTCCAATAATATGTCCAATAATGTAACTGAATATTCTTGTGTGGTCCTGTAAATCTGATGCTAACCATACTATATCCTATAGAAAGCATTCTTTTGTGCATATGAATAACATATTTAAATTTCATTAAGATCTGCGCAAAATAAATTTATTAAAACTTGAAGAGGTTATAGAAGTACCTCTCATAGAACGCAGTGCTTTGGAATACTTTCAGTTGTCCCTGTACAAAAACATGTGGTAGTATTTACTCCATTTTTTACAGAAAACATCCGATAGTGAACTCGAATAACATATATCAGTTTCAAGAAAGTCCATATATATTTACGGGAGTTAGGGCACGGGCAGGAAGACAAACCGAAGTCATTAACACACTTTAACCTTGTTCGAAAGTGTTAAAAATAAAGTAAGTGAGCAAACGATATTATGTGATTGGATTTTATTATTATTATTATTATTATTATTATTATCATCACTATTATTATTATTATTAAGCTTCTAATGATAAAACCAGGGTTAAAGGTAATTAGGTAAATCAAGTTAATATAGAAAGCACTAAAATACCAGACAGATAAAAAAAAAAATCACCTCATACAAAATTAAATTCTGTTTAGGTCAGAATTTTAAATTATGAATTGCGCGAGAGAAGATAATTTTAAATCACTCCCTATAGAACATTATTATTTCTGTTACTAATATAAATATAATCATTATCATCAACAACATCATCATCACCATTATCATCATCAAAAATTATCATTATTATTGATTATATTATAAAAATTATCATTATTATTATAAAAATTATCATTATTATTTTTGAGCTTTTAATTTTTTTTTATGAAATTCGAATATAATATAAAATGTATTTTGAATGTTTAGGCATGCATTTTTTTAATATCTCCGATTTGTACCATCTGTGAAATTGTTATATATAGATTGGCTCTCAAGCCATTTTACTTTCCCCCATTTTGATCAAGAAAAAAGCTTTGCCTTTGCTAACCCCTACACAGAAGATCATTAAATTCTGCGTCCCCTTATTTTAAAACTAACTCAACGCATCACATGATACGTGAGATTTTATAATATACTTACAACTTGTTTTCTTCAAACAACCGTGTCCCGGAGGACTCGGAGTATTCAGGATATCAATTAGCCGAAGTAGGACCTTTTGCTTTCCGGAGGCCTGGATCTTCATATTGTCCTCTAGGGACCCGCGGGGTCGAGTAGGTAACTAGATTACATAAAAAGCATGTAACTGGGGTGTGCGGTGTGTGCGCCTTTTCTCTTTTTAATTTGGCAGTAAAGTTTTGTCGAAACGGGAGGTGGGTTTTTACGAGTTTTTGATGTGTGTTTGTGTGGCCTTATTCCTCGCTCACCAAAATGGCGAGTCTTTAAAACGCTTCTTTGATGAGACAGAATATAAGATAAGAGTTTTAAAAAGTGAGGTTACTGGAAATGAACCGGGGTGTCAGAGGATTTTCCCGTTCCGTTTAAGAAAATGAAACCGAGTTTCCTGTTTCGAGGTTTTTATTTAATTTATTTTTTTAAGCTAAGCAAATACGAGGAATTTTAAAAGTCGGGCATGTAAGAATCAGATTAAATAAATTTTAAGTGTTGCTGTTTTTATGTCTTCATATAAAATGGTAATCGTTTTACGTTGTTTGTTTAAGTATTTATATAGAAGTTTTTTTTTTTTTTTTTATTTTTTTTTTATTTATTTCAGTAAACAAAAATTTTATTACATGGATGTTTTATAGCCCTTCTTATTTCTTGGCGATGAATTTTAATGAATGAGGAACTTTTTTAATCATTCTTTTAAAAAAGTTTTCGATCGTTGTGTGTGTGTGGTATAATAAAACTGATGAAGAATGATTTAGATTTTGTAGTGATAATATGGATACATATTAGTTTTTTTTTTTTTTTAATATAATGCTTTTTAATTTAAAAGCTTTTTTTAAAAAGCAATTTAATTAATTTTGTTCATAAATACAAATGAATGATCCTACACATGTCAATTTTTTTAAAAATAATACTCAGTAACTTGCTTAGATGCTTTTTAATGGAAACGCAAAGAGTCAAATTGAGAAGATGAAAAAAAAAAAATGTATCTGCAATCAAATTAAAATTTGTATATATTATCAATTTCTTTTATTTTTTAATTAATTACTTAATTTTGTTTATAATATCCCGATTAAGCATAATTTCCTATAATTCAGGGATAGATGTTTGGCCCCCCTAAAGTGTTTCCAGCATCTAGAATAAATTATATGGTAAATTTTTTGCCGAAACGTCAGTGGAGGCCCTACATTGAGACTCAAAACGGTTTTGGGCTGTGTCTGTCTGTCTGTCTGTCTGTCTGTTTGTCTGTCGCGCGATAGCGGCCACAAAAATAGCGCTATTGACTTGAAATTTGGTACACATGTTCATGAGCACCACGAAATGAGCTGTATAGTTTTTGGTATGTATTCCATTTGTAGTTCGTATACAGGGACACGCCAAAGTTTTTCTTATCATTACGGCCTATGGGAGGAATTTGTATGTATCGCGATGGCGGCCGCAAAAATAGCGCTATTGACTTGAAATTTGGTACACATGTTCATGAGCCCCACGAAATCAGCTGTATAGTTTTTGGTATGTATTCCCTTTGTAGTTCGTATACAGGGACACGCCAAAGTTTTTCTTATCATTACGGCCTGTGGGAGGAATTTGTATGTATCGCGATAGCGGCCGCAAAATTAGCGCTATTGACTTGAAATTTGGTACACAGGTTCATGAGCCCCACGAAATCAGCTGTATAGTTTTTGGTATATATTCCATTTGTAGTTCAAATACAGGGACACGCCAAAGTTTTTCTTATCATTACGGCCTATGGGAGGATTTTGTATGTATCGCGATAGCGGCCGAAAAAATAGCGCTATTGACTTGAAATTTGGTACACATGTTCATGAGCCCCATAAAATCAGCTGTATTGTTTTTGGTATGTATTCCATTTGTAGTTCGTATACCTGTCCGTCCGTCTGTCTGTCTGTCTGTCGTGCGATAGCGGCCGCAAATATCACTCTCTTAATTTAAAATTTGGTATACATGTTCATGATCCCCACGAAATTAGCTGTATAGTTTTGGGTGCGCATTCCATTTGTAGTTCGTGTACAGGGACACGCCAAAGTTTTTTGAAGTGAAAACTTCTTTAGGCGCGTTGAGCACTTTTGGGTGAACAAAAATCTTTAAACTCCCGTCATCGTCAGCTAACGCTTTCCATTTGAAGTGAAAACTTTTGGGTGAAAAAAAATCATTGAATTCGCGTCATCGTCAGTAAACGCTTTCCATCCTTGTATGATACAAATAATGTACCATACAATTAACTTGCTAATGTGAAGTGTTAGTAATTTTATAGTATATATTGTTTTAAAATCTGTTGCGGCTCTACACGACTTCTCTCATCTCCGAGCACTGTCTCTATTGCAGTTAGACCTCACAAAACCGTGAGAAAGCCCAAAGCTGCCATTTTTCTCACGTTTTTACAATCTGGTGCGGCTCTACACGACTTATTTTATCTCCGGACACAGTCTCTTAAAGATTGCAGCCGGAAACGTTGCCGTTAGACCTCACAAAACCGTGAGAAAGGCCAAAGCCGCAATTTTTCTCACGTTTTTACAATCTGGTGCGGCTCTACACGACTTCTCTCATCTCCGGACACTGTCTCTATTGCAGTTAGACCACACAAAACAGTGAGAAAGGCCAAAGCCGCCATTTTTCTCACGTTTTTACAATCGGGTGCGGCTCTACACGACTTCACTCATCACCGGACACAGTCTCTTAAAGATTTCAGCCGGAAACGTTGCAGTTAGACTTCACAGAACCATGAGAAAGACCAAAGCCGCCATTTTTCTCACGTTTTTAAAATCTGGTGCGGCTCTACACGACTTCTGTCATTTCTGGACACTGCCTCTTAAAGATTGCAGCCGAAAACGTTCCAGTTAGACCTCACAAAACCGTGATAAAGGCCAAAGCCGCCATTTCTCTCACGTTTTTACAATCTGGTGCGGCTCTACACGACTTCTCTCATTTCCGGACATTGTCTCTATTCCAGTTAGACCTCATAAAACCGTGAGAAATGCCAAAGCCGCCATTTTTCTCACGTTTTTACAATCGGGTGCGGCTCTACACGACTTCACTCATCTCCGGACACAGTCTCTTAAAGATTGCAGCCAGAAACGTTGCAGTTAGACTTCACAGAACCATGAGAAAGACAAAAGCCGCCATTTTTCTCACGTTTTTAAAATCTGGTGCGGCTTTACACGACTTCTCTCATCTCCGGCCTCTGTCTCTTAAAGATTTCAGCCGGAAACGTTGCAGTTAGACCTCACAAAACAGTGAGAAAGACCAAAGCCGCCATTTCTCTCACGTTTTTACAATCTGGTGCGGCTTTACACGACTTCTCTCATCTCCGGCCACTGTCTCTTAAAGATTTCAGCCGGAAACGTTGCAGTTAGACCTCACAAAACCGTGAGAAAGGCCAAAGCCACCATTTTTCTCACGTTTTTACAATCGGGTGCGACTCTACACGACTTCACTCATCTCCGGACACAGTCTCTTAAAGATTGCAGCCGGAAACTTTCCAGTTAGACTTCACAGAATAATGAGAAAGACCAAAGCCGCCATTTTTCTCACGTTTTTAAAATCTGGTGCGGCTCTACACGACTTCTCTCATTTCCGGACACTGTCTCTTAAAGATTGCAGCCGGAAACGTTCCAGTTAGACCTCACAAAACCGTGATAAAGGGCAAAGCCGCCATTTCTCTCACGTTTTTACAATCTGGTGCGGCTCTACACGACTTCTCTCATTTCCGGACACTGTCTCTATTCCAGTTAGACCTCACAAAACCGTGAGAAAGGCCTAAGCCGCCATTTTTCTCACGTTTTTACAATCGGGTGCGGCTTTACACGACTTCTCTCATCTCCGGCCACTGTCTCTTAAAGATTTCAGCCGGAAACGTTGCAGTTAGACCTCACAAAACTGTGAGAAAGGCCAAAGCCGCCATTTTTCTCACGTTTTAACAATCTGGTGTGGCTCTACACGAATTCTCTCATCTCCGGACACTGTCTCTATTCCAGTTAGACCTCACAAAACAGTGCGAAAGGCCAAAGCCGCCATTTTTCTCACGTTTTTCCAATCTGGTGCGGCTCTACACGACTTCTCTCATCTCCGGACACTGTCTCTATTGCAGTTAGCGCATTAAATAAAATTGTAATATAATTTTTGTAGTAGTAGTTTATATTAATGAATAAAAAAACACTTCATTTAAAAGTATTTACTACACAATAAAATATTTCCTGACGATTCAAGAAATACACATGTAATTGTTCACGTTTTCACTTCTGTCGGCACTCCCGAATGCAACTTTTTTTTTTTTTTTTATCATTACGGTCTATGGGAAGAATTTGTATGTACCGCAATAGCAGCCGCAAAAGTCCTTCGATTGACTTGCAAATTGGCGCACACGTTCCAGCTTTGCATAAACGTAAGTAGCTGTATAATTTTTATTGCTATATTGGTTAAAAAATGTGTATAGGGACACGCTAAAATTCTTAACATTACGGCATAAGGTGTGAATTTCTTTTAAACGCATTTTAATATCATTACTTTGCAATGAAGAAAATGAAACTAGCGTACGTGAGTAATATGCTTAAACTCATGTTGTTTGAAGAAAATATGTGCTCTTAAGCTTTCTAATTAATGTACAGGACCTTACAAAAGTGTTCTGTTAATGTCACGTAGTCATGCGAACTATGTTAAATTTGGAACAATTATTAATTTTAAACGCAAAATAAGCTGAATAGTTTTTACTGGTGTATACAATGTTTATGGTTTGTTTACAGAGCCACAAGAAAGAATTTCGTAACATTAGAGCCTATGGACAAACTTTTATTTAAGCGCGCTCTTTAATGCGTTTATGCTGAATTGAACTTAATAAAATTAACATACATTATAAAGATGCTTAAAATCATGTTTACTCTTGAAAACAGTTATGTATAGTCTAAATAATTTATGAGACCACACAAATTAATTCCCAGTATATACTATAATCATCCAAATGATGTCAAATTAGTTTGAAAAATTAATGAGTTACAATTAATTAAATTTATTCTTATTATTGGCGTTTATAATGACTGTGGCTACTTTTCCGGGATACATAAAATAATTTCGTACTATTACGGTCTATAGTCAATATTTCTTAAAAGTTTATTTTAACATGGTTACACTCCATCAAATATAATGCAATTTTATTAGAATATTAAAAACATGTTTTCCTGTTGATAATTGTGGGCATAGACTTAGAAATTAGTTTAAAGGTTACGCAAAATATTTCCGATATGCTACGTAATTTTTTATTTGTATGAAAAATGATAGTTATGAAATTTGGTATTTATGAATTTCAGGGAAATAATACAAGACTGTCATTTATTAAGAATACATATTGTTGCGTACTTGGGGGTCCGTAAGTTGTCCGAGAATGAAAGGCGAAACTTGCAAAAATTCAGTAATGTAGTCACAGAAAGTTCCAGAAAAATACAGGTCTATAAACCAAGTATCAGCTTCAAATCAGCCAGTAAACACAGCTTAAACAACAGCCGTTAACAGCAAAACAACAGTACAAACTGTTTAGCAATAACACATAAAGAAAGTCTCATCCAAAGAGACTCACAGCAAAGCAAGCATTTGACGAAACTGACACAGATCTGACACTGACCGCCTTGGTGAAGAAATGCTCCTTTTATACTTTTCTATCGAACACAGACTGTTCTGGAAAATTCTCGTATCTCATAATGAGATTAGAGCTTCCATATTTGGTATATCCCTAATAAGGATTTTCTCGCCAAGGTCGCCAAAAATAGCCAAGGAGGGAAATAGTCGCCAAATTTGGCGCCAAATCCATTTCTTCCCTTATAGTAGCTTTTTTAAGTGTTTTTAAGGGAAAATTAGGCGATTTTACGCTAAAACGACTAGAAATGCACAAAGTTAGCATTTTATTAACTTTACTAAACCTTTTGAAAGAATTTATACAAAAATAAATGCGATTATTTACAATTCTGTAACACTTTATAGGATATACAAATAGAGATGCAGCGGGGGGTTGAGGGGGGCGGCAGCCCCCCTCAAGAATGTATCTGATTATGGTAACAAGTCGATAGAATCAATATATACAATTATATAATAAGGAATAAATAAAAATGACCTATTGAAGAATGTCTGATGTAAATAGGACGTTGAGGCTCCTGATCTGCAGATCCACTAGTATTACGAGAGACGTATTAGGGAGAACTGAATACTGATAAAGTCTTTTCCCCTGCATCGTTTATCCTGTTGCAGTGAAAATAGTTTTACAGGCAAGGGGAAGAAAAAGAGACAGTTCATTCACTTTGACTAAAGTCATCTTGGCAACGAACTTCGCATCTTAGTGACAAATTTGGCACTTGGCGGACGAATTTGGCAAAATACAGTAGTTTAGTTTCTCGAAGTTTCGATGCTCTACTATGATCGGGGGTCCAGAACTAGTACTTTCTATGAGATTCTGGATGGAATTACCGCCAAACCCCATCGCCAAAGGTATAAATAGGAGTGAGTTGACTTCTGCGAGAGATAGTGTAGTCACTGCGATTCAGAGTTGTTCAGAGACCTATTCTCAGCGATTGCACTTTCGAGATTGTGCTCTAAGCGTGCGAACTTTGTACGTGAGTTAGCTAAGATTTCTGCTCTGGAGTATTTGATGTTATTTTCTTTACTCTTGTAGAAGATTTTTTTTTTTTTTTTTTTTTTTTTTGAGTTGTTTCTGAACATTCTCCGAATAGTGACTTTTGCAGCAGGAGTGACAGTTTTATTGAACTGCTAATAGAATATTCGATGATATAACAGTACTATTTGATTGTTTCGAGAATATTCACTTTAATTACCGTTTTGTTGTACTGATTCGAGAAGTTGCATTGAATAAACAGCAGTCATCGACAAGAACCTGCTAGTTTCTTCACGAACTATTTTCTCACACGTGAAAATTGACAAGTTTTTCAGTAACGATATACATAAACATCTTTATCTAAAAAAATTGCATGTAGAAATGCTTTTTTATGGAGATATTACCCGTGACTCAACAGGTTAACAATAATTTAAATGAATAAAAGTTATATGCCATTTTGTATTTCCGTTCTTAAAAAGTTGTCTCTCTAAAAAGTAGCAATTTTAACTTAATTTTATACTAAATATTTTATATTTGTGACGCTTTCAATTGTATCATTATGGAGATTACTTTTTATAAAAAAGCACCACAGAACTGGCGTTGTAAAAAAATATTACTTACAAACTTTGAATAAACACCATAAAATGCAATAAACTGGCAACAATTGTTTCGGGTCGAAAAAACACACGACCCTTCATTAGGCGAATAAAGTAAGTACGAGTGCTGCAGTAGTGCTTACTTTATTCGCCTGATGAAGGGTCGTGTGTTTTTTCGACCCGAAACAATTGTTGCCAGTTTATTGCATTTTATGGTGTTTATTCAAAGTTTGTAAGTAATATGGAGATCACTTATTAAATATTATAATTATGATATATTTAAAAATCGAGTAACTTTTCATTAGGAGGAATTTTCAGTTATATATATGTAACTTTTAATTGGGATAAATTTTATAAAATTGGACAGCATTTTTGATTGCGCAAGAAATTATCTTGAAATAATTTAAAATGAACATTTCAAATTGTTTTAATTATTGTTATTTAAATGAAAAGTAATTTTGGAGGAAAATGTACACCTGCAATTATAAACAGAATTTAATTAGTTAAAAGTAGGTGTAATTTAATATACCAGTATATTGACTGTAAAAAATGTCATAGAATTATAGACAGTTTTAAAATCTGACAGTGGTAAGATTTAGATGGCAATTGGGAAATTGTCGAAACGGTGATTAAAAAATGGGGATCAAAGACATCCTCCAGGTATAAATATTTTCACAATCAAAATTCTTCTTGAAATTCGCTTATATATTTCATTAATTGCATTTGTGTCTCATTCAGATACTGAATCAAAGCCTTAGATTTTTACTCTATTTCTTCAGATGCCTCCCCCCCCCCCCACACACACACTAGATATACCATAATTTTTCCATTAGTAAAGATGCCATATTTACCAAGAAAATAATGAAAGAAAGGGAAGAAAAGCTTAATGAAAAAAAAAGTACTGAAAAATATGTCATTCTGTGTCATTTTAAAGCAATCAAAATAAAATGCTGCAATTTTATTTATTTTTTAAAATTCATATTTAAAATAATGTCTTTTTATTCCGTCAGAAGAATTCAACTGTTCTGATGTTAATGTTTCATATTTTGTATTTTCCAAAACATGCAGAGAAATTTTAAATTATTTTTTTTTTAAATATTTTTGAAGTAAGCGAAGAGTTGGCGGGGGTGGTTGTGTTTGGTTGGCCAAACATGAACATTTTGGACCTAGGTCGGGGGATGTCCTCGGCGAGGGTCTTTCTAAAGGGGTTCTAATGCATATTCATGTGAGCGAAGAATAATTATCAAAATATGTCTGAAAACTAATTTATCTTATTTTTTATCAAATCTTCAAACTACAAAAAAAAAATTTTTTCTTCACATCAACAGAATTGGCTCTTTTTAGTTTTCTTTAAACCAAACTTTTTTCTACTTATTCCAAACAAAGTGGCTTATAAACAAACATTGTGGATTTGCCATATATATGTATATATATTGATAATCAGAGCATACAGTAAGATAAAGATTCTATAAAGATTGTAGGAAGATTATTAAATATCATTATTAATTCAAACGATTAATATGATCAATATCGAATACTAACCAAATCAACAATAAATGAAATAAAGTCAAAGCAAAATAAAATGAAACAATTTGGACTTTGATATATATATGTATTTGCAGGTAAAGTTTGTTTGAATGTAGTGGGCAATCTTTGAAACTACTTAACCGATTTAACCTTTTGCAGTGGATGGATGCATTTCGGCTGAATAGATAGGTCTTGGACAATGAACCACAAAGAGTTAAAAAAAAAAATCACTAATCAAAAGTTACACAATTCCTGAATGCTATAGGATATAATTTATTTAAAATATAATTCTATTTTATGTAGAATTTTTAAATAGGAGATTTTTATACATAATATTTTTACAAAATTGTAAATAATTCGTAGTTATGTTTATGTAAATTCATTCAAAGAGGCTTAGTCAGGTGATAAAATGTTAATTTTCAGCATTTCTAGTTTGCTTTCGCATTAAAATAGCTTAAAAGCGCGTTAAAAAGCCTCAAGTATTTGGAACCAAATTTAAATTTTAGCTATAATTTAACTGTCGGAAAAAAAAGAAGAAAAAAAAAGAGTTCATTTTTTATTCGACATAAAAATAAATGCATTTACTTAAACGTGAACAATAAAAAATTAAAAAATAAATAAATTATGCATCTCACCAAAATTGACGTCATTATCACTTTAAAAAAATTATACACATTGATAAAGTGCTAATATAGTTTACGAAGCTAATATATGTTGCACTAAAATCAGTTTTAATTATAGATCCTCCTGGGCGATTTCACTGATTTACAAAAAACAGTTTGTTTTCGAGGTCTGATACCATTCTTGCTGATTTTTATGCAAAATGACTTCCTGAATCCGAATATGACTCCCATTTTGCCCCGTCACCCACCGTTTTCTAGAAATACCACCCCCTCCCTCAATTTCTTTCCCTGTTCGATAATTTTATGACCATGAATTTGATTTAAAGAATGAAAAATAATTTATTTAACACCTTAAAAATAAATAAGTAAATAAAGTTTAAAAAATAACATTAATAACAGTTTAAAAAAATATAAGATATGTTATGCATAATTTCAGTGGCAAATCCCCCCCCCCCTCAAAAATTTCCCTTTGTCGCAAATGTCCATGTTTTACAATTTTCCAACTCTATAGCCCCTCAGAAGATATTTAACTGTTAAAATAATCCTCTCTCTCCTAAAAATCAAGTTTATAGCCATAAAATCCCCGAAAAAGGATAAAAATAGGGGTCATTCCTAAAAAACGGTGTGAGATAGGGCAAAATGGGCGTCATATTGGGATTCAGGAGGTCATTTTACATAAGAATATGATGAAATGGTATGAGAAGCAATTTTCATGCCGAGCAGTGTTTTTTTTAATTTTTGCGTTGAAGTATACCGAACATTTTGCGCCGAGAAGTTTAATTTAGAGGCATTCATTTTAATCTAGGTAGCGCATCAAAAATTAAAATAAATTATAAAATATTACAAAAAGAAAAAAAATAAATAAAAATAAACCGAAATAGTACTCACATAAATGATCTATTTTTATCTGAGTAGATAATTTTATAGGAAACAAATATGGTTTTAAAAACAGAAAATTTATTTCAGCAAGTACTATTTTAAGTTAAAACCATTAATAAAATAAACAGAATATGATTGATTGTTATATATTAAACGAAAAATTGTCCGATAAAAGTATTAGCAAATTAGGCTTTCTATTTTTAAACAAGAAGTTATATATATATATATATATATATATTTAAAAAATCCATCGCTAATATGGCGACAAAAATCCAAAAGACGCCAAGGAAGAGCTATTATAAAGTTGTGTAGCACGAATAATGTTTACTTGTTTATTTATTTTTTATATATACCAATCACTGCGTTAATTTAACATCCAAATAAATGAGCTGCTGTGTGTTACTGCTTTTGCACACTGTCGGTCAGAAATACTTGATTAATTCAAATGAATATTTAAATAAATGAATAAAAATATGTTTATGGGAAATATATATAACAATAGAAACATTAGCTGTCTAAAATACTGCAGGAATAGTGCTCCTAGCATATTGTTACAAGGGATTATTTTTTTTTTCCCCCTGAATCAATTGTACTATACCAATGAAAGTAGTTTTACTAGGAAAAGTGAAAATTAATGGGCAGTTCGTTCACTTCCAGTGGGGTCAGTCTTCGCAACAAACTTGGTGAGTGGGCGAAAAATGGTAGTTTAGGGTTCCCGAAGTTTCCAAGCTCTCCGACACACGGGAACATAGATATCGAACTTTCCATAGGATTCTCAATAGAATCATCGCCAAACCCCATCGTCAAAAGTTAAAAATAGGAGGGAGTTGATTTCTGCGAAAAAGTATGTAGTCACTGCGATTCAGAGTTATTCAGAGACATATTCTGAGCGATTGCACTTTAGGGATTGAGCTCTAAGGAACTGGACATTTTTCGTGAGCTAGCGAAAATTTCTGCTCTGGAGTGTTTGATGTTATTTGCTTTACTTCTGGGAAACAAGTTACTATTTTTTGGACTGTTCCAGAACATTCTATGAATAGTGACTTTTACTGTACGATTAACAGCTTCAACTGTTACCAGAATATTCGAAGAATTAACATTTCTAAAAATCAAAGAATCAACAGTACTATTAGACTGTTTTCGAGAATATTCGTTTTAATAATTGTTTTGTTGTACAGATTCGAGAAGTTCAGAAAATGTTTGATATTGTCAAGGAGGTCCCATACTAAAGCTGTGACGAAAATAGTCGCCAATCGAAATATATTCATTTAAACGTTTCAATTATTCAATTAAAAAGAAATCATTTAAATATAGTGTTCAGCGAAGTGGGCAAAGCCAGGTAGTTTTCTTAGAAACTGGTAAGTTTCAATTAATTCCGTTTAACTCATAAATATACTTGCACCAAATCACATGCAAAACGATTGCAGGACAAATCAGAATTATTTTGTGTAATTCTGTAAACTAATTACCAATTTTGTACTCGCAATTTTACACACACTCACACACAAGAAAAAAAAAATTCTTTTAAATATTCTAATAACGTATCATTATATTTAATGGGGTGTAACTATGTTAAAATACACTTTTAAGAAATAACGTGCATAGACCTGTAAAGAAAGGCACGAAATTCTTTTGTTTGTCCCTTAAAAGGAACTATAAGTTATTATACACGCCAATAAAAGGAATCGACTGGTGCACGTTAAATTCCGTCGTGGTCGCAAAGTCCTCCAAGTTCCCATCAAAAATTATACCTCTGGGGGTACCGGAACATGGGTCTAAACTCGCTCTGATCCGGATCAAAATTCGAGTTTGGCTGGTGCTGCCATCTTTCACCAGCCTATGGAACTAGAAGTCGTACTTCCTCCCTATGAGGCGTTCCTAATAACGGAAGACGCAACCCTCTTGCCTTAAAATAAGTCCGGTAGTTCCACTACCGGGGCTCGGAATTTCCGAGTGGCACACGACAACAACAACAATAAAAGGAATACACCTAATTAACTATAACTCTTTAATATTTCAACCTAATTTGACATCATTTAGATAATTTCAGAATGTCACCGGAATTCTTTTGTGTGGTCCTATAAGCAAATTTAGTGAATATATCTATGTATATATATATATATATAATTTAGAAAATATGGTGAAACTTGAAGACAAGTGGGCGTGTATAACAAGAAAAAAAGTTCAAAAAAGTAACGAATTATAGTAACGATGAAAAAGTAACGAATTATAGTAACGATGAACAATTGTAAAAAACAACACTACATGCGAAAAACACCCTTCCGCTTCCTCTTCAGTGGGTGGGAGCAGCAGAACAGACAATAAATTAAATTAAAAGAGGCCTAACAGGTTTCGGAAACATGGCGAAACTAGCATACTCCCAACAAAATCCAGAATAAATTACTGGCAAATTGTATATAACAATCTTCATGTAAATTAGAGATAACAAAATTGGTGCTTCATAAAAGTAACATAACTAAATTAATATAACAATCCAAAAACTACAAAGTCGATAGTCCAACTTGTGGAACGCCTTATGTCGGACTGCAGCTACTTGGTGCTGAGCGACTCGGAGAGTTTGGACTATGATTTTGGAACATCGGACAAGACAGCGCCAGTATTGAGCCACTACATGTGAATCATCTGCTTTTGCTTTAAAGACCTATTTCTACATTGCAGTAAGTTCAGTTCATTACAATATCTTTTTGCCTTTCAGGTCTGGGTGGGAACATGACGATCTAGCATGTCCTTTTATTAAATTATTTTTATCACAATTATCGACTTTGTAGTTTTTGGATTGTTATATTAATTTAGTTATGTTACTTTTATGAAGCACCAATTTTGTTATCTCTAATTTACATGAAGATTGTTATATACAATTTGCCAGTAATTTATTCTGGATTTTGTTGGGAGTATGCTAGTTTCGCCATGTTTCCGAAACTTGTTAGGCCTCTTTTAATTTAATTTATTGTCTGTTCTGCTGCTCCCACCCACTGAAGAGGAAGCGGAAGGGTGTTTTCCGCATGTAGTTTTGTTTTTTACAATTGTTCATCGTTACTATAATTCGTTACTTTTTCATCGTTACTATAATTCGTTACTTTTTTGAACGTTTTTTCTTGTTATACACGCCCACTTGTCTTCAAGTTTCACCATATTTTCTAAATTATATATTTTTGTATAATTTTTAGTGCTGCCTTTGGCGCCTTTTTTATACAAATGCACTTATATTAATAATAAGTAATTAATATATATATATATATATATATATATATATATATATATATTAAGAAAGCATGCTTTAAAACATTTTTACAATGTATGTTAATTTCATTATGTTGAATGCAGCATAAACGCGTTAAAATGTATTTAGATGAAAATTCGTCCATAGGCTCTGATGTCACGAAATTCTTTCATGTGTCTGTAAACGGATCACAAACATTGCATATACCAGTAAAAACTTTTTAACTTATTCTACGTATCTCTTGAATAATTGTTCAAAATTTGACAAAATTTATGATGATTATGCGACATTATTGGAACTTTTTTGTAAGGTCCTGTACATTAATTAAAAGCCTAGACACAAGTATTTTCTACAGAAATCATTAGTTTAAGCACGGCCAGTAATGCACGCTAACTTCATTTTGTTGAATGTAGTGTAACGACGTTAAAATTTGTATAAACAAAATTCACAAAATTCAAATAACAACGCGGCTTTTTTCAAAACTCACAAAAGAATTTGAATGCATTACAGTCTGTTACACGTTGTATCCTATTTTTATATTTTTATACTGCACAATAGCTAACAAAAGCAGCATACATTTTTCAGATTATATAAAAGCATATTTTCTATAGATATGATATGATTTACATTAATGGTTTACAGGGCTTTACAAAGTATTCTCATGCATTAGTGGAGTAAGTGGGAATTCGATAGGCCGTTTTAGTTGCATAACTTTTTTATACATAAATTTTTAGTGCATATATGGTACGCATATATAATTTCTGGTAAGCATAATGTCTGTATAAAACAATCAATTTTATGTTAAATTTTTAAAAGAAAATCTATTAAAATAATTTTGTAATATATATATTTTTATTATTATTATAATTTTCATTACATTTTCATCTACCTGGAAATTAATTTCCAAGTTGATGAATTAAATTTCTGAATTGAAATTTCGTGGCCGTTTGGTATTATGCCATATTCAAATTTGTCACTTGATATAGCTGCTTTAATGCAGACTCGGTGACCTTGCCAACGTAAATTATGTGAGAAGTAGCGAGCTGGTTATCAGCCAGGGTAGCTCAGTGGTTAGAGCATCCGCGCGTTAAGCGGAAGGCCCTGGGTTCGATTCCCGGCTCTGGTATTTTTCACATAGTTGGTAAAAATCAGATTTCTACTCCATTCTATCAAAAATTAATATCCAGGTTGATGAATTAAATTTCCGAATTTAAGTATGTGAAAGCCATCAAATATTAAAATGCTTAACCGATAAGTGTGTTAGAAAGTGTTTTAGTATGTATGCAAACAGCTTAATTTTTTTTTCCTTTTACATTTTTAACCCTTTCAGACGTTCGTGTGTTTGCATAGTGCAAACAAATATTTTAATTCCGAATTGCAAAAAGGCCCCAGAAATTTTTTTCATAAAATTTTTCTTTTATAATTTAAAGAGATGAATTTTTCGTGAATTTTGGTGGCTTTTCATTTTAAATGATAAAATTGGCTTGCCCTTTAACCCTTTAACGTTCATTGGTTTCGCAGCGAAACCAACATTTGACATCATTTAACAATTTTTATGCAGCAGTTTTTTTTTTAACATTTTCCCCTTGTTTTAATCAATTTTTAAACTTTTGTACCTTCTCTGTTCGGTAGACAGTAGCACTCTTCCAAAATTTAACATATAATGCTTCAAAGGAAGCTAAATACATAAGTCACTTGAAGTTTCTTAGTGAACGCGAATGCGAATTGCTAGTTTGATAATGCACTCATGTCTAGTTACTTTCCGAACACTATAGTGAGGAAAGTATTGTAATCATGTCAAAAATCCGAATTCGAGATTTTGATGTTTCTATACGTTTTGAGGTCCCCTGAGTCCGTTTTCACTATTTTTACGATGATGTATGTATGTGTGTGTGTATGTGTGTATGTGTGTATGTGTGTATGTCTGTGAGTGAACACGCTAGCGTCTAAACGCTTTGTTCAATTAACCTGAAATTTGGTACGCATATTGTAAGTCACCATAGTACGAACCCTATAGATTTTGGTGAATCTAGCACTTATAGTTTTTTTACAGGGACACAAAGAAAAATTCTTTATCATTATGGCCTATGGGAGCAAAATCTTAAAAGTGCGATAGCATCTAAACGCCTTATTCAATTGAGCAAAAATTTTATACACATATTATAGGTCACAAATACTCAATCTGTATAGATTTTGGAGAATCTAGCACTTACAGTTTTTTTACAGGGACACAAAGAAAAATTCTTTATCATTATGGCCTATGGGACTAAATTTTTAAAAGTACGATAGCATCTAAACGCCTTATTGAATTCAGCTGAAAATTTATATGAGTATTATAAATCACTGTTGCACTAACTATAAGCATTTTGGTGAATCTAGCATTTATAGGTTTTAACAGGGACACAACAAAAATTTCTTTATCATTATGATCTATGGGCTCAAAGTTCAGTAGCGTTAAATAAAACAACGTGTAATAGATGGAGAAAAATACTCAAACACTCTATTATAGTTTTCTCTCTTTTGTTTGTCTAATAACTACTCTTTCTTTACTTTATCTACAAAACTGTTAATTACTCAATGTTCGGAAAGTCGAGTGGAGTCACTCCAGATTTTCTTTTTCATTTAATGAAGAGCTGGACTATTATTTTCACCTGAAACAAGTTTTACGAGTTTTTGTAGTTGATAATGTTTACTTACAAAGTGTTTTATTTATTAAATTAAATATTATTTGAATTTAATAAGGTTAACTTATCAAATCAAAAATTTCTCGAAAAGTAACAATGCTATTTTTTTAATTTTTTTAAATATTTATGGTCAGCTATGTGTCTAAAAGCCATTTTTCCAATTAGAACAGTAATTTTTAAAATAAATTAAGTAGTGAACTTTAAAGGGTTAAATGATTAATTTTGGGAAATTCATCCATTTCATTCTGATCTTTTTTTATAGAAACATTTGTACATTACACGTAGCTGAAAATATGTTGATTCATTAAATGAATGAGGGGCAAAATGAGTTTAATGAATGTTTAATTCCCAAAGGATAGTCTGAGTAAAACTCTCTCACAGTACTTTTTTTTTGTAGTACAGGAAAATCGAATTACTACAACGCAAGCACATGCTTGATAATAAAGCCATCAGAGTGGGAGATCTTTCAAAAATATTTCACTGACATTTCCTATAGTTATGTAAAGTTACTCCAGGGAATTCAGAATTCTAAAGAGAGATGCTGCCCCAACCACCTGATCCAGATCGGGAGGCGTGAAACCTATCGCACACGCACTCTTCGATCTCTGCATCCTGTTGTAGTGTGGGAACACGTGACTTTTCATGCCCATTCACTTTTACGGTGGGATATGTAAAAGGATTTTCAATAATGGGTATGTCATTATAATCGACGGGTGAGACGAAAGAGCAATATTTTTCTCCCCCCGCGACCCCTATTTTTTTTATATTTCTCCACAAATAAATGGGTATTATTTTCGTTGTCATTGTTAAGAATAAAAACATTGGTATATAGACTCCGAATGGGATTTTGATATTCAGTATTTTTTAACTTACATGAACAAGACAGTTAAAAATATTACCTATAAAGATTTTTCTTATTTTCATATCAGTGCTATTTTATACAGATCGGTGAATTAATTATAATAAAAGTTTCCATACAAAAATCTTTCGCATTCGTTGTTTTTCATTTCATTGTTTATCGAAAATTCGATTATATATACGTCTCTAATAATTTTATGTCAGTTCCTCGAAAGACGTATAAATGTTGATTTTCTACATAATATTTAATCTTAGCTGAATCGAAAATCGTTAGAGAACATTAAAAAAAAAAAAAATAGTTAGCTAGGTGGACTCTGATCATTTCCCCATCGTATATTCGTTCTCATAAAATTCTGCAAGAACACTCATTATATTCATATTAAGAGATATAAATTTAGCCGATAGTCACACACTAAAATTTCTCACCTAATAGACTGCCCATCATTTAATTCGATACATTTATCTTATCCTAATTTATTTATAAATATCATGAAGTTTAGTTTTATAGTTTAATTTTTATGCAATTTCAATTCCATACTATTTCTAATGCAATGATTTCCATAACACAGTTCATGTGAAATAGTGTTCTAATCGGCTCCATTATTGCTATATCTGGTATATTCTATGTTGAGAACTACTTAAATTTCGAATAACTTATGACGTTTTAAAAACAGAATTTTCATGGGATGCATGAAATAATATACTAAATAATTAGCTACGTATTATCCAAGTATAATTTACGACATGCCTTCAACGTAATTCCTTTTTGTGATTGTAGGAAACAATGTATGCACAGTTCACATACTAGAACAAGGAAAAAATGTATGCACATATATATTAAATTCATTTATTAAACTTGTTTTAAATACTTGTTATTCCTTTTCTTATTAGAGCATGTCTTTTAAAAACTTTGTATATTCCGCAAAACATTTACAACACCCCCCTCCATCTACGAAAGAGTGTAAATTAAATTTGGAAGAGAATTTACGACCCTTCTTGATTGTATCACACACACACACACACACTTATATTATATATATATATATATATATATATATATATCACTTTGTTTGTAAAGAAAATTTTTTAATCAGTGCATTTTACCTGTTTTAATTTATGTTTCAGAAACTTAGAAATTAACATGTAAAGCTATAAAAAAAATTCAAACAACCCAGAGAAGCATGTTAGGATTCTCCCGAAGAGACAGAAAGCGAAACACTTAGATTAGGAAGCAAACCAAAGTTACTGATGTTATTTCTAGAGTCAAGGAGTTAAATTGGAGCTGGGCTTATGAGAAGAAATGATGATAGATGAGCCACCAAAGTTCTATTTCGGATACCAAGAGATAAGAAAAGACCGAGGAAGAGACCACTGTGTCGTCGGAGAGATGAAATTGTGATTGTTATTATACACTCCTTCTCATATTTATACGGACGCTTTATGTTTTGAAATGACTAATGTAAAAATAATTGTGAACAAGATTATACTAAGTGCACTTAATATAACTAGTATTCTAAAAACCAAAACTGCTATAATTTTTTTTAATATGAAACAAAATTAATAAAAAATAATGCAAAATATTTTTTTCTCCATGCTTTTACATGTTCATAAATATAGAGACAATCAAGATTTTTTTGTTTTATTTAATGTACTAGCGGATAAATTACAGTTGACACGCGAATTTGTTAACTAATGAGCTAGATTAATTCATATATATGCCTTCAATTTTTCTTGGACGGACATCTCGAAAAAAAGAACGTTCATGTAGTGAAGTATGATAACAGTGTTTTTTAAGTGGAAGGATAATTTCAATCCGCCGAATTTCTAAATGAAATTCGAAGATCTAAGATTGCTAAAGGAAATGCTATCAAACGTTGAACTGCTGGCTCGATAGGAGAGAGGTCTGATGCAAAATCAGAGTTGTTTTACAGAGATCAAGACTCATAATTCTTCTTACTGTTCTACTCATAATGACTGCTACTGAATTTGCTCGTAATTTTTAACAAAAGGTTGGGGTCCACATTTACGCATGTTTGAAATAATTAATAATATGTTAAAATGAATAAAAAATCTGTAATAATCAACAAGCATTTAATGGGGAAAAGAACGTCTGTGTTAAAGTTGAATAAAGACAATATTAAATGGTAAAATGTTGCATTTTCGGACGAAAAACATTTTATTCTTGATTTATCAAATGGTTTTAACAGTTACTGGCACGATCTGAAGATAGCGAAAGGCAGAGCAGATTTTTTTAAAGGCAGATATGAATCGGGCGTTTTAAAGGGGGATCTATGGTGCTCTGGGGAGCTGTTTCTACTGTAGGCAGAAGGAATTTAGTAATTTTTTCTATTATTATGAACATCAAGGGAATTTCAGCAAATTTTAAACGTGGAATTCTCAGATTTTTGTTAGAGTTTGGGGGGTAATAATATTTTTTTCAACAAGACTTACATTTTTGCTGTACTTCTAGAGCAATAGGAAATAGTTTGAAGAAAGAAACTTCTGTATTATTGCCTTCCCCGTGGCCTAAAAGCTGAAAAAACCTTAACTTATCTAATTAGAAAAGTGCATGAAAGAGGAAAGCAATTTTAAATAGTCTAAATGTATTCAGAATATCATCTATGCTGTATGAAATGGTATTGAAACTGAATAATAATAAAAAAAAAATGTATCTGTATATACCAGAGAGAATGTCTGACTGTTTCACCCTAAAAAGAGACCCCATAAAACATATTTAGAGAATAACTGAAAAAAAAATTACTAAGATTCGAGCTGTTCTTATAATTGTGAACACCTGAAAAACATATTTTTGACCGTATTTAAAGTTTTTTAAGATAGAAAAACGATAAAACTTTGTAAATATAGTTTATTAATGAAATTCAAATTATTAAAAAATATATTTGTTTAAATAATAGTGTTAAGTGTTTAGTTAATATAGAAAAACGGGTGTCCTTATAATTATGAGAACCAGTGTATATAAAGATTTGTTTTACAGTTTTCTGTTTAGGTGCTTAATATCATTTCTCAGCAAGAATGAATTCCAACAAAATTTGTTCCTCTAATTTTTTTTTTTTTTTTTTTTTTTTTTTTTTTTAAATCTTTCTCTATTTTTCTTCTGTTATAAATCTTCTAAAAACTTGTGATAAGTGTTGCAAGAAAAATTTTGAACGAAACTAACTTGAAACGCTAACGCTAGGTTGATATGTTAAACTTGATATATTAGGTAAATAAGATTTTTTAAGATCCCATTTTGTAAACCAGAAATATCTAATAAAATATATTTATTGATTGTTCTTACATATTTTATATAGATTATTAATTAAAATGTCTGTATGAAAATATATGTTTTGTGCAAAAAAGACACTTATGAGTTGTCACGTAGTCTGCAGTCAATTTGTTAATAACATAATCTTAAATTTTATTCAAAATAATGTAAATTCAAATCAAATTTCAGTTTTATTAACTATCATAAATGAAACTGAATATATATATAGAAAACATTAAGTTATTTGATTTAAGAAAACATTAAAATTTAATAATTCATAATACTATTACAAAGTGAATTTTATCGTTATTGAAAATCTCAGTTGTTAATTTTTTATCAATTAATCGATGTTTGCAAGGAATTAATTTATTTTTAATTTCTTTGATTTGATGGCAAAAGTTTATTCTCCTTGTTGTTTGATATCTTTACGTGTGGTTACTCTGATGTTTTCCATTTTTCTCTCTGGTTTCATTGATCGTTTGATTTAATATTTTATTTCATTTCTCATTCAAAATGGTTTTGCTGCTCGATTGAAGCATGAACAATATGTATCTGCTATTGTTTTGCGAAATCTTGCAGCTCTATCTGCTTTAAAGAAGTACATGCTTCCTGATGATTTAATACTTCTATTTTTAAGCATTTTTTAAAATTCCAATTAGTATTCCTGTGGTTCTTTATTTTTTCTTACTATTTAACTGGTTTCTTAATTCCTGAATCACTTTTATACATTTAATGAGTTCCTTCATCAATTTTCTAAGTCAATTGGTATAATGGTCCTTTTTACTCATGTGGGCGTAAGTAATTTAAATTGGTTTTGTCTCTTATTGGATCTAAATGTGAATAGCAACATTTCTGTGATAGTTTTTGTACTGTGTTAAAATGAGTTTTATTTTTGTTGTGTTGGTATTGGCAAGTATCTATTAAATGCTAGAATTTTAATGTTGAAATTTATTATGATATCTATTATTTATATATATACAATTCTAAAAGAATAAATAAATTTTATTTGTTAAGAGTATCATGTGTGGCAACGGCTTATCTTTTCTTTAAATAACTTATAGTAATACTAATAATAAAAATCATTAGTTACTTTTTTTTTTTTTCTTCTTTACATGAAATTCAAACGTGCTTTTCCTTTTTCAGTTATCAGCAGTCAACAGTTTAATCTTCGACTGTACGAGAACGGCAGCTTCGATATTATCTTATCAATAATCTGATGTGGGAGCTGGGAAATGCTGTCAAGCAAAAGAGAAGCAAGCCTTTGGGGGTGAATTTACTACGATGGTGCTGGTGATAAATTTGATCCTCGCTTTAGAGGAATAAGAAATACACGTTTCTCTGTCAATCATAATATGAGATTATTGTATCAAATTACATTAAAGATGTCATTTGCTCATTTTCTCACAACTAATTGTGATTTTTGTTATCATTTCGTGCGGTAAAAAAATATGCTAAAAAAAAAAAAAAAAAAAAAAAAAATTAAAAACTTTCTTTAAACGCATATGCGTAAAAGAAATTAAAGTTAAGGAAAATATTAACGTTAAATACAAATCACTTCATTTATTACGAATATATGATGTTAAAATGACTATATACCTATGAGTTAGCATAAAGCACAAGATAATAATAAATATATGAATGTATATATATATATATATATATATATATATATATATATATGAATGTACTAATACATATATGAATATATTTTTTATTAATTAATTTATTTATTTTTTAATTTGATTGTAATATTTTTTTTTTTTCTATGAAATGAATTTTCAATCTAAATAACACAAGGAAATATATAGACCATTTATTGTTGTGCAATAGCGACAACACAGTGCTTTTCATAAAGGATGCCCCCTATTATAGGATAATTAAACAAATTTAGGAAAAAAATAATCTTCATATTATACGTACTTTTCCCCCCTAAAAAATGCGTACATGTGTCATTTAATCCTATATATATTTGTGTGTATGAATGCTTATGCTGAGTTCTGCCTCAATGGTTTGGTTTGCGAGAATTTTTAAGCTACTTACATAAAGTCTTATCCTCATGGGTTTTGTGTTAATCTCGCAAGAGAGAAAAAAAGATGTTTTTGATTTTTCGCCGCCTGAATGGGAGTGTGTACAATTTGAATTTGTGCTTTTGACTAAAGTAATGTGATGCGGAGGAATTTTTGTATGGGAAAATAAACTTTTTAATACAGTCTGCTGAGGTTTAATTAGTGTTGAAGTGTATTTATTAAAAACGTAACACCTTAAAGTATACTAATGACATCAGTACTCTTTTTTTAACCGATTATCATGAAATAATAATAATTAAAAATATGTAATTAAAAGTATTATTGATAAAATTTTATCACCTTCAGTTAGAAGTTCATATAAATGAACTACTTATGATTTTTCATACAAGCAATTTATAATGAATTCAATAAATTGTCTTGAAATAAATAGTATCAGATTTATAATTTCAAGAAATTAAAACTGAAAAAAGACAACATATGTTGGAAACAGATTTTAATTGTTTGGGAAAAAAAATTATACTTAATTTTTAATAATAATAATAATTAATAATAATAATAATAATAATAATCGTAAGCGTTATATTTGTGTAAGAGATACATATTTTTATTAAAAGATTTAGACAAGAAAATAACAGTGTTATTTAATAAAATTTACCTTGAGGGACTTTTTGATTCCAATATATATATATTTTTCTTTTTGCAGTAAGACAAAATTTTTCCAAAATGCCCCCCCCCCCCCCCAAAAAAAAAAAAAAAAAAAAAAAAAAAAAAAAAAAAAACTTTTTACATTCTGAAAAAAAAAAAAAGTTTTTTTAAATATCAGTTTTCAGCTACAAGTAAAATATTTATTTATCAAGGAAAAAAACTAGTATGCTGTGGCCCCCATAAGACTGTCTTCTATATAATCTTACAACAAATTGACGCAGCACAAATTATTTAGTAAATTACTATATATATTAAAATTATTTTCCATGAGGAATGCAGACGACAGAAGTATAACACTAAATCACTAAATGCCGAAAGAAAATCTTTTTTTTTTTTTTTTTTTTTTTTGTTAAATATGAAAAAAATTTGATAAATTTGTTTTAAATTATCACAGTTCTATGGTTCAACCATTACTTTTAAAGGTATTGACGAGATCTTTCAAAAGGTACCCATATTGAAATTTTACACTCTCCTCCCCCCCCCCCTCCGGGGATACTCCTCCCCAAGGGGGAAGTAATGTTCCTACATGCCCACACATTTTTCCAAGTTTACTACTACTATTATCAATAATTCATATTAATTTTATAATCCTGCATTAAAAATAAGTATCATTATGTACATTTATATGAAATTTTGTCCTATACTGACATGTTAAAAATTTAGAAAAAAAAAAAAAATGGGATTACTGCGCCACCTTTTGAGCAATTGATCTCAAATGTAATAGCACCAGTTTAGTCAGGTTCCAACTAAATGCCAAGTTTGGTTAAATTTTGGTTAACTTCATTGGTTCGTGAAACACAGCGTCCACAAAATTCATGATACACAAGCACAGTCACACAGACACACATTTTCTAAAAACAACCAAAATCGTGTCAAAACATCTTACAACGCGTAAATCATCGAAAACTGGAAAATTAGAAAATTTTCCCGAATCCATTACTTTCTTCTTACAAAATACATAGAAATACATAGAAAAAAGTAAAAATTAAACGAAAGTCGAAAAAAAAAAAAAAATCTACTCTATAGTTTATGTTGTAATTTTTGTAATTTTGAAATGCGGATAAACATATTTACAGTTTTATGTAAGCGTGTGAATACAGAGTGCTTATAATTGAACTTCGCTATAAACACCATCTACCATATTTGGTAAATGCCACTATATTTATTATATGGACAATTAAATGAAATGTGCTCAAGAAATAGAGAGGAAATAATTCAGAAATGTCCAATAGGTGACGCTTTGCATGGAGAAATGAAACATAAGAAAGGAAATGTCTCATAAGGTACGGATAAAAACTTTAATAGTCATCGACCAGTTTTTGAAATCGCGTGGCCATTTTATTTGTTAAACTCTCAATTCTTTTTTTCTCGCCAGCAGCCGAGCGGTTTTGTGCTCAAAGCTGGTAGATGGGAAGTGTAGGTTCGATCCCAGGTCACGCTCATCGACCTAGCCGTTTCGAGTTTTCCGTGATTTTCTACGAAACCCGCGTAAATACGGGCTAGGACCCCTTAGAAAACCCCCCACGGTGGGCATTCCCTTATAGGCCTAGGGCCTTAGAGTAGTCAATCGGCCTTAAACCTTACAACCAACGAACTCAATTGTTTTTTATGAGAAGCATAATTTGATGGACATTTTTTGAACTAAAAATATTTTTTGGGTTCCTGGAATACAGATTATGAATTGCTAACATACCAAACTACGTGGCTGTCCGTTCGCCCAATTTAGCTGCAACAGCTGTTTGTATCAGTATTGGTGTTATTATTAAAGTCTATTATATACGCTTGTATCCAAGGTCTTTTTAAAGGAATCTAGCACATATTTGCACGAGTTTCCCAGAAAATTACAGAAAACTTTGAACGGCTAGGTCGACGAGCACAACCTGGGTTCGAAATCGGTATTTCTGGTTTATAATCCTTAAGATCAGGATCTCTTCGCCAATGGTGAGTCTCGTTTGCAACGGAAGTTTAATTGTAATCATCTTGTACATGTATGCAAGTACACATATCACTTCAATTATATTTCTTGAAACTCTTCATGTGTATATTGAATTATAAATATTGAGAGTATTACATATACATAAATGGGAGTATTCTTATTGAGAAACTGATATTTAATTTTTTTTTTTTTTTTTTTTTTTTTTTTTTTTTGAAGTTGGAAAAAAAAATAGGTATTTATTTATTTACATATATGCATAATAAATTCTCCTTTTAAAATATTAGCAAGTACTAAAACCCATTGTAGCAGTTTCTTTTGATTTCGAAAGCCAGTTTAAAATTAGATAAATTATCAAATGATATAGATATGATAAGTCCAAAATAAAAAGCAACTGACGTCCTAACCTTGATTTCTGATTTTTTAAACTGAGGCAAATGCTCACTCAACACTTAGCCCACCCGCATTGTATCACAATCTGCTCTGTATCTCACAGTAGCTAACCAAGGGTCATCTTTTAGTCTATTACACTAAACGCCTTTAAACACTTTTTTTTCGTCTTGAGTGCGAAGATGAAACCAAAGGGTGAGCATCAATCAAGCTTCCCTTATTAATACTCAAGAAGATCAGTCCACAGCGCTACTAAGAGATTTGAGCTGAAAGACGTAATCCATCGGTGTTGGACCACACGCAGTCAGACGATTTTTCAACAAGAATCTTTTAATGTAACTTCATATCTCAAATTGGAGGCTCAGTTGTTTTCTTGTTTATGTTTTGCTGAAGTTTTTCATAAGCTTATGGCGTAAGGATCATGGGAGATAACCTACCGCAGTTGCGATTGCTAACTGGAGCACGGTTAACAGTGTATTTTGAAATATTAATATGGATAACTGTAACTTGAAGTGACGCAGATTTTCTTCTACAGATTTGAAAGAAGCGCATTATATGACTTTTTATTTGTTGTGCGAGAAATTCTTATAAGATATGGCATGTTAGTGCAAACAAAATTACTGAAACATCATTATGAAACTTTTTTAAAGATAATAATTAACGAAAAACACGTTTTTAACATGTTTGCTGCGTTAAATATGAAAAATAATGTCAAGTACAAACCAGGTTCAAATTTCGTAGAAGGAGCTGTAAGCGTTTTATACTCATAGTGAAACACAGTTCTGTCCAAGGATTATCTTAATTTACACACACAAACGCACACATATAGATTCGAACTTTGAATTTTTTAATAGATTTCTACATCAAAGCTGCCAGCTCTTCAAATTATTTCATACCGTTATTTCCGAGAAGTTATCTTCAGCTTATTTAATCATGGAATTTTTGATAATAGGAAAAAGAGAATATTTCTACAAAAAATTATTGGTATGAAATAATCCAAACGGTTGGTAACTCTGCTACATAATATATATATTCTTTTAATCCAATCTTTGTACCACATTTTTCTATAATATAAATTTACTTTACTCTATATAAAAGACACGTAAAAGAAACAATGAAAAAGGTTGGGATGGGGAAAAGCAATATCAATATTAGTAATAAACACTGGTTTGAAATGTTAATTGCAAATATTAATGTTTATTGTCATTATTTATGACCGAAAGTGTCGTGAAAGTGTTTGAAGTACATAGGAAAAAATAGTCAAGAATTTTAAATGTTAAATTTTGGTTGTGCGTTTGAAATGTTTTTCTGAAAATCGGAGAAATAGTGGCAAATATATTCAGGATAATGAAACAAATATATATAATACGAATTGCTGGTTCCGTTTTAAACGTCATATTTAAGTTATCCACGGTTTTTTTTTTTTTTTTTACTTTCTCTTACCCATAAGGTAGAGAAAGTATTGTTTTTGGGTCAAATTTTCGAACGCGAGATTTTGTTATATTTACACGTTTTGAGGTCCCCTGAATACGAAATCATGTTTTTAGCAAATGGTCTGTGTGTATGTCTGTGTGTCTGCCTGTATGTCTGTCTGTATGTCTGTGTGTCTGTCTGTATGTCTGTGTGTCTGTCTGTGTGTCTGTGTGTCTGTCTGTTATCAGCATATCTCAAAAAGAAATTATGGCAGAAAGTTCAAACTTGGTATTCTAAATGTGTATCATATAGGGATGCTACAGTAAGCTTTTCGTTAAGATCAAACAAATGGTTCGTGTACAGGGACAATCAAGAGAATTCTAATACATTACGTCTATGGGGGAAATTGCAGGTAAGTAGAGTTTAACGTCTATAGACTGCACTAAACCAAATGAAACGAATATATATTTTTTGTAATAGAGATAGTTAACTGGGAAAAAAATTTTGTGTATGTAGGAGCCTCGCCTCCCCCCCTGGGGGGGAAGTCCCCCCATCGAGAGGAATAAATTTTCATGATGGGTATCTTTCAAAAGAGCTCGCCAATACCTTTAAAACGAATGGTTGAACCATCGATATGCGATAATTTAAAACAAAGTTATCGATTTTTTTTTTTTTTTACTTTTAACGAAAAAAAACTTAGAAAAAAAATGTTTTTTTTTTTTTTTTTTTTAATATTGAGAATAAAATGGGCATTTTTTGGATATTTGGGGTGTTATACTACTTCTCTAATATGAAAATCGTCTGCATTATCATAAAAGATATTTTTTTTTAATAATAATATTATTAAATTATTTTTTAAAAACAGAATTATTTTTTAATAACCGAATTAAATTCTATATAAATGTAGATGCATTAATGAAACGGGAGGTTGAGGGGGGCGGTAGCCCCCCTCACACAGAACTAATTATCATATAAAACTCTTCAGAAGCCTAATATGAATTGTTTAACGCAGGTTTACATTACAGTACTCGTTATCTTACTTTTTAATCTGCAACCTGTATTTATAGTATTAAATTTCAGGGTAAGAGAAAGTCGTGTGGGTGACACACCAGATTATTTTTAATAGCAAAAACGTTGATAAGGGGACAGAATGTTAGAAATCAGATATAAATCGGCATCCTGGAGGTAAAGAACACCTTGTCCATTTTGTAAAAATAATTACCACTATATTTTTAATGGGCTACATATAAAATACATTTGTCATGAATAAAAAAAAAAGATATAATTTTATTTTCCACTGTCTCATCTTCTTTATAGTAAATGAACATTAGTGCTTAATGCTTCTGATAAAAAAAACGTTTGAAGTTACTATTAATTAAATCTTATAGAGATAATTAAATAAATAAATTCAAAACATGTTTGTTGGAAGGTAAGACTTATAATAATAATAAATTCTTCACTTACCTTCTATGCATCAGTTTCAGCGCGAGTCTTCTAAAACCAGACGAATATCCACATGCTCTCGGATCTGTAGATGAATCTATCTAAAATGTGTGATACCAGAGGCGTTTGAATGATCCACTCTAAATACTAAAGGAGTATTTTCATATGTATTAGAAATGAAATAATTTGAGAATTAATTTAATCTTAGAATTTATTTTTAATTTGGGATGCATCTTGTTCTGCATCCTTATAGTGTGGATTCAGAGAGAGAAGTGAAAGAGATTACAAACTGAAAAATATAATTGGATATAATAAAATAATAAAAAGTTAATTAATGTTTTTAGTTCGCGTAGAACAGTCAATACGTATTTCTAATGCAAGTTCTTGAGGAACAGCGAACTATCCTCATTAGTGTAAGTCATGAGATGATCAGAATCACGAGCGTAGAAGAAAATGCAATCCAGATTTTTATTCAGGCGTAATTGACAGCTCGTGAGTATGCGAAGAATGATTTCAGTTTTTGGAATATGTCTTAATTAGATGAAGTGTTCATCGATGATAATATGTCATTTCCCCCCTTCATCGGGATACACTTCTTAAAGTTAAGTTCAATTTCCTTCGGTGAATTTCAAAAATGTGTCTTGCTAGAGGCTTGGTGAGCACGTCGGCGGTCATTTCTTCACTCCGGCAATATTGCATATCAAGTATTTCTTTCTCTTTCAAGTCTTTTAAATAATTATACTTGATGTCAATGTGTTTTAGCTTGGCAGAAAATTCACAATTAAGCAACTTAATGCAGCTGATGTTATCTTCGAATAGTGTGATGGGTGTATCTTGCTGTAGATGCAAATCACTTAATAATTTGATTAACCAAGTGATTTCCTTAGCAGCATTAGTTGCAGAAATGAACTCCGCTTCTGCAGAAGACAATGCCACGGAAGTTTGCTTTTTAGTTGTCCATAGAAAGGGATTATTTCCTAGCATGAAAATATTTCCCGAAGTTGACTTCCTATTTGTTTTATCGCCTGCCCAATCGGCATCGGCGAAAGCTGTTAATTTGGTGTCTTGGTTTGCGCTAATTATGAAATTTAAGTCTTTTGTGGTGTTTAGGTAACGCACAACCCTTTTTGCTGCTTCCCAATCTTTTTTCCGTGGATTCGAATTTCTCCTGCTTAAAATATTTACAGCTGCCAAAATATCTGGCCGACTAACTGTACCCAAATATAATAAACTTCCAATTACTTGTTGATATTTAATGTTATTTTCTAGCAGATTATCGTTATCATCAAACTTGAGATAATTAGGCTCCATTGGAATGTTTGTAGGTTTGGAGCACTCAAGATTTAATTTTTTTTACTAACTCAGCTATTTTTAATTTTTGGTTTATTACAAAATCACCTTTTTTATTTCTGGTTATTTGCATACCTAGATAAAAGCTTACTTCTCCTAAATCTTTTATTTCAAATTGTTTGTTTAATTCCTTTGTGATTTTGTTTATTTGGCTTTCGTCTCCGGCGACTAAAATGTCGTCGACATACACGATAATGAATGAAGTTATGTTTGGATCATTATTAATGTATAAACATGAGTCTGCTGAGCTTTCTTTATAATTTGAGGTTTTTAGAAGATCTCCTATTCTCATGTGCCAGGCTCTCGCGGCCTGTTTCAATCCATAGATGGACTTATTTAATTTACATACTTTGTTTTCATTGCCCTTATCTATGAACCCTTCAGGTTGTCGAATATAGATATCTTCATCTAAATTTCCATACAAGAATGCGGTCTTAATATCTATATGTTTTACATTCAGTTTGTAATGAGCTGCGGAATTTAGAAAAGCTCTGATTGTTGTGTACGAAACTACTGGTGCAAAAGTTGCATCGTAATCTTCTCCAAACTTTTGGAGAAAACCTTGGGCAACTAAACGCGCTTTGTATTTTTGTAGTTTACCCGTATCATCGTATTTAGTTTTGAAAGTCCATTTAGAACCGATAACTTTTTTCCCTTCTGGAGGATCGACTAAGGTCCATGTGTTATGCTCGTTTAACGACCGTATTTCATCTTCCGCGGCTTTAATGCAGTTATTCTTTTCAACAGGATGTGTCATATTTTGTATCTCGGACCAACTTTTTGGTTCATGTACTAAATCATGTTTAGCTAAATAGATTAAACGGTCTGGAGGAACACCTAGGTTAGATCTCGACGATCTTCTGAGTCGAATTTCTGAATCATGTGTTTGCTCAGAATCGTCCTGTGTTTGCTCAGAGGTATCGTTAAATTCAATATTTACAGTCTGCGTTTGATTATTATCATTAGTCGGTTCCTTTTGCGATGAATGTTCACAATTCTGATTTTCTAAGAACTTTACTGTTCGCGCGATAATGATATTTTTTCCCCCTGTATAGATTCTATATCCTTTGGAACGGTAATCATAGCCAACAAAGATTCCCTCTTGAGCCTTGTTATCAAGTTTTTTTCTATTATGTTTATCAATGTAAGCGAAAGCTTTAGATCCGAATACTCTCAAATGCGAGAGGTTAGGTTTAACTTTGTTCCAAAGCTCATAGGGAGTCTTGTCATTAGATTTTGTGGGGAGCCTGTTTAGTAAATAGTTCGCGGTATGGATTGCTTCCCCCCAAAATTTATGAGTTAATTTCGCTTCAGATAACATACTTTTGGCCATTTCTACAAGGGTTCTATTCTTTCTTTCGGCAACCCCGTTTTGAGGTGGACAATAAGGAACAGTGAGTTCATGTCTGATTCCGTTTTGTTCAAGAAAATTCTCTATGTCGTTGCCTACATATTCTCTACCACTACCTGATCTAATTCTTTTAGGTAGCCTGCCAAATTTATTCTTGACTAACGCTATGTAAGTTTTTAATTTTTGCAATACTTCACTTTTATGTGTCAAGAGGTAAATAATTGTAAACCTGCTATAATCGTCAATAAAGGTAAGGAAATGGGTTTTTCCCCCTATAGAGGGTGTCTGAAACGGTCCGCAGATATCAGTATGAATTAGTTCAAGTACCCTATTTGCACGGTACTTAGATTGCTTAGGATACGGCATATCTGTTAATTTAATTTTTACGCACGTTTCACACGTTTTATCGTGTTTACAAAAATTTATGTCAAGTCCTAAAACTAGTTGCTTATCTATGATTTCTTTAATATCTGCGAAATTTCTATGACCTAGACGTTTGTGCCATAACGTAATACATTTCTTATTATTACAATTAGATATTAATCTAACTTGTTCATTTGCATCATATTTCGGTTGTATTACTTCATAAAGATTTCCTTTTATTTCCCCCTCAAGGAAAGTTTTCCCATATTTTTGCAACTGACATTTATTTTTCTCGAAGATCAGTGTGCAACCACTTTTAGTGGCTTTACTAACAGAGAGTAAGTTTGTTTCAATATCTGGTACGAAAAGGACATCTAATAACTTTATTTCATTTACTTCCCCGTTTTCAGTTTCAGTTTTAATTATTATGTCACCCGAACCTTGCGAGGTTAAGACATTTCCATTAGCGATAACTACGTTTGAAACACCAGTGTCATTAATTTTTACAAATAAATTCTTATTATTCGTGATATGTGCTGAACAGCCACTGTCGACTATCCAACTAGATTTGTGTTCGTCACTGGCGATGAACGCTAATTTTTTTATTTTGTTTACAGTTGTCCCGACCTCTTCATCAGAATTATTTAACTCTCTGGTGGAGTGTTCCCCTTTTATACGTTGGGATTTGGTCTCAAAACATAATGAGGAATTAAATTTTCTATTTTTGAAACCCTTATCATAATTTCCTGACGCGTTGTTCAGTTTTTTATTTTTTTTGATACCAACATTCACTGGTATTGTGACTTTTTGAGTTACAATATGTACAAAATTTGTTAGGGCGTTTTTGAAATTGTATTTATTTTTGTTAACCCTGTACGCCGTGGCATTATCTTCCGAATAGGAGTTTGATTTTTTATTACAGGATCTGCGATTATATTCATCAATAATTTTATTTTTAATATAAGTCGGGTTTAGATCTTGTTCATCCCTGCCTTCTAACGCAGTAATTAAAGGGTCGTAAGAGGGAGGCAGAGAACATAAAAGCAGTGCTGACAGGTGAGCATCATCTATGTTTTCACCAATTGCAGACAGTTTTTGTTTGAGTTCCAATATTTTTGTGATGTGAGTGTTTACATTTTCTCCCTCGGACAATTTGCAACTGTATAATTTTTTAAGTAAATACAGTTTGTTTGAGAGATTTGGGCGTTCGTGAATACTCTTTAATTTCTGCCAAATCTCTTTAGCACTAGTTAAATCTTTAATATGGGGAATTTGGGAATCAGTTATTGATAAGTTTATCAGGGCTTTTGCCTTATTATTCTTTTTCGACCAGTCAGCAGTCAGTGGTTCTGGTGGATCTTCAGTAATTACATCGACTAAATCTTCTTTGGTCAAAAGCATTTCAGGTTTAAATGACCAAGTAGTATAATTTGAATCGTCAAGTTTATCGATAGTTATGTTTTCTTTTAATGCCATTTTGGCTATTTATTTATTATAATATAAAACTATGGATATTCGTTTTATTTTAGTTAGAGACTTTCGTCAGTCTCATAATCATGATAAAAAAACGTTTGAAGTTACTATTAATTAAATCTTATAGAGATAATTAAATAAATAAATTCAAAACATGTTTGTTGGAAGGTAAGACTTATAATAATAATAAATTCTTCACTTACCTTCTATGCATCAGTTTCAGCGCGAGTCTTCTAAAACCAGACGAATATCCACATGCTCTCGGATCTGTAGATGAATCTATCTAAAATGTGTGATACCAGAGGCGTTTGAATGATCCACTCTAAATACTAAAGGAGTATTTTCATATGTATTAGAAATGAAATAATTTGAGAATTAATTTAATCTTAGAATTTATTTTTAATTTGGGATGCATCTTGTTCTGCATCCTTATAGTGTGGATTCAGAGAGAGAAGTGAAAGAGATTACAAACTGAAAAATATAATTGGATATAATAAAATAATAAAAAGTTAATTAATGTTTTTAGTTCGCGTAGAACAGTCAATACGTATTTCTAATGCAAGTCCTTGAGGAACAGCGAACTATCCTCATTAGTGTAAGTCATGAGATGATCAGAATCACGAGCATAGAAGAAAATGCAATCCAGATTTTTATTCAGGCGTAATTGACAGCTCGTGAGTATGTGAAGAATGATTTCAGTTTTTGGAATATGTCTTAATTAGATGAAGTGTTCATCGATGATAATATGTCAGCTTCTAATGCAAAAAATGCACAAAAAGGACATGGTAGTAATCCCTTTCCCAAAATGGACATGTGTACAGAAATTGCTGCAAAATTTAATTTTATAACTATATTCTAAATGATCGAATGAAACTGAAAATTCTGTTTACTTTTTGGATGTTGACGCATTTAAATGATGCTGATAACAGACACTCAAATCATCTGTTACGAACTTGACATTCCCATTTAGTGGCCCTCATTGCGTTTCAGCTTGTCAGTTTGTTATTTTGTTAGTGTATTAGTGTTTTAGATTGGTAGTCGTTAAACACTATATGCCAAAAACAAACGGCTGTAAAAATATCGACCCAGTTTAAAATATTGCTTTCGATACTGACAAGAATACTATTTGTTTTCAGCATTCTAATTTGAGAAAAAAAAGTAAGTTATTAGAAATTGACGATTTTCTAAACGTGGAAAAATAGGGGAAATTTTCGCATCAACGTGCATTATGAGGATTATTTTCATCGTAAAGATACTGGACCGGTTTTATAATATTATTTATTATACTAACACAAACATCATTAGCTATGAACATTCTATTTTTATCCCCGTACTAAGCCCGGACATTTTGGTACTTACTCCCAAAATCCGAAAAATCTGACTTCCCAACATATCTCAAACATTATATCGAAAAACTTTTATAAAAATTTTTTGCCTGAAATCTGTATGTTTTCCATATACAGCGACGATCTTATATCCTTATAGTGCCGAACGCGGTATCCTAGTTAGTTGAGCTCTTAATTCAAGGATTGCCGTTTCGATACTCGAACCGGTAAAATATTTTCGTGTAATATTAGTTAAGGTTGGTGCACATTAAATATGCTATGGCTGAAAAATCCTCCATATTCCATAAAAGAGAGCATATGGGGTGTTACTAGATCGAGGGAGTCATCTCCTGCGCGAAGGATTGAAATTTTGATGACATGTCTCCGAACCACCCCTGAGATTAAATCGCAAACCGTCACCAGTAGCCTATTCCTTTGATATGGATCCCATACAATCTCAACTTCCATGTAATAGACAGTGAGATCGTAATTAATCAAGAATCTATCCGAGAAATCCGCAAGCAGGAACTAGGCTTCACATCTTACAAACTATAAAGAATTCAGACCAGTGATGCTAGATGGTCGAAAATTATTTCCCCAAATCAGGGTTTTTTTTTTCGAAAAAATCCCCAACTTTATTTCTACTAAAAAGGGAAAATATATATATATTTTTTTTTCAAAAAATAAAATATCAAGCAGATTTAAGTGAATTTAAGCTCAGATTTTTCCCCAAATGAAGACAATTTTTGAAAAAAATACCCAAATAACAATAAAGTTATTGAAAATCCCTGGTTGAAGAACTCCCCAGATTTGTCACCAAAAATTTTAGAATTCCCCAAAAAAGTCCCCACAAATATTTGGTCTTAAAAATTGTCCCCAGAAGCCTCAAAAATCCCCGAAATGGGGACAAAATCCCCAATCTGGCATCACTTATTCAGACGCTGACAGAAGATAATGGAAGAGTATAGCTCCGGAGATGATTATTCTGCGGGAAGCTTCATATTAAGCAAGGAAAATTTTCGTGTTGACTATTTAGAGCATCTTCATTCCTGAACAGGTAAAATCTTTAAAATGACTGATAGTGGTCTGAAGAAAATCATGGTACATCTACAAGTGTTTCAAATGGTCAACAACCTCACAATCTGTTATGATATTGGAAAAAATTATGCACAAGGTGAAATTCTCTAAATTTTCATCCAACAGCGAACCAAAATTGAGACACATACAAATAAAATAACTAGTGTATTTTAGATGCTGTGATAATTTCCTGGTCTCAAAAACATTACAAAAAACTAACATGGACACTTTAACAAGACTTTTCATCGATCAAAATCAGGACGGTTGCAAAGTAAACCCTTAGATACCATGACCGCAAAAATGGGACCCTCGTATTCCCTGATCTTAATCCAATGGATAATAAGCCAATCTGATCTTAATCCTTATTGAACTCAATGCGTACGCTAAATTGCACAAAGTTTGAAGAAATTAAAATGACGTATAGGAAGGTTGGACTAAGCTAATGACAGAAATGGTCCAGAGAATTCTGAAACATTTTATTCAACGTATCTGTGACCGAGATGAACACTTCAAAAATTATTATATATGTCCCAAGATGTTACTTTTTTTTATGAAGTTTTTTGAGGAGACTGATTGTTTTTGTTCCGTTCATATAAATATATTGCCCCGTATTTCAGGTAGAAACAATTAATCAGGACACTGCCACAAACGCAAATACGTTTAACATAACGCTGGTTTTGAAATAAAAAATTGCAGAGTCTATTAGTGATCTTAACAAGTAACTCTGGTCCATAAATATTTCTTAAGCAGCCAGTTAGCTTTTATTATATCTAAAATTGAGTTATTTTAAAAAAGTGTAACTGCTTTACGCTTTATTCCTTTGGCAAAATTATACTTATCTATCTTAATGCGGCTTCCTTTGCATAAATGCAAATATTTTTTTTTTTAAATACAGCTGTTGTAATCTTAGAAGAATGATAATTACTAATAAGAAAAAATATAAATATATCTAATATTAAACCGGCAACGGAAGAACTAATCAAGTTAAAAAATCTGAAACGGAACATTTTTTTTTTTTTCGCACTTATGTTGTTGAAGAAAGAAGATACAGATAAATGAAACTAATTGGGCCTAATAGGAGGTCTTTTTAAATTGTATTTTGAGCTGTCAGATGCGGTTCTTCTGTGTAAATGTATCACACGAAGCAATGTGCCGCTAGTCTTCAATGAGAAAAATAGTTTGAATGGATAATTATGTTGTGGCAAGTTTTAGCCAGCCGTTCGGGATGGTTTTCACGGAACTGATATACCAGAAGATGTAAGAGTAACTACTACTGAGAAGTTTTGTTTACGAGAAATAAATAGCCCTGGAGTGATGCATCTTATCATTTTAATTCACTTAATTAGACCTCCAGCCTTGGTTAAAGGAAGATGAGTGTTGACATTCAGATTGCATCAATGGATCGCTTAAAAAAAAAAAAAAAATGAGGAGGAGGATAACTAGTATCCTCACTCAAATATGTTTCTATGATTAAATTTTGGAAGTAGAATTATTTATAAAGCTGTCCTCGTCTGAGTTATATTTTGTTAATAATTTACTTTTTACGGTTATTTTAGTCATAACTTTATATTTTTAATTTAATGGGATGAGGGACTTTAAAAATTTTTCTCTTATAAATTAATGTGTTTAATTTGTGCGAAATTGTACATATATGCATTGAAATACATCAATATTAAATATATTACAAATTATTAAAGACTAATTAAATGTAATGAATTAAGATTCAAAATTTTATTTTATTTTATTTTTTAATTGCTTCCAGCAAACTAATTTTTAAATATATTCTTCAATTTTACATTATTATGGTTCCACAATGTGTTCTAATTTTACTTGTATATTACTTTACTGATTCATTTATAAGTTATTATTTTTTTTTTATGTTTTTTATGTTTAGATACTGAAATTTAGTGCATTTTTATTAGCTTTCAAAATAAACAAATAAAAATTAACTTCCAAGAACCCTGAAATTAATACCCACCCTGGTAAGTTTTGAATATTTTGTTAAACTATTACAATGTTAAACACGGGCGAAATGATTAAAAATTATTCAGCAGAGAATTTTTAAAAATATTTCAGGAAATAAATAAAAGAAATTTGAATTTATTTTCAAATTTAAACAATTAAATTTTAACATTCTTAATAATGTTATTAAGAGGCTCTCAACACTTTACTGGACATTATATTTTAATATATATATATATATATTAAAATAAAACTTTTTTTTTCAATTACTTTATAAATAATGACTTAAAAATCTGCTGAAACCACCAAAGACCTCGTTTCATGTCATCGCTGCTTCACGCAGCATATTGATGAGTGTCTGATCAGTGCCTTATGAAGGTCTCAATAACTTGTGACAACGCCTTAAGAGTATGTACTTCAATTTGGGTATTTATTGAGTGACAGATGGCGCTGTTTTATTTAACAACTACGGTTTTACAGTTAGCTATATGTCAGCATCTATTGAATATTTTAGTTTTGGCCTCATATATTAGAGAGACCTAAAATTGGGAGTTTATTTTACTCTTACTTGTTCTGTCATAATAAAATAATAGGTGAAATAAATTTATAATTGATTATTGTTTTTAATTATAATATAAGGAATTTAATTAAATTAAAATTTTAATAATTTTAATCCTTTCCATTATATTACCATTTGATTCTAATGGGAACAATAAATTAAAGATGACAAAATGTAAATTTCCTTTCCAAAGAATATTTTCTCTCTCTACATAAACAATTGTTTTGAAATGGCAACGACTGAAATGAAATATTTCATTTTACTTAAAGGGACATAAGACCCTTAGAACTTCAAAAAACATCGATTTAATTATATTCTTTTTTAAAGTAAATTATTGTTAACTGAGCTTCATTGAGCATGTCTAATTGTTACCTATAAGTTTATTATATATTTTGGAATATAATTTAAATTCTGTGGTGAATTATTTAATAATTTATGTGTTAATAATAAATGTGTTTTTTTTTTTTTTTTTTTTTTTTTTTTTTTTTTCACCTTGCGTTCAGGGTATCTCTGAAACTATTTAATATATTTTCTTGAATTTTTCACAGATTATGTAACATATTAGATCCTTCAAAATGAACCTAAATTTGTATCCACCCTATTTTTCATACAGGGGGTACTTCAGATTTAATTAAAAAATAAATGATCTTTAATTTTTTTTAAATATATTTTAAACCTAAATTTGCACAAATTTAGGTTCAGATTGATGGATCTGATATGTTACATAATCTGTGAAAATTTCAAGAAAAAATATTAAATAGTTTCAGGGATAACCTGCGCGCAAGGTGAAAAAAAAAACACATTTATTATTAACACATAAATTATTAAATAATTCACCCCACAATTTAAATTATATTCCAAAATACATAATAAACTTATAGACAATTAGACATGCCCAATGAAGCTTAGTTAACAATAATTTACTTAAAAAAAGACTATAATTAAATCGATGATTTTTGAAGTTCTAAGGGTCATATATCCCCTTAATTCTAAAAACTAACAAGTTGTTTCGCTTAGGAAAAGATATCACCAGATTTAGAATATTTTTTTCAATTGAAATATACCAGTGTTTAAAAAAAGAAAAAAAAGTCGAGATAGTACTTCCATATTAACAAGTTCCCTGCCACTCATATAGATTAAGAATCAACGAAAAAAAGCTAATGATTCATATTTGCTAATCTGCTTACTACATTGAGTTTTTAGTTAAACAGGAAAAGAAAGTGTTGCTAGGGTAAAGACACCACTGTTCGCCACCTCACAAAAAACATAAACAAGCATTTAATAACATCTGTGAATTTGAATCCGTCAGCGCTAGATTTCTTAGAACCAGAGAATCTAGCTCGAGCGGATTGATATTCATAGATGTTAATTAACAGTTATTTTAACATGTCTTTTGTGTGGGTGGCGAACAATGGTGCCTTTTTACCTTGCTTCACATAAAACTGAACTACGAAATAAATGATAATCAATAATTTCATATATATATATATATATATTATTTATTTATTTATTATTTATTTTTGTCAGAGTTATGAATTAAGTGTACTCGCAAACAAGGCAAGATTTTCAAAAATATTAAAATATATTTTTCTTAATAAATGCAATATTATGGGTTAAATATATTTTTTTTATATATCCGGGTGAAATTTACAAAGAACTCACGTTGGAATAAAATATTGACATAAAAAACAATATCAGTTATGACATTTATCAATAAATAATAAATACATATTTTTCCAGACAAACCTCGTTACAGAGTCTTCAAATAGGAAAAATTGCATGTATTTATTTGCGGAAATCAGAACTTTTTCTTTTCTTTCTTCACCGAATATATACTGCTATATATATATATAGCAGTATATATTCGGTGAAAAAATATAAGATATATATATATATATATATATATATCGCTATGAATCAAGTGTACATTGTATAAGTATTTATACAGACGTCAAAAACGGTATTGGAATTTAAATGGTTTTGCTGTGACATTGTAACATGTATAATTATTTGGGAGTACTGGTGAAATTTGCTTATTGAAATATAATACTATTCGACATTTTGTATGTTTAAACAAAATTAAGCAAGATTAATTTTTTTTTTAGATAATACCTAATTTAGATTACAGACTGATAAAGTTACACAGGAAAATTTCCTTGTTCTTTGGTTGCTCTCTCCACCAACATCCCTCCTTCTATGTTTAATATAATAAGATAGGACTTCCGTACCATATTCAATATGAGATTTGAATCGTATAAACACACATACTACTTGTAAAATATTAAACTGAAACTATACCCTTCATAGCTTCCTTAATATTGGATAATGCACTTAGAACTGTTTCAGATATCTATAATCATCAGAGGGATAGCCGCAAATGGACAGTGGCCATTTAGATTTGGACGGCACTGCATACTAGATGAGATGTACTAAATTTTCGCCGCTGCGTTTACAGATATGTTAATCTCAGTGACAGCTTTGTCGTTATGTAATGACGTTTGACACTAAATAACTCAGTTATATGTAGGAGAGTTTCGCCAGCAGTTGTGTATCGACCTTTATGATGACGTTAGAGACAGCTTGTTGTGAATTTCAGCCTTTTCGTAACTGTGGCAGAGGGTGACTAATGGGCATATGCCAGATATTCATTGCACTAGTAGCATGAGTTCTAATTCTGTAATATGAATTGTAGGCTGCAGCGGAATGGAAAGCAGCCGTGATGTAGGAATTAAATATATGTTTAAGGTATTTTCGAACATTTTAGAGCAACACAGTTGTAAAATATATAGTAACGTTCTTCGTGTTTTTTTGAAAAAAAAAAAAAAAAAAAAAAAAAAACAATAAATGCAAAATTTTTTCTTTATTTATTTTTTTCTGATTCAAATGTATGTTTAAAATATTTTAGAATAGTGAACTTATATATAAACATATTTTCTGATTTCTGAACGAATTGAAAATAAATTTTATATCCGTGACTGGATTTTTTTTTCTTCTGTTATTTAAGTCTTTCCTTAAGTTACTTTAGAACAGTACAGTTGGACACATATATTAATATTCCTCCAGTTTTTTACTCAATTTGAAAATTATTTTTATAGCAAAATGATATTTTTCCGATTTAATGTATCTGTTATATATTTTAGACAATTTTCATATTTTATATACAAATGGAAAATAAACCTTCAAAAATAAATAAATTGCCCATTGCGTAGCACTAGTGCGACATTAAAACCAACCAGTCAATCTAGAATTTAAAAGGACTAAAAAAAAAAAAAAAAAAACTTTAAAAGAACTAAATAAAACTAAACATATACAGAGAAACATTCTTTGTGTTTTCTGAACTTACTAAAAATAACTTTTACAAGTAAATAAATTACTTCTTATTTCATTTCATACGAAACGGGTTAATGAAATATTACACAAAATTCCAAGTAACAAATGAATCTTAACTATACTTTGAACACGCATTATTAAAAATCTACGACAAATCTACGAAATACTAAGTTAGGACTGCTTTTTTGCATTTTAAATTGAAAATACTGATATCAAATATTATTGATCTAAATACAAATTCTATAGTAAAATTCAAAACTACAGTACTTTATATCTGGAAAATTCTTTCAAATACACAATAAAACGCCATAAACTTATATATGATTTTATATAATTATTTCAATATCAATCATGGTAATAAGTTATAGGAATCAATTTTACCAACATATTTTAATTGCTTTCCCATTCCTTGGCATTCAAACTTAATTTACATGTACAAATAAAAAATAAATATTGATATAGATAAATAGATTTAAAATGTATTTTCAATATATATATATATATATATTAAAAAAATAAACGCAGCTTATTGCTCTTAAATTTTAACCTTTTTAGTTTTTACTACGAATTTAGTATTGTTACTTAAATAGAAACAATAAATAATCTCAGCCTCTTACAGATTAATAAAAGTCATTGACTGGAATGTTCATTTAACTACAAAATAATAATTAAATTAATATTATCCACCTCTAGGAAACGATGTAGCAGGAGTCAAGCTTGGCTATGTTCCGCAATACTATATACTTCAAATACTTTAACTCCAAGAACTATCACGAACAGAAAACCTCTCCAACTGCAGCCGTCGTATTTTTTGGCTAACAAATCAGAACTAAACCTAAACTAAATTCACACTAAGCCTCAATATGAACCAACCTAAACCAAGGCTGTAAACCAAGCAAGATTTTACAAATCCTTTTATATGTTAAATAATTTGCATTTGTTATTTACCCATTTTCAGGAAACCTACACCCAAACTAATTTATTTGTTAAATATTGCAAAGTCCGGAGCTTTCCTTTTAAACACGTAACTGCTAGCAATTGAGTGCTTTAGTAAGCAGAGTGAGAAATACGGATCCGACTTGACAGCCTCGCAACTTTCGCTTTGCGAATTTCGTACGAAAATTCTTAGCAACCTCACAGATTAAGTAATATTTTTCCTGTGTAATAAATAAAAACTTAGAAAGTAAACACCATAAAAAAAAAAACCCTTGAGACAATTATTATTATTATTATTATTATAGAGTTCTAACAGATGACGTCACGAGGGACAGTTGACCTCACTGACCCATTTTATCAATGCGGAATAGTGTTACAAATTTATTGTAACACAGTGTTGTAAATGTATTTGCAAAAGCATAAAAAAATTTGACTACTACGCTTCCAAAGGCATAGAAAAATTAGCGTTGTCCTTCAGTATGGTTGCTAAGAAGAAAGTCACATGGTTGTTAGAACTCTATTGTCGAAATAATAGTCTGGCTCTTCATCAGACAAATGAAGTAGGCAGGAGTGCAGCAGACAAGGCTAGATATTTTTTTTTATTTTTTACTATTTATTTATTACTTTTCAACATCTGTCTTCCGAAGCATTTTTAAAACTGCTTTTTCAAGGTATTTCCGTTTTACATCGTTTAATCCTTAACTTTTTAACATCGTTAAAATGTGTTGAAGACACATAACAAAACTGCAAATGTATTTCAAGCAATGCCACTTAAATCCCACAATGCATTTAAATGTATTTGTGTGAACTTATAAATCAATCAGTGATGGTGTCAAGTAATAATCATATATGTCATATTCAACAAGAAATATATTGAATACACATGAAATATACATGAATTTATATGTCTGAATAATACTAGTTAATTTCGTTAAGTTTTCTGAACTATAATCACTAAAATATACTTAAAATTATCTCATATGTTGTAGTTATATGTAGTTATATATGGTGTAGTAACTGTTGTAACAGTTATCTGATATAGTGTATCCAAATTATTTTGTGAGGCTCCATGTACAAATTAATAATGTCATTTATACCATTTTTTATTACAAACATTCTATAGTAATTCTGAGTAATTTAAATCGATTTCAAAGCATTTAAAAAATATTTACTAAACTGTCAGTGCACAAAGGCATATGGACAGATAGACAGATGAACCAAATTTATAAATAATTTTCACGTTTGTTCGAAAGCATTAAAAATACTTTTTTCTTTTGAGAGAAACCAAATTGATGACCTTCGTATTTGAAAGATATCTTGTTTATTTCAATATTTGTATAGAGGTGAGTTTATAAAGAAAAAGACAGAATTAAATACATTTAATACTTCATTCCAACTACGAAAATTAACATCACAATAGTATTCAGGACTATAATTTAAGAGATGACCTTTTTAAACGAAGATTTAAATTTAAAAGCAATTCTGAATCATCTTTTAACTTAATAACCTAGAGCATAAACTGCAGTGGCAGATTCCCTTGAGGGTATAAATCATTATATTATGAGGTTCTTCTTTAAGTCTACAGTTGATATTATCTCCTTAATTCAGTTACTGTATTATTGAACTTCACTTATCTGATAGATACAAAATGCTTCAGAAGAGGACGGTTCTGTAATCTGTGTATAATCCAGATGTTGTATAGAAAGATGACTTTCGATGTCGTATACAAATTAATGAGAGTTCAACTTTATCGAGAATAAGGTTTGAACATCGTATTTCTTTATTTATGTTCTATGTCATGATTACTTTTGAGACACAGTGCATGTAGTTTGCATATAAAAGCATGACTTTTAACGCTTTCCAACAACGTTGAAAAGAGTTTATGAATTCAGCTTGTTTGGCCGTCTGTCACAGCAAACTATTATTTCCGTAAATACATTCAAAATATATTAAAACTGATATATATTATTGAGTTTAATAAAATTAAACATAATTTATACGCCTCATTAATATATTAAAACCAATGTAACATTTAAAATAAGATAAAAAATACAAAAACTTTAAAACTTAAAAAATACATTTTAATAAAAACATTAAAACACAAGACAGACGTTTCGGCTAGAACACTAGACGACCTCCTCAGTGTCAAACATACAAGCACAACATTTACAAAAATTCATAATACATCATAGCAAGATTAAATATTCAGGAGCACATTTACAAAAATTCATACTCTATGAATATTTAATCTTGCTATGATGTATTATGAATTTTTGTAAATGTGCTCCTGAATATTTAATCTTGCTATGATGTATTATGAATTTTTGTAAATGTTGTGCTTGTATGTTTGACACTGAGGAGGGCTAGTGTTCTAGCCGAAACGTCTGTCTTGTGTTTTAATGTTTTTAATTAAAATGTATTTTTAAAGTTTTAAAATGTTTGTATTTTTTATCTCATTTTAAATGTTGCATTGGTTTTATATTATTGAGGTTTATTATAACTTGTTTTACATTGAAAAAGTATAATATATATTATTGTTTTGTGTTCAGAAAATTGCGAAAAAATTTGGATACATTACGGTCTATGAGAGATATTTCATTTTGGAATATTTTAATATCTTTATAGTGCCCAAAGCATAAAGAAATGGATAATTATTATTTAGATTCACAAAGGCATGCTTTTATAGATGACAATATGATTATTAATAATTATTGGTTTAAAGGACCGCATATATTATTCAGATGCATTATAGGTATAAATGGAAATTGCCCGAAATGAATTTCGAGTTGTATTATAAGGTCTTTCTATTTTTTTTCAAGCGTGCTACACGGTATGCATGAAATATTTTAAATAGTATAATAAACTATACGAAAAAAAAAAAAAAAAAAAAAAAAAAAAAAAAGGAAAATATTTTTATGCTTTCTTTTAAGTAGTAGAGCTGTATATTTTTTAAAGTTATTTTATCACTATCTCGCAGAAAAGAAAAGAAAAAAAAAAAAGAAAAGAAAAGAAGATTAAAATTACAAAACATTATTGTTGAGGTGTTGTTTTGTTGTTTTAAACTAAATTTTTCTCAGAAGTAAAAAAATCAGTTTTGTTATTAAAACATAAGATATCTTGTTAACCATTTTACAAGAATTCTTTGTATTTTCTTACATTAACAAAATATTTTATTTAATTTTACATTAATTTTTGTATATTTGTAAGTAAAGACAATATTTTGTAAGAAAAAAGAAAATATTTTTGATGAAATTGTATTGTTAATCTATTTTTTTTTTTTTTTTTACACATTTGAACAGAAATTTTTGTATTGCACACCAAACATTTGTTGGTTCAATAAAACTTTTTCTGAAACGTAATTTAATTGCATAAATTAAAAATAAGAAATTTTTTAAATTATAAATAATTTATAAATTTATATATCTATACAATATCACTCAAATTGGAATTTTGAAAGTGTATGCAACCTCATGCTTATTCGATATATGACAGAATTAAGAAAATTTTAAAAAGGACGTATAAATAAACATTTTAAAGCAGTTTTCTATTTTTAATTTCTTCTATATTTAAGAAAATTCTTTACTTCCATGTTTTTATGTATTTATACGTTTTGAGATAGCTAGAAAAATATTTGATTATTATTATTTTTTTAAACTGTCTGTTTGTCTATGTGTGTGTGTGACAAAAATTTTGTGACAATTGTGCCTCAGAAACTACTGCACAGAATTTCATACAAATTGAAAAGCAGTTTCACCTTAACGTTAATTAGTATCTATTAATTTTTGATGCAAAACTTCCGACAGGTAGCATTGCTATCTCGTTTTGTCTACATTTTTAGCATGACGGTATAGGACAAAATTAGGAACAAAATTTCCTATAAATGTGCACAGTCAGAATTACATTTACAAATTATTTTGAAGTTTAAAAGAATTACTTATAACAGTAATAATCATATAGACTTTTTTTTTTTTTTTTTTTTGGGGGGGGGGGGGGATATATAGGAGCAACGCTTCCACCCGAGCGGGGCAAATTTTCACTATGGGTGTCCTGCTAAAGAACTCGTCAATACCTTTAAACGAATGATTGAACCATATATCTGAGAGTTATCGATATTTTTTCTTTATATCGATAAAGAAAGAAAGAAAAATAAGCCCTTTTTTACGATAAAATTGACTTTCTTTGCGCATTTAATGTTGGAAATATGTGGAAAATAATTATAATAAATAATAATTTTAATAAATAGTTTGTATAGGAAAATACAGAAGAAAGATTTGTGATAGCCACAAAATACTAGTTTGTTATTTCTTTCCTATAAATTGTTTATATTATTTATATTTACACTTTATATTAGCTTACTTATTTCAGTGTGAATTTTATTACACTTAGATATTTTCAGAACTATAAAAAGTAAGAGTTGCAAAACATAATTTTGAAGAAATCGATAAAAATTTAACAAGTCATTAATTTTAAAGACAATCCAACATGATGTTTAAAAATGATACTAAATTCCCTAATATTCTCTAGTAAAAATCATGCTAGATTTCTCAGTATTAAAAATGTTTAATAATTTTTTTTTTTTTTTTTTTTTTCAAAAATTTACAAAAAGCAAATTAAAAATACAGAACAATTCTACTACCAAGATTTGAAATAATAAATAAGTGTTTTTGTCCTTCAATCAACTTTTACGTAATTTAAACCGAGCATTTAACTATAATATTCTTGTATAATTGTTTTGGTTAAAATTCCATAATCGATCATTACAAGAGTTTGCTAAAGTTTAATCGATGCTCCAAAATTGGTGATTAAAATCGATTTTAACAAAAATTAAGAAGTTATAACAAAAGTTTGCTATTATCTTTAAAATAAATCAAATAGCTAATAAACCTGATTAAGATGATTAATATTTTTGAACACAAATATGAAAACGTATTAAACATAAAAAAGAAAAGGTATACAATTAATATAAAAACAATCGTTACAAAATTTTATGTATAATTAGTTTCAATTGAGGGTATTTTATGAAATATATTTATTTATTTATTTATTTATAAAATTTTGGGACTTAACTAGCGTTTCATTTCTTTATTACTTTATTACTTTCGTGTGTGTTTGTTAATACTTAATACTCTGTAATTTTCCATATATTGCATGTACATATTAATACAATGCATACAAATTACATGTCGACAAAAAATAAATATAAATAAATAAATAAATAAAAGTACTGCTTTACGTTTAATATTGTGAAACTTTAATGGATACTCTTACATTTGTTTTATTTTGATAATATGTATATAGGAACTACAAATGTACGAAATGATACGAGATCTTAGAGATTAATAATATAAATAGTAAATTATTTTCAATATAAAAAATAAAAAAATAAATAAAAATAAAAATAAAATAAAAATAAAGGTTACCAACAGTTTTGCCATTTTTATCATCAAGGTCATTCCAGTGATGTTATATCAAAGGCTTTCAATGTATGGAACTTTGCCTGTAAATATTGTTACGCAGCAGTAAGACCATCAATGCACGAAAGTTTTTCTCCGTAATATATTTATTATTTATTTATTTATTTATTTTATTTTTTTTTCGGTCGAAAGAGAAAAAAATATAATACATATTCGTCACAGCGTTAATAGGTTTTATACTATTACAAATATAATTTTTTAATTATTATATTATTGAATACAACAAAATTAATTGAATTTTCTGTAATTTGAAAATCTCACTGTAGACAAATGCCACTGCGCGCAAATATCATAATGCAATTCATATACAAAATAATAATGATTTAAATATATAGTTCATATTACTTATTTGCTACATTTCTCATAAAGTCCTTAGGGAGGGAGAGAAGTGTAGAACATGGATATTTATTGTACGTTCAGACCTCAAAAAATGAATATCTTCAAAACTGGCAGTTTGACAAACAAAAACAACCGAAAATTTTAAACATTTCCTTAACTAATATAATAATAATAAAAAAAAAAATTAGCTTTACAATTCGACTACTTACAAGGCCAAAAACTAACAAAACCTTTTATACGAGGATATCCACAATTATAATAACAGTAATTTTGATAATTTATGTACTTGTAAAGTATATGGCATTGTAATAGTGATTAAAATATTAATGATATATTACCACAAACAAAAAGTTCTTAGCTACAAAAACTCTATATATGTTTGTGGTAATTTCAATTTTTCATTTACTTGAGATGCCTCACGGCTGATGCCGAAAGGATCTCCAAGTATAAATATTTATTAGCAAATTATGTAATAATAATAACAATAAGATTAATAATTATAATAATAAGATTAATAATAAAAATTAGATTCATAGTAGCTTTGGGTTTGATCATATCAACTGTTTAATCTGGAAACTTTCTTAAATTTGAAATATTTGTCTGTCTATCTATCTATCTAACATACATACACACATACATAAATTATATTCCTAAAAAGACGGTTCATGTCTTTTAGATGATGTATATTATGAATAAAATATGAATTGCAATAATAATTATTAAAGAGATTAGGAGATCGGAGGCTCAAAAATGTAACACTGTTTATAGCAATAATCAGAAATAATAATTACCATCTATCTATCTATATATTTACCTCAATAATTAATACAGTGTAGTTCTTGTAACTAATTAGGCTTAATTAGTTCTTGTAATTAATTATCCTTGTAATTAGGATATTACAGTTTTAATGTTTTAAATTAAGGGATTTCATAAAAGTCTAGAACATTTCTTTTTCCACTTTAATGATTTTCAAGGACAGAAATTTAAAACAATATTCTAAGCCAGAGTTGCAAGGTTTGACTTCTTTGGAGAAAAATTAACGCTCATAAAATAAGAATAGAATGTTTCCGAGACTGTATTTTGCATGTTCGAATGTTTTCTTTCTTTTCTTTCTTTCTTTCTTTTCTTTTTTTTTTTTTTCGCTTTATTTAGTTAGCATGCAGTTACATTTGGTTTTAGTTCAGGAAAAGTTTGGAATCTTTAAAATATATCACCTGAAAACCCGGTTCTTGACCTTCAGCCAATTTCTTCGCACTCGTGTCCTAAACAAATTTTCGTAAAAAAAAAAAAAAAAAAAAAAAAAAACTTGTTAAGTTTTGTAGTTTTTTTTTTTTTTTTTTCAAAGATTTTGAAAATAATAATAATAATAAAAATAAAAATAATAATAATGATATAGATATTAATTATAGACAACATTTGTCAAAGATTGAGTAACACCATTTGTGAAAAGTTATATTTGAATGAAATCAGAATATATATTGATTTAAGTTCAGACATTAAAATACTTTAAATAGGGAATTCTATGTAAAAGTGTAAAAATTCATAATTACTTTTGACATAATAATACACAGAAACAGGCAAATGATTACTATTTTATATATACTATTTTTCATTTCTATTTTAGACAGTTTATCAAATATCCAAAAGATACTTGAAAAAATATTATGAAGCCTCGGGCGTGTGAAGATCACAGTGTTACCTTATTTATTTATTTTTTTTTTCAATCAAAGTTTTGTCCCAAAGACAAAAGAGTAGAACAGTAATACATTAAAATATATAAAATAATAATAATAATAATAATGAAAGGTAAAAACCAGAACATTTGGAATCACTTAAAGAAATTCTTAAAATTCGTTGTAGATGAGGCATGTGATTCGTAGGCTTTTTCAATTAATTGTATTCATTTATATCAGAATAGCACGTACATTCATAAGGATATAAAGATTTCTTTAAAAAATTACAAGGAAATAACAAAATTTGCTTCGTACTTTCCTTCATATACACAAGAAGAAGGTATTCGATTTGTGAGAATTTTCGCCTGTTGGTTTTTATTGGATTTAAAAGTTTTGTGATGTTCTGAAAACTATTTGATCATTTTTTTAAAATGCCTGTCTGTATGCATATGTGTGTGTACCAAAAGTTTTGCGGACGCAATATTTCAGAAACTAATGAACTGAATTTACCAAAATTTATATTTAGTTGAACTTTGATCTAAACTGGTGCTAATTATATTTGAGGATTAATCGCTCAATTTTCATAATTTTTAATATCACCGTATAGGGCAAAATGTCGTATAAATGTACATTATGGAAATTGTTTTTAAGTTTTCAATTTGAAATAAATTTATATATATGTATATACAGTTATTAAAAAAATAAAAAAATAAAGAAAATAAAGAAAATAAAAAAGGTTGAACCGAAGATCTGTGATCATTTGAAACAAAGTTAATAATTTTCCCCCCTCATTTTTAACAAAAAAAGAAAAAAAAAAGAAAAAAGAAACATATATTCTAAAATATTTTTTGCATCGCATAAAATTGATTTTCTTTGAACATACAGTGTTATATTTTTATGTATCAAAATTTTCTGCATTCAAATTGGAAAATAATTTGATAAACAATAATTTTAATAAATAGTATGTGCTGCTTGAATTTGTATAAGAAAGTATAGAGGAAAGTTTTTCGGTAACTATAACATGCTAGTTTGATGAAAACATGCAGGATATTCAACTCAATGTAAGGATATTTTTAGGAAACTATGGACACAAAATACTGCAATCATAAAATAAAAATTATAAATATTTGATAAAGAAAAATGAGTAGTTTTATTAAATATTTTTGTACTGTGCATACGCAAGCCTTAACAAAGTTTCTTTTGCATAATTTATTATGAAATGTATTATACTACCCATAAAAATGTAAACAAATATAGTAAAAATTTTAAAGTTGCCGTCTTTAGATTAAACTGAATATCGGCCCTCTACAAAAAAGTAGCAAGACTGTAAGGGGTTTATTTATTTATCATTATTATTATTATTATTATTATTATTAAATTAATGGTAATATAGTTTATGGTAAATTAATATACACTGCTTGAAAATTGCAAAAGAACAACTAGTTTTGAAACGTAGCGTTCACAAAAGCCGACCAATCATAGCGAAATTTAATGTGGGAAACTTAGTATAGTAGTACATTTTATTTGCTTAAAAGACAAAGCATGAAAAAATTTTATTTATTTAAAATTTCACGCACTTAGAAATGCAACAAAAATGGATCTGTTTGTTGCTGAACTTATTTTTTATAAAAGTCCTTATGGTTGGGTAGTAATTATGTGGAAAATGTTTGTAAAACATCACTTGAGTTTTCACGATCGGGGACAAACAATTGAACGGATCAAAGAAGATCAAGGTGTCGCTACTGTGGCCACAATAAAAAGAGTGTAAAAAAGTGTCATCTCGCGACTAAACAAAGTAGCTGACGTTTGGAATGTCATGCTAAAGCATGCTGTTAGTCGAGGAAGCAAAACCACACTGGATTGATTTGTATTACTAGTAGCGAAGAGGAAGAGAAATCTCACCCTGGTCAAATAGCTGCAGACCTGGCAACCGCTACCGATATACGTGCATTTGCCAGAACCATTTCTCGGTGATTTAATCTGGCTTTTTGTATGCACAAAAAAATATTCAGTGCATCCCACTTAAACCATGTCTTATCCGAGAAAGATTATGCTGGTGTAAGGAGCAAATTGGTTGCGATCAACAACAGCGGTCCACAGTTATGTTATCCGATGAATACCGCTTTACTATGACAAGAGATTCTGGCCATCACATTAGTGTGGAGAGAGAAAGTAACATGTTATGTCCCATAGAATATTTATAAATCTTATCATCTTATGACCTTATTGCCAGTACGTAAAGGGGGTAGAATTAGGCACAAGAGCAAAACACCAATCTCCATCGTTGAACAAGGTACCGTTAAATCACAGCGGTATTGCAGGGACATTATTCTGAATCATATTCAAATTTTTGGGTGCGATAGATTCAGACTTTCTATTCATGGACCAAAATAAGAGTCCAAACAGGAGCGCTGAAATATTTAATGCACTGGAAAATGAAAATATATTGAACATGTGGAACGACCTGTATACTTTTCGAAGTTAAATTAGATAGAGTGTGAATGACTACAGGAGTAATTTTTACAGACGTATTTCTCAAAGAACTTACCGCACTCGAAGAGTGCAAAAACTGAAAAACATTTTGAGACATTGGTGTGCCAAAATCCCTTAAAGACAACTCAATAATTTTGTAGACAGCCTGAATAATAGATGGGAAATATGCACTATTGTCCATTCCTTACTGCGAGATTGATATCATCGTCCTTCGTGGAAGGAACTTTATTTTTATGACTCTGAAAATTTTTAAAGATGAACTGTATTTATTATTTAGTTATCCTACTTTCTCAAGAGGTAAATTCTGTACTATTGTGCACGACAAATATAACATTTCTGAAATCAGTTACAATGAAGTTGAAGCTCGGATTACACTGAAAGAAAAAAAAAGTACCATAATCGTTTTGAAATGATTATTTGAAAACATTATTTTCTTCTTAATAAAATAAATATTTGTTATTTTTGAAAATTCTAAATAACTCCAGTGAAAACTAATGATAGTAATCAAAATATTTTTTAGATAGTATTTTTCATTACTTGTAATAATAATATTAATTATAATAATCTGCACTAACTATTTTTTTTTTAACAAAACACTTCCTAAAAATTTTAGAACTCCAATATTTCTATTAATTTGGTTAATGTAAAAAAAGATAATTCTCATGAATATTTTCAAATTAATTTAACTCATGAATAACAATTTTAATTCTATGCCATATATTTTATTTTTATCTATTATAACAACAAACAGCCAAAAATGTCTATTTAATTCTGGCAAAACTGATCCCTTATACGTAACCTCGACGACCATTTATTTGTTAAATCGCGAATGAATCACCTAATAAACACACTCTGGAACAGAAAAAAGAATTGCATGCAAGTCAACTGTCAACTGTCATAACAGATGCTGCCGCACATTGTAGCGGCGCCACAACGAGTTATGAGAATGTAATTAAGATTAATTATGGGCATTCATTACACCATTTCATGATAGTTCATCCAGAATAACAAGAAACTACCAATCAACAATGGACTTGTGATGTGTAATAAGTGCGGTATAAATGATTTCATTACACTTAATAACGAAAAAGAGCCTTTTATCCGACAAAATGGTTTTATCTTTATAGGCTGTGTCATGTCTGATGAAATAGATACCGGATGGATAATTCTCGCTTAAATTTTACTAGCTAAAGTTGTACGTTACTGTTGATTTATTTTGTTAACCTATAGTCATTTATCCTTAATGACACTGAAGAAAACTATCATAATCGAAACACTCATTAATTTGAGAGAGGTGTCATTAGTCTGAATAAAATGCAAAGCTATCAAAATGTACTGAGTATAATTAATTAATATTTTTAATAGCTAATTGTGTAATTAAAAAAGAAAAAAATAATTAAAATCTAAATCTTCTAAAAGTTTAGAATTTGTACTAAAAATACGTGAACTTACAAAAAAACAATCTAGATTAATGTATAAACTAAATTTAAAATTTAGTCTTTAATTTACACTTTACTGAAATTACACAAATAAAAGAATAATAAACTTTTTTTTTTTTTGATCTATATAAATATGTAGTTTAACTGTATTTAATCTTTACTAGCAAACCAGTGTGATTTTCGCACTTTATTTCATTTCTTATTCGCCTTAAAAATTTGAAACTCAAATCTTAATCCAGGTTCCCATCTAATTTAAAATTTTAATTCCCCAAGAGCCAAATTATTATTAGAACCAAATTAATATTATGGGATGAAACGATAATAATAGTTAAACCAAAATCATAAAAAAATAAAAAATAAATAAAAATAAAATAAAATAAAATAAAAGGTCTCAAAATAAAATTCATGTTTGGCGACTCAGTTTCTATATTTCTCCAGGCAGTACAGATTTAGTATAAAGCCCCCGCCATAACAAATTTAAAATTTTTGTTCCCAGGTTGGCGATGCATTTTATTTTATTTTTCATTTTCGCATAAATTTTGTTCAAAAAATTTTAGTAACTATTTTCAATATACTTTTTATTATTGTGTTTTTCAGTCAATTTATAAAAATAGTTCATATTCTGTTTATATTTTTAAAGTATTGCTAGTAAGGATGCAACTGTAAGGATACAACATTTAAAAATATGCTTTTCTATAAAATTATCTAATCAGGCAAATAGTGAATGAACTGAGTGTGCGTGGTTAAGTATTTCCCATGTATAAATATTAATTTCTATTCTCGTGTATTTTACCTTTTGGAAAATTGGCTATGCTAAATAATATATAGCTATATTTTGGCCAAAAATTAACACGAAATACTGAATAAAAGGATTTAGTCTTGGGCTTAAGCCAATTTCTTACTACTACCAGAAATTGTGGATGTTGTTGAATTGGTTTAGAAGTTTATATTGAAGTTTGCTTATTTTTATTTCATTGTGTACAAAGAATACTGCCCGAAATTACAATGATTTGTTTGTTCTCCAACAATTGTGGGGGATAAAAATAAAAGGGAAAAAAAACGGAAAAAGAAAAATTCACCGCTTTTCAAGATTTTGTTAATTATTACGGAATCTATTCGTCTCACTATAATCGAACACTTCTTCCAAGTTAGGTGTCATTTATATATACAATACGATAGGGAATTTGCACTAATCAAAAAGGATTTTAGATCTCATGGTAGAATTTACAGAATTGAGGATATTGCTGAATCGATTAAGATTACCTGCATAAGGAAAATTTTAAAGTGAAAGTGATTCGTGCTAATGAAGCCAAAAACTTTTAAGTACTGATAGCCAAAATATTATAAAAGACTTGTGTATTTCAAGAAACATATTCTCGGGTAGTCAGCAGAAAAGAAAAGGTTCATTTTGAGATAACTTCCCAATTGTACTTTACATACAGTAAGGAAACTAAAAGATGTATGAACTTCCAATCAATTCACTGACGTTATTGTATGTCATATTTTTAAGCTACGATATGCCGACAAATCTACTCCAGACATATTTCCAGAAAAAGTGTATTCTGATGAAAGAGTTCCTAGTAAATCAGCTAAGATAAAAGAGCTATCTAAGTTTCTTCCTTATATAAGAAAAGAGCACGTGACGTCACTCGCAGTGAAGTTATGGGTAGAGTTAAGATAAAAACATAGGCATTTCCATTCGTTTCCATAATTATGGGTTGATCTTTTGCCACTCGAGAGTGGTAAAGATTGATTGACGGAGCGTTTGTTTATAAACATGGCCATTCCCTTATTCCTGGAGAATATCAATAAATTTACAAATATTTTATTAAAAAATGCAGAATTGTTTCGCAAGTTTTTACTTTCTAACTCGAAAAGTTTTTCTTCAAATTTCCTGAAACATTTGGAAAACATGACAACATATGCCTAAATCATCATGCTGTAGTTTAAAACAAATATATTTAATATTCAAAGAGATATGGACAGTTTCAGTAAGTCATTTATTACAGAAAAAAAAAAAAAAAAAAAAAAAAACTTCGACATAGTTTAATACTCAGTTGCATAGAGCACCTTATAAAATAATCCAGATGAATATCACAAAAATTCATAGAGAAATCGCTGAATAAATGAGCTGTTTTCTAAAAAGGTCTTTACGATAAGGGGTCATTCACAAATGGAAATTTGCATCAGACAAAAACTGTTATACAATGAAAATTCATACAATATTTACAATTATTATTATTATTTTAAATAGGAATGTACTACATACCTATTAAAAAAAAAAAAAAAAAAAAAAAAAAGAATTGTTTGAAAAAAAAAAAAAAAATTCTGATGCAAATTTGCATTTGTGAAAGACTCCTTACCGTAAAGACCTCTTTAGAAAACAGTTGAAAAGCATTTATTTAATCACCGATATCTCTATGAATTTTTATAATATAAATCTGAAAATTTTTACTTTCCGAACACAATTGTGAGGAAAGTATTGTAATCATGTCAAAAATCCGAATTTGAGATTTTGATGTTTCTATACGTTTCGAGGTCCCCTGAGTCCGTTTTCACTATTTTTGCAATGATGTATGTATATGTGTGTGTATATGTGTGAGTGAACACGCTAGCGTCTAAACGCTTTGTTCAAATAAGTTGAAAGTTGGTACGTATATTGTAAGTCACCATAGTACAAACCCTATTGATTTTGGTGAATCTAGATATGTTTTCGTATTCCCAAAAATCAAGAACAACCCATTAAGTATTTTTCAAAATATTCGACAAAACGTAAAAAAATGTGTTAACGTAAACGAATGTGTAACGTATTTCCATTATTTTGTCCAACACCTATGTGTATATATATATATATACACATACACACACATATATATATTCAGTTTTCTTTGAAAGTGGTTTTAAGAACAAAAGCCCTTTCTGAACGCAGCGATTTAAATTATTATTTTCATTGCCTTTTATAAAGGGTGAAAAGATCAGAGATGACTTTATACTTTGAGACATTTATTTCTATGAGTATATTTTGATTTTCTACACCTATCCATTAAAGAACTTATCACCCTTAATATTTTAATATTATCCCAGGTAGCACATGACGTTATTGCGTTGCAAATAAGTCTGAACAGTGAAAAATTGGTTATAACAACGCTATAACAACGTTATGTGCTATCTGGAAAAAAAAAATGTCTGTTAATATAAAATGTAATTCAACTAATACATTGAATTTCAACTGATACCTAGATATATTTTTATAGTCTAAGTACAAAAAAATAAATAAATAATAAAAATAAATAAATAAATAATAATAATAATAAATAAATAAATAAATAAATAAATAAATAATAATAATAATAATAAAATAAAAATAAAATAAAAATAAAATAAAATATTTTTAAAATGTAAATAATAATAATAATTTACTTAATAATAACAATAAATATTTTTTAATATGGATAGATCTCATATCGTTGGCTTGTAAGAGAATTGTTAAAGATTCTAACTTCATCTTATCCCACATGCATATTCAATAACGCAATGTCCGAACTATTATCTCAACAGAAACTTTCATCGCGATACATGACGCGGGACAATGAAAAGATGATTTCATAAACTGTCCCATTAGGACAAAGAGGATAATTGCTGGGTGACTTATGGGAAGTTTGAGAAAGACACACATCACAATTGCATCCATTTTAAGCGAAGTTGTCATCCGTAATTAAAAGTAATCAAGCTTCCGTCTCCCGAGCTTACAAAGTCGTTAAATGTGGAGGAAGGGATACTTACAGGATGTGAGATTAAGAAAACGATTTCATTAGTTAAAAAGTTCAGGAGGTCTGCCTTGGTTCTCAGCGGAAAGCCTCGCTACGCATTTAATAAAATTTTCATGCAATCACCAGAGCTTGTTAAAGAATAATTAACTGAGAAACAAAGATTGCTCCAGAGACATCAGTTATCCCCGCTGAAAGACGCTTATTCTGTTCCTTTTTTAATAAGATACCATTCTCAAACCCAAAAGAATTTGTGGGTCGCTTTGGAAATTGATTTTATTTCGGTTGGTAAACAATAATAAAAAAATGTAAATAGATAAATAAATAAATAAACTTTATATTAAAATCATAAATTGCAAAAAACTCGCAAGAATTTTTTCGGGGCGAAATAAACCACAGTTCTTCCTCAGGCAAGCAAAGTAAGCAAAAAGCGCCAACTTTCCTGTTTTGTTTGCTCCACTCGTACAATAATTAGTTCTCTTGACACGGGTCGGCATTGCAATTGTTGCGAGTATTTTGCAATTCAAAACGTATATACAAAGTTTTTCAATTATTAATTTTCAACACTTGTCCTCCAGTGCATTTTTTTTTTCTAATGTCGAAACTAATTTGTACCTCCTGGCTTTTGATCATTATCCCACTAAAGTATTATATTTTAATACTAGCAGGCTTTGCCCGCTTCGCTGGTCACTAAATTTAAAGGAAACTCCTTTCTATATAGCTTTATAAAAATAAAATAAAATAAAATACTAAAATTGGTCAAAAGCTCGCTTCAGGTTCCTGCTGACTTCGGCAGCGATTTGGTCACCCGCTAAAACTCAGGCGCCTGTCCCTATTACCTGCGACATTGGTTTACCAATAGTCTTCCATTTAGGTGCTTATTAGATAACAGTTTCGAAATAGATAGTATCGAAAAAAATGAAGTATCCCTTTTATATTTGAATCCCAGTTACATATGAACAACACTAAGCGTGGTGCACATAATATTTGCTTTTACGTTATTTCCTATGTTTATTTTGTTTATCTGATCAACCATAAAATGACAGCAATTTCACGCCAAGTATTACAATATGCTATGACCGGCTACGTCTGTCTCATGAGACAATTAATTTTTGTGGTTATATATAATTCATGATTTGTAAACCTGATCATAGTACGGCCTTAATATAGTTCTCTTTGGCGAATTTTGAATTTTTGTCACCATTTTAGATTTAATCCCTTGTAACAATATGGTATGAGCGCTATTTCTGTCGTATTTTAGACAACTAATCTTTTTATGGTTATATATATTTCCCATTAAACATATTTTTATTTTTATTTATTATTAAATATTATTTATTATTAAATTTATTTATTATTAAATTTATTTATTATTAAATATTAATTTGAATTAATCAAATATTTCTGTTCGACGGCATGCAAGTGCAGTCACATACAGAGGCTCATTTATTTGTATGATGAATTAGCATAGTGATTAGTATATAAAAAAATTAATAAATAGGTAAACATTATCGTGCTACACAACTTTATTATGTTGCTCTATTGGCGGCTTTTGACTTTTTGTCGCCATATTAGCCATGGATTTTTTTTTTTTTTTTTTTTTTAATGAAAAGGGGAAGACTATTTTGCTAATAATTTTATCAGACACCTTTTTGTTTATATATAAGAATCCTTCCTATTCTGTTTATTTTTTTAATGGTTTTAAGTTTAAAATAGTGCTTGCTGAAATAAATTTGCTATCTTTAAAACTGCATTTTTTCAACAAACTCCTTTCTATAGTCGCCAAATTTGGTGCCAAATTCATTACCTGCCTATTGGAGCTTTTTAATGCGTTTTAAAGGGAAGATTAAGCTATTTTAACGCAAAAAAGAGCTAGAAATGCAGAAAATTGACATTTTTATCAACTTACTAAGCCCCTTTGAAAGAATTTATACAAAAATAAATACAATAATTTAAAATTTCGTAACAATACGCATTGATAAAGTGCTAATGTAGTTAGTTCTATAGCTATGATTCTACAGAAAATTTAAAAACATGGTTTATAAAAAGTTCTTTATCTTATAATTATTTATATTTTTGTTGCGCTACTTAGATTAAAATGGCTGTTGCTATATTAAACTTGTCGAAAACGTTTTGTGTACTTCAACACCAAAATTTAAAAAATCGTCCAGGAGGATCTAATAATGAAACTCATAAAATAAAAATATGGTTCATAGAGTTTAAATAATCTATTTAAAACAGAAAATGGTTTCCATACAATCTTCTTCTGTTGCCACCTAAAATTCATACTTTAGTTAATTTTAAAAAATCTAATTGTCCGATCGATAAGCTGTTAAATCCGTTGGAGTCACAAAAATTGCTTCTTTCATTTGGTATCTTATTTGTAACGATACGACTGATATTTCTAATTTATTTTCTAATTTATTTAATTTACTTTCCTCGTTTTAAATAAATGTACTTTTTCTTTTCTTTTTTTTTTGTTCTGTCGAAAAAAAAAAAAAAAAAAAAAAAAAAAAAATGCCAACAATTGAATTATGGATAAAATTTAAATGGCAAATTTATCAGAAATTAGAAGGTTATTTTTTTTTCACATTTTAATTAATTAAAAGAAAACTAATAAGAAATTCGAAAATCGGGCTTCGAGGTGCATCAGGGGAGGTCATTCCGAACCTCCATGCAAATGTGTGTAGCTCTGCGATCTGCCGTTTTCCTAAAAGGCTCTGGATATACATACACAATGACACGCACACACACACACACACACAGAGACACAAGTAGTGAGATAATGGGGGTTCACCTGCAGAGGCGTAAGAGGCGTGATGCGTTGATGCGCTTTGCGTCAGAAGATGCACACATCGAACGCATCATCCCCATTCACTACTACCATGTCGACAGATATAAGCTTGAAATTAACCTTCTATAGTACTAATCATAGGGCTTTAGATATTGTATTATCTTATTAAAAGTTTTTGAGTAAAACAAAAATAATCATGTTTTCTCAAAACCTTCGTTTAAGTTTAGTTAGAAAAATTTTTAATATTAAAATTAAGTCGTGAAATTACTTTTCATACTTAGAATATGCAATCTTTAGAAAAATCGTAAAACAATTTACCTTTAATACATTCCTTTGCCTTTTAATAACATAAATTTATAAAAAATTTAATTTTTTTTCTTTTTAATAAATTAATTTTGTAATAATCATGCTTTTCTTAAAACTTGTATTTAGTATTAGTGTTAAAGTTAGTAATGTTTAAATTAAATCATCAAATTACTTTATATTATATTTTCTTTTAATAAAACAGTTTTCTTTTTCTTTTCTTCTTCGCCTTTTTTCTTTTAACATATTAGTAAAATTCACAAACATTCTAAATGTAACAATTCTGAAATAAAACAGACACGGTTTACAGTTAATTAAAAACTTTATTGCAACATTATTTCCACATGGTGTTTCCAAAATTCTTTAAACTTGCTTGCATCACAAAATTAGTATACACATATAATTTATCAAATACAACAAAATTTGCAACATTCATTTTTTACAAGCATTCATCTAGTAAGTTGTCAATACAATAATTAGTATATACAATTTCATCAACAATAACGAAGGTTACAATATAAAATCTTGAACAATTTTTACACTATTTACAAATATTTTCAAAGTTTAAGATATATTAAGATGTTAAGATATATTAAGATGTAAGTTTAAGATGTATTAAGATAACATTATAATTATTATATACATATAATTACAACACTTATAACGAAGTTTACAGTAGAGTTAATTACAGTATAGGTTACAATATCTTCGGCAATTTTTTTTACAATATTTAAGCTTAAAGTTCTACATTTTGATCAATTTCGCAATGTCCATAAGCTAAACTTGTTATACCATCATCTAAGATGAATCTTTTATCATCGAAGGGACTCAGACTTATTTTATTTTGGTGGATTGTGTACAGTTTATGATTTTCTTGGCCTATTTTTATTTGTTTTTCAATACTTGTTTTTTGCTGTTGTAAACACTGGAAATAGTCTTCATGATTAATTTTATGTCGCACAACCTGAGTGGATACGCCTTTCGCTCTCTTTTTTTCATCTTTACATGATTTTATGGAATACATTTTTGCCTTCAATCCGACAAACTCTAGAGCTATTTCACCACTTAATTCGTCTTTAAATTTCCCAATGACTTTTTTGTTTTCATTAGAATAAAGAGGATGATCTGTAGGATAATCAGAAAAATCAAAGATAGTTGTATTACTTTGCATATCTTGATATATGTCATCTGTTGTAATATGATACGTTAGTGAATCAGTATCAGTAAATAAGAGCGTCGCTCGGTCGTTATATAGTGGCTTTATGTAATTATAGTGAAAATTATACATTAGGAGTTTAGAAAGTTCAAGAATGCAAAACCCAACATAAATAGGACGATTCATCAGAATGCTTGTTTTAAGTCTTTCGACAGCAGTTAGATCTTCGTCATAAGTTTTAAATGATTTAAAGGTGGGAGATGCTACTAATTTTACTGCTCTTTTAGAGGTGTTACTACAAAGTTCAATATTACGTCTTTTTCGTAAGTTTTCCATGGTTTTCCCATACACACTATTGTTTAAAAGTTTAAAAAAATCTTTTTCAAAGGATGATGAAGCTTGTTTACGTTTTTCGGTGTTGAATAATATATATTTTTCCAACCAAGGAGCTTGTTTAAATTGAATGGCTTTATGCACTGCTGTAACTTTCAATCCTAATTGAAGATAGAGTTTTAAATTTCGATAATGCACCACATAATTTTTCTTGTTTTGAAGGTTAGGTATTAATTTTGGTGTCCCAACATATTTTCTATTGTGAAGTAAACTTTTAGCATAAGGTGACAGCATTTCTTCGGTTAAGGTTAATCTTTCAGGTGCAAGTGGATAATCGTTATGGGTATGATGAAGGTGCTGAGGGTAATCGAGATCAACTTCAAAAATATAACCAATATCAGAATCATCTCGAAGAGATAGAATCCAGTCTTCAGTTATATCATTTATGTCGATCCATTTGAAGTTTCCATAGGGTAAGTACTGGGACATAGCCCAACCGTAAAGGTTATTGGCATCCCAGTACATTATATAACTATTGGATTCATCTGGATTATAATCATTCATATAAGGATTGTTTGCTCTGGCCAGTCTTCTGCTAATCATGCTAATTCCACCTTGAATCCCTTTTTCTATTAACAACAACATATTAATGTCTGTTAAGAGCTCTAGAGGTGTTTCAGTCATTTTTAGGCATGCTTGCCATGCAAGTCCAGGAGTAGTGAAAAGGTGTGCACAATCAATTTTATAATAACGCATGCAAAGTTCTCTGAAATTCTGAAATACGTCAGCAAGCAATAAAACGTCTGTTTTTACATATAAATTATGGTAATCACCAAGATTTTTCATATTGAATGTACTCCAAATTTTTTGAGCATGTTCGTAATCATCCTCAGAAATAGCCTCTTCTGTCAATGAATTATAAAATGCAGAAGGAGGAGGGAGTGATGATTCTTCGAATTTATTAAAACAGTTAAAATAGTCGTAGGGATAAACACCTTTGCGTGTTAGTAAATCTGGGAAAATTCTCTTTCAAAATCTTAAACTGGGAAGAATCAAGATTTTTTACAAGTTTTTCGAGTGATGTAGGTAGGAATTGAAAGCTGTCTAAAAAGACTAATTGTACTGGGTCCTTAGGTTTCTTCAATCTGAAAGTAATATAGTTTTCCAAACTTGTAGCAATAACCTCTATCTGATGATTGTTATACTTGCCTAGTTTCGTCATAATATGATGACCGTCATAGTTTTTTAAATTATGAAAGATAATCGATATTTTTTTAGATAATTTGAAATTCATGTTACAGGCGTTATGGGCTGCACCTCTAAATTCTCCTGAAATGTGACAATGATCTCTTCGACGATCCTCAACTAACTGTTTATGGCATATATGACATACTTCAGCATCTTGAAACTCCTTTTCCTGAGCTTCCGTTAAGACTATAGGCTTGACTTGTGATAAAATCTTGGTGAGTTCTTCCTTTTCAGTCATCATCTTTTCTAAAAAGTGTTCCACAGCGTCTTCTCCTCTATATACTTGAATCGGTTTAACAGAGTGTCCATCTGGCCCGATAATAACATATGCATATCCACAAGGCACATGAAATGCAATTTTTTCACTATGCGAAATATCAGATGACGGGGAAGCCGAAGTAACAGGAACAAGAAGGCTTTCAAAATCTGCATAAATACAGTAAGCAACAGGATGTTGCAAGTGTGTACCTATAAATTTTAAAATGTTATTTTCCTCAGAAGGCATTTTAACAACTTGTACTTCATGTTCTTGACAGTACTGAATGTGGGTTTTCAATAAATCTTCTCTAGTGAAACGATGCAAACATCGAAAACAGTAATATGCAGCAGTCTTATGTTTAGTTAAATCACCAAGGAGACGTGAAAAGTTTCGGATGAGACAATAATGTTGTCTTTCATCATCAGAAATTAGTAACAAGTTGATTGTATCAGTGTAATTTTTTGGTGAAATGTACAGGGGACACACTTCATCGTCTTCATACCCGAAGACATTAATCCGTAAATCATTCATCTTTTCAATTTGTGGTATCTTTGTTAGAGGTACAGGGCATGTTATATTACCTAGTTTAATGGTATTTTCATAGGGTGTGTAATGAGATACGCGTTCAGGATTCTCACTAAAATGCAAATTCAGTTTATAGGCGATTATGCACCAAATGAGACATTTATTATCTTCATTTTGAATGTTTAACACAGCTTTTTTTGCAGCAAGTTTTGATGGTAACTTAATATAGCTGCTAACGGCTAGAGGATGGTATTTAGCTATTTTCAGTTCCAGATAATGAATTTTTTTAAAAACCCATCCGGATCCTCTCTGGATGAATTCATCTAGTGACTTAAGGATTTTTGCATATCTTCGAGAATATGCTGTTCAACTGAATCTTCAATAAGTTCTGTAAAACAGGAACTTCTAAAATATGTTTGAATTTCCTCCATATCTTCATTAGGTCTTTTACGCTCTAGCGAAACTTTCATGATCATATACCACTTCAAGGCATTTTGTTCCTTTAACTCACATTTTAGTTTTTCAAGTACTTCAGACTGTATATATAACTGAAATATTTCTAAATCACATTCACTGCTTTCGTTTGGATAAAAAAGCACTGTATTAAACACGCTAGAAGCTTCAGCTTGTCTTTTAGCCCTTTTAGACTTTAAAGCAGATTCAGTTCTCTTCCGTTTTCTAGTAACAAGTTCATGCTCTTGACGCTTGTGAGAAATCAGTTCAGATTTTAGATCAAACACTTTATTACAGTCACTGCATGGATATCGTGAACTTTCGTGAAATTTTAAATGTCTTTGAAAATTGTCTAAGCGTGAAAATACAAGATCACATTGTTGACACTTTATAGATGCTACTTCATCTTTACTTTTATGAAGCAACATATGTCGTTTCAAGTCCCACTTCCGAGTAAAAGTCTTTTCACAAGAAGAACAACTGAAACTTTGTAATGCTTTCTGAACATTCTTGTCAGCAGATAGAGATTGTATTTCACCATTATGAGTCATTAAATGTCTTTTCAAATTGAATTTTAGGCCAAATGCTTTTCCACAGTCATCACACTTGAATAACTTCTCTTTCAAATGTTGCTTTTCATGGCGATGCAAATCATATCTCCTTGAAAATGTCTTGTGACAAGTTGAACAACTCTGAAAAAAATTATAAAAGGTTTGTTTTAGAATTTTTATACTCATAAAAAGTAATTAAAAAAGTTTTCTTAACATAGTTTTATTGTACTTGATTCTATTATTTTTACTAATGCAATATAAAAAATACATTTGCATAAAAATATTTACCATCTTAACCAATTTTCCTAACATAGTTTTACAAATTTGCACTAATGTAATGTAAAAAATACATTTGCATAAAAATATTTACCATCTTAAGCAATTTTCCTAACATAGTTTTACAAATTTGCACTAATGCAATGTAAAAAAAATACATTTGCATAAAAATATTTACCATCTTAAGCAATTTTCCTAACATAGTTTTACAAATTTGCACTAATGCAATGTAAAAAAAATACATTTGCATAAAAATATTTACTATCTTAAGCAATTTCCCTAACATAGTTTTACAAATTTTTACTAATGTAATGTAAAAAAAAAAATACATTTGCATAAAAATACTTGATACCTTAAACAATTATTCTTAACATAATGTTGTAAATTTTTACTCACGCATTGTTTAATTCTATTTTTAGAAAGGTTTCTTTACAAACGTGAAAAATTTTCCTATCATGAATATGTACTAACATAAAATATATTGCATTTCTAAGAAAAAATACTCAACTCACCTTATTTTTATCACTCAATGAGCTTAAGAGCAGCGGATTATCAACTGTAGAAGGCTTGTCACTAATCATCTGAAAGGAATAAAAAACTTAGGTTAGAATAAAAATCTCTAAAAAATCTTTAAAATATAATAAAAAAAATCTTTTAAAATGGAAAAATGTAAAAGAATTAAGATTGAATTAATACAAGTTTTAAAAAAGATATTGTTTCGTTCAAGAAAAAAACTTACAAAGGATGGTTGAGGTTCTTCATGTACATTCTTTGCACACGATTCTTCAATCTTCAACATTTCTTCTCTTGGCAAACCATAGTTGATGAAAAACTAAAAAAGTAAATGGTTTTCATTTAAAATATATTAAAAATTCACTGTTGCAAAATAATTTTTAAGTTATTAGAGTCCTTTTAAAGAAAATTAATTCTTTGAATCAATCAAATGCTAACTATTCATCCTACCAAAATACTATTTCTAAAAAATTCTTCATTACAATGTGTAAACATCAACAAAATGTAAAACCATATTGAAAGATCTTTATAAAGTTAAAGTGAAATGCATACAAACACACTCGTTAACCATGGAAAAAGTATAACATAAAAATTAAAGCAGGGTCGTACTGGCATGACAAAGAGGGCGCTGGAAATTTGAATAAAAAGGGCGCCAACAATCTAGATAACAAGGTCGCTAGTTTACTACTAAACATTATTCAAGGTTATTATATGTAGTGGCCGAGAAGTTCTGCTCTCTAAATTGGTATAAGTAGTGTGGATTTCGATCTCAGGTCTAAACGCTTGACCTAATTATACGAAGTTTTCCATAATTTTCTCCGAAACTTGTGCAAATATGGGAATAGGAGCTAAAACTCCTTAAAAAGACCTAATGGAAGGCATTCCACGGAGAAGTGGGATCCAAGTGCAATCAATCTTGCACCAATACCAAGGTGATTACAAAAAATTTTCTTCATACACGACCAGAGTTCTCAAAGAAAGGCTTTTAATATATTCCTTTTCCACCTTAGACAGCTTTCTTTTCTTTTTAACGCTTCACCAATGGAATATATCGTATTAAAAAATCACTACATAAAATTTCTTATACATAATAAACATAAACTTTCCTTTGTGAGAGGGGCCCACCAGCGGCCGAGCGGTTCTGCGCTCAAAGCTGGTAGATGGGAGGTGCCGGGTTCGATCCCAGGTCACGCTCATCGACCTAGCCGTTCGGAGTTTTCCGTGGTTTCCTCCGAAACTTGCGTAAATACGGGCTAGGACCCCTTAGAAAGACCCCCACGGAGGGCATTCCCCCTCTAGGCCTAGGACACATCAGGAGTCAATCGGCTTTAAATCCTACAACCAACCAACCAACCAACCAACCTTTGTGAGAAGAGAACACTGTACACGACCCCTCTAGCTAACATCCCATTAAAGAAAAATGCTATGCCCGCTTGAATTTGAATATGTTAAAATATGCGCTCGAGCATGAAATTAAACACATTACTCCAGCTCTCACAGTTAAGTTTACAGTGTTAAATTTTTTATATAACAAAACCCATAATTTTTCAATTGCGTCAGAATTTTTTAGAGTAAAAATCATAAATAACGTTGTTTCGATGACTGTATCTATAGATATTGTGGTTCAAAACATATTCAAAAAATGGACAATGAGCAAAGAAAGGGTTGTTGGAATTAAAGCCGATTGACTGCACTAGGATCCTAGGCCTGAGGGAGAGTGTCCTCTATTGAGGTCTTTCTAAGGGAGAAATAGGTATTTAAGCAATTTTTGGAGAAAACCACGGAAAATTCGAAAGACTAGACCGACAAGCGCAACCTGGGATCGAACCTGTCACCTCACACCTACCAGCTTTGAGCGCAAAACCACTGGTAGGCCTCAAGGAAAGGGAGAATGAAGTCAGAAAAATTAAGGAAAAAATTAAGCATTTTTCACGTAAGCTATTTCACAAGCAACAAATATTGCGCGCAGATTATTGAAAACAACAGAATGTCATAAGAAATTATTAGAATGTGTTTTATATTATTTATTTCATTATAATAAAGAAATTATGATTCAGAAGTATACAGGAGTGTTGTGAGTCTAACTTAAAAGAAAATAAATTCATAAGTTAAATGCATCAAAGAATTATATAATGGCATCTGTATGAAAGATAAACTTGATAATGATATGAGATATAGATATGACCATATTATAATTTTAAAAAAATGAGAGAGGGAAAAAAATAAACGAACACGGCACAAACTAAGCGCCCGATATGCCAGTAACACAAGTTCAAGTAGGCCACGATCTAGAACAGCAAATTGTATCAGATCAGTTGCCCAAATTAAAAAGAAAAAAATGTTAACAAATGTACAGACAATTAACATATCATATAAGCTATAGAGTATAAGCGAAATATATAGATTATTTTATTTTATTTCAAAGCATATGTCAAGTTTTTATTAAAGCTTCATAAAAAGTTAATGCAGGGAGCATATAATTCCAATCTACAGGACTACAAGTGTGAAATAAAAAAAATTATCACAATTTTGGAAGAATTCAAATATATAATCTCTATCTCTCCACATTCCTGCACTTCAACAAATAATAATAAAATTATAAAAATAATAATGAATAATATACCTTAGATTATTTTTCTCAAAATGAAAATTCTTGTATTTCACGTGGCTTGGCTGATACCATTCAGATAATTCCACCTTCACTTTTTCGTGTTACATTATATAGAATTAAAGATGTGCAGGTTTCACAGTGAATGTCCCTCCCCCATCTTCAGCTATTCGTTAAAAAAAAATTGAAGCACATCTTTTCCCAGTAGTAGAAAAAAGATTATTAGCATTTCTTTGAAATGCGTAAACGTGTGGGAACAAATAATATCTATCACCATAATAGTTGTTGAAAAAGACTTCGTATGTAAATGTACTATAATTATAATCATTTAGGTGACAAAAAGGGGAACACATCAACTGCGCTCACATTAATCCCCCTATTGTTGAAAAAGCCTCAACTGTGCCCACATCGAAAATTACTGATAACGTTCATTGTCATCCTCTCAGCCCAAAGTCCCAAAGCGTATACTAATCTGTAGGTTAGATAAGCTTTGTCTCAGCCCCAGCTGTACATCGAGAAGTAACTAAGAATAATTTCTAGAAAGGAAAGACTTTTTTATGTACTTGTTTTGTTTACTTTGAAGGATAAGGCGAGGTACAGTTCGTTCAAAGATGGAATTTACATTCACGGAGAAAAAAAAAAAATGATATAAAAGGCACTTTTTTTTATATTGTATTCAGTATTAATTTTCAGTTTATTTTTATAAAGACGCTATATTTTTAAAAATTTTACATGCATCTTTATTAGAGATGTACCGTATGTGTTTCACTAAACATGCAAATCGCCCTGTTTAGTGGAACATGCAAGATACCCTGTTAACCCTTTAACGATCATTGGTTTCGCAGCGAAACCAAACATTTGGCATAATTTAAGAATTTTTTATGCAGCAGTTTTTTTAACTTTTCCCCCTTGTTTTAATCAGGTTTTAAACTTTTGTTCCTTTTCTGTCTGTAGATATCAGCACTAATCCAAAATTTAACAAATAATGCTTCACCAGAAACTAATTGCATAAGTGACTTGAAGTTTCTTTGTGTGCGTGAGTGCGAATTGCTGGTTTGATGATGCGCTAATGTCTCGTTTTTTTTTCATTTAATGAAAAGCTGTACTATTATTTTCACCCGAAACAACTTTTACGAGTTTTTGTAGTCAATAATGCTTACTTACAAAGAGTTTTATTTATTAAATTAAATATTATTTGAATTTAATAAGGTTAACTTATAGATGTTTCAAAACAAATATTTCTCAAAAAGGAACAATGCGATTTTTTTTTTTAAATATTTATTATCAGCTACGTGTCTAAAAGCCATTTTTAAAATTAGTTTAGTATTTAGTAATTATTTAAAGTGATATTTTATAGTGAACGTTAAAGGGTTAAGCATTCTATATTAATTGTTATTCTTGATAGGGTTTGAGGGGGATAGATTTACATGTTTTTTCATCCATTTTTAGAGAAAATTTAAGAATATGTGCACCTCACTAAGGCTAAAAGGCGTGCTGGTTAGTATTTCATGAGCATTTAATATTAGTTGTAAGCAATTTTTGTCGTTTATAAAAACATTAAAAAGAGGGCTCCTTTTATGCCTGATCGGGCGCATATGGTGTTAATTCTACATTATTGATAGGGGCGCAGTTTTTATTTATTGATTTTATTTCATTTATATAAATAATTTTAGTGGAGAAATAAATACATGTACCATCCGGTAGATGTAAAAGGCGCCCTGTTTTGTATTTTGTATTTATTTATTTATTTTTTGAAAAGTAGTTTTTAGTTCATTTTTATAAGGAGGCTACATATAAAATTATTGAAAAGAGGGCGCCTTTTATGCCTAGCGGGGCACATGTAATGTTATTACTAACGTTACGATATACTTTATATTAAGCACTTTTTTTTTTTTTTTTTTTTTTTTTTTTTACATATTTGTAGTGTTTAAATTATATATGCGTACTCACTGAATATAAAAGGCGCCCTGTTTTGTATTTATTTAAGAAACAGTTTTTCAGTTCATTTTTATAAGAGGCTACATATAAAACTGTTGAAAACAGAGCGCCTTTTATGCCTAGCGGGGCGCATATAGTGTTATCGTTAAAGTTACGATATATTTAATTGGGCACTTAAAATTTCTTTTGCATATTTGAAGTGTTTAAAATATATATGTAGGTCAAGTGCACCTCAATAAGGCTAAAAGGCGTCCCGTTTCAAACAGGACAGGGTGTTTTAAAAACAGGACACTTTTTTATCTAGAGGGGCGCATATGGTGTCATTTCGACTTTACTATATTATTTACAGGGCGCTTTTTTTTTTTTTTTTTTTTAATTGTATTTAGTATTAGTTTTCAGGTTATTTTTATAAAGACGCTATATTTTTATTTATTTTTACATACATTTTGATTAGAGAGGCACACGTATGTGTTTCGCTAAACATGCAAGTCGCCCTGTTTTGTGGAACATGCAAGATACCCTGTTTTCTGTTTTCTGTATTATTTGTTATTCTTGATATTGCCAGAACATGTTTTTTTTTTTTTTTTTTTTTTTTTTAAATCCATGCTTTGATAAAATTTAAGAATATGTGCACCTCACTAAGGCTAAAAGGCGTGCTGGTTAGTATTTCATGAGCATTTAATATTAGTTGTAAGCAATTTTTGTCGTTTATAAAAACATTAAAAAGAGGGCTCCTTTTATGCCTGATCGGGCGCATATGGTGTTAATTCTACATTATTGATAGGGGCGCAGTTTTTATTTATTGATTTTATTTCATTTATATAAATAATTTTAGTGGAGAAATAAATACATGTACCATCCGGTAGATGTAAAAGGCGCCCTGTTTTGTATTTTGTATTTATTTATTTATTCTTTCAAAAGTAGTTTTTAGTTCATTTTTATAAGGAGGCTACATATAAAGTTATTGAAAAGAGAGCGCCTTTTATGCCTAGCGGGGCACATGTAATGTTATTACTAACGTTACGATATACTTTATATTAAGCACAATTTTTTTTTTTTTTTTTTTTTACATATTTGTAGTGTTTAAATTATATATGCGTACTCACTGAATATAAAAGGCGCCCTGTTTTGTATTTATTTAAAAAATCTGATGTGGGCACCACATGACTTCCTTATACACTTTTAGAAATATACATAATGTTAAAAAACATTGTCACTGGACCCGAAACAGTTGGCTAAAAATATTTAAAAAAAAAAAAATGTGCCTTGAGGGGACTCATTTTAAAGTTGTGTCTTGGGGGGGGGGGGGGGACTCATGTCAAAGTTGTGCCTTGGAGGGGACTCATGTCAAAGTTGTACCTTGGGGGGACTCATGTCAAAGTTGGGCCTTGGAGGGGACTCATGTCAAAGTTGTGTCTTGGGGGGACTCATGTCAAAGTTGTACCTTGGGGGGACTCATGTCAAAGTTGGGCCTTGGGGGGACTCCTGTCAAAGTTGAGCCTGGGGGAACTCATGTCAAAGTTGTGCCTTGGGGGACTCATGTGCTTTGGGGGGGGACTCATGTCAAAGTTGTGCCTTGGGGGGACTCATGTCAAAGTTGTGCCTTGGGGAGGGGACTCATGTCAAAGTTGTGCCTTGGGGAGGGGACTCATGTCAAAGTTGCGCCTTGGGGGGACTCATGTCATAGTTGTGCCTTGGGAGGACTCATGTCAATGTCATTTTGAAAATATTTTGATGAAATTCTGGCAAAAGCAGAATTTAGTTTAGGACGGAGGACTATTAGTTTTTTTTTTCTTCCCAATTATAACATCGCTTTCAAATTATTCAATTATATTTTCGATAAATTTTAGATTTCGATAAATGTCCATCGAAAAATGATTTTGACAAAATGTCCAACTATCGAAAACGACAACGCAAAAATCGCTGTCTGAGACTAATAGGCCCTCAGTCCTAAAAATGAATTATCACCGAGTTCTGAGCTTTTCTGAAAGTTAGTTAAAAACTGATGCAAGATTTGTACTGGCAACGCTGCCGAAGACAGCAGGGACCCTTAACAGTTGGCTAAAAGTATTAAAAAAATGCATTTTCACCGTGTTCTGATCTAGTCTGAAAGTTTCAAATGTCTAGCTAGTCGTGAAGTTAGTTAAATAAATTTTCTGTTGAATCACATAAACGCTGCTGAGGACAGCAGGTATCGGAAACAGTTGGCTAAAAATATTTAAAAAATGCATTGTCAACGTGTTTTGAGCTTTTCTGAAAGTTTCAAATGCCTAGCTAGTCGGGAAGTCAGTTAAATTGCATGATTTCTCCAAACCGTTTTTGAGTTATTACCGTTTTTTGATACATTATGGCCAAAGCCTATGTATTTTTGGTCACTATGAACCTAATTTTCCTAAATATCTCCAAAACGGAAAATCATACAAAGTCCAAAAAGGGAGGTGCACAACTAGATGTTATAACAGACCTATGTACCAATTTGCAACTTTCTACGACCAACCGTTTTTGAGTTATGCGACTTACACACACACACACAGACACACACACATACAGACGTCACGAAAAATCGTGTAAAGTCGCTTATATCTCTAAAACGAGAGCTCGTGTTAAGACGACACTTGCAGGTGTACAACTAGACATCATGACAGTCACACGTATAAATTGGCAACATTCAGCGATCATTCGTTTTCGAGCAATGTGAAATACAAAATCCATTTCGCAAATCGGGATTACTATACTTCCTTATACTTTGTATAAGGAAGTAAAAACAGTTTTTCAGTTCATTTTTATAAGAGGCTACATATAAAACTGTTGAAAACAGGGCGCCTTTTATGCCTAGCGGGGCGCATATAGTGTTATCGCTAAAGTTACGATATATTTAATTGGGCACTTAAAATTTCTTTTGCATATTTGAAGTGTTTAAAATATATATGTAGGCCAAGTGCACCTCACAAAGGCTAAAAGGCGTCCCGTTTTAAACAGGACAGGGTGCCTTAAAAACAGGACACTTTTTTATCTAGAGGGGCGCATACGGTGTCATTTCGACTTTACTATATTATTTACAGGGCGCTTTAAAAAAAAAAAATTGTATTTAGTATTAGTTTTCAGGTTATTTTTATAAAGACGCTATATTTTTATTTATTTTTACATACATTTTGATTAGAGAGGCACACGTATGTGTTTCGCTAAACATGCAAGTCGCCCTGTTTTGTGGAACATGCAAGATACCCTGTTTTCTGTATTATTTGTTATTCTTGATATTGCCAGAACATGTTTTTTTTTTTTAAATCCATGTTTTGATAAAATTTAAGAATATGTGCACCTCACTAAGGCTAAAAGGCGTGCTGGTTAGTATTTCATGAGCATTTATTATTAGTTTGTAAGCAATTTTTGTTGTTTATAAAAATATTAAAAAGAGGGCTCCTTTTATGCCATATCGGTCGCATATGGTGTTATTTCTACGTCACTGATAGGGGCGCAGTTTTTATTTACTGATTCTATTTCATTTATATAAATAATTTTAGTGATGAAATAAATACATGTATTATCCCGTAAATGTAAAAGGCACTCTGTTTTGTATTTTTTTCAAAAATAGTTTTTTAGTTCATTTTTATAAGGAGACTACATATAAAATTCTTAAAAATTGCCTTTTATGCCTAGCGGGGCGCATATAGAGTTATCACTAAAGTTACGATATATTTTATTGGGCGATATGCGCTAAAATTCGTTTTACATATTTGTAGTGTTTAAAATATGTGTACTCACTGAATATAAAAGGCGTCATGTTTCGTATTTGTATTTAGTAATAGTTTTTAGTTGATTTTTATAATAACGCTACGTGTTTTAAAACTATAATTTGATTAATGTTGCTCACATATGTGTTCCACTGAACATACAAGTTCGCTCTTTAGTGGAGAATACAAGGCGCCCTCTTTAGTGGAACTTACAAAACGCATTTTACTTCGTCTTCTGTGTGCCAAGTGTAGTGGGGCGCACATGAACATATTCAAGAACTCGCATTCTTCCTTTATAATACGTACATGTAGGCATTCAGATAAAGAAGTTTCAGGATTGCTTTTGAGAATAAATTCTACCGAAATATTTCCTTCAATTTAAAACAAAAACCATTATAATTTTACAGTGCTCTAGGGGAAAAAAAATCAATTTTTACATTAAAAAAAAAAAAAAAAAAAAAAAAAAAAAAGTTCCTCGGCGAAGGGCGCACCGGTCATTTGCCTCGCTGCCCGGTGGGCCAGTACGAGCCTGAATTAAAGCATAAGCTTAATAAAAATTTTCAGAAAAAATACATTGCCAATTTTAAAACATTCATAAAAGAAAAAATACATTTCTGATTTCAAAAATGCATATATATTATGGAAAAATTCTTTTATACGATTAAACAAACATTTTATCAAGATTTTTAATATAACACTGATTAATAATTTTCATATAAATTAAAATGAAACTAGAACAATTTCAAAGAATCACTAAATGATCAACTTACTTTATCATCAACAGGCAACAATGATGAATTCTGGTTAATTTCCATATCGAAATAAAAAAAATCTTAAACTTTCACTCTCAATAAACAAACAGGCAAGATCAAACAGAAAGCAGGTCTAAACAAGTCTGAAAGACGCTACAGCAAAGCCGATGTTGAAACAACAGAGAGAATAAATATACGTCCGTTCAGATCGAAAGCAGGTAAGCGAATGACAAATTATATTCAATTTCTTAATTACTAATGGGGAAAAAATAGGCTATCCCATTTCTAAGCATAGGGGTGTCAGGTTAAATGGGCTATTCCACTATGTTGAAGAGGGGCGACAGGTTTTGTGAAATAAACTAACAGTGAGATTAAATAATCATTATACATCACATTTTGATTAATTATTATACTATGTCAATCTATTTTTCATACAGAGGGAAAAAATGTATTAAATGAAAACTTTCACAAACACTTGTTATTAATGATACATAAAAATATTTTTGAAATTATAAAAAACTTACAAGTTTTAATCATGTAGAACATAGATTAAAATTTCAGAGTGTAAACACAATCTATACCTGGAGAATTTTCCTTAATTAAACATGAAGACAACACATAATCACTCTAAAAATACTTAATTAATCATGTTTTAATTAACAATTAACATTCATTGTATACAATTTATTCATTAACGAACTTATATTGCATTCTAACACACTTATATTTTCATTAAAACTGAAAAATCGCTACTTAAACATCCAAAAAACAGTTAATTACTTTAATTAATTACTTTAATCAACAATTATCAATCATTTCATTAAACATTTGACACACTAGAGTTGTATTTAGGCACAATTTTTCATTGAAATATAAAAAAAACTGTAAAAACGTCATTTAATTGCCTAAAAACCACTTAATTACTTTAATTAATTACTTTAATCAACAATTATCAATCATTGCATTAAACATTTGACACACTGGAGTTGTATTTAAACACAATTTTTAATTGAAATATAAAAAAAAACTGTAAAACATCATTTAATTGCCTAAAAACTACTTAATTACTTAATTAATTACTTTAATTAACCATTCGTTATCTTAAACACGCATGACATTAAACATTTTACATATCTAAATTATATTATAACACCATTTTTCTTAAAAATACTAATAAAACATTGAAAAGTGACTTATTCCCCTGAAAATTCATTAATTTCCTTAATTATCATTAATTAAAGCTAATAAACAACACTTAAACACCTGAAAAATACTTAAGTACCTTAATTTAGCATAACTGACATCAAAAAACTCAAAAAACAAAACAACATTTAGTAGGTAAGAAACACCGGTTCTAGCCCAGCAGGGTGAGGCACTGAGGAACCGGCAAGTCGTGCAGGTGCCACACCACCCCCTGAGGGGTCTAGATGACTTGGGGTTGACCTTGAGACGTCCTCTAACTTAATCGTGAAACGTGACGAGGGTATTAATGAAGAAAATTAATTTAAAAAATTAATTAGAGGATTTTTAAGTTAGAGTAGAACCTTGGCCTTTCTTACCTACTAAATGTTGTTTTGTTTTTTGAGTTTTTTGATGTCAGTTATGCTAAATTAAGGTACTTAAGTATTTTTCAGGTGTTTAAGTGTTGTTTATTAGCTTTAATTAATGATAATTAAGGAAATTAATGAATTTTCAGGGGAATAAGTCACTTTTCAATGTTTTATTAGTATTTTTAAGAAAAATGGTGTTATAATATAATTTAGATATGTAAAATGTTTAATGTCATGCGTGTTTAAGATAACGAATGGTTAATTAAAGTAATTAATTAAGTAATTAAGTAGTTTTTAGGCAATTAAATGATGTTTTTACAGTTTTTTTTATATTTCAATTAAAAATTGTGTTTAAATACAACTCCAGTGTGTCAAATGTTTAATGCAATGATTGATAATTGTTGATTAAAGTAATTAATTAAAGTAATTAAGTGGTTTTTAGGCAATTAAATGACGTTTTTACAGTTTTTTTTTATATTTCAATGAAAAATTGTGCCTAAATACAACTCTAGTGTGTCAAATGTTTAATGAAATGATTGATAATTGTTGATTAAAGTAATTAATTAAAGTAATTAACTGTTTTTTGGATGTTTAAGTAGCGATTTTTCAGTTTTAATCAAAATATAAGTGTGTTAGAATGCAATGTAAGTTCGTTAATGAATAAATTGTATACAATGAATGTTAATTGTTAATTAAAACATGATTAATTAAGTATTTTTAGAGTGATTATGTGTTGTTTTCATGTTTAATTAAGGAAAATTCTCCAGGTATAGATTGTGTTTACACTCTGAAATTTTAATCTATGTTCTACATGATTAAAACTTGTAAGTTTTTTATAATTTCAAAAATATTTTTATGTATCATTAATAACAAGTGTTTGTGAAAGTTTTCATTTAATACATTTTTTCCCTCTGTATGAAAAATAGATTGACATAGTATAATAATTAATCAAAATGTGATGTATAATGATTATTTAATCTCACTGTTAGTTTATTTCACAAAACCTGTCGCCCCTCTTCAACATAGTGGAATAGCCCATTTAACCTGACACCCCTATGCTTAGAAATGGGATAGCCTATTTTTTCCCCATTAGTAATTAAGAAATTGAATATAATTTGTCATTCGCTTACCTGCTTTCGATCTGAACGGACGTATATTTATTCTCTCTGTTGTTTCAACATCGGCTTTGCTGTAGCGTCTTTCAGACTTGTTTAGACCTGCTTTCTGTTTGATCTTGCCTGTTTGTTTATTGAGAGTGAAAGTTTAAGATTTTTTTTATTTCGATATGGAAATTAACCAGAATTCATCATTGTTGCCTGTTGATGATAAAGTAAGTTGATCATTTAGTGATTCTTTGAAATTGTTCTAGTTTCATTTTAATTCATATGAAAATTATTAATCAGTGTTATATTAAAAATCTTGATAAAATGTTTGTTTAATCGTATAAAATAATTTTTCCATAATATATATGCATTTTTGAAATCAGAAATGTATTTTTTCTTTTATGAATGTTTTAAAATTGGCAATGTATTTTTTCTGAAAATTTTTATTAAGCTTATGCTTTAATTTTTATGTTATACTTTTTCCATGGTTAACGAGTGTGTTTGTATGCATTTCACTTTAACTTTATAAAGATCTTTCAATATGGTTTTACATTTTGTTGATGTTTACACATTGTAATGAAGAATTTTTTAGAAATAGTATTTTGGTAGGATGAATAGTTAGCATTTGATTGATTCAAAGAATTAATTTTCTTTAAAAGGACTCTAATAACTTAAAAATTATTTTGCAACAGTGAATTTTTAATATATTTTAAATGAAAACCATTTACTTTTTTAGTTTTTCATCAACTATGGTTTGCCAAGAGAAGAAATGTTGAAGATTGAAGAATCGTGTGCAAAGAATGTACATGAAGAACCTCAACCATCCTTTGTAAGTTTTTTTCTTGAACGAAACAATATCTTTTTTAAAACTTGTATTAATTCAATCTTAATTCTTTTACATTTTTCCATTTTAAAAGATTTTTTTTATTATATTTTAAAGATTTTTATTCTAACCTAAGTTTTTTATTCCTTTCAGATGATTAGTGACAAGCCTTCTACAGTTGATAATCCGCTGTTCTTAAGCTCATTGAGTGATAAAAATAAGGTGAGTTGAGTATTTTTTCTTAGAAATGCAATATATTTTATGTTAGTACATATTCATGATAGGAAAATTTTTCCCGTTTGTAAAGAAACCTTTCTAAAAATAGAATTAAACAATGCGTGAGTAAAAATTTACAACATTATGTTAAGAATAATTGTTTAAGGTAACAAGTATTTTTATGCAAATGTATTTTTTTTTTTTTACATTACATTAGTAAAAATTTGTAAAACTATGTTAGGGAAATTGCTTAAGATAGTAAATATTTTTATGCAAATGTATTTTTTTTACATTGCATTAGTGCAAATTTGTAAAACTATGTTAGGAAAATTGCTTAAGATGGTAAATATTTTTATGCAAATGTATTTTTTTTACATTGCATTAGTGCAAATTTGTAAAACTATGTTAGGAAAATTGCTTAAGATGGTAAATATTTTTATGCAAATGTATTTTTTACATTACATTAGTGCAAATTTGTAAAACTATGTTAGGAAAATTGGTTAAGATGGTAAATATTTTTATGCAAATGTATTTTTTACATTGCATTAGTAAAACTATGTTAGGGAAATTGTTTAAGATAGTAAATATTTTTATGCAAATGTATTTTTTATATTGCATTAGTAAAAATAATAGAATCAAGTACAATAAAACTATGTTAAGAAAACTTTTTTAATTACTTTTTATGAGTATAAAAATTCTAAAACAAACCTTTTATAATTTTTTTCAGAGTTGTTCAACTTGTCACAAGACATTTTCAAGGAGATATGATTTGCATCGCCATGAAAAGCTACATTTGAAAGAGAAGTTATTCAAGTGTGATGACTGTGGAAAAGCATTTGGCCTAAAATTCAATTTGAAAAGACATTTAATGACTCATAATGGTGAAATACAATCTCTATCTGCTGACAAGAATGTTCAGAAAGCATTACAAAGTTTCAGTTGTTCTTCTTGTGAAAAGACTTTTACTCGGAAGTGGGACTTGAAACGACATATGTTGCTTCATAAAAGTAAAGATGAAGTAGCATCTATAAAGTGTCAACAATGTGATCTTGTATTTTCCCGCTTAGACAATTTTCAAAGACATTTAAAATTTCACGAAAGTTCACGATATCCATGCAGTGACTGTAATAAAGTGTTTGATCTAAAATCTGAACTGATTTCTCACAAGCGTCAAGAGCATGAACTTGTTACTAGAAAACGGAAGAGAACTGAACCTGCTTTAAAGTCTAAAAGGGCTAAAAGACAAGCTGAAGCTTCTAGCGTGTTTAATACAGTGCTTTTTTATCCAAACGAAAGCAGTGAATGTGATTTAGAAATATTTCAGTTATATATACAGTCTGAAGTACTTGAAAAACTAAAATGTGAGTTAAAGGAACAAAATGCCTTGAAGTGGTATATGATCATGAAAGTTTCGCTAGAGCGTAAAAGACCTAATGAAGATATGGAGGAAATTCAAACATATTTTAGAAGTTCCTGTTGTACAGAACTTATTGAAGATTCAGTTGAACAGCATATTCTCGAAGGATATGCAAAAATCCTTAAGTCACTAGATGAATTCATCCAGAGAGGATCCGGATGGGTTTTTAAAAAAATTCATTATCTGGAACTGAAAATAGCTAAATACCATCCTCTAGCCGCTAGCAGCTATATTAAGTTACCATCAAAACTTGCTGCAAAAAAAGCTGTGTTAAACATTCAAAATGAAGATAATAAATGTCTCATTTGGTGCATAATCGCCTATAAACTGAATTTGCATTTTAGTGAGAATCCTGAACGCGTATCTCATTACACACCCTATGAAAATACCATTAAACTAGGTAATATAACATGCCCTGTACCTCTAACAAAGATACCACAAATTGAAAAGATGAATGATTTACGGATTAATGTCTTCGGGTATGAAGACGATGAAGTGTGTCCCCTGTACATTTCACCAAAAAATGACACTGATACAATCAACTTGTTACTAATTTCTGATGATGAAAGACAACATTATTGTCTCATCCGAAACTTTTCACGTCTCCTTGGTGATTTAACTAAACATAAGACTGCTGCATATTACTGTTTTCGATGTTTGCATCGTTTCACTAGAGAAGATTTATTGAAAACCCACATTCAGTACTGTCAAGAACATGAAGTACAAGTTGTTAAAATGCCTTCTGAGGAAAATAACATTTTAAAATTTATAGGTACACACTTGCAACATCCTGTTGCTTACTGTATTTATGCAGATTTTGAAAGCCTTCTTGTTCCTGTTACTTCGGCTTCCCCGTCATCTGATATTTCGCATAGTGAAAAAATTGCATTTCATGTGCCTTGTGGATATGCATATGTTATTATCGGGCCAGATGGACACTCTGTTAAACCGATTCAAGTATATAGAGGAGAAGACGCTGTGGAACACTTTTTAGAAAAGATGATGACTGAAAAGGAAGAACTCACCAAGATTTTATCACAAGTCAAGCCTATAGTCTTAACGGAAGCTCAGGAAAAGGAGTTTCAAGATGCTGAAGTATGTCATATATGCCATAAACAGTTAGTTGAGGATCGTCGAAGAGATCATTGTCACATTTCAGGAGAATTTAGAGGTGCAGCCCATAACGCCTGTAACATGAATTTCAAATTATCTAAAAAAATATCGATTATCTTTCATAATTTAAAAAACTATGACGGTCATCATATTATGACGAAACTAGGCAAGTATAACAATCATCAGATAGAGGTTATTGCTACAAGTTTGGAAAACTATATTACTTTCAGATTGAAGAAACCTAAGGACCCAGTACAATTAGTCTTTTTAGACAGCTTTCAATTCCTACCTACATCACTCGAAAAACTTGTAAAAAATCTTGATTCTTCCCAGTTTAAGATTTTGAAAGAGAATTTTCCCAGATTTACTAACACGCAAAGGTGTTTATCCCTACGACTATTTTAACTGTTTTAATAAATTCGAAGAATCATCACTCCCTCCTCCTTCTGCATTTTATAATTCATTGACAGAAGAGGCTATTTCTGAGGATGATTACGAACATGCTCAAAAAATTTGGAGTACATTCAATATGAAAAATCTTGGTGATTACCATAATTTATATGTAAAAACAGACGTTTTATTGCTTGCTGACGTATTTCAGAATTTCAGAGAACTTTGCATGCGTTATTATAAAATTGATTGTGCACACCTTTTCACTACTCCTGGACTTGCATGGCAAGCATGCCTAAAAATGACTGAAACACCTCTAGAGCTCTTAACAGACATTAATATGTTGTTGTTAATAGAAAAAGGGATTCGAGGTGGAATTAGCATGATTAGCAGAAGACTGGCCAGAGCAAACAATCCTTATATGAATGATTATAATCCAGATGAATCCAATAGTTATATAATGTACTGGGATGCCAATAACCTTTACGGTTGGGCTATGTCCCAGTACTTACCCTATGGAAACTTCAAATGGATCGACATAAATGATATAACTGAAGACTGGATTCTATCTCTTCGAGATGATTCTGATATTGGTTATATTTTTGAAGTTGATCTCGATTACCCTCAGCACCTTCATCATACCCATAACGATTATCCACTTGCACCTGAAAGATTAACCTTAACCGAAGAAATGCTGTCACCTTATGCTAAAAGTTTACTTCACAATAGAAAATATGTTGGGACACCAAAATTAATACCTAACCTTCAAAACAAGAAAAATTATGTGGTGCATTATCGAAATTTAAAACTCTATCTTCAATTAGGATTGAAAGTTACAGCAGTGCATAAAGCCATTCAATTTAAACAAGCTCCTTGGTTGGAAAAATATATATTATTCAACACCGAAAAACGTAAACAAGCTTCATCATCCTTTGAAAAAGATTTTTTTAAACTTTTAAACAATAGTGTGTATGGGAAAACCATGGAAAACTTACGAAAAAGACGTAATATTGAACTTTGTAGTAACACCTCTAAAAGAGCAGTAAAATTAGTAGCATCTCCCACCTTTAAATCATTTAAAACTTATGACGAAGATCTAACTGCTGTCGAAAGACTTAAAACAAGCATTCTGATGAATCGTCCTATTTATGTTGGGTTTTGCATTCTTGAACTTTCTAAACTCCTAATGTATAATTTTCACTATAATTACATAAAGCCACTATATAACGACCGAGCGACGCTCTTATTTACTGATACTGATTCACTAACGTATCATATTACAACAGATGACATATATCAAGATATGCAAAGTAATACAACTATCTTTGATTTTTCTGATTATCCTACAGATCATCCTCTTTATTCTAATGAAAACAAAAAAGTCATTGGGAAATTTAAAGACGAATTAAGTGGTGAAATAGCTCTAGAGTTTGTCGGATTGAAGGCAAAAATGTATTCCATAAAATCATGTAAAGATGAAAAAAAGAGAGCGAAAGGCGTATCCACTCAGGTTGTGCGACATAAAATTAATCATGAAGACTATTTCCAGTGTTTACAACAGCAAAAAACAAGTATTGAAAAACAAATAAAAATAGGCCAAGAAAATCATAAACTGTACACAATCCACCAAAATAAAATAAGTCTGAGTCCCTTCGATGATAAAAGATTCATCTTAGATGATGGTATAACAAGTTTAGCTTATGGACATTGCGAAATTGATCAAAATGTAGAACTTTAAGCTTAAATATTGTAAAAAAAATTGCCGAAGATATTGTAACCTATACTGTAATTAACTCTACTGTAAACTTCGTTATAAGTGTTGTAATTATATGTATATAATAATTATAATGTTATCTTAATACATAGAAACTTTGAAAATATTTGTAAATAGTGTAAAAATTGTTCAAGTTTTTATATTGTAACCTTCGTTATTGTTGATGAAATTGTATATACTAATTATTGTATTGACAACTTACTAGATGAATGCTTGTAAAAAATGAATGTTGCAAATTTTGTTGTATTTGATAAATTATATGTGTATACTAATTTTGTGATGCAAGCAAGTTTAAAGAATTTTGGAAACACCATGTGGAAATAATGTTGCAATAAAGTTTTTAATTAACTGTAAACCGTGTCTGTTTTATTTCAGAATTGTTACATTTAGAATGTTTGTGAATTTTACTAATAGGTTAAAAGAAAAAAGGCGAAGAAGAAAAGAAAAAGAAAACTGTTTTATTAAAAGAAAATATAATATAAAGAAATTTGATGATTTAATTTAAACATTACTAACTTTAACACTAATACTAAATACAAGTTTTAAGAAAAGCATGATTATTACAAAATTAATTTATTAAAAAGAAAAAAAATTAAATTTTTTATAAATTTATGTTATTAAAAGGCAAAGGAATGTACTAAAGGTAAATTGTTTTACGATTTTTCTAAAGATTGCATATTCTAAGTATGAAAAGTAATTTCACGACTTAATTTTAATATTAAAATTTTTTCTAACTAAACTTAAACGAAGGTTTTGAGAAAACATGATTATTTTTGTTTTACTCAAAAACTTTTAATAAGATAATACAATATCTAAAGCCCTATGATTAGTACTATAGAAGGTTAATTTCAAGCTTATATCTGTCGACATGGTAGTAGTGAATGGGGATGATGCGTTCGATGTGTGCATCTTCTGACGCAAAGCGCATCAACGCATCACGCCTCTTACGCCTCTGCAGGTGAACCCCCATTATCTCACTACTGACACACAAACATCTTATTTTATTATATGTATAGATATGCTCATGAGTAAGTACTGATTATCACAATGATTGCGTATTTTTAATGAATTTTGTTCATGTTATCTCCCTTTTTCAGCTTATAGTTCATGCAAAGTAATATATAATATAATTTATTATATTATCTAGTACATAATATCTAGAATATAATATTTATAATACTATTTATACTAAATATAATACTATTGTAATTACATACTTTCTCTAATTAATAAAACAATTGAATGATATTCTATTTACAATCATAAGCACTTTATTTGTACCTTTTTTCTTTCACTTCTACGTATACTTTTCTTTTGACCATGTTTTCATTTCTAAGAATCAGACTGGATTTATTAATTTTTTGCTGAGTTAACAGTAGATATAAATTTTTTGATTTCCTTCGAAGGCAACAGGGTGGCTGCTCCTGGTCTAAAACAGCGAAAAATAGAATTGAGAAAATTGCAATTCCTATTATATATATATGTGTGTGTGTGTGTGTGTGTGTGTGTGTGTGTGTGTGTGTGTGTGTGTGTGTACTCTACATGTTTAACAATATGTTATGAAATTATTGGCTTAATAATATTTACAATTTATGCTTTAAGGATGACTGAGGATAATTTGTTATTTTTAAACATGAATATTTTTGATTATTTGAAGATTAATCATAATTTAAAATATTACTACACATAAATATAACATGCGATCTGTTTGCATGAAAAGCTCTGTATCTGAAAGAATAGAAATTGAAGAAAAAGAAAAATGACTCAAATGTAAAACGAAAAATAAATTTAAATTTATACATTAATGTTTTCTAAGAGGAATTCGTAAAACTAATTGAACATGGTATAGAGCATATAAGGGGAGTATAGCGCAAATTTTCGCTTAAACGTACATTAAAAGAAATATTTTTCTGTGAAAATGTCAGACCAGCTTTAAAATATCAGTTACGATGCTAGCATGAACATCATTAACTTGTGAACTTTGGAAACTTCGTGAGTTATTTGAAATTTACGAATTTCTCAAAAGCAGAACAGGGCAAAATTTTGCATAAGAGTGCATTTTGAGGGATATTTTCATTATAATGATATCAGACCATTTTTAAAATATCATTTAGGATTCTGAAATGAACATCATTAACTATGAGTTTTCTAATTTAAAAATTTCGTAAGTTATTTGAAATTTTCTATTTTATTAGCATGACAGAATAAGTTAAAATTTCGCATAAACGTCCATTTTGAGAGAGATTTTCATAGAAGAAATTTCAGACCCTTTTAAAAATATTTTTTATGACACTGACTTGAAATTCATTGACAATATTTTAATTTGGAATTTTTATAATTTATTCAAAACATTTTCTTAACATAGCAGAATAGAACAATATTTCATATAAGTTTGCCTTGGGGGGGGGGGGTTGAATTGGAAATAGTATGGAATGACAGGAAAACTAAATCGCAAAACTGATCGCAATAATATAAATTAACGAATTAGGAAAAAGTATATGTATCGAACTGAACGATGGGTAGCTTGTTACGTGGGACATTTTGATTTGTCACCGTGTAAATTGTCAGCGAAATTCCTTTCTCTTAACATGAATGTAGTACGTATTATACTAAAATTTCATGAGAATATATATATGATGGGAAACTGAGCAGAATCAACCTATTAGAGATGGGCGTTATTTCACGTAATAGAATAAATAATATTATTATTATATTGTAACCTATTAACACGGTAATATATTACTAAAAATATCCTTTTAAAAAAAATAATGCTATAACTTCATCTCTGCACGAGAAATATGCGAAGAATTTCTGGCGCTATGCCAAAAAGAATACCATCAGGTAACTAGGTTATTTAACCGAGTGAAATATATTTTATTCGACGAAGCTAGAGAAATAATCTATTCCGTGATATCCGTCCGTAATCTCTCTCCATGTTCATTCAACAAGTTAAAAAAATAGTACTTCAATTTTTATATTAGTCAAATAATATGTTCAAATAATATCCTCGATGCTCCATTACCATACAGCTGAGCTCTCTAACATTTTCTGGAATGTATTAGTCTTAAAAATCGAATATTCCTTGTGAAATAAATTAGTTTAAATAATTTTAATAGATAAATGAATTTTAACGTCAAATATAAATAATATCGTAATAATATTAAACATCCTTGAATACCAACTTAGAAATGATTATATGGTATTGATGTTTTTCCATGGGACAATATACTAGTTTGGCTAATAGTTTATACAGATTCGCTTGTTTCACAGGAATGCTTGTGAGAAGGGAAACATCAAGGATATGCGAGGCAAAAGTTGAGCCCGGGTCAGAACAATAATTTGGTGCCCCCTTCTCTTCCACTATTAGTAAATTTTTCATATTTCTATCTTTGTTTCAGAGATATAATCAAAGCTTCTTCACACAATGTTAAAAAATGTCAGAAAGTGGCAGCGCCATAGCAGCGCTTCCCGGCGTGCAGTGGATGCGTACCCAAATAAAAGCTGTGAAAAACCCAGCCTTATTGTTCTCATTTTAAAATGTTATCTCCTATGCTTTTAATGCAGACAAGAATTAATTCTGGCCCTAAGTGAACATTATAGATGTGATTATTTACATGAAATTGTGTGCGTACATTTGACTTTAAATAGAAAATATATTATAGGTTCGGTAGTAATTTCAAGTAAATATTCATATCTACCGCGTTCACTTAGAGAGAGAGAGAACTAGAATTAATTAGTGTAAAATATAATTTTTTAAATCGATCTTCTATTTTTTTTCTCCATGAAATACATTATTCGGCAGTTTAGAATTTGGAATGTTACACTCTTTTTAACACTTTCCAACAAGGTTGAAAAGTGTTAGTGACGATTTGTCTGTCTGTTCGTCTGTCTGTCCACGCTCTAACTCCCATAAATATTCATGAAATTTCTTGAAACTGATATATGTTATTTAAGTTCACTATCAGATGTTCCTTAATGAAAATGGAATGAATACCTTTACTGGTTTGTGTACAGGGACACCTGAACTTTTTCCAAAGCATTGTGTTCAAGAGAGGTATTTCTATAAATCATACTTTAACACCTTTACTACACACAAATCTTATTGGAATTGAAATATTTTATTCAAGTACACTATCGGATGTTTTCTATAGGAAATGTAGTAAATACTACCATTGGTTTGTGTACATGGATATCCGAAAGTATTCCAAAGCATTCGTTCTATGAGAGGTATTTCTATAAACGAAATTTTGATAATTTTACTTTGAACATATCTTAATAAAATTGAAATATGTTATTCATATGCACAAAAGAAAGTTTTCTACAGAATGTAGTATGATTAGTATTAGATTTATATAGCCACACAAAAATATTCAGTTACCTTGTGGGCTTTTATTCGAAATTTGCTGGAATTGCATTTTCATTTACATTAAGCAATTTACCACTTTTTAATATTTTTTAAGTGTGAATATGATTTCAATTTGTGTATCTATGTGTCCGACTGTCCATCTGTCCATCTGTCTGTCTACCCGCCCCCAGCGTCTGTAAATATTTTCAGGCTTTTCAAAAAAATATATATGCTATTCAAATTCACTATGGAATGTTCCCTATTTTAAATGGCATTAATGGGTCCTGTGTAACTGGTTTGTGAGCAGGGACACCCAAAAAATTGCCAATGCATTGCATTTTAGGACAGACATTTTTATAAATTACATTTAGAGAACTTTCTATTGCAAATATCATAAAAAAAAAATTGACACTTATTGTTAATATGCTAAAATAATATTTGGTATAGAATATGGTTTCGTTAACCTTCAGATTTACAGGCCTATACTAAAATATTCAGATACGTTAAGGGCTGCAATTTGAATATAAGGGCTACGTTTTTTAGAATGTGTGTGTGTTAAGCATTTTTAACACTTTCTGACAACGTTTAAGAATGATTAGGAATTCAATTAATCTATCTGTATGCCTTTAAGAACTACTGTCTATCCGTTGTGTGATTACGTTGGCAAAGAGCATTGGAAGTTATACGATACAACAATTATGCACATTTGGAAAGTGTTAATTGTCAATGCATACCGCATGACTTTTCGTTCTTGTTTAATAAAATATTGTTGTTGTTTTTTTTAACAATTGAATAACGTTTTTGAAAATATGGTTTATATATTGGTATTCTTTGTTACAGGAACGGACTTGTGTTACTCAATATTATTTGCAATATTCTGTTTTCGCATGTACGTTCACTTTCAGGGCAAACGTTTCATGTACTATATTTAATAGTTTACGATCCTTGTTTTATGACAGCATTTTTGTTTTTTATTAGAAGAAATTATGATTACATTGAGTGGAGATTACTATTCGAAAGTGTTATTATACAGAAACATAAATCATATGCACTATGTACGACACGTGTATATATTTCATGTTTCGAAGTCGCATTTCTGTTGCAGTAGTAGGTTAGAAAAATAATAGGATATTGGAATATATCATTAAAGGTAGTAAGAAACGAAGTAACTTAATACTGAAATGTAACTGTTTATCGTACCTCTACCAGCTATGCCAACTAGTTTTTTTTTTTCTCAATAATTATCAATACATACATGTATATGTATGATAAGCTGATTTTAAATGCTTCCAAAGTGTATGTCAAGTCTATAAATTAAAAGCTTATGGCAGGCTGTTTTGAATTAAACATAGGAGTTATTATATGACAGAAAATCAATAACGCTTTGAAAGTAATATTAATATTATAAATTCGACCGGAGATACTTATTATTATTTTTTAAATATATATTACTGTTTGTTCTCTCTTTCATAATATAAAATGTATGTTTAAACAAAGACGTGGAACATTTTAAAGTCTTTGTGTGTCAGTATCTGATACGCCTGTCACCACTGCACTATGTGATAACAGTTGACACCGTGCACCGAGGATTTGGACTTAACACTTTGCGAAAACAACTACTAAAAATGGAAAGTTAAGTATCAGTAACATTAAAAGTACAAAAAGTAATAGGCCAAATCTAGCATACTGTAATTTCTGCTGCATCAGCGAAAAAAAAAGGGAGGGGGGGATTACTACTCCTAAACATATAAAGAAAATGTATTAACAATTGATAATTACATTTTATTAAGTTTTCGATGAATAGCTAGTTTCAAGCCTTAAAAAATGTTTGCATACCTAGCATTAAATTTGCTTTATCCGAGAAAAAAGGTAGAAATGTAGGTCGCATGAAACCATTTACTTTTAAGCATAAAAATATTTATATTTGGGCGGAGTTTCAGAAGCAAAATAACATAAATGGAAGGAACAAGTATATGCCAAAATGTATACTCTGACGGTATGACAATAAGATATATTTATGCACTAATTTTAAATATACTGAAAAAAAACCATATATATATATATATATATATATATATATATATATATATATATATATATATATATCAGTGGCGGATCCAAAACTTAATTTTGGGAGGGAGGGGTTAAGAGTTTTCAAGAGGCTATTCCAGATGAATGAAAAATTTACAATTGTAACATTCAATTGTGAATGTCAGTGCTGTGTGTGTGTGCGGGAAGGGGGGGGGCTTGAGCCCCTTAACCCCCCCCCCCACTTAGATCCGCCGCTGATATATATAAGTACATGTAGTGATTTTTAGGAAAGCTTAAAGTTGTTATTTATTTAACTGGGATGAATAAAGAATTAGATTTTTGCAAAATAAGGCTTTTTTTTTTTTTTTTTTTTTTTTTTTTTTTTTAATTAATATCACTAGCTTGTCTTTTCTATTCTAAAATTTACATAGTTATTTTATTGTAATTGGTAAAAGCTGGAATGTGGTGTTTAACAAAACTTAAAATGAATTTTATAACTAATACGGAGATTTTGCACTAATAAATATAATGATATTATAAGTTTAAAATTATATTGAAAAAGATAATTGTTGCTTTTTAAAATTATCTTAACAAGTTAATCGCACTAGTCTTAATAGCATATATACAATTAAATTCTGATGTCATGTAATTAGTAAGTTTTTATTAAAGAAAGGTTTTATCGGATATAAATCTAACCGTTCAAATATACAATGTATTTCATAATTACAAATAACATCTCAAGGAAATATAATTCATTTAAAATTAGAGGAAAAAAAAAAAAAAAACATTTCTAAAGTAGCCTAAATATAAATGGAAAGTAAATCGTCTATGGATGGGGACTCTTATCCGACTCTTTTCCGAAATTGACTCACTGGCGCAAAATAAATCGAACCTCTTCATACAAAACGACGTTTAACATACATCATTTTCCATCCCTCCCAGTACCTCTTCAATAACCCCATCCGTGTTTATTGAAACCAAATTCACATACAATCCACTAAATATCCGGAGCAAATCACTCTTCAAAGTAACGTGGTAAATACTTCCCTCCCATAACCACCCATATCAATCGGGCCAATCAAACTCCCCCCTCCCCTCCTCAGACCCCTTTTATTGACTCGCACAAAAGGGCCAACTATATGTAGCGTGATGTACACTTTCCAGATGCAGAATAGGCCTAGCATTCATCTTGATCAATGTCGGCCCTAAGCGCGCTCTAATGGGAGATTGGCCTATCAATTTCTCATTGGGCCCCCTACTACCGGCCATGTGGACATTGAATTAGTAATAGGGCGCGTTTGATGGGACCACTGGGTGCTGTGGCAGTGTGTTTGGTCAAATGCCTAGGCTCTATCTGTCACGGATGTGTAATAACGATGTCATGCCGGCACGCGTTTGGACGCTTGCAGTACGGCACTCGACGTGGTTCTGTCCATCTGTTGTACATGAAAAGTCAACAGATGAGAGAGGACATTCGCAGCCGATAGAGATGTCTATGTGGCGGGAAAATGGAATATGTAGTTCAGTGTTATATACTCATATTGTTTAAATATTATGTATTTCATTTGGACTATAGATGGTATCAGTTTAAATTCGTAATAATAATAACCTAGAAATACATTTATAGTACAAACTAGTGGATTTAAGATCAGGAGCATTAAATCGTAAAATATTACAATTATTTCATGTAGATATACAAATTAATTTTTAATTCTCTTTACGTCATTTTGTACAGAAACCATCCTTTAAAACATTTTAATAACTTAATTTTAATGTGTTGAATGCAACATAATTTATGTTAAAATGCACTTAAAATCGTCTGTAGACCGTAATTTATTGTAATTATTTTACGCACCCCTGTACCTGAGCTAGACATACAACAGTAGCTGTAAAAATTAACGAACTTTCTTTTTTTTTTAATGTGCGTGTGTGTGTTTTCTTATTTTGCGAAAGAATTTTTAAAGAATTAGCATATGGTCATAAAATTTGAATTACGAATACTTTCTTCAATAATTAATCAAATTTTATATAATTTTAACACAGGTTTTAATTTTTTATCTCATATTAATTCAATTAAATGAAAAAAATAGTTTCAGGAAAGAAAACTAAAGGGAAAATGGTGTTACGGATGCATTATAGTTAGGCTCAAGGATACACATGGCGTAGAAAGCTTCTTCTTCTTCTTCTTTTTTTTTTTTTTTTTAATTCATTTTTTTCTCCAAGAATGGATATTTTGAAATATATATATATATATATATATATATGTATTTATTTGTTTATTATAAGCATCGCTATAACAACAAAAATGACACTAAATAATTTTATAACAAATATCTCAGCAAAAGTTCATTTTCGTATGTATAGTTTTAAATTAGTTATTTACAGAAGAAGAAATACAGAAGAAGAAGGAAACAGAAGAAAAATTGATTTTTTCCTAAACATACATTTGAGAATAGAGTGAATGGCAGCTCATTGGCCGCTCGGTAGAGCACTGAACTCGTAACTGGAAGATTATGGGTTCGATATTTGAGCCAGCCAAAGGCTAGCCACGACATCGTGTATGCTATTGGTGGCTGGTGTATGTAAAATCCGTCGTGGCCTCAATGTTCTCTATGTTCCCATCCAAATTATTCCTTTGGGGGGTTAACAAAGCCATCCCCACCGTGGAGGATCAAAATTATGATGGCTTGTCTCCAGACCATCCTTAGAGGTGCGTCCCAGACCGCCGCCATTTGCCCTTTGTGCAACACTAGTGCAACGTTAAACCCAACCTGAACCTGAACCTGAGAATATTTGAATTAATATTACTTTAAAAAATAACTACCTATATCAAAGTTATATAAAACGCAATTAATTAATTATTAGGTAAATAATGTTATTCTAATATTATTTTCATATGTTCATATGCTTAAACATTTTGCGCAAAATAAGAAAGGAAAAAAAGGCTGCTCTTTAATATTTGACAGTTTGTATAAATATATTAAATACTCTACAGCTAATTCTATGTAACTCATAAAATTTGTATTAATTTTTGGATCAATTAATGATTTTTGTTAACGCTGACGCGTTATATACAGACGTACATACATACATAAAATTTTTTCAGTCTGGACAGGAAAACTTCAGTGATATTTCGACAATTACAGAACCAAAATATGATTTTATCACAAAGTTTCTTTCAGTGCAATGAAACAAATTACTTGTGAAAAGTAATAAAAAAGAAACAAACTAGTATACATAAGTAAGCTATTTTGGTATAAGAAAATCTATTACAATGTAAGGTGTCTACTTATATGAGGTAATCTAGATTTCATTCTACATATGCATACATATCTGAAAAAGTACATTTAATAATCAATATTAAACAAAAAATTATTCAATATTTGAATATTTACCTTCATATATATATAATTTATCCTTTTAAATTGGAATTTTTGAAGAAAGAAGAGATTTTTAACTAAATTAAAAAAGAATATAACTAAAAATCAGTATCATGTTTCAAATACAGCTAAGAGGTCACCCCGTCTTTCCTTGATTACAAAATGCAAAACAGTTATTATAATTTGACAAATGGTTTTTTCGATATATTTTAAAGATATTTATAATGTTTTGAATAAAACCACTTAACATCTGAAATTTTCATTGTGATCAGCTGTATCAATACTGATTCCCTCAATCTTAAGATCAGAGATTCTGAGACTCTTGGAAGAATCATATGAGAGAGATGACACGTCCGAAATAACGTGAAGTAAAATCGTACCCACAGAATCAATTAAGTAACACAGTTATAAAAGAAATTCTGTATTGTTGTTATGAAATTAAGTAATATGGATCATTCCAGACGAAAGTTATTGTAACTAGAGGTCTCAATGTTGTCATATAAATATCAAATAAATAAAATAACATGGTGCTGGCAAGGTGTTTTGGCAGACTCAATATGGCTCCTGTGGTAGCCATCTTGAGTAGATAACAGTTAACTTCCTTTACCCTGCATGCTGATATGTCATGTGTTATCTCCTTTTATATCATTCCTCTAACCTGTGACTTGTGTGACAATCGAAATTTTTGACAATACGAGAATGGGAATACCACCACCTTGATATTCTTTGAGTTATCAAGGGTTCAAGTTATCACATTGAAATTTACTAACATAAGTGATATGAAAAACTTTATGAGCGTCTTTACAATGTTTCGAAAAATAATCATAAGCTGAATTATAAAAAATTATATACATATATATATATATATAAATGATAGATATTTTAACCTGAATTATTTAGCAGTTAATAGATACATGTCAAAACCAACACAACAAAAATAAAACTGATTGTAACACATTGCTAAAACTAGCACAAAAATGTTGCGATACTTTTTAAGATACAGTAAGAGACAAAAACAATATAAATTACTTACGCCCACTTGAGTAAAAAAGGAACATTAATCATAATGTCGGAGAAAATAAAGGACCGCAGAAATAATAAAATGATGCTTAAAAATAGAAGTATTATCTCATCGGGAAACACGTACTTCATAAAGCTGTAAAAGCTGCAACGATTTCGTAAAACAATATAGCTAACAATAGCAAATTTATATAGTTCATGCCTCGATCGAGGAGCAAAACTCTTTTGAATGAGAAATGAAATAAAATATTAAATCAAATCATCAAGGAAACCAGAAAGAAAATTCGAAAAAATATTAAATCAAATCATCAAGGAAACCAGAAAGAAAATTCGAAAAAATATTAAATCAAATCATCAAGGAAACCAGAAAGAAAATTCGAAAAAATCAGAGTAACCACATGTAAAACTTTCAAACAACATGGAGAGCAGGAAGTTGCCATCATATTAATGAAATTAAAAATAAATGCTATGCAAACATCGATTAATCGATAAATAATTAACATCTGGGCATTATATATATATATAAAGGGTGTTTCAAAACTCATGGGCAAAAATTTAAGGGGTGGTAGAAAACATCTAAACAAGCCATTTTCATCATACAATGCATGGGTGGAGAGCAAGCGGTGATCGCTAGAGGGCGCTGTAAGGGAAATATAAAGTGCGCGTTTTCTTACACATCGTCATTTCTACCGTGAATTTCAGCAGGCATGGCGACATACAGTAATCAGGAAAAGGCGAACATGCATTTTGTGAATTGTCTGTCGAAAGGGAATGCTCTGGAAGCCGCAAGACTTGTGGTATTTTTTGGTCTGGCACGTGTCTTCACGGGAAACTCTGCCTGTACAGTCTTGCAGCTTCCAGGGCATTCCCATTCGACAGACCATGCATAAAATGCATGACCGTCTTTTCCTGATTACTGTATGTCACCATGCCTGATGAAATCCACGGTAGAAATGACAATGTGTAAGAAAATGCGCGTTTTATACTTTCCATTACAGTGCCCTCTAGCGGTCACCACTTGCTTTCCGCCCATGAATTGTATGGTGAAAATGGCTGCGTGTTTAGATGTTTTCTACCACCCCTTAAATTTTTGCCCATGAGTTTTGAAATACCCTGTATATATATATATATATATATATATATATATATTGTGATCATATGAAGACTTTGTGAGCCCCCTGAATTTCTAAAGCAGCCGCACTTTATAACATGTATAACATGATACATTATTTTCTTGAAAATAACATAATGAAGTTATATTTAAATTAAGGTATAGATTATATAACATTTTTTCGCAGCCCATAAGACATGAATATCAGACCGTCCACAGTGCAACGTTAAATGCACTCATCAGTTTATTCTTCGTTGACTATTTTGTTCAAAAACGGCTTCACCTTTTTCTTAAACCACTTCAGTTATCGGATCCAAACACACTATGAAAGTCGAACGTTAGAAATCTTCTCAAGCTGAGAAATCTACTGCGAAAATTTAAGTGAGATTCTCACACACTTAGAAATTAATTACATTGGTCAATTACTGAAAAGACCGAAAACCAGTAATTGACCAATTTACTAGCACTGGTAATATTTTAAATACTTAATTATTGACTACCCCTTAAATGCAATAAAAAAAGTTTATTAAGAAAAATATATTTATTTACATAAAACAAATATAAATGACCTTCATAAATCAATAAATAAACTTTTGGAATCAAATTCAGATCGATGTTATAAGATTGAATTAAATATCTCCTAACAACTGGCCAATATTGGCAGCCGATTACTCTAAGCTTTGTGAACAACTTATATATGTTTCATGCTAATATCGAATCAAAAATCAGTTGCTATCGGAAATTGTAACACAGAGAATTTTATTATATGTTTGTTGTATTCTACGAATCAGATTAAGAACTTTCCTCAATAATTCTCGTTTTACAGATTTTTGTGCTGAAAAGGTAAATTACTGGCCTGTGGTCGGTTACCGGCTGATCACCCTGTAGATACTTAAGTTTTTAAGTATTCTTTTAAAATAATTCCGATGAAGGATGAATTCAATTGTGAATTTATTAAATAAGAAAAAAAAAAAAAAAGATTCAATTCAAACAAGGGGGAATTTTGCAATTTTGCTCATATTTAATCGTCTAATTTCTGGATATTGATTGAACTGAATTGTCGGTTTGGTTATTATCAATTCTGTTTTACATTTCTAAAAAAAAATTCTCTTGCTTAGCTAAAAGTATAACACCGAGTTCATTAAGAACGTTGCATTGTATTTAGATTTCCATTTAGTTTTCAGACATTCATTCCAAAATAGTAGAAGTTTCATTGATCAGTGTTTCCTATAAACAGGGGCCGAAGCATCCTATATTTTGAGTACCACTATTTTTTAATGACAAACTTCGCTTTAATTACCTGTCGTATTTCTGATATTAAATAATAATAATAAAAAAAAAAAAAAAAAAAAAAAAACTGTAAAAAATGTATATGTTGTGGCTATCAAAATTTAAGATGCTGCAACGCCTATTAAGAGGATGATACTGATTAAGATATTTCTTATTTTTAACAAAACTTGAAAGTGTTATGCACAATTAAATTATAAATTTTCTATCCATATTAAGTACAAATACTAAAAAGAAAAAAAAATCTTCTTCACACAAATCTTCTCTATAACAATTATTCTGTTGGAATTAACTTTTGAAATAATAATGCGCATTGATATATAAAAAAGATTGTAAATTTTGTGATCTATTAATTAATGTATTATAAATTTATAGTGTATGAAATGTTATGGTGATTAGTTTACAACGGTTTTAACTTTCACGCATTTTCCATATACACTATTTACAGGGGACACAGGATGTACAGGGAGTACATCATTTACAAATAATGCATTATTACCATAGAAAATCCCCAACGAAGACATTCCACCTACAGGTCTACGACCTTAATGCAATTTATAAGGTATATGAGTGAAGTCGAGTTGAGAAAATAAAGATCGCCAAACGGAATTTAGTGTCAGAGGTGGACACAAGTAATGGTGTCGAGTTAGAAATATTGGGTTGAGAAAGTAAAGGTCACTAACTGGATCCAGGATCAGATGGCAACATTTTGGGTGAGATATCAGGTTGAGCTTAGAAATGTCGAGTATAGGTAAAAGAGGATCGGCGTAGAGGGTCTCTAGCTATTGAAGAAATAGTTTGTCAAATTAAGAGTAGGATTCAAGGAGGTTGCGAAAGTAGAAAGCAATTGACTATAAATAATTTTAAAATGAAATTAATCGTTTAATGAAGTGTACTTTAAATTGACTTCCGAGCTAAGGAAATGTGTGCTATTTGGCGCGCTTATTGGAGTGATTACTCACTGGCTTTAGGACGAATCGCTATGATAGAACCTTTATGATGTTGTAATGTTTAGTGCATATATAAGTTTCCGACAACAAGTGCTACAGCTTGAAGACCTCGAAAGTTCACAAGTGGGGAGAAACTTTTTTGATATAGTTAAAATTAATGAGTTATTCTACTATTCCAATGACTATTTATAGAGGCTCTTCTGTGTCTTAATTGCCTCTTTCCCTTTCAAGATTAAAATAAAAGTTTGATGTTTTAAATCCTAGTTCTTAATTTAACTTCCACACATCTGGCAATATGATTGTGATAATCTTCCAGTTGAGGCTCAAACGCAGTCAACATAAATTAAGCGGCGTTAGACCACACAACCGCAGCCTTAACACAATAGGCCACAAGATAAAAAGGTTGTGGAAGATGTATGGAGAAGAGGAATTATGATCTGTTAAAAAAAAAAAAAAAAAAAAAAAAAAAAGAGGAAGTAGATTCGAATTTTACTTAAAACTCTATATGAATTAGGGGAAAATCGTATTTTTCTTTTTTAAATATGTAATATCAATCTGCTTTCTTAGTTTCAAGATGCAGCTTTAAAATCTTTATAATGAATATATTTAAAATTCAACTAAAGCCTAGCACAAATACATGCACTACGTAATTCAAAATTAACATACATGCATTCTTAATGAGAGTATATAACACTTATTTCAAGTGAACTAGCACAAAAATATTGTGAACACAAATAATTTAAGAACAATCTGTTTTTCAAACATGAAGAATCTTTAAGATATCCTTTAATTTCTTGTGAAAATTAGTTGATCATTTTAGTAGAAAAAAAGACGTGGATAGAAAAGTATAGATAACAAATAAAAATATTAAAAAGTTTTATTCATTTTTTATGTGTTATAATATATCTGCCTTTACCTATAACCGTATAATTTACACCACATTTCCCCAAACTTTAAACTACAATAAGACACATTGAATCTGCCACTCAATACACTCCTCTCCCTCATATACCGCACACCCCATCGCTCCAAAGCAATTGTTTTTTAATATCCCCCCTCCGTATGTAAGCATGACACTAATGGTATTTTTTCATTCACTTTATTACCGCTTTTTTATCCTCAACGAGGCAATCAGTTTTTTCACTGAAGATGGTTGAAAAAAAAAAAAAAGTTCATAAGGATTTTCTTTGATGGCCGTGGCGAAGTTTTTAATCTACTTAACTTCTGCCTATCGTGCGTTTTCATTACACAACTATAACCTCTCCAAGAAAAAGACGACAACTCCATCTGACGGCAAATAAAAATTTATGGCCCTTCTTTGACCACTGACGATGATAAAAAACAATAAAGCCTTAATTTAATGGGTTTTTGCCTTCATTTTTTTTCGCCTTTCCTGTGAGGGGCTGCATCATCCTTAACGACTCTTGGAGAAAAGACGTAAAAAATAATCATAATCATAAACTCCAGAACATCTTGTCTTAAGTGCGGTAATTTTTTCTCCCCGCTACTTCAAACAATTTAATTTTTTTAAATAGGGTGGCAATGTGTAGTTTGAGATCCATGTCCCAGATAAGTACCCTGGTAAGGAACTTATTAGAAAAGTCTTCTTTATGATTGTTACTTTTTTTTTCCCCCAGAACGTATTTTTGATCTTCTATTTCTAAAGATTTAGAAAAAAGATATATGCTATCTAAATGAGATACATCTTGCAGATTTGTCTAAATGATCTTCTCAAATACGGAGAGGAGTAATTTAATTCCTTGTTTTTAAAGAACTTTTATCATTCAAAAGAGCTCCGTTAAAGATAAAATTGGTCTTTTGTGAAATACATAAATGTATTCTTAATGGTGTTGGAGACACAGTAAATGAAAATAAATAAAGAAAATCAATAGTTTGTTGTCGAAAAATCAAGATTAACTGTTATAGAAATAAAAAATATATACATACCATTATACTTCTACAAAAACTTTTGAAACATAATTTTATTATTACCAATATTAATCATTTTGCTCTTGCGTGTTATTACTTATTTTTTATCTTCATTATGGAAAATAGTATTTACTAAATTTTTAAATGTTGGTTCATATCATAAAAAAAAAGAAAGAAAGAAAGAAAGAAAATATTAAAATACTTTAATTTTGGACTGCACGGTTTGAAAACTGCAGCTGGACTAAAATTCATTATTAACTTGTATATGTTTAAAACAGAAACCTTATTAATAGAAAGTTATTTTTATGAACCAACATTTATTTTATACGAGAATTCGAGGGGAATCAAGCCTTTATTCACATAAAAATTGATTTAAAAATGCAGAAAATAGAAGATATGCGAAAGTGAGATACATCTTACAGACAATTTAGAGGGGAAATTATTATGGTGTAAATGTGTTAAAACGAGATGTGTGAGCAGCTTTCTTCTATATTTCAGTCCCAAAGATTCAAGTACAACGTGTTATACATATATATATATATATATATATATATATATATATATATATATATATATATATATATATATATATATACATATAAAGTGATGAATTTAAAAACGTTATAAAATTTAGCCATTAACAGATACATAATAATACCAACAACACTCAAATAAAAGTTATTTTAATTCAAATTTATATATATTAATAATTTTTAAAACGTAATAAAAGCAAAGCAACAGATTTAAGACCACTGAAACCACATAGAACAATAATTACTTATTGATTTTTTTTATAGAATTTAATTTATATACATATTTGTGTGTGTGCGTGTGTGTATAACTTATTTTACAAATTTTATTTCTCTCTCTCTCTCTGCTTTTTTTTTTTTTTTTTTTTTTTTTTGTTATTAATTTGGCAAACATTTTTAAATGAATAATTAAAGAATTAAGGATAATTATACAGAATATGGCGAGGAACTGAATGTTAATTGTCATACACAGTACATAAAAATTACCAAAGAAACATATATATATATATATATATATAGTATATATACTTTATTAAAAAAAAGAAAAAAAAAAGATAGGAGCGGAATGACATTATAACTAGTCCTTGTAAAATTTAGTTTTAGACTAATTTCATGCCAAAGTTCACATCAGCATAGAATTTTTAAATAACCTTCATTCTTTGAAGAAATGAGATGATAAATCAGAGAACGTATCTTAAATGGATTTCAGCAATAGCTTAATAAAGAAACTTCTTGAACCGGCATTCAATAAAATAATGAGTTCACTTTTTGTTACTTGTTAATAAAAAGTGTTTGAAAGAATTGTAATGGGAGTCGCATGCTAAATGTCTTGCTATAAACTATGTGTTTAGTTCATATCATTGTAATAAAGAAATAAAGTACTATTATTATAGTTAGTAACCATATGTAAATGCACTTTTTGAAAAATCAATATAGGACGAAATAAATGTGTTTTTGTATTTGATGTAAACTACACTGCGCTGAAAAAAAGAAATTGAGCCCTGGTACCATTTTTGCTTATTCTTATATAAAATGACCTCCTGAATCCAAATATGACCCACATTTTGCCCAATCACCCACCGTATTCTCGGGACGACACTTCCTTACCCACTTCCTTCCCCCCGGCCATGAATTTGATTTGAAGACCGGAAAAGATGTATTTTAACAATTAAAAACAAAAAATATATAATGTATAATAAATAATAATAATAATTGATTAATAAAATATAATAAATGTAATATAATTTATAATTTCAGTGGCAAATCCCTCCTCTCCTAAATTTTTCCCTTGATGCAAATGCTCATGCTTTAGAATCTTTCACCTCATGTAGCCCTTTTTCATGTAGCCCTTTAGAAGATATTTAAAAGTTAAAATAATCCTATCCCACCCCCCCCCTACAAATTAAATTTATGACCATAAAATTACCGAAAAGGAACAAAAATAGGGAGTCGCTCCCAAAAAACGGTGTATAATGGGGCAAAATGGTTGTCATATTCGTATTCAGAAGGTCATTTTACATAAAATTTTCAAAAATGGTTTTGGGGCCGATTTTCATGCAGAGGGATGTTATCACTTCTTTTCCATGTGCTGTGAGTCACAACAGATTTTTACCTATGTACAGACAATACACAATCAATTTGATGAAATTTGATAGCTGGAAAACGTGGATCAAACATGTTTAAAGATAAATAAAATGGTACATTTCATTTCATCATAATATTAGTTCTTTTATAATTATTTTAATATCCGCTTTTTTAGTGTGAGTTAATATCCGCTTTTTTAGTGAGTCACACATGGAATTAGCTTTTATTGCAAATATCAATTTATTAGTTTCCACATGACATTATATTTAAATCGGGAAAGCAACTTCTGCACTTGTCGCAAGATAATTTATATACTGCGAGATAAATTATTGTACATAATACAGTCCAACAAAGACGGGCTTTTAAAGCTGAATATAGTATTGTAGTAAGAAATTGAACTTACATTTTTAGCAATTATATCAACTATTGTTAAAAGATAATACACTCAATTCATATGATAGGAATTTAACTGCTATATAAATTACGTTTTTAATTTATAGTGATTTATTGTGTATATTTAAAGATTTCAAGCCGATATGGTGACGTGGTTTTGGTGAATTCATGCAGAATTTCTGATAAGAAATAATTTCGACATTGAAGCTTTTTAGACTTAATAGAGTTCCACGATTCATTGATTTCAAATCGTCTATAACAGCGACTGTACACCTCACGGAGCACTAAATTTGTAATTTAAAATTCCCTGGACCATTAAATTCATAAAATAAACTCCAACGGACCACTAAATTCCTAATTTATAATTCCACTGACCAAAGTCTCTATGTAAGATATATAATGACATACAGTCGGTAACAAAAGTCTCCGAACACTAGCAAAATTTCCTATGTAAAAAAGTACACTTAATACAGTTTTGTTAAATAAATCCTTGTCGAATCCTCTTTTTAGACTGACTATGAACTGGATTCGACAAGAATTTATTTAACAAAACTGTATTAACTCTACTTTTTTTACATAGGAATTTTTGCTAGTGTTCGGATACTTTTGTTACCGACTGTACTATTTATATTTAGACAGTGTTTTTTACTATTGAAGTGACCAGAAGAAGGATTTTGTTTGCTCGGATTGAGAGATAAAGGAATAGAGAAGTTCATATACAGTTCAGTTACGCACCGTTATATAATTAAAAATGTCGTTATTTATTTATTTATTTATTCATTTTATTTTACATTGAATTATAAAGTAATTACTAAGAACGTTGTTTACACGGAAATTTTGAATTTCTATATTCATTATTAATAAGCTTACTTAAACAAATTGGTCGAGTTTCGACCCCTAGGCGATACTCGTTTCTAATAAAGCATGAAAAAATGCAAATAATGTAAAGATTTTTCTGAGAACCACCAAAAGTTCGTCGTTATTGTTTGGTGACCACTGGTCTCTAACACGGGTTTCGGATTTGTAGCCATCTGCTGATCACAAATGATCACATACATGTGAGTTTAGTAGTTTGTTGGATTGTCCTTGCCATATAAAAATGTTCTGAATACTTAGGGTTACATACAAACGGAACGCGTGCAACTTCGATGACGTAAATTTTGCAAATTTTTTGCAAATAACAGGAATGACTTTTCAGGTCCTACCTCTGAATTCAGGGTTTTTGAAATTTTTCCTGTTTCTGATTTTCATGTAAATTATTTTGTTTTTACAGAAATTTCTTATTTTGAATGTTTAATTTGCCTTAAAATGCATTAAGAACTCTCCAAATATCATTTAATACAGGTAGCCATATGATATTTCATTATTAAATCTTGCTTATCAGCATGTAAAGATCAGTTTTCAGGGTTTTTGAATGCTAGGTAGTTTCACCCCTGGAGTCGGCAGCAAAAGTATTCGAGAACTAGCGAAAATTCCTATGTAAAAAAAATACACTTAATGCAGTTTTGTTAAATAAATCCATGTCGAGTCCTGTTCTTAGTCAGTCTAAGAACGCGATTCGACACGGATTTATTTAACAAAACAGTATTAGGTGTGCTTTTTTTACATAGGAATTTTTGCTAGTGCTCGGATACTTTTTCTGTCGACTGTAGTCATACATTTGGAACGCTTGCAAACGGCTTTGCAACCGGAGGTGTTTCATTTGTATGTACCCCTTAATTTAAGAATTTTCTATGCTTTTATGCCTTTTATCTGTTTTTAAGGCTTTTATGAATCGCATTCATACTGTCTGCGCTTTTGCATATTATATATTTAAGATTTATTATTCATATTGGAGAGATAGAAAAATATAATAGATAATAAGACACCATCATTCTTTATTTCTTGAATAAAAGAAGAACATAAATAAGAGTCTTGTATTAAATGTTTTAAGCGTTTTTAGTTTATAAGAATATTTTTACAACGGAAGCAAGACAGATAGCTAAAATAGGGTTGTAGGCTGCATGCAATATGCGGACCTACAGTTGGAAAATTCTAGCCTAAATAATGGTGTATTTCTATGATGGAAAATTTAATTTAAAAAGTTGTAATGTTTTGATAAATGCAGTATCCTTTGGTTTAAGCAAGATTATTTAATCTGAAAGATTATAAAGGTACAATGTGAAACATTCTGCTAAGTCGAATTAAACATTTGTGCTTAGTAGCTGCTAGCCTAAAATAATGATGTATTTATATGATGGAAAATTTAATGTTAAAAAATGCAATATTTTGATATACGCTAACTTTTCATAAATGACCGGACAGTTTCGATTTCAGACTTTTTTAGACTATCTCAAAAAGTACTAGACAAAACATCTTAAAATTTCAGGAATGTAAAGAATATGTTATACTTCATATGTTTCAGTTAAAGTTTTGTTCCAAAAGTGAAAGGGGGACCAGTAAAAAACTAAAGAAAAATGAAAATATATGGCATCACCCTGTAAAAAGTACTGCTTGAAATACTACGATCTGGTTGTAGCATGTGATTATGGGGCTCTTTCTTATTATCTGTATAAATTTTTATGTTTCTACCGCATGTAATCAAGGATATCTAAAGGTTTCTTTAAAAAATTGTAAAAAAAAAAAAAAAAAAAAAAAAAAAAAATCACTTTTTTAGCTATAACAAGCTATTGAACCCAGTGTAAAGCTACTTTCAGAAAACTCGACATACATTGTTAGACACAGCATACTGCAATCAGAATGCAAAAATATTAAACGTCTAAGGAAATATGGGCATTTTTAGTAAATAATTTTTAACTGCACATGCGTAAGGTTTAGCGAAATTTCATTTGCATAATTTAACAGCCAAATAATATAAAAAAACCCCAAACAAGTATCGATTAAACTCAAAAAGTTGTACGCGATACAATGAATTGAATTTCAGCTGTCCCCAAAAATAAGAAAATAAGGGCGTTTTCTCTATATTTCTTTACAGTCATCGATAACTCTATTATCATACACTGAAACAATATAAAAATGTGAGTAAAATCCTTTATAGTTTAGCTTTTTTTCGCTAGAAACTGAATAGCAGCTCATTCTATCGTGTACAACTTTTTAAGTTTACACGATACTTGTTTGGGTTTTTTATATAAGTAGCTCAATACTTTTGGCTATTAAATTATGGAAATGAAATTTCACTAAATTGTACGCATGCGCAGTTAAAAACTATTTAGTAAAAATGCTCGCTCATATTTCATTAGATATTTAATATATATATTTTTTTATTCTGATTGCAGTATGCTATGTCTAATATTTTATGTCAGGTTTCCTGAAAACAGCTTCGCACTGAGTATAATACCTTGCGTGTTGTAGCTAAAAAAGTGTTTTTTTTTTTTTTTTTTTTTGAAAGAAACCTTTATATTTCCCTGATTACGTGCGGTACAAATATAAAAAATTATACAGATAATAAAAAAGAACCTCATAATCACATGCTACAGCTAGATCAGATCGCATTTCAAACATTACTTTTTTACAGGGTGATGCTAGACACTTTCACTTTTCTTTAATTTTTTACTGGGCTCCCTTTCACTTTCGGATCAAACTTTTAACCGAAATATATGAGGTATAACATGTTCTTTACATTCCTGAAGTTTCAAGATGATTTGTTCAGTAATTTTTGAGATATTCTAAAAAACGTCCGAAATCGAAAGTGTCCGGTCATATAAGGAAAGGTAGTGTATCTTGCCAAATCCAGTATCACTTGGTTTATGTAAGATTTTATATTTTGATGTTTTATAAAGATACAATATGAAACATTCTCTGTTAAATCGAATCAACCATTTGCACTTATGTAGCTGCGATCATACAATTTAATTTTATTTGTGAAATATTTCTTGCACCCCTAGTACTACCTACAAATAATATTTAAAATCATTTTTATGATTTTATTGTCTCTTATATATATATATTAAATATCTCACTAATTACTTTCGCCGTGATTGTATTAACTACTCTTTTAAGGCTATATATTAAAATAAACTCGTGTAGCAGAATGAAGAGAATAGCTCTTTTATTATGTAAAAAATTTTCTTTAATTGTATTTAAGTAATACTTTACAGTTTTAATGAAGAATTAAATAATAATTGAAAAAAAATCATCCAGAATAATTATATAAAATGAATTCACCATTCATCAGCCATTGAATATTAATCATCGATGGACTTAATCATCGATGTCGCAAAGCATTAAAGGGAAAAAAAAAAAAAAAAAAAAAAAAAAAACTCTTACAAATTTTTGCTCTTTCTTTCGTTTATACCCTTTAAAAATACGAAATTGTTGTTAACTTTTGAATATTGGTCCTGGATATTTAAGGTTATCAGAGAAAGTACAGGGTCCGTAGATTTTCATGAAAATAGAATTTTCTTTTTTCCGGAATAAACCCAGGATTTTCTTAATTATCATTTAGTTTTAAATTAACTAGGTTTAATGCGAAGAAACTATGAACTTGTTGCGTGTGGCAGATTATAGCTATTAAAAAAGAAAAATATTTGTCTAATACAAATTTGAACTATTTTACTGCCGCAGAAAATAATTTGGGGATTTAGCTATCGTAGAATACATTTTAAAAGAAAGGAAAATGAGGTTGAAGCGAGATCATTATCGTGCAATGATTTTTTATGATTTTAAAGTAGAGTTAGATCAAGAAGAATGTTATTAACGTCTACAATTAGCATATAAACGAAGCTCCGATTCGTGCCACTATATTTAGATGGTTTACAGAATTTCGTAGAGGTCAAATTTCTCTCTTGGAAGAAAACACAAGAAGGCACTTCTCAGCTCTAATACCAAAATATTTTTCGGCTATCCAAAAAATGTTATGCGATGATAATTGTAACATTTACCAAATTATACGAAAGAACGTAACATTGGATTCGCAGCTATACATAAAATTATTCATGAATGAACACCTGGACATGGAAAAATTAGTTTGTTGTTGGGTCCCTCATGATTTAATGGAACACCAAAAAGTGGAGCGTGGCAAAATCTGTAAAGAAACCCTAAAATAACTTAATGATGGTGTCACCGCCTTATTTCTAAAATCATAACTGACGATGAAACGTATATACCGTTTTTTTTTTTTTTTTTTTTACACCCCAATGGGTCAAGAAGGTAAAGTATGAGTCTTTTAAAATGATCCCAAACCAACAATGATTAAAGAACAACGATGAATGAAAAAATTAATGTATGCATTTTATTTAGAAGTACAGTACTGGAACAAAGACACCAAGCTGGAGGGATAGAAGAGTTATAACAAACTGGTACATTACTAAATGTTTTCCAGAAATTCTTCAAATCGTGAATGTAAGGGAACTCGTTCTTCCCTATGATAATGCATCTTCTCACACGGCAAAACTGGCAGTTGAACTTCTTGAATAAATACACATCAGAGTGATAGACACCCACCCTATTTCTCTGATCTTGTATGTGACTTTAGGCTATTTTTTAATCTAAAGAAAAAAAATGCGTGGTTGTCGTTTTTATTCCGAATTGGCAAATTTATTTATGTACGGATGTTGTGAAATACTGAAATTTGGAAGCGAGGGCAATTAATTGAATCATCAATCATGATAGAGACCATGTTTTACTTACGTATTATTAAAGAAAAGAGAATGAAAAAAAATATAAATTTAAAAAAAATGAAAAAGTAAAAAGAAACTTTATTTTCACGTCTTTCTTGAGCCATGTTTTTAACACTATTCTGATCCCAGGAGTATCGATTTCACCATCTGATATCACATTATGTTTATTTTTTTGAATACTGAAGGAGGATTAAAAAGTCTAATAGTATAAATACCTTAGCATTTCTAACAGATATTAAAAATCGAAAATTAGGGTCTTCTATTATTATTATAAATATTTCAATTAATATCTGTTGAAATTAACATTAACCCATTGGAAGATCATGATTTATTTATTTTTATTTTTATTTTTTATTTATTTATTTTATTTATTTATTTATTTATTTTTTTTGGGGGGGGGGGGGATTTTGCGATTCACCCATAGGGAAAGGGTAGACAAAATGGGGTGGTAGGGCAAAAAGGTTTTGATAACCCCGCTTATAGAATGCTGCCATCTGTATGATATTGCTATAGGTTGTGCGCGCCGTATCTGATATTCATTTCCACGTGAGGTACTGCTTGCAGAATCACAGACAGATACGCTTCCAAGATTTATGTACTTTTTTATTACCCTGATATAAGGTAAGTGTGATGTTTGGATATTTTAACTGTTAGGTTAGCTTGCAGATACGAACGTGACAGTTTGTATTAGCTAAAAGGGATGTTTTTTAAGTGAATTGCATGAAAAAGTAGAACTACATTTTGTATGATTTATTATGTATGTTTAGTTGTTTTGCATGGCTGCTTGTATGGCAAAACGGGGTATCTCGAGGTGGGCTCAAAAATTAATGGTCAAAAGGTCAAGTGGCAAATAAGTGGGGTGTCTGACAGTTCACAAGCCAAGAGAAGTCGCGTTCCTACCCTACGAACAGATGACATATCGTCAGAGATGTAGATGTTAAACGCTTGTACTGTGAAGAAATATATGCAAGATCAGTACAAGGAGAAGGATGGGTCAAGTGCAGTGAAAGTAACAAATGGGCTCATGACTTGTGCGCTGGTGTTGATGAGAACGATGACAGTTTCGTATAAGAACTGAGTCAGTAAAGTTTGTTAAGTTGAGAGGTACTCCATTTTGCCATATCCCGTAGGGCAAAATGGGGAAGTTTGCAACTTTGAATATATTCATATACAGATCATAAAATATGCGGTTTATTTCAAATTCCAATACTGCAGAATAACCGCTAAGATTGTAAAATTGAAATTAATATTACTTATTGCATTTCTTTCTATTTGCCACAAAGTTATTGGCCAGAATATTCTTAAGTAACCCATTTTGCCCACCCTTCCCTTAAGTCACAACAAAGCAAATTTTAAGTTTGTGAACGCATATACCACAGGTGTGATCACTTTTTCTGCAGTTATGTATGAGAATATAAATTTCTTGAGTTGGACTGCACTGAATAGAGATTTCGGCAGTCAACGTGCTAAGTACTTTTATTTATTCGAAAAAAGAAAAAATCTACTTGTAAAATAAATGAATCGTCATTTTATGTTTGGACATATAATTAAAAAAATAGATCATAAAATTTTTAATTTCCTTCACGATGCAAGAATTAATTTGAAAATTTTAAATTTGTTATATCCATTTTGTAAAATATTGCATTCTTTGTTTTATGATGATTGTGAGAGTATATTCTTAAATATTTTTGAGCTGGATTGAATCAAACATTTCTCATAGTAGTAAAAACCATTTTTTAAAAAAATGAAATATGCTATTTTTATTTGATATTAACACTGAGATAAAGCACCAAATTATAATAAAAATTTTCTCAATCTTATAGTTGCAGCTAACGCAATATGCCTAATAATTATAGTACCATATTAAAGACAATTTGTTTCAATGCAACTCAAAATCATTCACTATATATATAAAAAAAAGCAAGTTTCTAGTCCAATAATTGGCTATTTTTAATAAAAATTTCTTACATAGAATGGGAGGTCAAATTTTTAATTTTATTAATTTTTTTAATTAATTTTGCATTACGTATCGTTTACTGTTAAAATTTTTATACTAGATTAAACCAAAAATTTCCTGATGCCATACATATTATCGTATAATTTTAACACACTAAAACCTTTCTAAAAGTCATTTGAGGGCCACTTTCCATACTAATTTGCGTTCATTAAAAGCCAATGTACAATTATGTACTTCTCTAAAGAGACACATTTCGCAACAGCAGGTGATCTTTCCAACCTTGATCCAACTCGCCAGTATCTATCATATGATTGAGGATAATCTCCATATGTGTAAAAATAATATCGATGTAGAAAAATTCTGAATGTGCTGTTCAAACTTAAAAGTAACTTTTGTGTCATATTGTGCTGGAGTGAAGGTTACAAACATTCCAAGAGGTCAGGGGTCGTGTGACCAGACAGAACGGAGCCATGGGATGCCGTCTGAGCGACAGATGCTTTGTGTGAAAAAATTTTATATTTCTATGGAAGCGGTGACATCAATAGTTTCCGATTTCACGCATGGCCTTTTGTTGCTACCGACCTTTCTCCGAGTTTCGGGTAGACCAAGATTGGATGAAAATGATGTCACGGGTAGAGTGATATCACGATCAGCGAATCAGTGCTTCGTGTGGGGTATTCCCCTCCCCCTCCGAAGGTGTGCTCGGAAGGAAGAGACTCAAAAAAAAAAGACAGAGAGACTTGGTGCTAAAATTGTGTAGCATGTTTTTGAAGTATGCTCGGAGGCGAGCATTTTGTAATAATTCTTAATTTATTTGAATTTCAACTATTTTGTTAAGTTTTGAATAAAAATAGCAAAAATCATCCCTGGACTCATGCTTGCGTATTCCGTTCTTCGAGGTGTACTCCCAAATCACCACAGCTTTAATTAAAAATAAAAATTGGCGGCATATCGGTGGCATGTTGTTTTTAGAAGAAAAAAAACATCGAACTCTGTCTTCTATGTGTTTGTGGTGAAAAAGTATAAAAGAACGTTTGCTGTGAGCCCGGTGACAACTGGAATCCCTGAGATTTACTGGAGATTATTGATGCCTGTGACAATAGCGTGGAAAGGATTAAAAGGACTTCGCTTCTTCCCTGTGCTGCTGAATTCCCTGGAGATGTCAATCAAGGAGGTTTTTCAAGTATGTTTTCTTTCATTTTCAGATATGCAAAGTGTCAGAGATTGAGTTGTGGGATGATAGTTTTTGTTTATTTATTTATTTTTGTTTTGTAACAATGCATGTAGTTACGAAGCTTTAAGAGTAAGAATTTAGTTTTTATGTGTAAAATTTTAAGCACGGATATCTCGAAGTCAAGTTAATAGTTAAGGCGGTTGAAAAGAGTAATTTCATGACTTAACGGGGCGTTTACTTGAGAGATACATTTATCGTTAAAGTTCTGTTTATTGTAACGGGGAGCTTGGTAACTTTAAATTGTTGTTTAAAAGTTTCGATAAGATTATAATTCTAAATTCTTTTTAAAAGCAACGTAAGGATTGTGGATGCTGTAACTGTTTATATAGGAGTATACTGGAAATTAGTTGATTTGCCTACTGGTAAAAGTTCTAGGGTTTTTTTTTTTCTCTAGTTGTTTATTTTAACTAAATATAGGTACTGTTTATTGTATCTGGGTAAATATTGTAGTTAATGTTTAGAGAAAAGGTGTTTAAAGAATTTCGTAGGTGATAATCAAAGTGTTACTTTTGTCTATATTTTCATGGTATTTGATTTGTTTATTGTTTTTATTACATGTGCATTTTTTTTTCAGTAATTAGTGAAATTTTATTTTGTAATTATGGCATTTCTCATTAAGCATACTAAAAATGTATTGTTAGAGTTAGCAGATGAATTTGGTGTTTCGGGGCTAACAGATAAAAGCAAAAAACTAGAAATCAAGGAAGCTATTGAAAAGGCGGCTAATTATGATGAAGGGGTTGCGAAGGCGCTAATAGAAGGGATTTTGGAACAAAAAGAAAAAGAAAAAGAAGAGCGCGAATGGGAATTACGAAAAGAAAAAGAAAAAGAAGAGGCCGAACGAAATTTTGAACTGGAGAAACTCAGAATCCAGAGCGCTGCAGAAACTAGTAGCGTAGGGTCCGGGGGTTTAGTTCAAGAGACGGTTTTGAAGAAAATTAATTTAAAGGACATAGCTCCGAAATTTGACCCAAAACAAATGGATATTTCTCTTTTTTTTACGATATTTGAAAGATTAGCACGTAAAGAAAATGTTAGCGAACAGGACTGGATGTCGCAACTTATCCCTTTATTGCCGTGCGACGTCGTACAAATAATTATGAAATTAGACGAGTCAGAGGCTGATAACTTTCAACATGTAAAAAAAGTGTTGATGAATAGGTTCAGATTGAGTGCGCGTGCGCTAAGAACGAAATTTGAATCGCACAACAAAAAAAGTGAAGAATTGTGGGTTGATTTAGTTCACGATTTGAGAGGGTACCTAGATAACTGGCTTGAGACTTTAGAAATTAAAGATTTAGAGTCATTAAAGGAATTGATGCTCACGGAGCAGTTAAAGAAAAGGGTACCATGCGAAATCAAACAACATTTTGTAGATGTGTGGGAAGAAATCAACAAAGCTTCGGATTTGGCGGAGAAGTGCGACAAGTATGACGCGGTTAGAAAGGAGAACGGGAAAAGAGAATATAAGCCTTTTCAGCGTTTTACGAAGGGTAGAAATTCATTTGGCAAAGACGGTCAGAAATTCGGGTCAGGTAAGCATGATGGTGGGAGTAATCCGAAAGCTGAGTCAGCTAAGGGCGACAAAAAAGACTCAGGAAAATTAAAAGGGGATAAAATCGAATCTAAAGATCGTGATTTTGATAGAAATAGTAAAATTGTGTGCTATTTGTGCTCGGAAAGGGGCCATATTCGACCTAACTGCCCACAAAACCCTAATCGCAGAACAAATCCGATCAATAACATAAGTGCGGGCGAAATTTTAGGTGTTGGTTTTGAGCCTTATATAGGTAAATTAGAAATCAATGGACAAGAGCGCGAATTCTTGAGAGATAGTGGCTCAAACATTGACGTGTGCGAAAGGAATATGATTTCTGTTCAGGATTTACTGCCGGAACAGGTATGGATTAAGCAACCGTTTGACGAAACGTGTAGGTGTTTACCTTTGGCGAAAATCGTTTTAAAAGGGGAATTCGGAGAGGTCATTACAAAAGCGGCTGTAAAACCGGCTAATTTGAGTCAGGGAATATATCTTCTAGGCAATAAAACCGCAGAGTTAATTGAGTCCAATAAAGAAATTGTTTATCCAATTAATGCGATAACGCGAAGTCAGAAACGTGAGCAAGAAAGGATTAAGAGTGCGCAGTCCGAAATAAATAATGAAAAGCCAACTCAGAGAAAAATTCAGAATTTTGAGGAGGAACCGGGTTTGATAAGCGAGTCGTTAGAGGAGACTAGTGCAGAAAATAAAGTTGTTCTTCCTGTGTTAAAAGAAACAGACAGGTGTCCATTAATCGGGGTTTCAGCTGAAGAGTTTCAAAAAGAGCAAACTGCGTGTGACACGTTGAAAAATTGTTGGGAAAAAGCTAGGAATGAAGCGGGAAAGGAATTTAAGATAAAAAATGAGCGGTTAATTCGAATATCGGATTCTAAGCGTAACCAAAACAGGATGCAGTTGTGCGTGCCAAAGAAATTTAGGGCAGCGATTCTAAACCTGTGTCATGATTCTGTGTCAGGGCATTTAGGCTCGTGTAAAACTAAGCAGAGGGTGTTGACTAATTTCTTTTGGCCAAATTGCTATCAGGAAATCGAAGAGTATGTCAAAACTTGTGAAATTTGTCAAAAAGTAGGACAAAAAGGGGATAAGAAGAAAGCTCCGTTGAGATTAGTACCGATTATTTCTGAACCGTTCAGACGTCTGTCGATTGACGCTATAGGTCCGCTTGTAACGAGTAACAAAAATAATCGTTTTGCGATAACGGCTGTCTGCGTCGCTTCAAAATTCCCGGATGCTATTCCTGTGGAAAACCTAACTTCGAGGTCAGTGATCAATGCATTGATGCAAATTTTCGCGAAGACCGGATTTCCTAGAGAGTTAGTCTGCGATCAAGGTGCTTATTTCACGAGTGACTTATCGACAGCGTTTTTTGAGAAGTATGATATCAAAATCAATCATTCCTCTGTCTGTCATCCGCAATCTAATCAGGTGGAAAGAATGCATTCCACTCTTAAGAGGATTCTCAAAGCATTATGTCTCGAAACGAAAAGCGATTGGGAAGAAAATCTGCCTATGGCTCTTTTCGCGTTGAGGACGGTGCCGCATGAGAGCACGGGATTTTCTCCTTCAGAGCTTATTTTTGGGAAGAATTTGAGTATGCCTCATACCATTGTTTACGAAAATTGGATGCAGGAAGAGGAAATGAATCAAAATGTAGTAGAGTATATTTTGGATTTAAATGAGCGCTTAAAAAGATGTCAAGATTTTGCAGGGGAGCGCATGACAGAATGTCAACAAAAAAGAAAATTGTGGTACGACCAAAATGCAGTGTCCCGAAAATTTAAGGTGGGAGACTCGGTGTTGGTTTTGGCTACTGCAAAACCACATAAAATGGCAGTACAGTGGCTAGGTCCAGGTGTAGTTACGGGGGTAATATCCGATACGAACTATACGGTAGATCTCCCGGGAAGGAGATGTAAGGACACGATTTTCCACGTGAATTTAATGAAACCTTATCATAAACGCCCAGAGCATGTCAACTTAATTTTGGAAGAGGGTGGCGAGGAAATTGAGGAGGATGCATCTATCCCGTATCCGATTTCGGACCCTAATCATTTCGACTTGACAGACTTAATTAAGGGGAGTAATTTGGGTAATAAGGTTTCGGAAGGGAATTTGGCAACTTTACAAAATGTCCTAGTAAAGCATAAAACGGTGCTTTCTAACGACCCTGGTACGACCCATAAGGTAGAGATGGATATCATTTTGACAGATGATAAGCCGATTCGTGCAAAACCCTATCGCATGTCTCCGCGGCAGTTAGAAATTATGCGGAAGGAGATTTCCAGGCTGTTAGAGTTAGGGGTGATTGAGGTGGGTCAGTCAGATTACGCATCGCCTATGATTCTTGTAGAGAGTCCGGGGAAAGACCCTAGACCGTGTGTCGATTATAGGGCCCTCAATGCCAAAACCCAAGTGCAATTTTTCCCGTTACCGAATGTTGAGGAGGTAGTTGAGGAAGTGAGCACTGCAAAATATATCTCAGTAAGGGATCTGACGAAGGGGTATTTCCAAATCCCGTTAACGAAACGTGCGCAAAGGTATGCGGCGTTTGTAACCCCTTTCGGTGAGTTTATTCCAAAAAAAATGATGTTTGGCTTAGTGAATGCTCCATTTTATTTTTGTAAATTAATTAGTGAGGTGCTAGGGGATTTAGTGAGTTTTGTGAGACCATATGTGGATGATCTGGCTGTGTTTTCATCCAGTTGGGAGCTCCATATCCGGCATCTGGACATTGTGTTACAACGTTTGGAGGAGGCAAATCTAAAAGTGAAACCGGCAAAGTGTTTATTCGCCCAGGACCATGTAAAATTTTTAGGGCACGAAGTGGGGTCAGGGAAGAGGTCGCCGAGTGACGCGAAAATCCAAACTATCCAAGAATTTCCCATTCCAAAGACAAAGACGCATGTAAGGTCATTTTTAGGTCTGACCGGATTTTACCATAAATATATAAAGGATTATGCGACAAAAGCTGCGCCTTTGACGGATTTGTTAAAAGGGAAAAATAAAAGGGAAAAAATTGAGTGGAGTCAGGAATGTGATCAGGCATTTAAGGTACTAAAATTAGATCTAACTAAGGGACCGGTACTCTATGCTGCGGATTTTTCAAAAGACTTCATTGTTCAGACTGATGCAAGTCTTGTAGGGGCGGGTGTGGTCCTAGCTCAAAATTTCGGGAATAACGAGGAACACCATATTGTTTATTTGAGCAAGAAATTCTCCAAGGCGGAGCGTAATTATAGTACCATTGAACACGAATTAGCGGCAGTCATTTTTGGGGTGAAAAAACTAAATCATTATTTAGATGGACAAAAATTCGTTCTTCAAACCGATCATAACCCTTTAGTTTATCTTAAAAAAATGATGGGCACAAATTCACGTTTGACGAGATGGGCCTTATGTTTAAAACAATACAACTTCACAGTCGAGCATAAGAGCGGAAAAAAACATTTGAATGCAGATGCGTTAAGTCGCATGCACGAAGAATTAAAAAAAAAAAAAAATGCCTTGGTTTTAGGTAGTGTTTTTGGACTGTTTGTAAATATTTATTTATTTTTTTTCTTTCATTTGTATTCCAAAAAAAAAAAAAAAAAAAAAAAAGTTTGAATGTATTGATTATGAATTATTTTTCTTTCTTTTTCATGAAATTTTATTGTGTAATTGTGAAATTTCAGTGTTTGACTTTTAAAATTTTGTTAGGGGTAGAACCTTTGATTGTCACCACGAAATTGCATGTGAATGTTTAATTGTTTTTTTTTATATAATGTGAAATGAGATCTTGGGATCTAGTAATTATGCAAGGTGTAAGACTAGAAAATTTATTTTTAAGATATTTTTAGTTCTATAAAAGTTCAGGGGGTTGTTTCGAAAAAATTTTTTTGGGGGGCTAGCTCAACTCTCTGATGTTGCATGTTTGATAATGGGAGGAGGCACCTGAGTCTTCTGGAGCCCATTTTACATCCTGAAGGCCGTAAAATGGTCTTTTAGGAGGGAGGAAGCTGTGCTGGAGTGAAGGTTACAAACATTCCAAGAGGTCAGGGGTCGTGTGACCAGACAGAACGGAGCCATGGGATGCCGTCTGAGCGACAGATGCTTTGTGTGAAAAAATTTTATATTTCTATGGAAGCGGTGACATCAATAGTTTCCGATTTCACGCATGGCCTTTTGTTGCTACCGACCTTTCTCCGAGTTTCGGGTAGACCAAGATTGGACGAAAATGATGTCACGGGTAGAGTGATATCACGATCAGCGAATCAGTGCTTCGTGTGGGGTATTCCCCTCCCCCTCCGAAGGTGTGCTCGGAAGGAAGAGACTCAAAAAAAAAAAAGACAGAGAGACTTGGTGCTAAAATTGATTAGCATGTTTTTGAAGTATGCTCGGAGACGAGCATTTTGTAATAATTCTTAATTTATTTGAATTTCAACTATTTTGTTAAGTTTTGAATAAAAATAGCAAAAATCATCCCTGGACTCATGCTTGCGTATTCCGTTCTTCGAGGTGTACTCCCAAATCACCACAATATCATACTTTAGCTATTTGAATTAAATGCAATGACTTCTAAATAGCTAATGTTGTTTTTAGGTGGAAAAAATTAAAGTATTTTACCTGACAAATAATAAAAATTAACAGATAAATATTAGTATTTCTTGCCAGAAACCTTTAATGGAAAACATGGAATATAAACAAATAATGTCAATTTGGATAATTAAAACCATTTTATTTATAGAACTCGTTGTCTAAATTATGATTTTCTGAACGAACTCTATTAAAAGGCACTTTCCAAAAGATCCAATTTCGTATGGAATGGCTAGTGGTCAGAAGTTTTGCTGTAATAAGTTTAGTCTTATCTTTTATAATTAAGTGCTTGTATTTTAAATTTATTTTGATTAAGAAGATGAAATTTTAGGGTTAAAAATCACCGTAAGCCTTTTGAAAATTGGTAAAATAGTTATTTAAAAATAATAGTAAATATATATTATTAATTATTTGAAGACATTGTGCCTTAAAAATTAGATGTTTTACGCGAATATGGACAAAAAGACCCTTTTTTACTTTTAAATTAACTCAATTATTTTTGCTTTTTCTTGATATGAAACATATGAAACACATCAAACAATATAACACATTATATATACAAATTCTTTTCATATCATTCATATAAAAAAAAAAAAAAAAAAAAAAAAAAAAAAAAAAGAATATTTAAACTTAAAAATAAGTAAGCAAAAGATAATTTTGAAATTTTACTTGTATTATGTCTGTCATGCTACTAAATATTTTTTATCTATTTTCTTTATTTAAATTTTAGAACTTTTTTTTTTAATTCAATATTATATAAAAGTGCTGTTTGTGTATATTAAATATCTGAACTTCAAACACGTCTCAATTTAGAGTATTTAAGTGATAAATATGAGTCACTGAAATTGTGTTTTTTGTCATGTCTGTCAAGCCACATTTTTAATTATTAAGTGCAAAATATTTTTCTTCATTAAAAATTTTTGTAAGTAATACATATATATATCGGCACACCAAAATTCAATAAAATAAACTAATATTTATTATTTAAAATTGGTAAAAAAGTTGTGTAATGTCTAACCCCTCACAAATGAAATTAACGCTCTAACGTTTTCAGCAGGGTTCCCAGCAATCTTCTGAAAAACTGAAGATCCTGCATTTCCTGTTGTTTTTTTGGTACGAGCTGGTAACGTTTAAGGTACGTGTTTAACACGTTCACGCCGGCGTGACCCACCGCCGAGCACTAGCAATAATCCCTGACCAAAAAAAGTACACTTAATGCTGCTTTGTTAAATAAATCCTTGTCGAGTCATGTTCTTAGTCAGTCTAAGAACATGATTCGACAAGGATTTATTGAACAAAACAGTTTTAAGTGTACTTTTTTTGGACAGGGATTGTTGCTAGTGCTCGGCGGTGCACAGTGGATCGAAGTATAGGCAGAGGCGAACATAGGAACGTTATGGTATTATTATTATCTATGTATGATTTTTTTTGTCACATTTCGATTTAAATATGTATATATGTATGATAGTTAAAGCGATTCCATGCTTTTTTTTTAACCCTTTATAAGGCCGAGGGAATATTTTCCCCACCAAATTCGTTATCGTTTTATTCACCTGGCACCAATTTTTTAAAATAATGATTCCTGTGTATCATTTTTCTGGAAAAACATCACTATGAAAATTATTTTGATAATTCTAGTGGGAAAAAATTAAAAAGTAGTTGTTTGTGACAATCCTGCTTATGCTAATACGATGGGTTGTGAGAAGTATGCGATTGACTAAGAGAATAAGATGCCAAAAGTAAAATTAATTATTTCTAATAGGCTAAATGAATTTTTTACTTTACATCAAATTTTATTCGTGAAAATAGTGTAATGTGCCATTTGAGGAAAAAATGGTTTAATAAAGGGGTTAAGCGGTATCATATTTTTCTGCTGCAAATAGGTATTTAGAAACATACCTGGTAAAGAAACAAATGTTGTATAAAAGAAGAGAATAAAAAGAAAATAAATAAAAATTTCGGGAAGAAAATCTATATTTGTAACACAATTAATTTAGCACACAATGATAAATATATCATTAGATTACTGCTTCTTTTTTCTTTTCTTTTTTTTATGTAGTTTTTCAATAGAAAACTCATGCAGGCATTTACTGACAAACTCTATTAAAAGAATTACTTTTGTCTTTATTTTACTAAAGATTTATGGAAGGCAGGCGATCAATAATTAATGATTTTTTTTGATTGAACTGGATTTTTTATTTGTTTTATTTTGCTATCAGAAATAATTTTTAAACAAATAAGCAAATAAAGTGAATTCTTATCAAAGAAATTTTAAAAAACGTTGTTTCTAGGTTCTGTTATTTTTAGAAGGACAATTTTGGAAGGCAAATTTAGGAGACAAATTTGGAAAATTTGCACTGGAAACAATGAAACAATGTGTCTCAAAATATGTGTGGTACTATATGCAAGCTTCAGTTCACAAACTATTGATTCATGGAAAAGACATAATAGAAAATTTTTCTATTCCAATTGGACAATTGTCAGAAGAAGCTAGCGAAGCCCGAAATAAAGAGTTTCGTAAATACAGAGAATACCACACGAGAAAAATAAATCGAAGAGCTTGTAACGAAGATTTGCTACATCACTTGTTATTAACATCTGACCCCCTGATTTCAAGCATGAGAACGAATAAAAGAAATGAGCAAAGGAAGGAACATTTTCCTGAAACACAGGAACTTTTACTTTAAATCGTAATATGTTATTACATTATTTAGTTTTAACATTTGATTATTTAACGTTAAACATTTACTTAATTTTAACATTTTATGACATATCACGGCAACTATTTACATTTCCCTCCTTTTTTGGGTCCAACGGTACTTTTCAGTACCATTAAAGTAAAATTAATTATTTTATTAAATATTTAAAAAAAATAAAATTAATTTCTGAGTTATTAAATTTATTTTAATCATCTAAATTCTATAATATTTTCACGATAAAAATTTTAATATATTTTCTTTCATTAATGAATACAGTTATTCAGATAAATTTCTCGATTGATAATTTGAGGGTAAACAGAATAAAAATTTATTTTACTCTAAAAGTGGCGATTTATGGCGCAAATCCTTTTCACAGATTAAAATGCATACTTTTGGGAGTAGTAAAATGTGTTTGAAATTTTGGACAATTTTGGACAAAAAAAGTTACGCAACTTATAAATTTAATTTTGTTGTTAATTTTATATTCACATTTCATGCGTGAATCACAACATAAAAAAACCAACAAAATGTTGGCAGAAGTACCTTAAACTTTTATTAGGACATTATTAAAAGTATTTTTATTTCGTATATTTTCATTGTTATCGTAAGTGCCACTTGATGGCTATTCAAATAAAGTCACTGAAATTCATCGAAAAATCTTATTTCTGAAAGTTTTCGTTTTGAACTTATTTATATACAACAAAACTTCGTGTAATTGAAGAAATAACCATATATTTGTATTTTTTAGACATTCTTTTAAATTATTTCACTGCAAAATATCAGTTATTTAGAGGTTGATTTTTGGGCCTATGTTCGTATTTTAACATTGTTCGATCCACTGTGCCGGCGTGAACGTGTTAAATAATTAAATATCATTAAAGTTCTTTAAAATAAATTTTAAGGTATACATTTTTAAGTTTAATTATTTTTTAAACGAATACAGTAAAAAAATAAATAAATAAATAAAATAAAATAATAATAATAATTTGAAAATATTGCAGGTCATTAACATAGCTGCACTTTGAAATTTTCATAAAATAAACTATATATCCTCATAAATTTACCCTATCCACTTCATTATGTCTTATTCATCGCATACGGAAACTTTCCTTTTATCCTTACTCTTAAAAATTTCTTTGTCATTACCTCAAGCCACTTTCCTTCGATTCCGATTTCTAGAAAAAGTTGCAAATAAGAGCTTAAAAAAAACTTCCTCCCGTGGGGTTGGTGTAGGGAATGACTTGAGCTAAATAACTATACAACTCCTAATAAAAGAAAAGGTGAAGGGAGGGCCAAGACACAAGCGCATCCAAAAAGACCCAAACGAGCAATATCCATTAAGTCGCCGTTTTCCTTGACCGTGGATACCCAGGGAGCTGGAAGTAATGGATGTTGATGACTGCAAATCAAATTAGGAGCCTTTTTGGATTCTACATCATCGTTCAATTTCCGGGAGAAGCAGTTTACTCCACCATCCCACCTTCCTCAAGGCAAACCAAATTAAGACCAACAGCTCTTCGGGTCTGGAACGATTTGCCATCAAATATTCAAGGCGTGAATTAATGTGCGGCAGGGCGTTCCATTGGAGGATGCGACTTCATTTAATTATAAGCGAAGGGGGCCCCGGGACGCTGATGGGATGTCGATAAAGAAGAGAGAGAGAAGGGGCCCCCTTTTCCTCCTTTTCCTTAATAAAGAGAGAGAAGCCACGTTTCCCCGGAGATACTAAGTAGATGCAGTTTTATTAAAGGATGAAAGTATGTCTTCTTTCTTAGTTGCTTCGAAGGCAATCCGTTTAAAGATGATGCTCTTGAACTGTTCGGAGAGTTAAAGTTGAGTGATGTTTTGGGAAAAGGTTTCGAGAACAGTTTCTGAGACAAGAAAGAACTTAATTTTGTAGTTCGTTCAGTTCTTAAAATCTCCCATCTGAAACGAAAGATTAAAAGCCTTGAATGATTTCCTCATTATATTTCTCGTCTCTTTACTATCTTTTCAACGTGATTTATTTTACATATATCAATCTGTTTCAGACATAACAAAAATTGCAGTATAATAACAGGTTACTTTTTGAGATTTAAATGTAATTTAGCTGCATTAAAATGCATGTATATCATTGAATGCTGATGGCTTTTAAAGATAATATTTTACTCTGCATTTATCCTGAATAGGAAAAATAACTTTAAAAAATAGTTTATTTATGAAATAATAGACAATATCATGATTTATAAAATAATATGATTATTTTTGACTGAAATTTTAAGCATGCAATAAATGAAGGGCCTGTGTTTAAACGCTAAACAGCTGTAGAGATAGATCCACACGTGACAATAGCGTAAATAACAAAATTGGTAACATTTGTGTACAATTATTTCAAAGCAAAGTGTTTCAATTGCTAGAAAAGTCTTTTAACTGCATAGTTTTATACTCTGTTCACAATGGGGTTGTATCCATATAATACAAATTTTACATTGAATTATAGTGGATACGGAAATTAAAATAATGTTGAGAAAACAGTATACTAGATAGGACAATTAAATAATATTTTCTTAATGCTAGTGGTATATTTATCTGTACTTTGTACGAGGTACAGGGGATTTTTTTTTTATTATTATTCCTGTGTATTTGTAGCTTTAATATCTACTTCTTGCGAAAATATTATACAAAAAGACAATTCATCGAAAGTAAAACTGGTTCATATCCCATGATCACACTCGGCGTTAACATACTTTTCCTAATAAATAAATAATTTAATAAATAAATAAAAATAATAAAATAATAAAAACTTTTTAAATGTTTCTACACTCCTGTTTTTATACTCATAAGTTTGAGAAAAGATATAAATAGCAATTTTTGTATATATAATTTTTATTTTTTTATCTTTTTAATTAATTGTTCTTTTCATATTTTAAAAATCAATAGCTGTTAGATGTTTTATTTTTTTCTCTATGAATAAAATTAATAATGAATTATTATTATAAAATTAACATTAAAAAAAAATAATATAAGAAAAAAAAATAATATAAGAAAAAAAATAATAATAAATACATATTCTTTATAAAGATCTTGGGGCTCTGAACATTTCCTTTTATTTATTTATTTTTGAATTGAATTTGGAAATCTTGCTAATTAAATTTTTAAAGCAGTAATAATCTAATGAGTTTTTCTTAAGAACGTCATCCTAAATAAATCAGTAAATGCTTGAAAACCTCCCCCTATCGTTATGAAAAAAAGATAGACAAACATTTCTTCAAAATCGAGCAGTTCTTATTTTTCTGCTTCTGGCTATGTAGTTTTTTCCGAAAAATATAATTAATATATATATATATATATATATATATATATATATATATGAATTTTTTTCAGTAGATCTAAAATTTCTCTTTTTCGCGAGCGGGAATTTTTGAACTGTCCTGTAACAGTAATGAATTCTTCCATTTTATCATAACAGGTATAGTTAGAAAGGCCTGTGTCCAATGATACCATTTATTTATTTATTTTATTATTATTTTATATAGAGACTAGCTGACCCGTCCGGCTTCGCACTGATGAACAAATTTTAGTTAAAGATGAATTGATATGTAAAAAATCAAGAAATATATCAGTTTATATGTTATAGTCAGGCAATATTATTAACTGGAAAGTCAAAATATAATTTTACAATTATTTTTTTTAATTAGTTGTTAAATGTTGGCAATTTTTACTTAATGCTATTTATTTACTTATTTATTTATTTCATAAAAAGAAACATTTCTTTACTCATGAATAAAAAATATTGAAAAATAAACCTATGACATGAAAATGTTTTTGATAAAATTGACGTCATAATAGCTTTAATTATTATTTATTTGTTCATTTCGCAAATATATTTAACTAGCAGGCAACGCCCGCTTCGCTGGTCCCTATTTTTAAATGAATCACTGTAATTACTGAATTCTCAAAATTGCATTCATTTTTATCACGTGAAAAGAAAAGAGAAACAAAATCTGATTAGGAAAAATGTCGCACTGCCTTCGGGAAAAATTCCCAAAATGCTCTCACTCTTATTTTCCCCCTTCGCCCCCCTCCCGTCTATCCTAATAATTTTACAAATTCGAAAATATCCGCAATCGATTTGTAGGTATCAAAAACCACTATGCACCAGTTTTGAACTATCTATCTCTATTTTTATTTTTTGGCCCCTCCGTTCCCCCCCTTCCCGCCCCTCCCAATAATTTAAAAAATTCGAAAATATCCGCAATCGTTTTGTAGGTATCGAAAACATCTATGTACCAATTTTGAATGATCTAACTCTATTTTACTTTTATTGCCCCTCCGCCCCCCCACCTTCCCGGCCCTCCTAATAACTTTACACTTTCGAAAATATCCCCATTCGACTTGCAGGCCTCTAAAACCTATCTGTACCAATTTTGAACGGCCTAACTGTATTTCTATTTGTTTTTGCCCATAGCCCCCCCTTACCGCCCCACCTAATAATTTTACAACTTCGAAAATATCCGCAATCGATTTGTACGTATCGAAAACCTCTATTTACCAATTTTGAACGATCTAACTCTATTTTTATTTTTTTGCACTCCTCCCCCCCACTTTCCTGGCCCTCCTAATAACTTTACACTTTCGAAAATATCCCCATTCGACCCACAGGCCTCGAAAACCTATCTGTAAAAATTTTGAGCGGCCTAACTGCATTTCTATTCCTTTTTGCCCCATAGCCCCCCCTTACCACCCCATCCCCCTTACCGCCCCTCCTAATAATTTTACAACTTCGAAAATACCCGCAATCGATTTGTAGGTAACGAAAACCTCTATATACCAATTTTGAACGATCTAACTCTATTTTTATTTTTTGCCCCCCCCCTCTCTCCTACCCCCCCCCCTTCCTTCCCCTCCTAATAACTTTGCACAATCGAAAATATCCTCATTTGACTTACAGGCCTCTAAAACCTATCTGTATCAATTTTGAACGCCCTAACTGTATTTCTATTTGTTTTTGTCCCATAGCCCCCCCCGCCCCCCCTGCTGCCCCACCTGGGGGCTGAATTTCTAAAATTCCAGAAATCGTTTTTTAGATATTTGCATTAGCTATATTTGAGAGCAAAAATTTCACGTATATCTATTTTTTTGTTTCAGATATATAGGATTATGCGAAATCACGTTTTACGCATGTGAAATCACGTTTTGACCCCCCGCCCCCCTTGGGGACCGAATTTAGAAAATTCCAGAAATTGGTTTTTAGACATTTGTATTGGCTATATTTTAAAGCAAAAATTTTACGGATATCTGTTTTTTTGTTTGAGATATGAAGGATTTTGTGAAATCACGTTTTGCCCCCCCTCCCCCCCTTGGGGGGCGAATTTTGTAAAATCGCTTCTTAGTGGATGCCTACGTCATAGAAAGAACATTGTCACGAAATTTCATGCTTCTAGGTCCAGGGGTTTGGTCTGGGCGTTGATAGATCACCCCCTCACTCACTCACTCAGGAAGTGTTCTTTTATATATATAGATTATTTCCATAATTGATTATTATTTTAATAATGTATATTAAAGGAGAAATCAATAATATGAAACAATATTCGTACAATATATACTATTACAGAATCTGGTGTGAAACAACCACACGACTTCCATTACCCACTATTACACGTAATATATACAATTTTTTGGAGATATTACTTGCATTTTTTGAGATTTTCGAGTAAGAGAAACTTGATACACGTATAAAGATACATACAACAGAGTTTGCATAGCGAGTTAAAAAATAAGGGGGAAAAAAAATAGATACTTATTTTTTTAAACACGAATTTCCGAGATCTAAAACTGAACTACCTAATCAGGATGACCGTTAATATTCCTGTAATAAGCACGTAATACTTGAGAAATGTTATCTAAATTGGATTAAAGAAAAAATTTTCAAGAATACGTTAGAGCCGTTTTTGAGATACCAACTTTTACCAAAACTTAGCATACTCAATTATTGACCTAAAAACAATAATTACATACAAAAGGATATTTAATAGGAAGTTAACATGGCGAGTTTGAAAAAAATCCGTACAGGCGTTTTTAAAGGAACGCACTTGCGAAGTCTGAAATTGAGCTGTTTATAGAGGACGCCTATCAATTTTCCTGAACTAAGCAACTTTTCAATCGAAAGGGCATCTAATATATTATTTATACAGCAACTTTGAAGAAAATCATTAGAGATGTTTCTGAATATGGGCTTGCGGTCCCATTTCTGCTTTTCGATGACCCAATTCCGGTTTTTCAATTTTCACGAAAATTTGGAAAATTTATCTGTACACCAGACCTGAATCACTTGTGAAGTTTAGTAGTTCTATTTTTATTAGTTTTGGAGATATGACAGCCAGAAGATTACACACACACGTGCACATATACACACACACTGACCAATTGCCAAAACCTACACAATACTTCCACTACCTACGGTAGTAGGGTAATTGAAGTAAACACATACATCTCGTATTTACTACGATAATATACAGATTTTCGTATTACGTTTTCGATCGCCAAATACAAAAATCGCCAATGACGATAAATATCAAATCTATGCTTTGTTTTCAATTAAAATATTGAAACTTTTAATTAAAAATTTATTTTACCAAAATTTATTATAGCTTCTAGCACTTAGAGAGAGACAGTGTAACTTTTGATTATTGAAAGAAAAAAAAAAAAAAAAAAAAAAAAAGCAATCGGCTTTTTAGTTCTAGCGATCGTTCTCTACATATGCATATAAACCTTTCTTCTTTTTATATTAGTATAGCTATAGAGCATAGGTATATTAAATAGGTTTCCAATCAACATAATGTAACTCAAATAATTAAATGCTATTTACATTTCAGTAATGGCTGTATGCGCTATGTATATTGAGCTACTTGCCATAACTGTTAGTTGCTAAAAATAGTCGCCAAATAAATTTAAACATCTCAATACGCAAGCGAAGTGTGACATCACTGGCCGCCCATGGATGCAAGAAAAAGATTTTCCATGTTAATCGCTCATTGGATTTTTTTTTTTTTTATTAAAATTCTAGAAGAATTATTTCCCGATTTTAATCCTCATATTTGGGTATAGATATGTATTAGTTATTGTATGCATGCGTTAGATTGAGTTATTTTGCTGTCAAATTGACAAAATTTTAATTTTAAAATTCAAAACTATCACCCTTGGCGTTTTTTGTATTTGGCGATCAAAAAGTAATACGAAAATATACATGCCAGATGTATATTTTCGTAATATGTATTGTACGAAATATTGTTTCATATTATTCGTTACACTCTTAATGTAAGTTTTTAAAATAACCAGGATTTTTGAAAGGAATTAAATTATATTCACCAGATAATTTGGCGATATTTTTTTTTCTGCCAAGGATGACGGATATCAAATCTATTCCGCTGCAACATATTAGTATATTATATCAGATACTTTATTTAGACATTTGAAAACAAATTTGACTTCAAATTATGATAGAATATTTATCCTTTCCCTTTTAATTAGTTTATTAGTTGGATGTTTATTGTGTTAATATCATCCTTTGAAATGAAATGTTTATGTTTTCAATCGAATATGGAAATTTGCCATTTTTTTTTTCTAGAGTTTTGAAATTTAAAATTCCAATTTTATCAATTTTACAACAAAAACAATTTAATCTAACGGATGCACATGATAACTAATACATATCTATATCCAAATATGGGGATTAAAATGGGGAAATAATTTTCCTCGATCTTTATTATTTTTTTACAAAAAATCCAGTTCACTTTTTATATTATTGTTCGCGTGAAAATATATTTTATTATATGTCTAAAAATAAATTAATTCGAAAATCTTTTTGGCAACAATTATAAATTAAAATAAATAATATTATAAAATCACGGAGTAATAAGACAGGAGAAGAAGGTAACGCTGAAATTTTGTGATGTTGTTTTCTAATGTTTACAGATGGCGCCAGCGTGCAATCCTTCCTTCTCTCCAGTTTCCGCAATGTTATTCAATGGGGAAATGTCTCGTTTTAATTATTTTTTTAAAAATAATATCAAGCTGAAAAAATTTCGATTGAAAGCAAATTTCATTAAACACAGTATTCTAACCAACATGTTTTTTTTAAGAGCCATTTTAAACTAATTTTACTTTGAAAGAAAGCTTTTAAAAAATGACGATTCTTATGAACCGAAGCTGGCTAAAACAGACAATTGGGAGGAAGGAGAATGGATGAAATTTTGTAAAGAGGAAAAATAAACTTACTTTAGGAGCAGAAAACACGAACTCGGACTCTATTTTTCTCCTAGGGCTTTTTTTTTCTTTTCTTATCACTATCATAGCCTGTTTTACAACTAGGAACGAAGCATTTATCTGAAACATCTGAATTATGCAGTTTTAAGAACTTACAAAGAAATTAAATTGCTTAAAATAAAAAATTTTAAATGTACTCCAGCAAAATTCTATTGAAAACAACAGTATATCCGCGCCGAGGTAGGGAGGAATGACAAGTGGCGCCCTCAATATTTACCAAAAATTTAGATCACAGTTTCGTAGCTTTCTCCCATTGGACCTTCAACTCCTATTAATATTACTCCGTGTATAAAATCAACGAGATATATAAAGTAGAGTGATAAATGGTAACCCTTGAGAAGGTCCAAGATGAGTCATGTGACATGCTTTCCTTGCACATGCGTATTCGGTGGTTTCCTTGGTAACAGCTCATTTTCAGTACATTTCTATGGCAACGGTTTCAATGTTTTTGTTTACTTTACGTAGTTTAATATTCTTTTGTTCTAAACCATTTTGATTTTGATTTTACTTCTTTTTTATTTCGTGTAGTTGAACTTTAACCGACAAAATGCTTAAAAATAGTTGAAAAATTATTATTTGTTGTTAAATTTAGCTCTTTAAAAGTTTAAATTTTGTTTTATAAACACTTTTAAAGTTTGTTGAGAAACGATGAAAAGAAAGGTATTTTATTATTTATTAAAATGTGAAATATTTGTAAAATTATTTTAAAAGCAATTTATTTCGGTCATAGGACTGTCATGTTACCTAATAATAATGATAATTTGTTGAACTGATATTTTAAATGCCAAAATAGCGATAAAGGGCCAAACACAGCAACCTATTCGAGCATGTCACGTGATTCATCTTGAACCACAGAAAGCTAATCCTTCATCCATTGAATCAGCACTCTAATTTATATATCTCATTGTATAAAATAGAATTTCTTATTTTATTTTATTTTATTTTATTTATTTATTTATTTTTAAATTCCAATTTCGTTTACACACATCAGTTTAAACCACGGAGTAATAAAGACTCCGTGGTTTAAACATTGATGCTTAGATCATTATATTATATCATATCATATCAAATTAAATTATTAGAAAAATAAACACTTTTAATTCTATAATGACGTCAGATTTAACGTGTAAGTTTAATAATTAAAAAAGCTTTATATGAATTTCAATTTAATGCAAGTGCAAATATATTTCTTTTCTTTTCACGTCAAGATATTTTAAAAACGAAATGAATATGTAAATGTTTCTTTTATGTTGGCAGCAGCTAATTTTTTTAATATTTCATTATTTCCATTTCTATTACGGCTTCTATGGGGATTTTAATTAAAATGCTCAGATTTTAAACTAAAATTTATTTTATCAAAATTAAATATAGCCTATAACAATATGGCATACTGTAGCTTTCGGTCAGTGAAAGAAGTTTTTAAATCGGTTCAGTAGTTTCAGAGATTACCCTCCACAAACAAACAATTTTTTGCGCTTTATATAATGATATAGATTTTTTTCCGGTGCGATTTTTGAAATAGATTACAAAATTGAACAATTTATATTTAAAAAAAAATCTGGTGTGAAACAACCACATGACTTCCATTACCCACTATTACACGTATTATATGCATTTTTTGGATATATTATATGCATTTTTTGAATCTTCCAGTAAGAGAAACTTGATATACGTATAAAGACATATAAAACAGAGTTTACACAGAGAGTTAAAAAATAAGAAGTAAAAAATGATAATAGTGTTAATTTTGAAACACCAATTTCAGAGATCCAAAACTGAACTACCTAATCAGAATGACCGTTAATTTTTCTCTAATAACCACATAATACATGAAAAAGGGTATCTAAAATGGATTTATGTAACAATTTTCAAGAAAATCGTTAGAGTTGTTTTTGAGACACCGACTTTTACTAAAACTTGACATACTCAATTATTGACCGGAAAACAATAATTACATACAAAAGGATAGTTTAAAGGGAATTAATATGGCGATTTTGAAAAAAATCTGTACAGCCATTTTTAAAGGAACGCACTTGTGAGACCTGAAATTGAGCTATTTGTACAGGACGCCTGTCAATTTTCTTGAAATAACCAACTATATCATTCGAAAGGACATCTAATAGAATTTTTATGTAGCAATTTTGAAGAAAATCGTTAGAGCCGTTTTTGAGGTACGGACTTACGGACCCGCTTCCGGTTTCCGATGACCCGCTTCCGGTTTCCCAATTTTCATCAATATTTGGGAAATTCATCTGTACACCAAACCTGCATCAATTCTGAAGTTTTGTAGTTCTATATCTTTATTAGTTTCGGAGATATGATAACCAGAAGGTTCCACACACACAACACACACACTGACCAATTGCCACAAACTACTTTTTTGGACCCAAGAGGCCTTAAAATGTGTAAATCAGGCAAAAACTTGACATTGAATTTTTGGACCGAATACAATACTTCCATTACTAACGGTAGTAGGGTAATGAAAGTAAAAATAAATAAATAAAATCCGTCATTATTTTTTCAGGGATATTATACGAATGGAAAGGAGATTATAAAAATCACTTGTAAAGTGTGTTATATTTATATATGTATATTGTCTCTGTGTGTGCGTGTGTGTGTGTGGGGGGGGAGAGCTTCACGTGCAACCGTTGGAGACCTTCAAGCACCATTTTCAATAAATAAAATGGATGTTTTCTTTCTTTCTTTTCTTTTTTTTTTTTTTTTTTTCTTTTTAATAACTTACGTGTTATATCATTTATGTTATTTTAAATGAAAATTTACAAAATGAAAATTTTTTTTGTCGAAGTATTATAGACATAAGATTGTTAAATTAATAAAAATCTGAGCATAAAGATAAGTATTCATTTCGAAAATTTAATGAGTCCAGAAAGAATCATTCATGAAGTGATTCATTGAAAATCCTTGGAAGAAAATTTTGTTGGTTTTAAAAGGATTTTAAGCTGTTTGCTGAAAACTACGCATTCTTATTTCATAGATAATGAAATGTAGATATCTTAAACGTGTGGAAGATTTGCTACCGGTCCAGAATGCGCTACAGCATCAGAATTTTTCCGGATCTCTAACTAGCTGGACGTTGAATGCAGCTAATTAGAAAAGCTATAAAGATGCTTTTCTGATATTTCTATCTTAATAGTTTAAAACAAATATCATTTAGTAACCTTCTGTTTTTAAACAATATACAATACTACGCAAAATTATTTGATTTTTTTTTTTTCCCAACTGAAAACATGAAAATAATTTTTGAAGGATTTATTTCTCTGCATGCTAAAGATAAAAATATACATTTTAAGGCACTATTACGGGGCCAAAATATATTTAAATCTTAAAAGTAGTGACGAATAAATACAGTTGGAAAGTGTTTATAATGTAAGAAAAGCTTTTGATTTTTCGTTCTTAAAAAGAAATGTTTATGTATCATGAATTTTAAAGAAGTCCTTAAAAAAATAAATAAATAAATAAACATTTAAACAATTTTGAAATGTTTACTCAGTAGATTAACCCGTTAGCGCCCAGTGTTCTCATTTAAGGACAGCTAATAAAATGGTACGTATATTTTTTGTGGTTTCTTGGAATCATTTCTGCTTTTTAGTGACAGTTTACAGCGTCACTCTAAATGATCCCTGAAAGTTTTATGTGCCTACTATTAATTACTATTTCATAATTTGGATAGTCATTCTATGATTTTTCTTTCGTCGCACATATATTTGCTTTTCGCAGGTATACTAACTTGAATCAATTTGAATAATAATATATATTATAATACGTTACTTTCGAGAATTAGGAAATTAATCTGTTATCACAAAGTTTTTCTATCTCGAAGTTTTCTCGCTAGAACACTAAACGTCAATAATTGAGGATAGGCTTTAAATTAAAAATTATGAAAAATTGTTTAAGTTAATATATTTTACTGTCAGTTGTCTATATTAATTTAGAAGTGAAATAATCAGCTAATAATATTTTGCAAAATTAATTCGGGCGTTAACGGATTAATAGAATCGACGTATTAAATTTTAATAAAAATGACAAATAATAATAATAATAATAATAATAATCCATTTTATACTTTTAATTTTTAGCTTTACTACAACTATTTGAATTAAATAATCAGCTCTTTCAAAAGATAGGTTTAAATAAGTTATACAATCGAACGAGCAAATGTTTAAATTAAACATTTTATTTATAAAACAGCTCAAGAGTGTACGACTTTTCCTATAGAGGAAAATATGCAGCCAAAAAAACAATTTTCCAAAACATATCTTAGCGACAATTTTAATGTTTCAGAAAACCCCCAATGCTGTAGAAGTCTGTGAAACATAACGTGATATTTATGTAACACATATTTGCGCAGTTATTTATTTATTTATAAAAACTACAGTGTCCTTTAAACAATATGTTATAGGAGCATTTTAAGTAATATTTTGAAAAGGAATTCTCACTTTTTTCCTTTTAAATCTCTACAGAACAATATCTTTTGTTGATAAAAACATTTCTAACAGAAATTTTTGTATACCACGGTCAACTAAAACAAACAGTTTCTTGCACTCCTTGGAAAAAGAAACAGAGAAAAACAATCTATTCTATAGAAATCTCTCGTGTGAGAGATAGTTCTAAATGAAAGATACAGCCTGAAAAACAAAAGTCTCCAAAATCGCAAAGCTTTTGTGCATCGAAAGATTTCCGAAAATACGCAACCTACGCTTGCGGTAATGGTCCAGTATTCCGGCGCTATAAAACGTGCAGTTTTTCAGGTCTGCAGAAACCATTTAGTTTAATAAAATGGACGAAAAACAGCCTACCTCCCTGTTTCGTAGGGTGCTTAATCTTTGACATAGCGAAACGCCTGTTAAGTCACGGAGAATTTGTGTTTTTCAGCTTGCTTCCTCCGATAAGAAATACACGATATAGTTCTCAGAATGCTTGTCTTATATTTTATCGTGCGCAGAATTTTCTTCCAAGATGGAAATGTATATATATTTGTTGAGGTAAATATACTCCATGTATTCCGCTTTGTATTCTACCTTTTTGAAAAAGAAAAAGTGTGGCATCTATCTCAATTCGCCTTAAAAGTAACTATTGTGAAGGATTTTTCTTTATTCTTCTTTAATTTTGCTTTTGCTAAAGCTTAAAAAAAGATATTCTGTGAAATTATATTATGATATGTTATTATTTCTGCAGGTGGGGGAAATGCTGTTGGGATTTTGGAAGGTGGATGAAATCTTTTCTAAGATAAAGCATATTGTTTTTGACGTAATTAAATTTTTAGTCTGATAATCTGCAGCGAATTTTTTGCTTTTGCAAGAATCTCCTACTTAAATTAAAGGCTGGAGTTTTCATTGTGTCAGGAATAATATTTTGCCCTTTTGATGTAAATTCCGTTATAGAAGAGTGCTAAAAAAATTACTACATTATTGGAATTTTGAAATTATTTTTTTAAACATTAAAATTTGATACGATTTTAAAAGTAATTTAATAATTTGCTAACATATATTTTTAATATAGTTTTATAAAATATCGTAATGCAATGTAATGCATTTTGAACAGAGTAAGGTGAGATAAGTGTAATTATGATTTGGCATAGTTTGACTTTGACTTTATTTTGCTCAGTTGCTATTATTCTGATGAAGTTCTGAGTTCTGAATTTTTTTTTAAGAATGAACGAATTGACTTTTAAAAATATCAGCTTATTATAATACCCAACCATATACCGTACATGAAGAGATATTTTGGGCAAGTGCCTGGACTAGTGAACATTTTTGTAAGATGAGACTTATTGAATTTTTAATAGATCTCACACATCTCTAAAGATTTGCGAACTTTTCTGTACATCTTCGTGAGCACTTCCTAACTAAATTTTTTTACACTCTAAAAAGAATTAGTATCTTGATTTATGAGGAGAGGTTACACAAATCGCATGATTGTCCTTGTCTCTCTTCACCTTATATAAAATGAAATTACAGTGCCCACACTTACTACGGAGTACATTGTAGTCCATTTTACATGAGGTTGTATACAATCAATTGAAAAAATAATATTAAGATATTTTTATGTTTCATTATTATTATAAATGTTATTATGGAAATCTTAGAAGATTGAGTTTTGGTTGAGTGGGTCTACTGGTTAATGCATATTACTGGAATGCAGGTTCTTAATACCTCATCTTTCATGTTGGTAATTGACATTTCCAAATATGATGGCCAAGTTCTTTTTCCATGAATTTTCATTTTGTCATCTGTCGCAGTCTGGAGTTTAATGCAGGGGTTCAGATAACCTTCCCTTTAAGTTCTTGAGCAACATATCTTCTAACGATGGTTACGTTAGTTCCATTGCCAAGAATCATGCGCAGGAAGTGTTGTTAACTTGTCCATAAACATGAAGTCCATTACAGCCGTCTCTCAACGAAGAAGCATGAAATACTGCAAAATGAGGTTCTTTAATTTCGGGCAACCTGCGTTCCGCAAAATTACCCTTTCTTCGTTTCTCTGTGGGGACAGTGAAATCCTATTATTCTTATTATTTTGTCACAACGAGCAGTTTCTCTTGCCATGTCCATCTTTTCCAACTCCTCAGCACTTGATCTTCGCGTTCTTATCTTTTTGATTACTTTCCAAACTTTGAAATCTCTTGATTTTCCTTAGGTCAGCTTGGGAGTCATCCAGACGACTCTGAGGCTGTGCTGTCAAGTTTTTACGGAAGGCTTGATGGACTGCCTCAATATTTAATGCATACGTCAGTGCTGATGCAACATCATTAATATTGGTCAGTCTAAGAGTTTTTTGAATCTTTGGATCTCGCACGGAATTCATGAAATATTGGATCGCCAAATTATGACGAGTTTCAGGCGTGGCAGTCTGAGAAAATTAAGTTTGACAGTCTCTGAATATCTGATGCCAGTTCTTGTAAACTTTCACACGCTTTCTGATAACGGGACTTTAACTGGAGACAACCATTTTCTTTCGAGCATTCTTTCGAAAATGCAGCTCTAGTGCTCTTGTCAGAGTCTCGAAATCATACCGCTGTTTCTTCGAAAAAGTTTCCAGTGTGTCAGTGGCATCGCCCAGTAATGATATTGCTAAATGCGGTCTTGGCGGTAGGGACCTATCCACTAGCTTCAGATACGATGGAAAACTGTGTCTTAAATGCTCGACAAGATGATCTGGCATCATAAATGACAAGCTTTATTGATTCTCGATTCGGTATTCTTTCACCTTTTCTTTCATCTTCCTGAGGCATCCATGATAACTTTTCTTCCAAACTCCAGATCTATTTTTGCAATTCATTTCATAGTCTTTCTTCAAGCTTCTTCTCGAATTTTCATGTCGATTACCTGTTGCAATTTTCTTCTATTTTTCTGACAAATTCTTCCTCTATTTTCTCAAATTTACTTTCTAATTCGAAAATCTTCCTTTCAGCTCTTGATCGACATTTTCTTTCTTTATTTTTTTTTTCAAGGCTCTCTTTTACCTTCCTAACTTTATCTTCATAATATTATCTTCCATCTTTATAACACTCTTCTATCTTCATAATATTATCTTCTATCTTTATAATACTATTTTCTACATTGAAAACTTTATCGACTTTACGTTCTACCTCTTTAATTCTACCTCCCATAATTGAAAATTTTTCTTCAACCATCATTTTCACAGATAATACAAAATCGCCCTTCACTGATGAAAGTTTTGCATTTCGTCTTGATTAGATTTAACTTTTTCTTGAATGGCTTTAGTTTCTTCACTAAAAATATCTTTCATCTCTTTTATTTCTTCGGTGAATCCGGTTTTTAAATCGCTCATCTGGGCAGACAACAGAAGTTTCTTCCATTTAGCAGACAATCTTGCTCCTGACACCAGAATTGTTGCGTACTCGGGGTTCCTGAATTGTCCATGAATGGATAACTAGTCTTAGAGAGGTTTAAATGTCCATTTACAGAATATTACAGGTCTGTTAAACAGGTATCAATTATAGTTTCGCTAGAGAACACAGTTAAATTAACAGTTGACAGGTGGTCCGATAGCCTGATCACTTCCAATCCCTTATTAAAAGTATCCTAATAACAAATGACAACAAAACAAATTACAGCATAAATTGTACCATAAGCATAACCCACCGCATATAAGCTGTACGTAATTAATAGCAGAGGCCCATTCAGGGAACTCTTCACAACAAACTGCTTGGCGGATAGCTAATCTGAATGGTTGGAATGCGATCCCTTTAAATAGCCTCCTGTATTTCGAGAATTTTCCAGTATCTGGCAAAGTATCGGTTTAGAGCATACTCTCTAAAAAATGGAAAGGGAAAATTCTCTGAAATTGAGCCCTTTTTCATTCAATCGACATGTTGAAAGGCAACTTCTCATGTTGAGATATCCGCTCAAATAATTGAGCTGGTACGAGCGGCTCAAATTTGAGCCAACTGAAACAAGTTATTTTTAAGAGAAATCGGTCCTAATTTGAGTGAACCTGTTTGATGCTTGAAAAAATATCAGCTACCCTCCGCCGGAATCGAACGCGAGTCCCCTTCCTTGCCAGACGAACGTACAATCACAACGATACGATTTCACACAAAAAATGGTTGTATAGCCGTTCTCAATCATTCTCACATGGAGTAAATATTATTTATCAACCTTTTCTTGTGTTATACGTAACGTAAGGCTATGGGAAACCCAATAAACTTCCTTAAAATAACATTATTGATTTTAAAATTGAGGAAAAATTATTGAAAACAGAACCTGTATGACAAGCAGACATTTTAGAAGCTTGTAAATTAATTCTACATAATTTAGTTCGTTTAGAAAAATAAATTCTTCTAGGCAACGTTGCAGAATTTTTTAAATAACTATGAGTTGAAAAAACAGTATGTACTAGTTTGTTTATGCATATTATTCCCGATGTTGAGTTTAATTATAATTAAAACATTATAACACATTTTTTGAACGTTTTACATGCATTTTAATAAATTACTTTCAATGAATTTTAAAAAATATTAAATAACTTTAGACATAAATAAATTTCAACTTTATATAAATACATTGTTATTTTTCTTCATATTTCACATATTTCTTTAAGAAATAGTTTTTTAAAAGACATTCACTGCTCAGTTTTAGTTTTTTATGACTAACATTCGTGATTTAAGAACTCTGCTATTTATTGTCAGTTGTATATAAAACATTTGTCATATTTATATAAAAAAAATAATAACTTTGATGTTTTACTTTTCTTATCATCAAAAGTCATCAAAATATTTTTTAAACAATATATAAATTATTAATTATATATATCTTAAAAAATATTTTTCATGTGTCATTTAATATATGATCGGTAGATGATAGATTCATTACGAAATTTTGTTGAACCAAATAAAAAATGATCGAAATTTCTTCTGAACGGAGCCAACAGCTTAACGATCGTTTGGGTTGAAAAGATTTTTGATCAGAAAATACTGATTTTACTCAAATTTGATTTTTTCCTAGAAATTTCTCTTAAATTATGGCTAAAAGTACTGCGCCCGTTTTTGAGTAAGCAAATCCAGTCACACATTTTAGTAGAGTATATAATTCATATATCAATAATAAAGATTTTCTCACCAAGATTGTCTCACCAAGAACAATTTATAAACTGACATTAACATTTTATAAACTTATTAACACCTGACATTATCATTTTACAACCTGACTTAGCCATTTCGAAAGAAATTACATAAAAATCACTACTATTATTTATAAATTTGTAAAAATATAAATGCAGCAAACTTGATATGTGAGATAGACATGAAGAAAAGAATCTTAATTTAATTTAGACAGATATATTTCGATAGGTGCATCTGCAATCACTTGCCTTCTGCGATTTTTCACACGCCTACCTCTATAAATTTAAGTGGAACAAAACTTCATGCAAAATCTATGATTCAATTTTTGTTCAAGTTAACTGGCAGGTGACGATGTTGCATTCGGTAACAAAAGTCTCCGAACACTAGCAAAAATTCCCACATAAAAAAAAGTACACTTAATACAGTTTTGTTAAATAAATCCTTGTCCAATCCTGTTCTTAGTCAGTCTAAAAACAGGATTCGGCAAGGATTTATTTAACAAAACTGTATTAAGTGTACCTTTTTTATATAGGAATTTTTGCTAGTGTTCGGAGACTTTTGTTACCGACTGTACATAGAATGATATCGTAGAAATTGTTGTGATAGTCACAACATTCAAATTCCTACATAAAATAAAAATAATCCAAAATAGGTTTTGTTTATGAACATTTGATGTTAATGCCAGATTCCAATCATTGCAGAGAACCAATCGCTATTCATTTTAGAGAACATCTGATGTATGATCGTTATAAAACAATATATGACTATAAAAATGTTTGTAGAAACGTTATGAAAATTTATATTATTGGTTATTTGAAGAGTGTAAGAATTGTTTTCGTGTATATCAAATTTTGGTCAGTAAATTTATTATTATTATTATTATTTTAGTTGTCATCATTTCTTCTTCTTCTTCTTCTTATTTTGTGTGTGTGTGCAACTATATTTTAAATGCAATTAAATCTGTAATAAATATTAGAATATAAAGTATAATTATTAATCATGACAAAATCTGTTAATACTTTAATTTTTCTACTATAAGTTACAGAATAAAATTAAAAAATAAAATAAAACAAAATAAAATCCTTCAAATTTTTACGCCACATAATCTATATAATATTTCTCTAACGTGGGACCAGTTACGATTAAATTTTATAGAAACGATACGATAGTGACCTAATGGAATACGCGAGGATAAAAAGTAATACATAAGTAATATTTAAGCATGCAGACACAATTCAATGGTCTAATAAAACAAAATGACGGCATTTATCTGATGAGATCATTTTATTAAAAAAAAAATAATAATAATCAATTTTTTAAAGTTAAATCTTTACAATCTTTGCAAGCGTCATTTTATACCTAGTAATATTTTAAAGATAACAAAATATGACCTTTTGTCCAAAATTGACTAAAAAACGCAATAATAAAAAAGTATAATCAAAATAGGTACAAAGTTTTTTTTTTTTTTTTTTTTTTTAACAAAAAATTATGCCAGAATGAATGAATAAATAAATAAATAAATAATAAAATAAATAAATAAGTAAATAAAAAGGCATCGTCAACATGGTGGCAAAAATTTAAAAGTGGCCATGCGGGGTCTTATACTAAAACTGTTCTCTCTGGGAAAGTATCAAAACTGGTTCGTCACGCATGAAATGTTATTTTGAAACTTTTTTGAATGATTTGGTTTAACTAGCATTAGTGTTTCATTTCACAAAATCTAATAATTATTTGGCTTATGGTGAATTAAAATTTAAATTGAGTGGTGAAATTGTTATTATTAGTTTCAAATTTTAAAGGTAAAGAAATAAAGAAATAAATTGCCAAAATGTCGCACGGGTTTGCTTGTATATAGGTATTTACATTTATAGTAATATATTAATTATAGATGCATTTCTAAATTAGGCCAGAAATATAGTACGAAAAGAAATGTAAAACAATAACATAGGTAAATGCTTTCAAATTCTGTGTCAAATACACTTTTTGGAAAAGAAGACATTTTAAATATAGTGTAAGCTAGTACCGCCCAAATTTGAATTCATATATACTGACGTAGAAGAAATGTTTTCTAAGGGGACGTGATTATAATTCTTGTTTAATATGGTACGATTTCGGAAATCTCATAGTAGTAATATTTGTCCCCAGCAAAATCGATCCCTAAGTTTTACCAATACGGTATTGTAATTTTCAAATAATTATAATATTGGAGAAATAGTCAATTAATATAGATTAGTTTTGTTTGAGGTACCGCTCTACCATAAGTTTTTCGCACATAAAATCTCATTAAACCAAAACCTAGGGATATGAACCACTATGGATATCCAGGCTGTACAAACCAGTATTTGAACCCGGCATCTTGCAGCTGGAGGCTAAAATGATAAATATTAGGCTAACAGATTCGGGTAGAAATAATCGAGGAATATTCAGTGAGAATATTTAATTATTTAATAAACAAAACTTAATCATTTTGAATGTCGATCTAATGGATAGTATAATTATAGCAATATCCACTATATTTAGTTTTATATGAAAGTATATTCACTTCCGAACTAACTAGCACGGCAAAACAGGAAATTTCTCTACATAGTTAAAGCTCAGTATCTAATTACACAGAAAAATATCAATTCAATTAATCACGAGATACTTATTTCTTCTGTACCACATCCAAAAACTATTACGCGAGCAATCCCTTAAGCACGATTAAGGTAAGAAGAAAAAAAAATTGGTGAGGTTTTCCAGTTATGAAACAATCTTCTTGGTCCCATTAAGGTAATGAGCCAATGGAAGACCATTCCTTCGGGAACGTTTTACTGCCAGCCACTCTCCCACACTACCACCCTCTTACCATCTGATTCTCCTATATACTTGTTTGTCTGTGCTGGAATGACGTAAACCTGACGATTGACGATGAGGTGGCCTTCGAAGAATTATGGGTCGGCTCTGATTCTGGACTACTAATGGACACGGCACTTTATGAAATACTTACGTAGTAAGCGATGGCTATCAGAATGTATTGGGATAAATGGTTTTTACTTTGTGATGAATTAGAGGTTTTTAGCATTTTTTTTTTTTTTTTCATTCTTACTTTTTTCAATGTCCCTATAGGATTTTGAAATTAGCTAAAGAGAAAATTTAGCTTTGAAGAGTGATTTTTTTTTTTCTTTTTATTGTAAATGAAGTGAAATGTATGCGATAATGTTCTAAACTAAAGCACTGAGTTAAAAAGTATCATATGCTTAAAAAAGAAAAGTATCGGTGTAATTCAGCCTAATTTTATGATCGTTCTTTGTAAATGAATTAACTTCCCGGAATTTAATCTCATTATTGTTTCAAATATGGATAGTATTTTTGCATATTTAATGTAAATGATAAGAATCTAAATATAAGCTGCTTTCAAGGTATCCAGAGCTTAATGTATTAGTTTCCCATCATACTATAGGTATGGGGAACTTAGATAATCGTGAAAATTTTTAACTTCGGTTTTTCGACCTTTTTACACGTTTTCAGGTGTGAGGAATCCGAAAATATCAAAATGGGTATGGTGTCCGTCTGTAGGGTGTCTGTTAGTTTGGTAGTCCATTAGTCCGTTTGTATGTTATTTTGTTAGTCTGTGTATGCAATATCTCACGAACAGATGATCGCAGAGAGGTCGGGCCAGTTTTAAAATATAATTTATCACACTGGCAAGAAATATATTCATTTACAACATTCTAATTAAAAAACTTCAGAAGTTATTCGAAATTTACGATTTTCTTAACATGGGAGAATAGGTCAAAAATTCACTTAAACTTGAAAAAAAAATATCGTAAAGATGTAAGAACTGCTTTTAAATATCATTTTTGATGCCAGGATGAACATCATTAACTATAAACATGCTAGTTTGAAAAATTCGCAAGTTATTGGAAATTTACGAATTTCTTAACTTGGCAGAATAGAGCAAAATTTTGCATAAATGTCCTTCTTGAGGGATATTTTCATTGCGAAGATGTGAGACTACTTTTAAGATATTATATAAGATACTGGCATAAGCATCCTTAACTATGAATTTTCGAATTTAAAAATTTCGTAAGTCATTGGAAATTTACGATTTACTTAAAATGGCAGAATAGGATAAAATTTCGCATAAATGTCCATTTTGAGGGATATTTTCATCGTAAAGATGTCAGAGCACTTTTAAAATATCATTTAGGATACTGGCATGTAGTACATCCCTGACTAATTCTTTAATTTAAAAATTTCGTAAGTTATTAGGAATTTACGATTTTCTTAACATGCAGAATAGGGCAAAATCGAGCATAAACGTAAATTTTGAGGATCATAAATATGTCAGACAACTCCGAAATAACATTTATAATATTTGTTTGAACATTATTGACTACAAGTATTTTAATGGGAAAATTTCGTAAGTTGTTCGTAATTTAAGATTTTATCAGCATACAGTTGACAACAAAAGTATCCGAGCACTAGCAATAATCCCTATCTAAAAAAAGTACACTTAATACTGCTTTGTTAAATAAATCCTTGTCTAGTCATGTTCTTAGACAGTCTAAGAATGTGATTCGACAAAGATTTATTTAACAAAACAGTTTTAAGTGTACCCTTTTGACATCGGAATTATTAGCTAGTGCTTGGACTGTAGCAAAATTGGGCAATATTCCATAATTATGCATTTTGGGGATTTTGCATTGAAAATAGTAGCATGAAAACTAAACAACGAAATTAACTCCAATAAAATAAATAAATAAAATATAATAATAAGCAAGAGACCTCTTGAACGTTGTCAGGTACGACCATTCCAAAAAAAATTCTGGAACGCGATTTTTATTTTGATAAAAATGGATGTCATGTTATATAAGGTTTTAATTCGTTATACAAAGTAAACCGTTCCACTAATCGCTACAAAAGTTGGCATATACTTATCAATCTGACAAAAATCTATCTAAAGCGTAATTTTAGAACAATCGGAAAATTAGTTCAAAAGATATTACATAAAAACACATTTAAACTTTAAAATTTTTAAAAAGAAAAAACAATGTTGGAAAAAAAAAAGTTTTACTTTTTTTCCCGATTTAAAAGGAAATAAATTTATTGCCTGTGTAAGAATTAAAAAATACCTAAAGTAGAAAGTTGTTAAATATGGCAATTTTTGAAACTCAAGTAAAACCATAGACACAGTAATTTGTATTGATGTAGCATCACTATACTCTCGACTACAATTTTTTTATTCTAAGAGAAAACAGCCATTAAAATGATAGAAATTTGAATGAATGAGAGTTAGATCGAAAGTTTATACAGTTTTATACTGTTGAAAATATACGTAAATTAAAAAAGGATTTGATTTATAAAAGTTCCTTTTTTTTTTCCCTAATTTATTTAAGATCTAATTTCTTTCTTTTTTCTTTTTTCTTTCTTCTTCTTCTTCTTCTTCTTCTTTTTTTTTTTTTTTTTTTTTTTTTTTGTGATTTATGCCAGCTCTAATTTAAAGACATATTTTTAAACTAAAACATAATACATTTCACTTAACCGAAATTGACTTTTTTATTATTATTATTATTAATTTTTTTTTAATGGATTTATTACTGTATCATCTACATATAAGAAGAAAGTATAAGATGTGGAAAAACTTTTGATTTCCGGTTTTCGATGAATTTACACGTTTTGAGATTTTCTTGCATTTCAGTTAACTGGATACTGAAAATATTCGATTTCCGGTTTTCGATGAATTTACACATTTTGAGATTTCTTTAAAAGTGGCTTTATTATTTTATCCCCTGTATACATAAAAAGAAAGTATAAGATTTGGAAAAACTTTTGATTTCTGGTTTCCGATGAATTTACACGTTTTGAGATTTTCTTGCATTTCAATTAACTGAAATTGACTACTTATTTTTAGAAAAGGGGATTTATTACTAGCTTCTGCATGTATAATAAGAAAGTAGACGATACAGAAAAAATTTTGATTTCCGGTTTTCGATAAATTTGCAAGTTTTGACATTTCTTTGCATTTCAATTAACTGAAATTGACTACTTATTTTTTTTAAAAGTGGATTTATTATTCTATCCTCTGTATATATAAGAAGAAAGTATAAGAATGAAAAAATTTTTTAATTTTCGGTTTTCGATGAAGTTACACGTTTTGAGATTTCCCGAATTCAAATCGACCATTTTTATAAAATATCTGACTTTTTCAGTTCAAACACTGTACTTTACGAACCAAAGAAATTAATTTAACCGAATTTGATATATGGTTGGACTGTGGTTTGGCATTGTGCCGATTAGATTTTGGTCAATATCACCCAACAGGGGCACTACCAAGTTGCGATTTCCTCTCATGTCAGGAAAGGCTGAACATCTACAGTGTACCAAACTTAGAGAAATATATTAAGTAAAACTCTGCTGATTCAGTTTGAGTGCATATCAACAAACAACTACCGCAGCTGTGTTGCAATTTAATTCCGTTTAGGAGAAGGCAATAACTTTGCTTTGCCTTGCTTTGCAAAAATGTGGTCGAGTATCCCCCAGTAGGCGGTACTAGCAAATTAGTTACTAGCAAATTTCAGTTAGAGAAATAACTGCGATAAAAATATTCGTAAACATACACAATATTTAAGCACGCGGGCTCAGTCCAATGACCTAAAGAGAAAAATGATGACATTTGCCTGATGCAATAATTTTATAGAAAAATGCATTTTTTAATGTTGCATCTTTACAATCTTTGTAAGCGTCGTTTTAAACATAGAAATACTTTAAAGATATACTCAGAAAACTAGACTAAAAAAACGCAATAAAAAAATATAATCAAAAAAGGTACTAGTTTTTTTTTTTTTTTTTTTTTTTTTTTAACATAAAGTTATTCAAAAATAAGCAAATATATAAAATCATCGCCAACATGGCGACAAAAATTTAAAAGTCTTCATGGGATCTTATACTAAAACTCCTCTGGAAAGTGTAAGAAAAGTGGGTCGGCAAACATGAATTTTACTTTGAAGCCTTTCATTGAATGATTTTGGTTTCAGTATCACACACTATTAATTTGGTATAAAATATTGATTTGGCTTCTGACGAAAAAAAAATTTGAACTGTTTGGTGAAATTAATTATAAGATTTTTAAGTTTCAACTTTTAATGGTAAATAAAAAAAAAGAAATAAATTGCAAAAATTTTGCACGGCTTTGCTAGTAGATTAGAATAAGATAACTATATCGAACTGAGCAATGGGTAGCTTATTAGGCAGGGATTTCATTCTGTCACTGTGTCAAGCGTTTGGTAAAATTCATTTCTCTTAACATGAATATAATATGTCTTGCATGTACTAGAAATTTATGTGAACATACATATGATGGGTAACTGAGCAGAGTCCACCTATGCCAACTAGTTTGTGAAGGGTTATTACAATAAGTACTGCTAATCTTGAAACTACGATATAGAAAATTATGGTAATCAATAAATATATAAATCAATCAATAAAAAAAAAATAAAAAAAATAAGGGAATAAATAGTATAAAACTGCTCTAATAAAATGAAACAAATGAGATAGGCATTTAAATTGAAGCAATCAGACGAAAATGATTTAAAAGTACTTGCGCACTTTACTAGATATCTCTTCGTTAATAATTTTTACGATAAAAACCAGAATGGGGAAGTTGCACTCACGAGTATCGTAATCGATAAATTTAATATTGTGAATCCCAAAAATCCAATTAAAATCGTAAAATTCATTCAACTTTTAATTAACGTTTTAAAATCGCTAAAAACCAAAACAAAATCACGTGATCTGAAAACGCTCCGTGATGGGGTTGATGTCACAGTTCACGAAGTGCTATTGCTTTTTTTGTTCGCTCAGTTCTAATCTGTATTTTATATTTTATTTTTAAAGTTTTTATCTTTTGGAGGAAATAACTTAAACCTTCCATAACTGTAACTATATCTTATATATATATATATATATATATATATATATATATATTTATTCTATATTTATTTGTATAATGCCGATTTTGGATTTGTAAAATGGCAATCGGATAATCTGCCGGAAATAGATGCTCTTTTCATGTTCTTATTTTTGAGAAGAAACCTCGATTCTATTGGCGCAAAAATAAGAGAAGCTAAAGCTAAAATATGTATATTTGTTCTTTATTTATATTTAGAAAATTATAAACGTCTTCATAATAAAATTTTAGCATTGCATTAATATAGTAGTAGTATTTTTTTTACATTTCTCTTATTTTTTAGACGCTTTTATGAGAGATTTTTTCTTTTTTCATAATGTATGCTTAAAGATTTAATTATAATTAAAATATTCATTAAAATGTTATAGTGCATAAAAATGTATTTTAATGATTTACTTATATTATTTTTTTTTTCTTTATTTAACCAGAGTTTTTTATTCTTGTTATTTTACAAAATATATATGATTATTTTAAAAAGCAGTCATTAATTATTGATAACTATATTAAGAGTTGAGTAGTATTGAATACTTACTTCATATTTTTGCAACGAAAAAAAAATTCTCAAAATGCATTATTTATTTATTTATTTATTTATTATTATTATTTTGAAAACAGGAAGTTTACTTTTCATAATTTTTTCAGTAGTTTATATATATATATATCTATATATATATATAGATAGATAGATAGATAGATAGATAGATAGATAGATATATTTTAATTTTATCCATTTATTTTTCTATTTATTTTTCTTAAATTTGTTCTTTCATTTCATTTCATTAAAATTGTTCTACATCGTTTACATTATTAGCAACGGCTGTTACAAAATTAATTATTTTTTAATTCATTCATTTGAAAAGGAAAAATATAATTTAATGTATTTATCGGGAAAATGTTAATATCGGAGAAAGGATTACTCTTATTAAAACTTAAGTTTAATAAAAACTTATTTATTTAATTCTTTTGAAAGGAAACTCTTTTGTTATTTATTTATTTATTGTATTGGTCGAAATCAAATGGTAATATAGCAGAAAGAGCGAATGCAATAAAATACATGGTACCAAAACTAAAATATATTTAATAGATGCTGAGATACAGCTACTTAATCTTAGTTATTGAATAATATCAGCTTTTGCCATCTGATAAGTTCGCAAATCGAAGTGCCCAGGAAAGACGTTGCTGCGGGCAATAACAACGCAGACCCAAAAGAACAGGGTACACTGGCGGGAAAGAGGCTGCCGTAAGCAGCGGATACCCGAAACGATGTTGAGAGCAATTTCAATGAATTTATTTTTTTAATTATCTATTTATTTAGTTTTTGTTTATACAATGATATAAAAGAAATAAGGAATCTTTTTTTTTTTTTTTTTTTTTTTTTTTTTGAAAATTTATTTAAATTTAGCGACCAGCGAAGCAGACGAAAACCGCCAGTTATAGTATATACATTGATCGGTACAGGTTTTAATTTTTGGTGAACATTTTTGGGAAAAACAAATTATTTTTGTGAATTTATTTCTTTTTATGATAAAAAGAATTGTGACACGAAACCTTTCACTTTAGCAGTTACTCTATCTAATGTTCAATATCAAGTTAACAGCATATTATTGAACCAAGTACAGACACTCACTAAAAATAATATTGTTAATGTGGAAATTTTTTACAAAATCATCATCTTTTTAAAAATAAATCTTGTGAAAGGGCTGTTGTTATGAATCTGAATTTTGTGAAGTTACCCATTTTATGGATTTGAATTTTATGAAGGGGCCCATTTTAGAGATTTGAATTTTGTGAAGGAGCAGCAAATGGATCCCAATTTATAGCTGGATCGACCCCAGATATATTCTAAACATATTTGTATTTTACATTAAGGCTTCATTGATAATTGAATTTTAAAAATGTGCACACACACACACACACACACACACACACACACACACACACACACACACACACATGTATATATATATATATATATATATATATATATATATATATATATATATATATATATATATATTATGTTTCATTGCTGAAATTTACTGCAAATTTTTAATTAATTATTTAATGCCGTTCATATTTATAACTAGATCATGCATAACTTATAATTTATTATTACATTTAACATATATTTCATGTGTTTATTTTATTTATTTTTTATTTTTTTAAGCCCTTTATTTTTTTTCTATTGCTAATTATTATTATTATTATTATTATTATTATTTTGTCTTTCTATTAATCTTCTCTTCCTTTTTTCCAATTTTTCCAAATAAAAATGTAATTACATTATAAAATGACTAAGCACGTTTCTAGATTCTGAAAAATAAATGAATAAATAAATAAATAAATAAATAAATAAATAAATAATAATAATAAAAATAATAATTTTGTACGGAGACCTTTTTTTCTTTTATTTATTTATTTATTTAATTAGAATGATAAGCACATATAATTTTCCTTAAATACTTTTCAATTTTTCAAATTGCATCACTATAACGTTTTTAATTATTCACAATCTTCAGCTTTTGTTTTAATAGAAATAATGTTAAGTTATAACATTGAAATATATGAAAAAAGTTACTTCTAGATTAAAATACTATATCTTCGGTTGTAAGCTCTGACAAGGTTGCCTGCAGTACAAATATTTATTAGTATTGTTGTTTATTGATTTTTTTTATCTTAATTTTGTCCAAAGTCTAAGGGAAAATATATATAAAAATATACTGGCATCTCATAATTATAAAAGTAATCTAATTTAGGTTAGTAAAGCATATACTAGTCTAGATTATTTAAACAATGAAAATATACATGTTATTCAGTTAAATATTATTATCCAATCCCAATATTTTATTTCTGTACTCAGTCTATAATAATAATAAATCTATAAAACATAATAAAATTAAACAAAACAAGTATTTAAAAGATACATCTTTGGCCTACTACGGAAATTATTTAAGAAAATTCTACTGATCAACTACTATTTCGATTATAGTTTAATTTGAATTAATAACAGCAGGCTAGTAAAAAAAAAAAAAAAAAAAAAAAAAAAACCTCATTGAAGCTTGGTGTCATTTATAGAATGAAGTGATGTTTAATGAGTTCAAATTGTTTTAATAATTTTTTTTAGAGAAAGAATACAAAATTTCACTGAATGCGCGAATTTTCTTTACAATACTATAGGGAGAAATTCAGCGAGCAGTTCATTTCGTGAATAGTGACGTCACGATAGGTTTTATCACGTGACGCAGCGTTGTCGCGCCAGTATGAAAACTACGTCTTTTAAAGTTAATTTTTTAAAGCATACGGTTTTCAAATATGCATAAAAATGGTATCAAAATGTTTGTATTTTCATGCTCTATCATTTACAAGTCAAATTAAAAACTGTGCAATTTCCCCATTATTAAATATATAAAATACATAGGTTTCAAAACGTTATGGTATAAACAATTTTTTGGGGGTGTAAATTTCCTATATAAGTATTTTCCTAACATGCCGGTACCTTTCACACAAATGTTCGAACTGTGGATGGGGGATAATTTGAAAAAAAGTTACCGATATATTTTTTTAATTTATTTATTTATTATTAATTTTTTTCATATATTTTTTAAGCTATCATCTGAATAAAGGTTATCTTCAGAATTGGTTTCCTTTTGACATTTAGTGTTGTAGTTCTATGAATGAAAATCTTCTGTATTCATCATGGTAAATTAATTTTTAACAAATAATAAAAATTGCAATAAATAATTTGTATTACGGAATTTGTATAGGGAAATATAGAAAATATAGAAGTAGTTTATTAGTTTATATATATATGTATACTTTTAATGTTTTTTGAATTAGATTAGAAAATTAATTAATTATGCACTGCGATGAAATGAAATAAAATATATGATAAAATGGTCAAATGAAATTTAGTAAAAAAAGAAGAAGAAATTTATATATAGATTAAGTATTATTTTAAAAAGATGTCCTTGTGATTATTTCTTACAGGAATAACTGATGCTTAAAGTTGTAGTACTATCAATATCTTCTGGGGGGAATGTAGCGGTAAATATCTGACGATAAAAATGACATTTGAAAATTTATGTATTACATCTTTGAATTTAGAATTATGAAAAATATACAATAATTTTAATAATTAATAACGTAGGTAAGGAAAACATTGGAATAAATTGTTTTTACATAGTGAGACAATAATTTAGATGCTATTATTTTTAAGATCTTCATTAGATCTTTAAAAAAATGTATCTTAAAAGTTTTAATTATCACGCAATAAATTATCTATATATATTTAAATCCAAAATCTAATTGACTTATTCCTTTGATTATGATAATTTTATTAAAGAAAAGCCATTATTCAAATCGGAAATATATATAATAACTACTATCATTATAATTATTACTAACAAAATTTGTTTCTCATAATTCGTTATTTTTATGTTTTTTAAAAGTTATTTAATATTTATTTATTTTTCCCTTTCTTATTTATTTATTTTATTTTTCAAAAAGTTATTCAAATCAGTAATAATATATTAAAATGTAAATGTATTTAAATATAAAACCATTTAGATTGCATTAATTTTTATACAAAATATCAGTCGAGTAATTTTCGTGTTTAATTATTAATTTATTCTATATGTAATATAGAGAAAGTATTCGATTCGCGAAAATTTTCGACTTCCGTTTTTGACGGAGCTACACGTTTTGGGAGGTCCTGAATAGTCTCATAGTTTAAATAGAATAATTCATATTTTTTAGAAAATGTCTGTCTGTCTGTGTATATCACGATTTTTGTGGACACCGTAGCTCACGAACCAATGAATGATTTTTAACCAAACTTGGTATATAGTAGGACTCTGACATAGAATGGTGCTGATTAGATTTGGGGATCAATCGCTCTGCAGGTGGCGCTGTGATCGCATTTTTTCTAAATTTTTAACATGGCAGTATAGGACAAAATTTCGTATAAATGTACATAATGAGCATTATTTTAAACTCATGATTGTAAAATTAATCTGAATTATTGATAGTAGTAGTAGTTAACTAGGAAAAAAAAAATTCCGTGCATGGGGGTGTACTTCCCCCCTCTCTGGGGGGAAGTACCCCCAAGATGGGTATCTTTCGAAAGGTCTCGCCAATACCTTTAAAACGAATGGTTGAACTATAAATCTGTGATAATTTAAAATAAAGTTATCAATTTTTTTTTTTTACTTTTAACGAAAAAAAAAACTTATAAAAAAATTGTACACACACACACACACACACACATATATATATATATATATATACATATATATATATTAATATTATTACTGAGTGACTTTGTATAGGAAAATATAGAAGAAAGTCTTGTGGTGGCCACAACATACTAGTTTTTATAGTTATGAATTTTATATTAATTTCCTTGTGTTAATTAAAAGTTTAGAAATACTTTAATATTTAAAAAGTTTCTTGCCTGGAAATGTTGTTTTCCCGTCATAAGCTTACTAATGTTGAAAAAGTAAGAGAAAATCGAATACTAGGTTTCAGTTAATTTAAATCATAATTTATTTAAAATGTTAATTTCCGCTCTAAATTTAAGCAAAAGGATATAACTCAAAAGTGAATTGATTATTGATCATAATTTAATAAAATATGATTTTTATAAAGCTCAAAATAAATATTTCTTTTTTTCTAAGTAATTAAATCTAGTATAGCTGCTGCATATAAGAAAATAAACTACGATATTTTTAAGAAAACTATTAAATGTGAACAATTACAATTTCTTTCTGAGTTTTTTTTTTTTTTTTTCATTTTTAGCACGATAGGACTATTTCTTCCAGTCAGACATTTCACGCCGTCATCGTTTGCTGTGTTTCATCTTGAATATGTCAACTTTTTCGCTGAAATTGGAACACTTATTAATATGGATAAACTCCATCTAACGTTATGCCATTTAGTTCTATCGGATAATTGGTTTAAAAGATAATTGATGGAAACCTTATTTTAAATTTAAAATTATAAAAAAGAAAAAAAAAGTTGAAAGAAAAAAAAAAGAAAAAAAGAAAAGAAAAGAAAGAAAGAAAAACGTGTATATTTTTCTATGATATAAAAGAAAATAAATTTAATTGGATGTGAATAATAACTATATATCTTTTTATATAAATTAGTTAATTAATTAATTAATTAAACTTGTAACACTTTTTTATTTAAATTATTACTTTCTGTAATTGTAAAACTTTTACATATTTAAAAGTCTATTGCTAAGTATTGAATTGATAAGTAGTAAAATAATTAATTTAAACAGTCTCCTATCTTACAAGAAATCATTCAAAAGGTGTCGTCTTCAAAAAATATTGAAAAAGATATATGTGATTCTACTCTTCCTAAAACACCAGAAAGCGAAAAAAATTATCGGCTGAAATGAATTACAGCGACCATAAAAAATTATCAAAATTAAGCATATTTGGCGATTTCACATTGTTAGGCGATTAATTTTGTGTATTTGGCGGAGAAACAAAACTGTTCGTACACGGCAATCTCGGTGCTAGCGAACTGAACGAATACCAGTTTTAAATCGCCAAATATTCTTAATTCTGATAATTTATTGTCACTGTAATTCATTTCAACCGATAATTGTTTCACCTCCTGGTGTTTTATAAAGAGCAGAATCACATACTTTTTTTTTTTTTTTTTTTTTTTTTCAATATTTTTTGAAGACGATACTTTTTGAATGTTTCCTTGTTAGTAAAAATTTCAAACCTTCACAATTTAGATAAAAAAAATAAGGTATGTGAACCAAAGGTGGCCATAGTTAACCTTTGAGAATTTTTTTATAATTATCTGGCTGGGTCTATGTGGCTGGAATTTTTATCGTAAAATGCTACACTTATATTTTATACATATCAAATATAATTTTCTTGGCAAAATGTAACTTAGATATTTTTATAATACGATTTCAAAATTGTAGCTCGTGGACCACTTTTAGCGCATAGTGTTTCAAAGGTGACCCATACATTGAAAACACCTTTAAAATGTGCTTATAAAACGCTCTTTTGTTATGTTTCGGGTTTTTCTTCTTATTAATCTTTTTGACACAAAACGACTTTCAACCACCATTTGTGTAAAGTAATTCACAATTTTTATTCTTGGATTCATTGACTTCTTTCGGAAGACCTCTGGTATTCTCAATAGTGTAGAAATTTTATTTCAGAAAATTATGGAGTGGAAGGCTGATTTTTATACCAACTATGTGAAAAATACCAGAGCCGGGAATCGAACCCGGGCCTTCCGCTTTACGTGCGAATGTTCAAACCATCGAGCTACCCTGGCTGATTACCAGCTATGCATTTCCCATTGTTAGCTCGATGGTTTGAACATCTGCACGTAAAGCGGATGGCCCGGGTTCGAATCCCGGCTCTGGTATTTTTCACATAGTTGGTATAAAAATCAGCCTTCCACTCCATAATTTTCTGAAATACACTTTCAGGCTTGATGACTAAATTTCTAAATTAAAGTGTAGAAATTGTTGGAGAATATACGATAATAAGATTTCTTTTAGATATTTAAGCAGAAATTTTGAGAGTTACCCTTATTACATTAATTTCCGTTTTTATTTGCTGAGTTGGCTCACGTGTTCTAAGGTTTCCCGATATCTGGGCCACCTTAAGATCATGCATGGGGTCCCCATTTTCACGGCATTATGCTTACAATCTGATAAATTTATTAGAAATGAAGTTTATGTAGTTAAAGAGAAATAAATAAATTTCCAGAAAACATATCACAGTACAAAGTTTTAAGAACTTATGCGCATGTAAATTGAAATATCTTCTTTCCTGGAAATTAGAATGACTACTCCTCTAAAGTGAAATCACTACATACAGTGGCAGTCGATCAAGATAATCTCTTCAACTTCTGTCACATACCCTGGAAATAGATACATGATTTACAATGCAGTAGCGCCATTTTGTGATTAAATATTAAAATAAACCTCCTTTAAGGGGGTGGGCTACCTTAGGAAAAGTGGCCACCTTTGGTTCACCTACATTAAATAAATAAATAGAATGCTCGAATTAGCCTTTTATGCTACATGCAACATGATTGTTACTCTTGGCGTCATTTTCGTTAGCTAAAGCTTTCTGTACACAGTCGGATTCAAAAATCATTGAGTAATCTATTTTTCACATATTCTTACTGTTGAATAAAAATAAATAAATAAATTTGAATTAAATTCATTTGGTTTATTTGTTGATGGGGGATTTTAATGTAAATTTTAATTCAGAAAGTGGGAAATAATTCATGAAAGGATTAATCCAAAATACTATACGACGAGAAGTCTACTACAATAGATGCATTTTTTCCGATAAAATGTATGCGAATAGGATTTATACGAGTGTGTACATCACATGTTTTTACATGAAAGAATAGACAAAAAAAAAAAAAAAAATTTGTAATATACAAAATAGTACACTGAATCAAATTCTGTACCTGACAGAACTTTTTAATTTATTATTATTATTATGTCTTATAACTATTAATTAATTGTAACATATAAAAAACATGATAATTGTTTGTTTATCGTACAGAAAGTGTTTAACTAAGCAAATAGCATATTAATCTACCAGTTAATTGGTATTTAATAGTGAAATTATTAAAAGGAATTTAATCCAGTTTCATTAATTAGTATTTTAAACTAAAAATTTAATTTCATTTAATAATGAAATTATTTAAGTCTTTTGAGTCACTGATGTTTTATGAAAACTAATTTATACATAGTAATTTCACCTTCTTTACAAAGTACATTTTTGATCACTTTTTGATGTATAGTCTCGAAAATGTTTGAAAAATTTTAACTATAAAAATTAATAAATAAATGATAATTGCTTTCAAAGCATGTGAAAGACAGTTTTCTATAGTTTCTATGGTTGTTATTAGCTAATTAGTTACATAGGACGGATTCTGATAATTTCTGCTCCCTCCAAATGACTGATACAGATTTTTTCGTTCAATGAGCAGTAGCTTTTTCTCTGATACACTTAAAATTTAAAAGGGCATAATTATAGTTTTGCAGTTTGTTTATGAAGTATGAAATACATATATAAGATTCACGAGGTTTATCTTCAATGCGCAGTTATATTTTTTATTTCAAGCTGCAATAAAAAAATTTTTAGTACAATATAAACTATACAATATAAACAACATTATAATATTGTGTTTTTCAGGGTGGTCAAACGATTAAGTACATCCGATCTTAAAAGTAACAAAAACATTTTTCAATACGAGACTCGACACATTTTCACACAATAATTGGTTTTATTTAGGGAAGACTGGGACCCAGTACCACCGCCACTTTAGAATGTAGAAAAAGAGAGGAAAAAAGGCTAAAAACCCCATAGAAATAGCATGGGAAGGAAAGCAAAAAAACTCACGATGTCAAGTGTGTTAAAAAAAAAAAAAAAAATCACACCGGAAGTAATAAGGGGACAAAGTTGACTAGGAAAATACATTGAACAGCGGGAACCGGGTGGGCTGGGGCATGGGTCCAATCGTCCAGGATTAATACGACTCGCCTAGTATACGACTCGCCTTCAGTTCTATTAGTACCCAACTAATTTGGTTCATCCGATGATCCATGGAAGACATCATTGCACTGGTTGTATAAAGGCACAAATATCCATTTTGTACAAATTTTACATTTCGTGTCACTCAATGTAATTTTTATATCTTGAGAGCTTTTTAAAACTTTATCAATATTGACACAAATATTGAACACTTGTTCTATAATATTTAGATACTGTTTGTTGTTCTCATATCATTCAAAAAAAATTTTTGAACTTTAATAATTTATATACAGCCAGCAGCAAAATTATTCGAGTTCTAGCAATAATTCCTATGTAAAAGAAGCACACTTAATACTACACTGTGGAAAAAAAAAAAAAAAAAAAAAAAAAAAAAAAGTACTTTTTACAGCAAAATGTGCTGGCAATTTTTGTGCCAGCACATTCTGCTGTTAATTTACCGCGGAAACATCTGTAAAGAGAGACTCTTTTACAGTTGTGCTGTAAATTACCTCTTTCTTACAGCAAAATGTGCTGGCACCAATATTGCCAACACATTTTGCTGTAAAAAGTACTTTTTTTTTTTTTCTTTCTTTAACTATGTATTTTGTTAAATAAATCCTTGTAGAATAATATTCTTAGACTGACTTGACAAGGATTTATTTAAAAAGCAGTATTAAGTGTACATTTTTTGCATAGGAATTATTGCTCGTGCACGAATAATTTTCCTGCCGACTGTATGCTTTTAATAGAGTTATTTGTTGTTCTTCTAGATTGGGCACAATGGACTACACTTGAATAGGAATAAAAGCAAAAGTTTAATGGTTTATTTTAGTTAATTTTATATACATAAATATAACATAAAGCATTAATAGTTTTAAATATTACAAATATTTCAATATCATACTAAAATTATTAATATATATATATATATATATTACATTTCTGAAAATAGCAAATCACATTAAAGTATAATTATTATTGTACAATTCATAAATATCTGAATATTATAAGCGTAATACGGAAAAATAAAAATAACTAGGTCTTCACCTAAACTGATAAGTCTGAGCGAATTTTCTAAAAACATGGGTTTCTACTAATAACTTTTGACAAGTGAAGAAAAGGAATTGCTACGTTTAATTAGTTGAAGGACCAAATTCAAATAAAAAAGCGAGAAAAGTACAAATACCATTATTAAAAAATATCATATGCACGTTTATACGTATTTTAACTATTATAAAAGCGTTTCTTTCTTTCTTTCTTTCTTTTTTTTTTTTTTTTTTTTTCGTGAAAATTATAATTTAAATATATTAAATTATTAGCTAATTTCTAAAAGAGATTATCACTATCTATGTGGTAAACTCGGTAGTATTTGGAACCGTACTTTTACAATCCTTTCGATGATGATTCGGGATCTTGCTTATAAATGATTATTTATTTGTTTAGTCGAATAATTTTGCTGCTGACTGTATGCTTTTAATAGAGTTATTTGTTTTTCTTCTAGATTGGGCACAATGGAGATCATTGGCTTTTTAAGAAGGCAAATCTAGATCAATTTAGTAAAAGGATTACAGTATATTTGTGTAATCGTAGCAATCGTTACAGTCGCAGTTTTTTTTTTTTTTTTTTTTTTTTTTTTATAAACTAATATTTCCCGTATTTTGTGAAAGAAAAAAAAAAAAAAATGTGACAAATGTCTATATGGAATACATTATAAACTGCTTTCAAACGGTCAAAATTTTAAGACAGACCTAATATAATAACTACTCGTCTGAAATACTTAGAGATTTAATGGATTTACAAATAATTTTCTAATATTTTATATTGTTATGCGAAGTGTAACTCAGGTTAATTTTATGTTTAAATGCTTTTTATAGTTTAATTTTAATTAATTAATTAATTAATTTTATTATTATTATTATTATTATTATTATTGTTATTATTTTTTTGTAGCATTTAAATGTTTAAAAAAATATTTCACATTTTGAAAAACTTTATGCTTGTAAATTTTGTTTGCCCTTCATAAACTTATTACTATTGTGAAGTAACAGAAAAGTAAATACCGTGTTCATGCGAATTAAAATCATATTATCTCTAAAATATTTATTTTCAGTATATTTAAGCTAAGGAATTCAACAGTAAATTAACGGTTAATTCATTGATTCGGAAAAATTCAACAGTGCAACTTAAACAGGGAAATAAGGATTAGTCATAATTTAATATAATACATTTTGAAATATGGTTTTAATAAGGCTAGAGATGAATCTGTACTTACGACCTCTAACTTATATAATTAACGGCCATATTTTTCAGAAAATTATTAAATGAGAAAAATTACGATAACATTCTTATTATACATAATAATAATAATAATAATAATAATAATAATTCATTATAAGGATCAAACAGCAAAAAGGAAGTAAAAATTAATCAGTAAATAATTACGTACGGAAATGAAACACTGAAAAAAAAGAAGTTAAAAAATGTAATAGATAAATAAATAAATAAATAAATTTTCAATTTCCCAAAGTGCCGATATATCTATCTTTAAGAAGGACAATTTGCAGCATCCGGTTAATAAAAAATTAATTATTTCTGAGATAGTGATATATGAGATCATACACATTACTACCATTGCCCAACAAATCAAAAATTCCAACAATGAATTAAAAAACATTTACGATGTGAATTAAAAAGAAAAAAAAAAAAAAAACATAAAAAAATATGTAATAAATAAATAATTTTTCAATTTCCCAAAGTGCTGCTATATCTTTATGAAGGACAATTTACAGCATCAGGGTAATAAAAAATTAATTATTTCTGAGATAGTGATATATAAGATCATACACATCACTATCATTGCCCAACAAATCAAAAATTTCAACAATGAATTAAAAAATATTTAAGATGTCTTTAAAAAAAAAAAAAAAAAAAAAAAAAAAAAAAGAAGAAGAAGAAGATGATGAAGATGAAGATGAAGAAGATGATGATGGTGAAAATGAAGATGAAGATGAAAGACAGAAAAATTACCAAGCATTTATTAATTTTCATGAGGCAAGAATTACGATATAATAATAATAATAATAATAATTTTAAACTTTTTAAACAGATAATATTGGGATAAATTAAACATATAAATAAGCCGAAAAAAATATAAAACTTTATACTGTAAAAGTACTACTAATAAATACTACTTACTTCTTTATATTACTAGACAACAAGTATTTTCACTTGGAAATACCCAATTTTCAGAATTAAAGAGACGAGTTGAGTAATTTTAAAGATATGAATAATTAAGTTTCACATTATTTGACGACACTGATTAATAGTAATTTCCTTTTGATACGATATATTGTAATCCTAATCATCTTTATGAATAATCTAACTTTTTACAGTATAGAATTACTGTGATAATCATACCTATGCTCTTTAAAAATAACATTTTGTAACCAACATTCTAAAACTAAAATAGTTATTTCAATCCATAAATGCTACCAAGTAGTGGTAATTATTAATAATAAAATTGTTTTAATATACTTCAATTTTAATAAATGTGCAAAATGAAATACATAGAATCAAAAATTAATAAATATGTGAAATACAGTGATACTTTTTATTACCATGTTTTTATTAACTTCGATTCTTGTGTGTTTGTTTGTGGGTTTGTTTGTGGGTTTGTTTGTGTGTTTGTCAGGGACAAATCTTGCAATCGATTTTTAACTAACTTCCCGACTAGCTAGATACTTGAAATTTTCAGGACAGCTCACAACACGGTGACAATACATTTTTCTAATAATTTTAGTCAACTATTTCAAGTCCCGCTGCCTTTGGCAGCGCTTATATGATTCGACAGAAAATTTATTTAACTAACTTCCCGGATAGCTAGACATTTGAAACTTTCAGAATAGTTCAGAACAGGGTGAAAATGCATTTTCTTAAAACCTTTAGCCAACTGTTTCGGGTTTCCGCTGCCTTCGGCAGCGTTATCAGTACAGTGCTTGCAATCGATTTTTCACTAACTTTCCGACTAGCTAGACATTTGAAATTTTCAGGACAGCTCACAACACGGTGACAATACATTTTTCTAATAATTTTAGTCAGCTATTTCAAGTCCCGCTGCCTTCGGCAGCGCTTATATGATTCGACATAAAATTTATTTAACCAACTTCCCGACTAGCTAGACATTTGAAACTTTCAGAATAGTTCAGAACAGGGTGAAAATGCATTTTCTTAAAACCTTTAGCCAACTGTTTCGGGTTTCCGCTGCCTTCGGCAGCGTTATCAGTACAGTGCTTGCAATCGATTTTTAACTAACTTTCCGACTAGCTAGACATTTGAAACTTTTAGGACAGCTCACAACACGGTGACAATACATTTTTCTAATAATTTTAGTCAACTATTTCAGGTCCCGCTGCCTTCGGCAGCGCTTATATAATTCGACAGAAAATTTATTTAACTAACTTCCCGACTAGCTAGACATTTAAAAGTTTCAGAATAGTTCAGAACACGGTGAAAATGCATTTTCTTAAAACCTTTAGCCAACTGTTTCGGGTTCCCGCTGCCCTCGGCAGCGTTATCAGTACAAAGCTTGCAATCGATTTTTCACTAACTTTCCGGCTAGCTAGACATTTGAAATTTTCAGGACAGCTCACAACACGGTGACAATACATTTTTCTAATAATTTTAGTCAAATTTTTCAAGTCCCGCTGCCTACGGCAGCGCTTATATGATTCGACAGAAAATTTATTTAACCAACTTCCCGACTAGATAGACATTTGAAACTTTCAGAATAGTTCAGAACACGGTGAAAATGCATTTTCTTAATACCTTTAGCCAACTGTTTCGGGTTCCAGCTGCCTTCGGCAGCGTTACCAGTACAAAGCTTGCAATCGATTTTTCACTAACTTCCCGACTAGCTAGATATTTGAAACTTTCAGGATAGCTCAGAACACGGTGGCAATATATTTTTTTAATACTTTTAGTCAACTGTTTCAGGTCCCTACTGCCTTCAGCAGCGTTCATATGATTCAACAGAAAATTCATTTAACTAACTTCCCGAGTAGCTAGACATTTGAAACTTTCGGAACAGTTCAGAATACGGTGAAAGTGCTTTTTAAAAATATTTTTATCCAATTGCTTCGGGACCCTGCTGCCTTCGGCAGCGTTTCCAGTACAAAGCTTGCAATCAACTTTTAACTAACTTTCCGGCTAGATAGCCATTTGAAACTTTTATAATAGCTCAAAAAAAGACGATAGCAAGGAATTTTTTTAATACTTTTATCCAATTGCTGGGGTTCCGGCTGCCTTCAGTAGCGTTTATATGATTCAACAGAAAATTAAAAAAACATGGTTTATAAAAAATTTTTTATCTTATAATTATTTATTTATTTATTTAAATTTCGTTTGAGTTAAATTTCTTTATTTAAGTATTGAATTGAACAACACACCCAACCAATCAAGCCAAACACCACCATCTTATTTCTATCCCAACAACATCTACCATCTTCTTTATTTTCTTTTATTTAATAATAATAATAATAATAATAATAATACTATTATTATTATTATTATTATTATTAAATAAAAATACTGCTCTTAAATTAGTTAATAAAAAATTTTATTGGGAAAATTCAGAATGTAATGAATTATAATAATTTTGATAAAATTTTTATTTTAAAAATTTGATGAGCAAATATTTCGAGGTTTTAAGCTACAAAACTATTACATAGAAAACGAGATAATTGTTAGTTGAATGTAGGATAGCCCAGCTATAAAAATTTAAGAATTAAGTTATATTTAACAATAAACTAATTTGAAGTATTTAGTACAGTTACTTTAAACAGTATTAAAATCTAAGAATTAAACTTTATTTAATAATGAATTTACTGAAGCTTTTTCAGTTTCTTAAAAAAGTTTATAATGGTTATAATTTACATTACAATTTAGCTATCTTTCGAAAAAATATTGTTGAAAGCGAATTTTTGAGGTTGAGTCTCTAAAACTTTTAAAATTTTTGAATCATTAAAAATTAATTGTTTTTAAAGAATATGTAAGACAGTTTTTGAGTAGTTTATCATTCCAAACTTTTTAGCACACTAGTTACATAAGACGGATTTTGACATTCTCTGCTTAAATTAATGTAGATCACAAAAGTCCCAAAAAGTTCTTTTTTTCTTTCTTTTTTCTTTTCTTTCTTTCTTTTTTCTTTTTCTTTTCTTTTTTTTTTTTTTTTTTTTTTTTTTTTGTGAGAGTGCAGCGAACTGAATCACTTTCATTTAAATTTATTAATATTCAACTATTTCAGATCATATGATTATTGGTTATCCACAGAAAACAGGTTGAATAAAGTCAAAAATGCGCACGGAGAAAAGCTTAAATAGTCACGTGTAAATTTTATAATTTGAGCCATTGGTTCAAATTATAAAATAATAAAGTAACTTTTCTATTTTAAAGGTTTCAATTTCACTTATATATATATATATATATATATATTATTTTATCGAAACTGAAGCACTAGCTAAAAATCTTGAGCAATTGTACTAAAATTTAGCTGTATATCGATTGACAAGGCTGCGCTACTCTTACTTTCTTCAATTTTCCAGATGTCTGTACCTCGGCATCTATGGTGAAAGTTGATTCGAATTGCCTATGACAAATGTTACTGGGATAAAATAAACTGATTGAATTTTTGTGAATGTTTACTAGTAGGTGAAGCTGTTATATAGATAGATATGAAAGAAAATTGTGTGATGGACATAGCATATATTTTTTTAATTGTATAAGTTATTGAGGTTTCAATCTTATGTTTCTATAAAATCCATAAAGATACTTCTGATTTATTACCTTTCATAGATTTTATGTTTAATTTTTTTTAATGGTCTTTTAAGTGTATGTTCTAGTATATACACTTTTACCTTTTTAATATTTGCATTGCATATTATACAAAAGCCGTTTTTCTAGATTTAAGGGGGGGAAAAACTTCATTTTTAAATATTACATATTTAATAATAATAATTATAATAATAATAATAAACACGAATAAAATAAATATTTTTTTTATAAATTATAAACGATATTTTGTATTCTTTTTTTCTACAACGCAATTTTAGGATATTGTTTGTAAAAAATCTCTCTCCTTCACGGTCTGTTCAATAAAATTTCTACCATGTGATTTTTTTTTTTTTTTCAATTATAGAATACAAAAGCTATCTATTGCTTGCAAACTTTGAATAAACAGCATAAAATGCAATAAACTCGCAACAATTGTTTCGGGTCTAAAAAACACACGACCCTACATCAGGCGAATAAAGTAAGCACGAGTTCTGCAGTCAAAGCGGCTCCCATGCTTACTTTATTCGTCTGATGTAGGGTCGTGTGTTTTTTAGACCCGAAACAATTGTTGCGAGTTTATTGCATTTTATGGTGTTTATTCAAAGTTTGCAAGTAATATTTTTTACAACGCCAGTTTTGTGGTGCTTTTTTATTAAACAAAAGCTATCTTCCTAGATTAAGTAAAACATCAAAAGAAAAAAAAAAAAAAAAAAAAACTTCGATTTTAATATTTAAATATTACATTTTAAAGTGAACTATGAATCAAAAATAAAACAAAACAGAGAACATACTTTTTAACCTAAGAAGAAATTTTATTTTATTTTATTTTATTCTTTACAAAGCAATTTTAGTTTAAGTTGTTTAGTACAACATGCTTCTACGCTTCCTGAACACCCAACGAACACAATAAAATCAACGAAAATCTCTTTGTTTTATCCCTATTCATTGAATTCACTTATACATTTTCAGTAACGATCATTTAATTAAATGCTGGCAAAGTAATTAGTGTCTTCTCACAAACTCCTTTTGGGAGGAAGCGAGTAATGCCTAAAACTGTCTCTTCTCTTTAGTCCGGAACTCTGCTCTCTTTTCTCACGGCGATCGTTAAGGAAATGAGGAGTTTTCAATCTTGACTGCCTTAATGAAAGGGTTAAAGAAGGTTTTAAGATGAGTATAAATGTGTACTTAGGAGAGGTCACTTGTCACATGCAATATTTCATAAACTGCCATGTGAACAAGAAAAATAAAGCAGCTGTGCTGTGACCTAAACGCTTGATGATACTCTAAGAGCAACACAAATATTAGCTGTAATGGCATGAACAAAATAGATTATTGTTTCTGTTATAATTCTTAAAAAAATAATTAGCTAAAGGTAACCCTCGGAAAATCCGATTGCAGGAAATATGCCAAAAGACATGTATATGGAAAGGCATTCTTATGTGATAAAGGAGAAAAATGAAATAGAAATAGTATTAAAAAAAAAAGTTATGTTTTTTTTTTTTTTTTTTTTTTTTTTTTTTTTTTCACAATTTAAATTTTCTATATAAATTTCACCATTATTTTAGCTAATAAAACTTTGACAAATAATTGACACAAACTTATAAAAATGAGGGCTCAAAAGTAAACAAAAATCTTTTCCTAATTGACTTATACTATAATAAATAATCCTTTTCATTTTCCCAGTGCTTTGTTAAAATTAATTTTCCTTCTGCATCTTTATAGAAAACTTTATCCTATCACAACCATATTAATAATTAGGAAAAATGGGATGGCAACGCCACCTGTTCAGCAATTTTCACCAAAAATTGATAGGTACTAATATATGCCAAGGTGTCACTACTTATAAATGTGTATGAAATTAAGTCATTATGAGCATTAGTTCTTGAGCTAGAGTTACCACAAAATGTTTATCACGATCACACAGACAGGCACGCATTTTCTAAAAATAAATAAATAAATAAATAAAATCGTTTTCTAGATCGCTTAAAACATGTAAATCTATCAAAACCGAAAGTCGAAATTTTTTCAAAAACCAATGTTTTCATCTATTAAGTATAGAGAAAAGTAATAGTTGTGTAAAAAAAATTATAATATTTGATTACATTAATTATTACTCACCCACTATTAATAAAAAGATAATTTTATTTGTAGTTTTTAAATGTTTTGTTTTCTTACCTGAAAAAATATAAACAACAAAATTATATATATATATATATATAAACTAACGCGAGTTAGAACTCAGCGTTTGTTGGTTCAATGCTGAATATATTTAATACGCAGTATAATGCAAGGAACTAAAAAGTAATATAATTACGCTAGTACACTAGTATGTTGGGGCGATCACGATTTTTTTTTTCTATATTTTTGCATACAAATTCACGCAGTACAAATTGTTCATTAAAATTAAATTCCATCATGAATTCAGACGATCTTCATGTCAGAGAAGTAAAACGCTAAACGACGTTGAAAAATAACCAATTTCATGCCCTACAGATAGATGATGAATGAATAATCCTTTTTTTTATTATTTATTTATTTATTTATTTATTTATTTATTTACTTATTTTTTTATATTCATTTAATTTTTGTTAACAATGAAAATAAATATATATATATATATATCGCAGGATGTTTCTGTGGTTCAACCATTCATTTTAAAGGTAGTGACTATTTTATTTGCAAGAAAAGATATCTTTATCAAAATTGTTTTAATATATAATAGTCGTGGAATTATATAATATTTAATTTCACATTGAAAAGTTAAAAATAATTCTCATTGTGTTCATTTATGTGAAATTTTGTCCCATATGCCTGTATTAAATATTATAATAAAATGCGATTATAACGCCACTTTTGTGTGATTGATCTTCAAATATAATTAACAACAATTTAGATTAAGGTCCAACTAAATATCAGTTTTGTTTAAAAGTCCATCGGTCCATGTGTTACAGCCCATATAAATGCTGAAATGTGTGATGCTAAAAGTGTGATGCATACAGGTGTACACAGACAGACAAATTCCAAAATGGCCAAATCCTGTTCAAAGGCATATAATAATAATAGTAATAATAATAAAACTGTTTTGCATGGTAAAAATAATTTCACTTAAATTTATTTTTTATTTTTATTTATGCATAGATTATATGTCGTTATAATACTTTATTCAATATAATTATGTCGATTCATGAATGCTGTAAGCTAAACAACTTATATGACATTTTGAGTACTTTTCCATATTAAATATTTAATTATATATCTATATATTTTAATATTATATATTAAGATCTCCATAGGTTTAAAAATATATTAAAGTGTAACTAAGAGAGACAGATTATTATATCCAATATTTCTTAAATTATAACTTAAAAAAGAAAGTATAAAGCTCTAAACGCTTGAATATACACTTCATTTAGCTAAGAGCAACACACCAATATGGGATGAGTTAAGAAGATTGTGGTGGCGTGGAAAGGTAAGTCTTAAGAAATAATTAACTGACCAAATCAAAAATTCGATTGAAGGAAGTGTATCAAAAGAAATATATCGTGAATTAAAGGCATTCTCATTAGATACTGAAGGAAAATGGAAAAACAGAAAAGGTATGTAAAATAATAATAATAATAATAATAATAATAATAATAATAATAAAGCTATGATATTAATTTTTTTGGATGTATATATTATATTTTATGTAGTATAATATTTTAATGAATACAATTATGTTAGATTATGAAAATATATTGCTCGACTAAGCAAAATATACTAATTTATCAGTAATATCTCCTACTGAATATTTTGTTATCTATGCATTTGTATATTTTAAAAATTTCCATTAAGAAGGTCTCTATACGTATAAAAATATATAAATGCGTATTTAAGCGATACATATTAAGAATTTTTCATTAACTAATATGGGAACAAGAAAATATAGTCGGAAGCAAAATTATTCGAGGGCTAGTAATTTAAATATGTTTTTATGTTATATCTTTTGAACTAATAATCCTGTTGTTCTAAAATTACGCGTTAGATAGATTTTTGTCTGATTGATACGTATGCCAACTTTTGTAGCGACTGGTGGAACGGTTTACTTTGTATAACGAATTAAAACCTGATATAACACGACATCCATTTTAATCAAAATAAAAATCGCGTTCCAGAAAACTTTTTGGAGTGGTCGTACCTGACAACGTTCAAGAGGCCTCTTGCTTATTATTATATTTAATTTATTTATTTTATTGGAGTCAATTTCGTAGTTTAGTTTTCATGCTACTATTTTCAATGCAAAATCCCCAAAATGCATAGTTATGTAATATTGCCCAATTTTGCTACAGTCGGCAGCAAAATTATTCGAGGGCTAGCAATAATTAATATGTAAAAAAAGTACACTTCATACTCTTTTGTTAAATAAATACTTGTTGAATCATGTTCTTAGACTGACTGAAAACATGACTCGACACAGATTTATTTAACATAGTATTAAGTGACGGGTAGTATTCAGGAACAGGTGGTATTCAGAAACTAAGAGACAGGTTACTCTTAAGAAATAATTATCGTGAGATAAGAAATAATGAAAAAATAAGAAAAAAAAAATGTAAGAAAACGTTTGCCTATTACTCCCAAAATGTATTTATTTTTTAATATATATAAATAATACCATTGCCATTACATTATGTTGCACAACAACGTTAAATGATAAACATATACACCGATAAAAACGAATGTTCAAACATTAATAATAGTAATATATATATATATATAAATATATACACACACACACACACACAAATTTTTGAGTGCTGTCTACAGTTATATATTTAATAAACTATTTTTAAGACTGTATATTTCTATATTTTTAATATCTCTATATGTTTAAATTAGAGATGGAATGAAGTTTCTGTAAGGCCGAAGCTTCGCCCACCTTGCCGAAACTTTGGTCTGGCCGAATAAAGAGCTGATTCGGCCTGTAACAATTTATATTGTAAATATTCTTTTTACAATTAATTTATATAAAATATTCTTTTTAAGTTATATACAATTGTACCTTATAATAAAAAACATAGTATGATTTTATATTTAATTAAAAAATTTGTGCGTATTGAACCCTTGGGACCAGAAATCCTTCAATGATTAATAATATATTCAATTTAATTTGGAAATTGCTAAGAAATAAATAAGTTACGTGACATTATTTAGTTAATAACTATATAAATAGCTTTAGTTGCTTTAAAATGAAAATTTTAAAGTATTGCATGAAACATTCTTTAAACGTTTCTAGTTTTGAATCTTATGAAAACAATGATGTAGTTTTTATTATCTACTAGGGCAGATATGACAGTAATGAACACCCTTAAGAAATTTCGTTTAAAATTATATTTCATTTAATAGTTATAGGGGTATAATATTTAATTTATATATATATATATATATATATATATATATATATATATATATGTATATATATTCATCTGTCAGCAAAATTTAATCAATTTCATTATTATTCAAAAAAAAAAAAAGCTGAAATTTTATTATTTATTTTTTGTAAACTAAATTATGATGCTTATTACTTGCACATCCACCCTAGTTCTAAATCCTTAATATTTATTCTAGATACTTAAAGTTATAAAATTTATTGTAGGTTAGTTACTGTCACGTGATAAAATGTTTTCTAGGTTAATAATTGACATACTGAAAAATGTTTTCTATGTTTACTAACATCTTATTATATATAAGGTTAATTAACTCACCTAATTTGATCATTTATCACACAGTTTTAAATTATGATGTAAAAATACGAGCGTTTCTGAATTTTTAGGAAGAATTCTATTCCTTTTGTCCTCATACACATTACCAGCTTCGGAAAATAACTTTTCGTTATGTATGCTGCTGGAGCAGATAAATAGCGTTTGGTCAAGTCAGATAATCTTTGAAATATTTTTTTTTTTTACTCTCTGTCTCTGTTTCCACCAATCCAACAGACAATATGTTTTATTTAAAAGCCGACTGTTTACATATACTTCCAGCTCTTTAGCCAATGAATTTTCAGAGCGTTCTGTGAGTAATTCATTGTTTTTTATTTCTGCAAAACAATCCCACAATAATGCCGAAGCTTCGGCCAAACTGCGCTTCGTGCCATCACTAGTCTGTCTAAATACGTGATTAAGGAATATTTCTTTTGATATGAAATAACATTAGTTCTCTAGAATAGTGAATAGTTTTCATCACATTGCCTAGTTTTTAATTAAAAAAAAAAAAAAAAAAATCTTTATTATAATTTGTTTTATTCTCTCCTCTTCTCCCTTTTTCTCCCCCCCCCCCCCCACCCCGCCTTTCATTAGTAGTCCTTTTTACTGTTAATAAACTTGAAGAATATGTATCGACGCTTAGATAGAAAAAAATTAAATAAATAAATAAAATTACCATCTTTATTTTAAATCTCCATATGTAATTCTTAAATAAATGTATTGGTGTTCTAAAAGACAGAAAGACTATTTAAAATATTTTCCATAAACTGAAAAATGAAATACAATGAAAAAATAAAAATAAATAAAAATAAAATGATGGTAATAATAATAATAATACAGAAATAATAATAATTAAGCAGAAATATATATATGTATTGTATAGGAACATTCTTTTAAAGCTAATTATTATGAAGGCATATTTCACATTAAAAAACACTTAAATAAGTAGTAACATTAATATATATATATATATATATATATATTATATATATATATATATATATATAAATAATAGATAACGTAATAAAATTTAATCTTAAAATTTAGCAATTAATAGAACTAAAACAATAACAGCACACAAAAATATATAGAACTGAATTTAACATAGAGGAAAGAATTGCACAAAAAGTTGCGATATAGATTAAGAAACAATGAGTTACAATAGTAACTTAAAATACTTACGCCGACCTGAATGATAATAAAAAAGGACCATTAAACTTATGAGAGAGAAAACAAATAATTAACTACAGAATTAATTGGATATAAATGCTTAAAATTAGAAGCATACTTATCAAGGGGCGCATACTTCATAAAATCTGTGAAAGCTGCAACGATTTCGTAAAACGATATTGCTAATCATAGCAATTTATATCATTTCACGCCCCGATCGAAGCAGCAAGAACCATAAAGAATGAGAAATAAGTGAAATATTAAATTAAAACAAAGATTAAATAAAGATTATATGAATCTTAATGGAAACCAAAGTGATAACATGAAAGAAGCATATTAACCACATGTATAACAGTTAACACAAACTGGAGAAAAGGATGAAGCCAAAACCTAAATTGAAATTAAAATAAAAGCTCGACAGAAATCGATTAATCGAATATACTTCAGAGCATTTTCATTAAAGATAAAATACACAGAGTATATATTAAATGATAATGTTAAAATAGATTTAAAAGTTAATTAAAATTAAAACTAGTAGAGTTAAATTAAATCGTACCAAAAACATTAATAATTAAATCGTTTAAGTAAAGGACTGAAGAATGAAAACATAAGATATCAGAGTGCAAGCGCCAACTTTCGGTTAGCTATAAAAACAATAAGTAGTTAAATTATTTCAGGAGAAAATATCTATATATATATATATTAAAGTAAAATATTTTAATTAAGAAAGAATTAAGAATCCAGAATTTCTTAAATAAGAATGTTAATGCATGTTTTCTTTTCATTCTTCTATCCTAACTTATTTTTTTTAATTAATACATTAATATGAATGCGAAAAAAAAATAATAATAATTCATTTATATTAATTATGCAACGTATTTTTTGAAAATTTCTGTAAAAAAGAAAATATATAAAAAATCTGGTGTGAAGCAACTGCACGACTTCCATTACTCACCATTACACGTATTATATGCATTTTTTGAAGATATTATATACATTTTTTTCCCCCAGTAAGAGAAAGTTGAGTTGAAAAACAGAGTTTAGACAGTGAGTTAAAAAATAAGAAAAAAAAAAAAAAAGATGATAGAGTTAATTTTTAAAACACTAATTCCCGAGATCTAAGCTGAACTATCTAATCAGAATGACCATTAATTTTTCTGTAATAACCACATAATACATAATAAAGGTTATTTAAGATGGAATTATGCAACAATTTTCAAGAAAATCGTTTGAGTCGTTTTTGAGACAGCAACTTTTACTAAAACTTGGAATACTCAATTATTGACCGAAAAACAATAATTGCATACAAAAGGATATTTAAAAGGTAGTTAATATGGCGAGTTTGAAAAAAGATCCGTACAGCCATTTTTAAAGGAACGCACTTGCGAGATATGAAATTGAGCTATTTATACAGGATGCCTATCAATTTTCCTGAACTAAACAACCATATCATTCGAAAAGACATCTAATAGAGTGCTTCGTCCACTTCCGGTTTCCGATGACTCACTTCCGGTTTTCCAATTTTCACCAAAATTTGGAAAATTCATCTGTACATCAATTCCGAAGTTTCGTAGTTTTATCTTTATTAATTTCGGAGATATGATATCCAGAAGATTCTACATACACATACACGCACACATACACACGCACACATGCACACGCACATACATACACACACACACACTGACCAATAGCAAAACACTACTTTTTTGGACTCAGGAGTAAATCAGGTGAAAACTCGATATCGAAGTTTTGGACCGAAAACAATAATTCCATTACTTACGGTAAAAGAGTAATGGAAGTAATAAATAAAAATAAAAATAAATATTGCTGTAATAATCTTATTATTCTAAAGTAATATCCGAATGTAGAACATACAAGGACTAAATTTAAACATTTTGAGAAAGCATATAAAATTTATAGGTAAATTAACTCATTCAAATGAGAAGCTTCATAAATAATACCAATATTCTTATATTTTATGATATTCTGGCTTGAAACTGAATAAATAATTAAAAAACAAAATTTCTAAACACTGCAAGAGAGAGACAATGAGAGAGAGAAATATATATGTATGTGTATATATATAGTATATGTGTATATAGTTTGAATTTCCTTTTCTTGTATTGGTAGTTCATCATCTTGCATATACTCTATAATTATTTGCCTTGTGAGTTGCTTTGATTTTTAGTCTTTTTTTTTGTTGTTGTTGTTGTTGTTGTTTGTTTGTTTGTTAGATTGCGATTTTTAATATATTTTTTCTTTTGCAAATTGTATATATATATATATATATATATATATATATAAATAATTTGCAAATTGTATATGTATATATATATATATATATATATATATATATATAATATATATATATATAAATTATATATATATATATAAGATAGAAACTAGTGTTGTATATTGCTGAAATAGCTCTACAACAATCAGAAATCTTGCATTGCAGCTGACAGAAATGCTAGTTTCCTGATGAGATCTTTTCTGGCTTTCAGCATTTATAACTCTATTTTTCACTTCATGAATTCTTTTTTCTTTCAACAGTTTCTTTTGGTTAATTTCTTTCAATTTATATTATTTAATTAAATTTTAATCGTGACAATAACTTTATACGTAATACATCTCATTTCAAATTTCATTGTTGGTATTTTCATATTTCTTTCATTTGCTGAGTGTTGTAAAGGAATTGAATTATTCATTATATATATATATATATCGCTCTGCCTTTCCACTTACAGGTGTTGTTTCGAGTTACGGTTAAGGTTTGGATATTCATACAGTTTCGTAATCGAATTCAAGCCATACATTGTACCTAATGAGCATACATTGAGCCATACATTGTACCTAATAGGGGAAAAAAAGAAAGAAAAAGAAAATTACTTTTTTTTCTAAGACATATAACACTTATATTTCCCATAAATTATAATTAAAAACTTGTTTTTAATTTATTCTTAAAATAAGTAAATAAATAAATAAATAAATAGTAATAAGAAAAAATAATTAAAATAACGATAAAATAAAATAATAAAATAAAATCCTCCCAAAATAGTAACCAAAAAAAAAAAAAAAAAAAAAAAAAAAGAAGATTGTTTTTTATTTATTTTGTTTTATCTGCATATTTTAAGTGTTTTCGGATATAGTTTATATAATTTGCTATCATTTTACTGGATATTCGTAAAATGTAACATTCATACACAAAAATGAAATAAAATAAAGTAAAATAAATGAAATGAAATAAATGAAGGAATTTATAACTGTTTAAATTATAATTTTAAAATAAATAACGACCATATGGTTTTACATAATCTACTTCTCTTTTTAATGCAAGTTATTTCAAAATATTTCACTTAACTTTAATGATTAATATATATATTTTTTTTTCTTTTCTTTCCTTTTCTTTCTTCTTCTTTTTTTAAGTTTTACTGCATTGAAAAAGAATATTACTTTCGATACAAGACATTCGAAATTATATTTCACTAAATTACAATTAAAAACTTTCTTTCTTTTTTTTTTTTTTTTTTTTTTTTTTTTTTTCTTTATTAATAAGAAATTATTTTTGAACAAGAAAATAAAACAGCGGATATTCTCAGTGTATCGTTTTTTCCTTGGAACTAATTTTAAAATAATAATATAAAGGAAAAGATTCATAAAAATTGCTTTAAAAATTACTAGGTAATAATCTTTTCATTATTTCGAGAAACCCTTTTTCAAATAACCGCGCTTAGAGAAAAACCGGAAACGGCGCGACTCTTTGTAAGACACTAAATGCACATTGTCTACTCCAAAATTACATGGAGAGAAACATTACCTGCTAGGTTGTGGTGTTTGGCAGCCAATTATCCGGAGACGCCTACCTCAATCAATCGGTAAGGGCGGCGCCACTGGCGATCGCCTTGTTGTCTTCCGTCGCCAAAGCTTAGGCAACCAATTGCGATCAAAATATTTTGGTAGGGGGCGGAGACGCTAACTCATAGACCTGCCTTCCTCCTTAAACGTACACAGATCGCCGAGTAGTCGGCAGTGTAAGATGAGGTCGTGACGTGCTTAACCGGTTTGATTTATAATCAGTTTGTTTTTGTTTGATTTGGGCGCCAAAAGTTAATCACCTGTCACAGCTGAGATTGGGAGTTCATTCGTAGTATCGTTAGAAGTATCGACAACACTCCTATCCGCATTGTAGGAGCGAACGCTTGTTTTCATTCTGCTTCTTCAATGTGTTTTCTTTCTACGCCATGTGACTACTTGAGTTGTTGTTTCTTGTTGGATATGGACGAATGCTTGATGAGTAATTCTTCAATATTAACTCCAATTGCAAATAATTAAATAATTTGTCAATTTTTTAAACTAGCCGATGATCGTCTATTATTAGTTTTATTAGTATTTAAAAGAAACTAGAAACGAATATTTAATCACTTCATGTTTTTTTTCTCTCTTATTCTTATTACTCGATATATATTCAGCAATCCTACAAACTGATCCTTCAACTGGCAATTTGCTCATTCACAATGCATTTATTAATATGTTTTGTCTAAAAATAGCTATTAATTATTCAATACTTTAGTTTGTAAGACTCAAGCTTAATATTCTCAATGCTGTGTGATCGGAGTTCACTTACATCAGATGCTAGGTCACCCTCTGTAGCGTCCAGTGCTGTAGAAGTGGCCAGTCCCAACTCAAGAATTTGCAGTGGACAGGACAGAGACTATAGCGACCATATACCCATGTCCACAATGACCAGTCAATCTTCTTCACCACCAGCAACTGAAAATCATTCTTCATCATCACCCATTTTACATGGATCAGTCAATAAGCCAAAACTGTCTTTCAGCATTAGTAGACTGTTAGGTGATGATAGTCGAGAGCAGGACAGTGATAATAGAGATAATAACATTAGTCGGTCTTCGACTGATAATAGCTGTGGTTCAGCAAGAACGACACCGGCATCGCCTGTTATGGTCAGCTGTCCGAGTATTATAACCAGTCAATCTTATTATTGCCCAAACGAACTGAAAGTATCTTCTGTGAATGTTATGGCTTCACATTATGATCCACTACAGAGCGGAGCAAATGGGACTGTGATAAGGGTACCAGCGCACAGACCGGCACCCCTCTCCTATCCGACAGCGGTTAGCTTTCCTTGGGCTGGTTCCCAAGGACTAGTTAAAGACAGGATACCAGGTAAGTGTAATTTTTGAATTATTCATTCTTTTAACCCAATACAAATTAAATTCAAAAGAATTATGCAACGATCTTAATTATTTCTAAAGTGCTATACAGTTGAATAATATATTCATTTAATCTGAAACGAAAGTCTGAAATTAGTTGTTTAAATTGTGTAATGTACAGGTATTTACTCGTGCAGAAAAGTAATTATTACTTCATAATATATGCGAATGAATTATGGCCGAATTAAATCTTCAATGTTTAGCTTTATTGATGTTAAAATAATAATAATAATTTCTACGACGTTCATTATGACATAGACTTGAAAGTTTTATGTTATTATTTATTTCAAGAGAAATTTGAATTGGGGATCATATACTGGATCACTATTTACTGGATATTGTCAGTTTGAATCTTATATTATAATATTGTGTGTACCTGGCTTTTTTTTTTTTTTTTCCCGCATTTTTATGTAAAAATTACAAAATTAAAACTCTATCTTCGATAAATAAATGCTGAAATCCAATTGAAACTAAATAAAATGTAATCTAATGCAAAGTAATATAATAAAAAGTTAGAATAAATAAATAATATTATTTGCAAACTGTTTTCCACTTTAAGATAAATTATTTATTTCAAGGTATTTTTGTGAATGTATTAAAAATATTATTTTACTGCTAAAGTGCACTAATCGTTTTTATGAGGTATTGTATTAATTCTAACAATTACTGCTACTTTAGAAATAATTTTATATTCTTTCAAAATGTATAACTCAATTTGTATTGCATGCAGTTTGTATTTTAGATGACTGTAAGCTTTGCGGAATTTATGTTGTTCAAAATAAGGATATTTTTGTTTTATCACATAATAACAACATAAAAATTATTTAGGTTTATGTAAAGAAATAAATAAATAAACAAATAATAAATGAGGGGTGAGTTATATATACTACAAGCATTCAAGCATATTTAAATTCTGGATCATATTTCTACAGCTATTTATATTTTTTCAATTCTAAAATCAGTTTCAGGTTGTACCAATAAGCTATATAGATTGATAATAAATAATAAATATCAACTGAGAAAAAACTATGAATAACTCATAAGAAGTTATATATTACCATGATCATAAAACTAAATATACATAATAACTAAATACTATGTTCTTCCGTCAGTTTTACGGAATTTCTTTTATTCTGAAATGTGTACGTTAATATATATATTGTATATATATATATATATATATATGTGTGTGTGTGTGTGTGTGTGTGTGTGTGTGTGTGTGTGTGTGTGTGTGTGTGTGTGTGTGTGTGTACATAAAGAGTCATACAACAGTAAATTCAATAAATATTCTATTTAATTTATATTGCATAAAAACTAAAAGAAATATTTTTATTTATTTATAAAAGATGAGTATATCTATGCCATTTTTTACTAAAATAATTTAATTAATTATGTTTTAATACAATAAGATTAAAAAAGACATTAATTAATGCGTTTTGTATGTGATGTAGGCAAAGAAAAAATTATATTATGACTTTTCTTTCTTTCTTCTTTTTCTTCTTTTCTTTTTCTTTTTCTTTTTTTTTTTTTCATTATTATTCATAAATACGGCCAACTGCTTCAAAATACATATATAAATTAAAAGCAATAATCTAAAAGATATCCACTTTAATAAATGTGATTATATAGCAAAATAAAAAAAAATAATAAATAATAAACTAGTAAAAAGATAAATAAATAAAAAACTCTTTTACTCAAAGATAAAATTTTATTTTTACCCTCTTTTAAATTTGATAAAGCCACTTGAAGTTACTCCTCTCTTAATATATTGAAAGCCAAGATTTATCCATATCGTGAAATAAATTTCCTTATTAATATTTTTAATTATTATTTTTTATTCATTTTTATGAATTAAATTTTATTTGCAATATTGAGATCATTAATTAAAAATTAAACCACATTTTTCATTTTTTCTTTGTCAGAAATGCACAAATAAAATTAAATTAGTTTTAAATACCTGTTAATTAGTAAACAAGAATTTGTTTCTGTAACCAAAGAAAAATATAATTAGCTCAATTTGAAATGAAAGCGCCTCAATTTTTGATAAATAAACTTTTAATGAATTAATTTAAAAATAAAATGTTTTTCTGCATTTTTCTGTCATTGAATAAATAAATAAATAAAAATGCACTATTTAAGTTATCTCAATTTTTTCCGATATATTAGAAATCAAAAGATGTTTGTTAGTTCAATTTGAAAAATCTTATATTTAGTAATTAGTTTTGACTCAGTAAATTAATCATGGAGTTAATTTCTTTTAATTACAATGATTGATATATTTTGTAAAAAAATTATTAAACGGTTGAAAATACAATTTACAATTTCGAACAAAAAGTAAAACATAATTTTACTATATGATTTCAAGGGTGCATTTATAATGAATTATATTATTTATACTGATATCATTAATCTAGATTTGTGTTCATAAATCGAAAGAAACCATAAACTAAATTATATAATGCATTATAAATGTACTAAAAACTTAACTAACATTACTTTTTATGATTTAGATTGACTTTATTGTTTATGTGTAGTAAAATTGCTTAAGTAAAGATGAAAGAACATTTTCCACAAAAATAAATGCTTCAATGCGTAACAAATCCATTTTACATATCAAATACACACACACACACATCATATATATATATATATATATATATATATATATATAGTTATTTAAAAAGAAAAGAAAGAAAGAGAGAAAAAAGATCAGTGTTGATGAAAATTAAATATTCTTTTCTGTCAAGATAATTTTACTGCGCATTTAAATTTTTATTTTTCATGTCACTTCCTCGCTGTTTCATCCCCCCCCCCCCCTCCACCGTTCACCAGCACGCATCTTTCTCTCTCTTAAAGAATTGAAATAAAACTGTAGAAACTGTCACTTTCTTTCTAATTAAAAATATTTCTTAATTTTAAGAAAATATTGCTTTCAAAATATTATATTTTAAAGAAATTTCCGAAGCAATGAATATGAAACAATCACTTATCATTTAAGAAATTCAATAAGAAATTTATCAAGAAATTACAGAATAAATATACTATGGAAAAATAAACAAATAAATAAAAATGAACTTCAGAAGATATTATCGAAACATTTTATAGATAAATATTTAAAACTGGGGAAAAGGGACAGTGACATGCTCTGTATAACATGGTAATCTAAGCATTTTTATTTTAATCAACATAAAGGGTTGCTGAAAAAACTTAATAAAATTAAGAAAAAAGAAACAAAATAAGAAAAAAATAAATGTCGGCTACGATTAAATTTAAAAGGAAAAGGGAAAAGATTATATACTAAGTTAAGATGGTTAACTTGAAAATATATTGGAAATATGTTTTTACATTTAAGAAAACTTTTTCTAGTAGTATTACTTAAAGGGTATTCCCCAGATTTAAATATTTGTTTTAACAGCTAAAAAGAAAAATGAAAAACTTTTATCATACAAAGTACAGAAAGTGTATAGAGTGAATTCTAAAAATTATTTAAATCATATAAAATAGAATGTATAAAGTTGTAATAAATTGTAATTTTAATTGTAAATGATAGGTAAATTCTAATTTTGTATTACATTTTAATAAGTATACTACTATATGCTTTTTTTCTTCTTCTTTTCTTTGTCATTTTTCCAGTATGCTTACATAATAACTGACGTGAACTCTGTAATAGATAGATAAATAAATAAAAATAAATAAACATTGTAAAAAGGTCGATTTATTTTTGAAAAAAAATCAAATTTCTTTGACATACATAAAAAACTTTTTACAACTTAGAAATAAAACATGATAATGGTAAATAAATATTTAAAATCCAATCACACACGCAAAAAAAAAAAAAAAAAAAAAAGTTATTCATTTTCTCTTATCTTAAATTTATTATCCGCCCTGACATCTTGTTTACAAAATTATTGATGATAAAAAAAAAAAAAAAAAAAAATGTGAGTTATTTACGTTCAAAATGAAATATATAATATACATATCAATTGATTGATCTTTTTTTTATATATATAAAAAGCTTGTACTAAAAAAAAAAAAAAAAGTGAGTGTTATTTACTTTATAAAATGTAATATATATATATATATATAAATATACAATTGATTTTTTTTTTAAATACATGAAAAGTTTTCTACAATTAAGGAATAAATAAATAAAATTCAATGCAGAAATTAAGAAACAATTTCATTTATCAGTTTTAAACCTTTCGTACAGTTTTTGAGAAGTAACCTTTCCCTTTTCTCTTCAAATATACATAACTTATATTAGAAAAATACATTCAATTTAACACATCTCTCTCTTTCAATTTCAGACGAACACGACGGAAAGAAAAATAACTTGAAAATAATATTTACAGCTATTTTATTTAATTTCATGGAGCAATAGATATAAATTATTGAAAGTAAAGTAAAAGATTTCTTGAGTTCTGAATTCATTTCAGTGAAAAATTGAATGAAATATTTATTAAAAAAGAAACCTTATCACTCAAGTATAGATTAGAATAAGAGTAATAAGTTTTGCAATATATATTTAGTTTTTTCATTGTTTCGTTTCTTTTTTTCATTTCTTAGTTTCATTTTTTACTCAAATGCATGAAAATTATATTTTAAATAAAATTTTGTTACATGACTATACCAGTTATAATTCATGAAATATTGTATGGATTCAATTTTGCATCATGATATAAAATACATAAAAAGGATTTCATATTATACATTTACTTATATGAAACACATAATCATATGAAAAAAACCTGAAATTATGCAAGAATTATAATTGTAAAATGTAATTTGTAAATGAAACAGAAAATTTAAACATATTCATTTTTAAGCGTTCAAAGAAAATGTTTATAGTTATTAATTTTTTAATTTCTGTAAGTATTTTACAGAATATATTATAGACCTATACTTTTTCTAGATTGCAATCTGATTTTTTTTTTTTTTATTGAAAAATTTGCTTAATATCTATGTGATTTCCATTACGAATTGTCCTTGATATTTTTACTTTAAAATTATCTTTATCGTTCGAATGTATAGGTTTTAGGATGCTCAGTTAAGGAGTTATAGTGATTATTAATATCAAGCATTAAAAAAAAAAAAAAAAAAAAAAAAAAAAAAAAGGTGTAAGCATTAGCTACATTACTCTGGTACAATATTATATTGTTTTCATAAGCACTTCGGTGTTCTAATAATTAAGATTATATACCTACAAGTTAAAATTTTTAACTGACACACACACGGAAAAAAAAGGAAAGAAAGGAAGGAAAGAAGAAAAGAAAGAAAGGAAAATTAAGAAAAGGGCTTTTCTATAAGATTAAAATTAACCAAGTTACTTAATTTCAATACCATATTATAAAATTTCAACAAATATGACACTGAAGAAATATCATGAATTTTGTTAGTCTCAATATATATAATACACACATAAAAATTATTGTAATTCAATTTAAAAGTTAGCATATATATAACCATTTTGATAGTAGAAGCAAAGAATGAGAACGAAGAATAGTTAATCAAACAATTCACCAAAGAGACATACACACGGCAGCAAAGCAACAAGATTTCCAAAATTTATTCAATTAACAAGTTCAACAATAGCGCTGACGCCAATCCACTGTACAACAATACATGATTATATATATTTGATTCATTTACAGTACCAATTATCTAAATTACTTACTAAAATGTTAACATTTGGTACCATAACACTAACACCAAATAGGAGTGAAAGTCTGTTAGAAAATTATAAGAACGTAAAATATTTTGCTATTTAGGCAATAAAAGAAATATTTTAATGAAAAAAAAAAAAAAAAAAAAATCTATGCCAGTACATCAAGTTTTTAGTAAAAAGAAACAACTAACATGAATGTAATTAATAATAATAATAATAATAATAATAATAAAAACGAGGATTAATAAAAAAAAAAAAAAGTGTCCAAAATAACTGTTACAAAATTGTAAAACCATAAAAAAAAAAAAAAAAAAATGCAGTTTTCACAAGTTTAGTAAGATGTTGCCCTACCATTTCTCTAAATAACTTAAAACACATGATTTGGCATCAAGTTAAATATTTCTTAAAGAAAATATTCATGAATATTTTCTTATTTCCCTATTAAGGCCACTTCTAATTCATTTGTTAAATGTTATTATTTCATATTTTCATATGCTTGCAAAGCCAAATAAATTATCTGGCTCAGCAAGCGTATGAAAGTAAGAAAGAAATAACCCCACAGTTTTTTTTTTTTTTTTTTTTTTTTCATGGCACTTAGGTCAGCAGTTGTAATTGAGATATAAAATATTCAATGCACAGATGTGTTCATTTAGATACAAAAGACACACAGTAAAAAAAAAAAAAAGAACTTTGAAATAACTTAGAATTATCATGGAGCGTTTTGAAATTTGACATTATTTTGTATTTATTTCCATAAGAAGCCTTTTCACAAAAAAAAAAAAAAAAAAAAAAGTATTATTTATTTAAAACCCGTTTTATCCATAAAAATGATAGATTTCAAGTCATTACTTGATTAGAAAAGCAATAGAATGTGAAACAACAACAATAAATAATAATAATAATTAAAAATAAAACAATAATTTGAAAGTCCCTTGACCCCCTGAATATTAAATTCGACAAAAGTAAAAAGATTTAACTCTAGTAATTGATTTAAAAAAATATATTGAATAAAACAAATTTCTGATAATTTACAAGTAAATTCACCTAAAATTTGTTGTTAAGAGCTGTAAAAAGTGAAGGAAAAAAGAAAAACTCATAAATTGCAAAAACACGCAATAATTGTTTAGGGTCAAAAGTCGATCTTTCATCTTGGCGGGGGAGGGGGGGGGGGGGAGAGATGGGGAAGATGCAAAAATGCTTAGCAAAAACTAAATACACTGTAGCAGCTTAGTATTGGGTTATTTAATAAATAATGTCGTTTTTTTTTTTTTTTTTTTTTTTTTCATGTTTTTCAAAATGAATTTATTTATATTAACAACAAACATTAATCAATGATATATTGACCATTTTGTTGGATGACCTTTTGCCATCTTTCGGTAAGTTGAAAAATTCCACGTTCGAAGAAGCCTTGGGTTTTAAAAGCGAAGGTTTTAAAAAACGACATTATTTATCGAACAACCCAATAAATCACCAAGAAGTAGATAAGCTATTAATGATACTTATTAAACAAACAACGGAAATATGTGGTTCGAATATCGTTAAAAAATCATGGATTTCTTTTCAAAAAATATATTTACTGATATTTTGTAAATACTAATATATATATATATATATATTTCAATTTTCCTTTTTAAATTGCTGTATATCATATATTGCCATATTTCATTTATTTATTTATTTTCTAATAATAATAATAATAATAATATTTTAGGCGACTAAATTATTGTCCAGGTAGTTGTGATTTTGGCGACATCCGTTAATGATTTGTTGGCAGATGACTTGGTATCGCCAAGTTGGCCGAAACCTTAGCTATAATTGTAACAAAATAATTTGTTTTTATTTTATTTTTACCGAAAAAATGAAAGAAAATCCCAAAAAGAACAGAATCAAAAGAAAAAAAAAAAGCTATCTAAACAAACCTGAGTTGTTCGAAAAAGATGTCAAACAGGTTCTATTTACTTTGACATTACGTCTATTTACATTGTATTTGTTGATTATCTTTTCTGTTACACAGTGATACATTTTATTTTCTTTTAAGAGGGGAAAAAAAAAGAAGACATTGCTGAATTTTAAAGAGTTTAAACTGTAGAGTATGTAATAATATTTTTAAACGACATTACTTATCTAATTTTCATTTTAAGTATGACAATATCGGTAAAACATACTACTCAAACTCAAATTAATTATTTTCAAAATACGTAGTATGTCGGCTAAAATAAAGCATTTTATAAAGAATATTTATATAATATACAATTTTCAATTACTAAAATAATAAATAACAAAAGTAAATGAAATATACAGAGAAAATCAAACACGAATGCTTAATTCGACGAAACGAAAAATAAAAATGTGACAATGATATCATTATTATTAATGTAAAAGAAGTTGAATTTAAATTATTCACATTATTATTATTATTATTATTATTATTTATTAATGAGATGTATTATAAAAGTAAAACAAAATATTTCTTTTTGATGTTATAATAATAATAATAATAATAGTAATAATAAATGTCTATTGTTAAAATAATAATAATAATAAATAAAAATAAAAAATAAATCTTAATTTACTTGGAGTTTACATCTATTTACATTGTACTTTTTCATTATTTTTTACCAATCTCTTTTAAATGAAAAACTAAATAAATAAAAAAAAAAACTGAATTTCGTAAAGTTACGTTTACAGAAAGTTTTAATCGTAGCATTATGTGAAAATGTCTGCAAAAAGATACTGTGATACAGTTTTGGATAGCATGACACATAAGACAACTCAATTTATTGAAATAAATATTTTCAATTTACAATGTAAGCTTCGTGGTAGTCTGAAACATTTGACAGTGTATTTGAAAATTAAAGCGTTATTCTAATGTGTAGGTACACTTTATTAGACAAAACAAAAGGAATTGTAAGGGAATTTAAAAACAAATCTTAAAAAAAAAAAAAAAACACCAAGGTGTAATTGGATATACATTTATAAATTAATTGGATAGCGTCACTCAAAAATTTATATCATTATTTTAGAGATCCATATTTGAAACTTATATAGCCATAACGTATAGTGCTTAGTCACAAACTTTGAACTCATTAAGAGGTTTTTGTATTGACTTATTTATCAACTAAATGGAGTATAAATACTAAAAATAAATTACGTTAGTTAGTTACAATAAAGGTATGTAATACATATTTGGAAAAAAGTGACAATGCTAAATTTTACATTTTCATAACGAAATTTTAAAGAGTAAATTCTGTTACTTTAACCACTGTTCTTAAGCGTGAATTCTTTATGTAACATTTATATGTAATCTTATAATGTCTGTAAAAAAAGTAAGCATATCTGTAATTCGTCATTAAAAAAATATATATATTTGCAATATTTTTAGAAATAATGAATAAACTAGTATGTTGTAGCCATTGCAAGACTTTCTTTTATATTTTCATATATGAATTCATGTAGTACAAATTATTTATTAAAATTATTTTCTATAATGAATACAGGCGATTTTCATCTCAGAAAAGTATAACACTAGATGTCTAAAGAAAGTCAATTTTGAGCTCTATAGACTACGTCTTGGAAAAGGCATTTTTGATTTGGAAAATGGATTTTTGTTTTTTATTTATTGGCACAAGATGGATTATCCTAGGAAAAGATATTATTTTGTAAATTATCATGTTGAAAATTTACATCCGCAGGGGGAAAGCAATGCTCCTGTGTATATATATATATCATCTACTGAGCACCATGTTAATCAATATTACTTACAAACTTTGAATAAACACCATAAAATGCAATAAACTCGCAACAATTGTTTCGGGTCGAAAAAACACACGACCCTCGCTTTGACTGCAGCACTCGCCTGATGAAGGGTCGTGTGTTTTTTTCGACCCGAAACAATTGTTGCGAGTTTATTGCATTTTATGGTGTTTATTCAAAGTTTGTAAGTAATGTTTTTTACAACGCCAGTTTTGTGGTGCTTTTTTATTAAACCATGATAATCAGCATCATTTTCAATCAAATGTAAGCTTTTATTGAATTTCTTCCATTGGTTTGTGAAATACAACGTCCACATACTTTTAGGAAAACGCACACACCTGACATACATTTTATAAAAATGGTGGAATTGTGCAAATCCATCGAAAACCGAAGGTCGAAAATGTTGACGAATCAAATAATTTCTTCTTGTATATATATAGAGAAGAATGTAAAAATATACAATCTCTAATATCAAGCATTTTTCAAGAGATATTTGTGTGGTGTATATTTTTCATACATTTATTTATTTATTTAATTTCATAATAAAACAGCATGTAAAATGCAATGATTAAGCGATAGTTTAAAAAAAGGGAGAATATTAAATTTAATTAACGCTGAAACTAAATTCATACTGTACCATATTATCACAAGCATAAAAACACTCATTGCGTAGGATATATAATTATAAAAAGCATAGCAAAATACTTCCTTTCAATTTTATTTTAACAAAAGAATAAATAGAAAATGTGAAAAATATAATAAAATTAAATAAAACTCTACTCTTTGAAAAAGAAGTCAAGCAGGTTTGATTTACTTTGAATTTATGTCTTACATTATTCTTTTAAGCTATTTTCTATGTAACTGAGAAATGTGTGTTATAACATAATGAAATTTTAAACAGTCAAAATAAACATGCAGTTAAAATAAATGCGTATCTTTTTTTTCCCTACAGGTAAAATATATACTGTAAATATAAGTTTTCTCATTTTAACTGAATTCGATTTAGGTGGGCCACCGCCTACGAAGTTAGATGATTTCATTAACTTAAAAATAACTTAATACCATAATTAAATTTTAAAGAATTAAAATAAATCTGCAATTAAATTTAAATCTGTATCATCTACGAGGAAAATGAGAAATTGTTGCGAAGTAAAATTATAAGTTTTATTATTTTGATTCAATTCAATTTATTGTTGAGCCATCGCCCACGAAGTTTAATTATTTTAAGGAAAATGATATTGCAATGGTGTCATATTCATGTGATTTCATTATTGGTATGCTCATATTTAAGAAATGAAAATCAATTATTTTTGATGGTGTATTCATACTCTAAATTTTCCACGTAATACTAAATTTAATTATTTCACTTTGCAGAAAAATGATAGTGTGTGTGATAGGGTTATACTGCATTTAAATAAAAAATTGTATATGAAATGGAAAGTTTAAAAATGAAATTCAATTACTATATAAATAAGTATATGTATGTTACAATATTATGCTATTTATTGCAATGAATTTATACGCATAATCACGGAATTTAAATCGTTGTTGTAGGTCAAAGTTATCACAAATGCATTGTTAGCTTAATTTTGTTTCGACAAGAACAGTCTTTTGTCGTACTTATATAGGTCAATTATAATAAATGGAAAGTTTGTGAAAGTAATAGTAATGATATTAAACTTATAATGAATTTTTCAAAAGGCATGAAGAATTGGTATGAATGAGAAATTAAAAACAATGCTGTAGGTCTAATTCTAATGAATAATAAATTTTATTTATTTAGTTTCGAAATGCGATACTTACATGCACTGTATAGATAAGGTAGAGAATAAAAATTTATGTCTAACATAAACTGCTTTCGCTAACCAAAAAAAAAATCTTATTTTTAAAAATTACTTTTTTTTGTAAATTGCATATAGGTAATTGCACATAGGCATATACCTGAACCAGCAGGGGACACTTTAAGGACATTACCTAGTTTTTTTTTTTGTGCGTGTGTGTAATGATCTTAATTTTAGAGGCTATACATGACTGTACTGCGAAAAATGCAAATTCAATCATTTTTGTACTCTAATATTCTAGAGAGCTTCATATGCGCCAGTCATGTACACACATTTCCTGTTTCAATAGTGACGCCATCGTTTATTTTATAAAAATATGAAATAAAATACAAACAAATTGCACATATGAATTTTAGTAACAAAAGAAATATTTCGTATCATTAATGTGTTCAGAGAATGAAAAAATATATAAACTTGTACAAACTTCAATATATTTACCTAAAATTCATATATAATAAAATTCATACAATTGAAATTTAATAATTAAAATAACGAAACATTTTATTTAAAATGAGTCGTTATTGTAAATAACATTTTAATAAATAAATATCAAGGCTAGCTAGTCTTTTTTTTTTTTTTTTCAAACATTCACTTGATTTCTGTGAGTTGTTTTTAAAAAATGCAAATTTCTACTAATACCTATTATGAATTTATATTGAAACTTTCTAATTAAATTTTGAATAATATGTATTATTTATATTCTGAATTTGTGAGAATACTAAGATGTTTCCTCTACTGAATCTGTCCTTAAAAGTCAAATGAGCTAGTAGTGAATACAGGACAGTCTTAATATACTGAATTGCCCTGGGCTAGATAGTTTAGGCGCCATTTGTATAAATTGTTAAAATTTAAAGTATTTGAAAGTTAAATTAAATTTAAAGTTTACACTTAATTTAATTCAAATTTAAATATCAGTTTAAATAAAGTTAAAATCTTAAATATTTATGCAATTAATTTTCACATTTGGATTGAAAAATTAGAAAGTTTAAAAATTTCATTATTGTCGTTTAGCATATTTTAAGTATTTATTAAAAAAATAAATAAATAAGTAAATAAATAAAATAAAATAGAAAAAATATATAAATGCACAAATAATTAGTAATTATCGTTGTTTTATAATTACCAGAATCCCTAGTTTTATTATAGTTAAAAGCGTTTTAATTACATTTTACCTGATTTAGATTTCTAATGAAGTGTGTAAAAAAACCAATACTTTCAAAATCAATTTTTACTTTTTGTAATAAAGCTGTATGTTTTATTCAGAGTTATTAAAATATCTTTCCAGAATGTTATTATTAAAGTAATCTTTAATATATTTAAATGCACAATTAAACCACTTGCATTTACATGGCAGTTTTTTTTCTTTTGTGTATGTGTATGTGTGCGGCAATATCTTTTACATAATTAGGCACAACAAATTACTATACTGACACACAGACAGGGTCAGAACTTGCTGACCACCAAGCGGCAATTGATTTTTAAGGAGTATTACAGTAATTTCATTGTTGAAACTGTGAAAAAACGTCTTCCTTGACTATCTGTGGCCCTAGAGCTGCAACACCATTAGTTTAATATATAAAATTGGCCTGCGTTGACAAGGCTATCACTACTGGTTATAATGATATTTTATGGTACCACTAATAGTCACACGTAAAGATTTGTATGTTAATACAAAATTTAAAAAATATCAGTTAAAAATAAGCAGAGAGAAAGCAAACAAAATATTTTCGTATTCAAAACTTAAAAAAAAAAAAAAAAAAAAAAAAAAAAAAGATATGAGAAAGTGCAATTTTTTTCAACTAAACTAGTCTTATTCTAAAATGGATAGCTGAAAATGTGTTGTTCTTCAATACATCCATAATAAAGTACTGTAACACCAACACTGAACTTTCCTCAAAAACCATGCACAAATTATGCCTGGTACTATATACTAGTCACACTAGTTTTGTATTTTAATGGCTAAATATATATCCTACAAGAGGATTTCAAATATATGAAGAAGATTAAAAAAAAAAAAAAAAAAAAAAAAAAAAAACATTTAAGTACATAAAAAAATATTTGTGATGTTTAATGTGATATTTTTCTTTTCTTTTCCTTTTTTTTTTTTTTTTTTAATGGTATCAGGTGTACTAGAAAAAGGGTACTTAATTCTAATAAATAGAAAATTTTAGATAGAATTATCTGTAAAAATATTTTAAATAATTTTAAAATGAGGATAGATATTTTTTTAACGCTGTTTCCCTGATACCTTTAATATCCTCATTTAGGATACATTATTGATCTGTAAAAGACCAAACTTGCCTCATTTAAAAAGTATTGTAGATATGATGAATATTAGCCTAAATATGTGCAGTTTACATAAACAGTTTTATAAAACATCATTTTATTTATTTATTTTATTATTATTTTTTTAAAGTGATTTTTAGCGTTTAGTAAAAGAAAATATAATAAAATTTATTTATTTATTTATTTATTTTTAATCTTAAGTGTATTTGTTGCTGATAAAAAATATAGCAAATTTTATTTAGATAGAGATATTTGATTATTATTATTTTCTTTATATAGTTATAAGGCTTTATCTCTGCAGTTTGATTTAAAACTCAATTATTGCAAAAATATTTCTCTTCATTTTTAAAGATAGTTTTATTAACTACATGTAATATTCTAATATCATATTGAAATATAGTTTTTCATTCAACAGTACTTTATATTTTTTTTTTGTCTGAATTTTATATTGAAAATAAAACTTCTACTAGAACTACTTCTACTACAAAATTTACAGATTCATAACAAGCAAAAGTGAGGGTAACCTCTGTAAATTGTTGTATATTTAAGCAATTTTTAAAGAAAGTTTTACTTTATTTGAAACTTATATACTACATTTAAAAAGTCGATGACAATCCTTTGTTTTCGTGAAATGATTCATGCTTCTATTCTGCCAATTTCTGCATAAAATATCCTTCAGATTTCAAAATATTATCGCTAGGAAAGATCCCTCTTCTACACACACACACCACTCAGGCCTAGGACACTCATGTAGTCAATTTGTCTTAACTTCGAACACCACAACTTTACCTTTAGTAACATCGGGACATTAGTCACGATGTATTTCATGAATTGGGGATATAATTAATCAGAAGGTAGTACACACATCCCACTCATGCCTAGGGCACTCATGTAGTCAATTTGTCTTAACTTCGAACACCACAACTTTACCTTTAGTAACATCGGGACATTAGTCACGATGTATTTCATGAATTGGGGATATAATTAATCAGAAGGTAGTACACACATCCCACTCATGCCTAGGGCACTCATGTAGTCAATTTGTCTTAACTTCGAACACCACAACTTTACCTTTAGTAACATCGGGACATTAGTCACGATGTATTTCATGAATTGGGGATATAATTAATCAGAAGGTAGTACACACATCCCACTCATGCCTAGGGCACTCATGTAGTCAATTTGTCTTAACTTCGAACACCACAACTTTACCTTTAGTAACATCGGGACATTAGTCACGATGTATTTCATGAATTGGGGATATAATTAATCAGAAGGTAGTACACACATCCCACTCATGCCTAGGGCACTCATGTAGTCAATTTGTCTTAACTTCGAACACCACAACTTTATCTTTAGTAACATCGGGACATTAGTCACGATGTATTTCATGAATTGGGGATATAATTAATCAGAAGGTAGTACACACATCCCACTCATGCCTAGGGCACTCATGTAGTCAATTTGTCTTAACTTCGAACACCACAACTTTACCTTTAGTAACATCGGGACATTAGTCACGATGTATTTCATGAATTGGGGATATAATTAATCAGAAGGTAGTACACACATCCCACTCATGCCTAGGGCACTCATGTAGTCAATTTGTCTTAACTTCGAACACCACAACTTTACCTTTAGTAACATCGGGACATTAGTCACGATGTATTTCATGAATTGGGGATATAATTAATCAGAAGGTAGTACACACATCCCACTCATGCCTAGGGCACTCATGTAGTCAATTTGTCTTAACTTCGAACACCACAACTTTACCTTTAGTAACATCGGGACATTAGTCACGATGTATTTCATGAATTGGGGATATAATTAATCAGAAGGTAGTACACACATCCCACTCATGCCTAGGGCACTCATGTAGTCAATTTGTCTTTGCTTCTAACACCACAACTTTACCTTTTGTAACATCGGGACATTAATCTCGATGTATTTCATAAATTGGTGATATAACTAATCAGAAGGTAGTACACACATCCCACTCAGGCCTAGGACACTCATGTAGTCAAAATTTGTCTTAACTTTTAACACCGCATCTTTACCTTTTGTAACATCGGGACATTAGTATCGATGTATTTCATAAATTGGTGATATAACTAATCAGAAGGTAGTACACACATCCCACTCAGGCCTAGGACACTCATGTAGTCAAAATTTGTCTTAACTTCTAACACCACATCTTTACCTTTTGTAACATCGGGACATTAGTCACGATGTATTTAATAAATTGATGATATAACTAATCAGAAGGTAGTAATGTGAGCTAATAAAAAAGTGTTGCTTAATATAATCATAATATAATTATCATATCACTAATATAACCTAATATAATTCATCATATGGTGTTGTTATAAGAATTGCAGAAATTAATAGCGGATTCAAATTAAAGAAGAGAATAAATTCAATTTAGATTAATTGATAAATGTCAAATAAATTAAATGTTTTATTTATTCATTTATTTATTTATTTATTTATTTATTTATTTAATTACTATTCAAGTTTTCAAGAAATTTAATTTTCTTTTCACCTGGGGTGAAAGAGGTTATTGCCAGAGGTTATTCAGGCACCAATATTTTTATTTAGAAAAATTGAGTGTATTTTTACACTAATTTCTTTCGATTAAATAGGATACAGATTATTGTTAAAAAAATTTCGGTGGAAGAGTTCCGTCAAAAGACGGAAAAATTTCACCCTGCTTTTCTCTATAATAATTCCAGACATTTGGATTTTTTGTGGCATTTAATCGTATATTATTCTTTATTTTACTGCGTTTTAAATTTTAAAAAAGGTTCATCATTTTTAATATATATATATATATATATATTAATGACTGGGGATGAGAAAAAAATTACACATCTTCGACATATTAAATAAATTACACGAATATGTATCATAGTAGTGACAGTATTAGTATGTATTTCTTGGATATTTTTAACGTTTGTAGGGAAAAAAAATTTCCATGGAATTTCATGCTTGCTTCTTTTTTTTCTTCACCTTTTTTTAAAGTAATTTTTTCACTATTTCATGGAAAAATGCATGTTTGAATGAAATGTTAAATTTTCGAATGACGAGGTGGATTATTGCTCCAACTGATCATTCTGCACTGATGATAGCACACTTTATGCTGCCAAAACTGCAGTTTGTGCTTAATATTGTTACACTGGCGTTTTCAACGTTATCTAAAGATTTACGTTCCTATTCCACACTAAGTCTGGTTATATTAATAACCTTTGCTTAATAAATGCAAATATTTTTCACAGCATGTTACTAAATTAAAAATAACTGCATTTATTTTGAATTTTTGAAAATCCTGATACCTTCTTTGACAAAAAGTCACTCCCATGCTTTGTTTACGTAAAAACAATGTTCAAAATACAAATCGTGTCAAGAGTATGCGCAAACCGTTCATCTGAGCTATTGAAACTTTCTCTTTGTATATATATATATATGTTCAGAGGTCTTAAATCTGTTGCTCGGTTTTTACTAAGTTTAAAAAAATATTAATATATATATATATAATATATATATATATATATATATATATACAAATGAATAAATATAAAATAAATATACTTCCTTAATTTATTTATTTTGATTTACATTTATTTTGCTGGTCTAGTGACGTAGTTTTACGGAGTTGCCCTCTGGAACTCCAGGGGAATGAACGTTTTCGCTGTCCTTATATACGTACAGAACAAAGAAATATGCTTTGGATCAATCGAAACAAAAGTCATTTTAACTATAAAATTCAAACTTTTGAAATAATTACAAAATGCTTTTATTTTTTTCTTGCATCTTTCAAGTTTCCATAGTTCCAAAAGTGATGTTAATCAACTAAAGAATTATTCAATTCTTGGAGATATGAGGATAAATCAATAAATTAATAAACTCTAAACTTCTTACCTTACATCTCATAGAACCTTCGCTTATAAATAGATTTTTAAAAAATGTTAATTACAACAAAATTATTTGCACTTTTTAAATGCATTTATTTATTTTTACGTTACAGTAGTACGTTTTAAGATAGAATAACTGAAATGTAAAATTAAATTACGATATCTTGCGACATAATCTTTATTTAATAAATGTCAAATTGATTTCGCACAAGAGCATATTACTAAATTAAAAATAACTGCATTTATTTTGAATTTTTGAGAGGATTATTAGTGCTTACTAAACGTCCAATATGTTTGTCAAAACAAAACAATAAATGTCAAAATTTTAACATTATCAAATTAAAGCTGTAGTCCTCGGGAAAGTAGAAATTAATATTTCATTTATTTTTTCTTCTCTTTTTAATTTCATCTAAAACAACCCGTGAAAGCAATTAAGTGCCTGAAAGAAAGACTTAAGTCAAAATATTTGCTTATGTAATCACATTAAATAGAGTCCCATCATCGATTAGTTTTAACTGAAATACTCATCAATGCGCCGCGTTCGTGTGAATTATCTTGTCACGCGCGATAAGATTACTTTTTAGCATGAAATTATTTAGCAAGTTTTTTTTTTAAACAAATTTTAATCACTGATTATAAGTGTTTAAGTGCATTTACATTCATGGTATTGTCATTGATCATGTATTTTATTTTATAATAATAATATTTATTTTATAATAATTATAGTTTATAATATTAATACCTATATGTTTTTATATACAAACCTACAGTTGTAATTTTGAATTATGAAAATTTTTAATATTTAAATATATTTGCTTATGTAATCACATTAAGTAAAATCCCATCATCTATTAGTTTTAACTGAAATAATCACCAATGCGCCAGGTTAATGTGCATTATTGTATCACGCTCTATAAGTTTACGTTTAGCAAGAAAATTAAAAAAAAAAAATAATAATTTTTAATCACTGATTTTAAGTATTTAAGCGTATTTACATTCATAGTACTGTTATTGATTATGTATTTTAGTTTCACAAAATCTATATGTTTTTATCCATACAAACACAGAGCTGTAATTTTTAATTTTGAAATTTTTTAATATTTTAAAGTATTTGCTTATGTAATCACATTAAATAGAATACCATCATTGATTACATTTAATTGAAATACCCATCAATGCAGTTCTTCTATGAATTATCTATTCACGCTCAATAAGATTACACTTGATAGAAAAATAATTTACAACCTTTATTTAAGAAATTAAATTTTAATCATTGACAAATATGTGTTTAAACTTTATTTATGCACATAGTATTGTTATTGATATCTATTTTATTTTCAGGAAATCTATGTTTTTATCTGCGAACATATGGTTGTAATTTTTAATTAAGAAAATTCACATTAAAATATTTTTTATATAATCACATTAAATAGAGTCCCATCATCCATTTGTTTAAACTGAAATACTTGTCATGATATTATTTTTTTAGAAGGAAGTTTTTTATGATATTTCTTAGAAAAATGATTTTAATTCCTAACAACACGTTTAAGTGTTATTCACACACATAGTATTGCTAATTATTGGCTGCATATATGTTACATATGTTATGTTACGCTTCATTTTTAAATTTATTAGGTTTCTCTTAATTATCAAAGGTATCTGAATAATAAATTACTTTTTTTAATTTAACTGTTTATATTAACTAATCAGTGGCGTGAGTGGGTTTAATCTGTCATTATAGCGTGAGTATTTAAATACGTCTTTATTAATTTACTAATCTAATTTACTTTACTTTACTTTATTTATTTAAAATTTTAGGTGAAATGAACATTAACAATATATATCTTATATGCTAAGTTTTATTATGTGTTCCATTTACGTTTTACATTTTCAACTACAAAAAGTATATATATATATACATATATATATATATATATATATATATATATATATATATATATATAAATTAATTAATTAATTAAAAATTGCCAAACAAGGGCACACCAAAAAATAACAGAAAATGCAGAATTTTACATACAAGTTCTTCATGTGATACTTGGTTTCATATAATGCAATGTTTGAAAATGTTTTCAATACATATGTACATATATATATTATTTTCAGAAAGTCTATGCGTCTTTATCTGAAATATACAGATGTAAATTTTTATTTTGAAAAATTTTAGTATATTAAAATATATATACTTATGTAATCATAATAAAAAGAATCTCATCATCAATTAGTTTTAACTGCATGCAATACACACACGGTATTGTTATTGCTTATATACTTTCTGTTTGTCAAATTATGCGTTTCTCTATAAACATTTTTTTTTTTTTTTTTCCAATTTTGTTTCAGTATTTAATTGTTTCCGTATTTAAAGTTTAAGTAGAAAATTAAACAAAATTATTTATAAATTTAGAGCGTTTAAGAGCTTTAAATGACTTAATTTGAAAATGTCTAATGGAATATTTGTAGTTCTCATAAAGCTGTCATCGATTGTTTTTAATTTAATTTATAATAAATTTTAATTATCAATTAATGTTGTTTTAACTTTAATTGATGTTGAAGGAGATGGATTTCTTAATAAATATATTTTTTATCGGTAAAATTTAAATGCTATTTATTAGTGCTGAATGTATTGCATAATTCAATTTATTTTATTTTATTTATTTATTTATTTATTTATTTTTTTCCTTAAGCAATATCTGAAGAAAGCATTTTATTATTATTATAATTATTATTAATATTATTATTATTACAATTAATTAATACTTTGTAAGTTTTAATTTTTTTTTTTTTTTAATATAAACTTGAGTATAAAATTAATCTGAATGTTTTAAAGTAATTTCAAAATAATAAAATGGCTCAAATAAATAAATAAATAAATAAATAAGTAAATATTAGTCTCTCATCCGTCCATTACATTAGAATAAGAATTCGCTATTTCCCTCGGCGCGATCCATAGCTTAAAAATTTTCTCAATTTTCAAAGAAAAAATCTTTATAATAATAATAATAATAATAATAATAATAATAATAATATAAAAGTTTGAAAGTATTGCATTAATGGATTTAAAATTTGTCACTCTTCGTATCTAACTTCAGGATTATCACTTTGCAGGCTTTATTCTAAATTCAAAACATAAATTATTATTATTATTAAATTTCATTCACTCATAACATTTATTTAGGAAAAAAGACGTAAAACAAAAAACAAAGCATAAGCTTTACTTTAAATTAATATTAAATCTAACATTCTCGTGCCTTGGAATATAAAACAGTTGAAAAACTTATGATTTTGCCAAAATTCACATTTAAAGAAGCTACGTAGTCTAGAAGGTGCGTTTCATAAATGGAGTTCTAAATTGAAAAGACAAAAGCCATTCTGTAAAATACTTTGGGTTGTTAAAATGCCTTTCGTTTTCTCGTTTTTCCCACTTAAAGTATGTTTTAATGGTTTAAATATACGTAACGTACCTTTTCAAAGAAGTACATAAATAAATAAAAATAAAATAAAATAAAAGAGGAAAATAGTGTTTTTTTTTATTATTTATTTTATTTTATTTTGTAACTCGAGGAAAAATGTCTAACATTTTACAATTAGGAAAACAGTTTTTTTTTTTTTTTTTTTTTTTTTTTTTTTTAAGGTATACCTATTTCTTCAGCAGTCATTAAATATCTGCATATACGATTTTGTTTTAACACAGTGCTATAAAATGAGGCTTATTTAATAAATAAAATAAAATAACTGTCTTTGAAATGATTATTTTTTTTTTTCTTTTCCTTTTTTTTCTTTTTCTTTTTTTCTTCTTCTTTTTTTTAAGTAGTTTCTTATTATACTCAATTAGTGTTTGAAAAATGTAACTTAATATTTAAGTTATAGAAAGGTAAAAAAGAATTATGACTCACAGGACAGTATTGAACAAGCCAGTATAAATAAAAATAAATCTACTCGTCTCCCAACCAGAAATTAGAAAATGGTTTTTACACATGAATATACAATTCCAAGTAAAGAATGATTTCGCATTTATACACACACACACATATATATATATATATATATATATATATATATATATATATATATATATATATATATATGTATATATATGTACATAAAAAGTATTTTACAATTTGTAATCTTTTATTAAAAAAAAAAAAAAAAAAAAATGTATAGCAGAAACAGAATATTCAAACGATTAGTTTAGAGTTTAGATACAGTAAAAGATCAATTTAAAACTGCAAACCGTTAGATTCACACTTCCTTCCTTCAAATGCTATCCTATGGGATTTTTGCTGCTTTGCATTATAAGAGCATCTCATTCAAAAATAAAATTTTTCGACTTCTTCTTCTTTTTTTTTTTTTTTTCTTCTTTTTAAATTGCAGTCTTTTATCATGTTTTTAGATTCGTGAGAATAAAAGAAAAAAAAAAAAAAAAAAAGAGAAGGAATATTATTTTTTAAATTACCAATTTGTTGTATTCTTCATGACACAACTGCATACATATCTGCATAAAATATTCAAACATAAAAGTATTATTTTATCGGAATAACATTGCGTAACTTAGTGGACTAATAGTAACAAGATAGACATTCAATAACAGTATGGATAAACACTATTCACTTTGGGTTTTCCCGTTTTGTTTACTTACTTTAAGCTTAACATTTAGTTTAATATTATACGTATTATCCTATACAGCATAAAATTATTATTAACCAGAACCTTAATTATGGCTAATACCCTATGTCCACTATATCTTATTAACACATTGTCTTAAATAAGATATAGTGGACATTGAATAAATATACTGGCTTTAATATTTTATAATATATATATATATATATATATATATATATATATATAAAGATGAGAACAGTATAGATCATGATAAAATATAACATTCAAGAGATACGCTGTTATATATATATATATATATATAAGTTTGGATATATCGATATAATTATCTTAAGCAGATTAATTAGTTGTGCTTACAGGAAATATTTCGATAATTTAAATTTTAGAATGTCAGTTTGGATTTAAGGTATAATTTTACGATCAATTTTGTAAACATTAAGGCTCATTACATCTACAGCTTAAAGTAAGTAAAAAGCCACTAAACATTCATCACATACACACATTAATTACGTATGTAAATAAGCCACCAAACATTAGTGGTGTGTGTACATTTGTAAGTAAACCACTAAAATATCTATAGCTGAACCAGGATTCAAACCCAGGTTAAGCTACAGATTTTACAGTGTTACTATAGCATTACGTATTTCCCCTTATAGAACAAAATTAAACTTATGTTTCGTTGAATAATAATAGTGGCTATTTCAATTTAAATAATTCGAAAAGTTTATTGCTTTGCCGTTTTCTCCGCAAATTTTAAAATGGTATTTAAAGTTTTATTCGTAAAAGAGGCTGATAAACCAGCATAAATATTTCTTAACGCTTAAAAATGTGTAAAACACTTACATGTCTATAAATTACTTTGAACTGCATCAGATAATTTTTATTGCCTCATTACATTGGATTTTAGTCATCATAACGTTTTCAGACGGGAAAAATAACATCAGTCGTTTTCTCTTTTTTTTTAAAAATAAAAAAGCAAATGTAAGTTTTAACCTAATAAAAAAAGCCTTCCTTTTTCAGGATTGCGCCATAAATCGTCAGATAAATGATTATAAAATTGAGGTTAAATAGAGCCGAACATCTTCTCTATATCTTTATAAGGTTGTTACAACGCTGTAAAAATGGAAAGTTTATGATCACTTGCAAAAAAGCGCGGAAAAGCAAATGTTTTCGTTCGAGCTGTTGTTTTAACAGATTACATTTCACGGTTTTTGACTGAAATGTAATCAGATGGCTCTTTATCTGCGATGATTGCAGCTATCCTCTCGCATAAAGAAAATTTAGAAAGAGTAATTTTTTTTTTCTGATATATCTTTATAATGGGCATAAAAGTCAAAATATTATACCTGAAATTGTCGCTCACTAAGTTGTTTGTGCGACGGGAATGGCATGAAATGTGGATGTTTAAGGATATAAAGAGAGTTGTAAAAATGCATATTAAAATGAATAGGTATTTCGTAATGATTAAAGTGTTTTTAAGTTAGTAGAGAAAAAAAGCGCTTTTGATTTTAAAAGGAAAAGATTTAACCACGAACTTAACCACTTTGCAAGTTAGATGGGATAATAATAATAATAAATATATATATAAATAAATAAAAATGAAATTTCTAGAAATTTCTAGGTATCAATAAGTTATTGCTTTTACTGGTATTTAAAAATAAAAGTATGCGCATAGTAAATTCCGAATATTTTTTGTAACATATATGTGTAATCCTCCGACAAATATGCACATTGAAGAATATTTAATTATATTAAAAAAAATTTCGACATAATATGTTTAAAAACCATTTTAAGACACAAATATTTGTATTACAATTACGTTTTACGGATATTGAACTTTGAGACAGATTGCTTGTGTTTCTTTTGTCTTATTATACATACACACATGTATGTGTGTATGTGTGTGTGCGCGCGCGTGCACATTTTATGGAGAAAAGAGCGGCTAACATTCTGTCTGTGAATTCAAATAAATAAAAAGAAATGCTCATTAGGATGCAGAAATGCAATGTTGAATAAAGTGGTTTCAAATTTTACACATGACTTGTTTTAATAATGATAAGAACATTTAAACAAACATTGTTTTTCTAAGAAAGCAAATAATTTGCTTGTATGTACTTAGCACTAAAAAAAGTTGTTAATCATTATAACTATGAATGTGACATATGATGTTCTTATTCATGGAGAAACTAATATGTGAAGGCATGAATACGTTGTTTTCCTCAGTAAGTTATATAACATATTTAATAATAGATGTTCTTTTCTAATATTGTACAGTCAATTTATTAAAAGAAGTTTGACTTACCTGGGTTATCACAGGTAATGATGTATGCCATTTCTTGAAGAAAATCTCGTAACGCAATCATCAGATTGTACGCTTAAAAATGCAGTATGAATAACTTCTGGTTTAAAACCACAACAACTTGTTTTGCTGTAATTAAAGGGGATTAATATTTGTTTAATAATTTAAATATTAACTGCATGATAAAGGACTGCCTAGAATTTCACCTTTTAAAATTTATTTAATATTATTATTATAGATTTCTTAGGCACAAAATACGATTAAAATGGAACGTCAGTTCCGAATAACAAAAATTACATGATTGATAAAAATATTACAATGTACTTGTTGAGAGACGCGACATATCGTCACGTGATACGGCAGGTGCACAAAAACAATCAGTTGGCGGGAAGCAAAAAACAAAAAGAGAAAGTTAATAAAAGAAAGTTCTGAGATTAAATATCACAACACCCCCTCTTAAGCTCAGAAATTTTTCAATTGTTCATTAATGCATTTCTATGTCTATTAAAATCAGTTTTTGGTAGAGCTTTTGTGAGGGTATCGGCGCTCATTTCTTTGGTAGGTTTGTATTGAAGCTTTATTAGGCCTTCTTGTATTAAGTTTCGCAGAAGATGATATCTCAGCTGTAAGTGTTTTGTTTTGGACTGGAATTTTTCATTTTCAGCAATCTTGATGGTAGATTGGTTGTCCTGGTACAACACTATAGGACATTCTTGCGGCAAATTTAAATCATCCAGTAGTTTGTTGAGCCACTGTATTTCAAGTGCAGCACTCGCAGCTGCGACGTACTCAGCCTCTGCTGAAGACATGGACACACAGGACTGTTTCTTCGAAGTCCAAAATATTGGATTTTTTCCTATCTTAAATAAATTTCCAGATATAGACTTTCTATCACTTGGATCATTGGCCCAATCCGAATCCGAATATGCTCTAAGAACAGGTTCACCAGAGTTACAAAGTTTTAATTTAATATCTTGGGTATTTTTCAAATATCTAATAACCCTTTTAACTGCCTCCCAGTCTTTCGCTCTAGGATTTTCGTTTCTACGGCTTAAGATGCCAACGGCAACACTTATATCAGGTCGCGATACTGTAGAAATGTAAAGTAACGCGCCTATAGCCTCACAAAAGCTCTACCAAAAACTGATTTTAATAGACATAGAAATGCATTAATGAACAATTGAAAAATTTCTGAGCTTAAGAGGGGGTGTTGTGATATTTAATCTCAGAACTTTCTTTTATTAACTTTCTCTTTTTGTTTTTTGCTTCCCGCCAACTGATTGTTTTTGTGCACCTGCCGTATCACGTGACGATATGTCGCGTCTCTCTACAAGTACATTGTAATATTTTTATCAATCATGTAATTTTTGTTATTCGGAACTGACGTTCCATTTTAATCGTATTTTGTGCCTAAGAAATCTATAATAATAATATTAAATAAATTTTAAAAGGTGAAATTCTAGGCAGTCCTTTATCATGCCTTAAATTCAAATTTTTATATAGTGACATGGTCAAGAAACTTCTTAGAGTGGTATGCGATGCAACTGGTGCAAAAGTTTCGTCATAGTCCACCCCGTATTTTTGAGAAAAACCCTTGGCAACAAGCCTGGCTTTATATTTCTCGACTTGTTATGAGAACGTCATACGAAGGAGGGAGTGAGCATAGCATTAATGCAGCTAGGTGCGATTCGTCTATGACTTCACCTATAGCAGTGAGTCTGTCGCGTGTTTTATATATATCAGCTATATGTTGGTTTACATCACCACCTTCCATTAATTTTATGGAATAAAGTTTCCTAAGTAAGAAAAGCTTGCTGGTAAGGGATGATCTTTCGTGGACTTGGCGCAGAGCATTCCAGCACTCTCGTGCTGTATCTAGATTCATAACGTACACAATCTGTTCGTTATCAATAAGTAGATTTATAATGGCTCTGGCCTTTCTATTTTTTGAACGCCACTGATCGGTTATTGGGTTGGGAGGATCGTCAGTAATGACTGTAAAAAGATCCTCTTTTTGCAAGTACATCTCGATACGAAACTTCCACACATTATAATTTGTGGAGTTCAGCGTACGATTTTTACGTTCTGCCACGCCGTTCTGAGCACTAGAGTAAGGAACGGTAAACTGATGCTCAATTCCTTCTTTATTCAAAAATTCATTTACTTCCATGCTAGTGTATTCACCCCCGTTATCGGAGCGAATTGCTTATGCAGTATGAATAACTTCTGGTTTAAAACCACAACAACTTGTTTTGCTGTAATTAAAGGGGATTAATATTTGTTTAATAATTTAAATATTAACTGCATGATAAAGGACTGCCTAGAATTTCACCTTTTAAAATTTATTTAATATTATTATTATAGATTTCTTAGGCACAAAATACGATTAAAATGGAACGTCAGTTCCGAATAACAAAAATTACATGATTGATAAAAATATTACAATGTACTTGTAGAGAGACGCGACATATCGTCACGTGATACGGCAGGTGCACAAAAACAATCAGTTGGCGGGAAGCAAAAAACAAAAAGAGAAAGTTAATAAAAGAAAGTTCTGAGATTAAATATCACAACACTTATATCAATACAATTTTACTTTGTAGATTTAAATATATTTTACAAAGTAAAAATTTTCAAAGAAATAATAAACGTACAGTTAATAGCACAGTTAAACTTTATTTATGTATTTATTTTTTTCTAATGGCGCGGCGCATATGCCAGAAACATTGGCCGAGAGGTCGCCGAAATGATGACCATTTGCGAAGGAGCACCCAATGGGCGGTCATCGCTACTCCTAACAGAGACAAAACATCCCTGCCTTATCCGGGATTCAAACACAGGCCCAACCGTGTAGAAGTTAGAGACGCTAACCACCACACCATTTTTGCGACAGTTAAATGTACAGCGTACAGTTTAACTATATTAAAGTATATTAAATAATGTCTATTGTATAAATTAATTAGTTTAATATATTTTAAAAATAATGAATGTATATATGTATACATTCGTTACTTAACTCTTTTTTTTTTTTTTTTTTTTTTTTTTTTTTTAAAGAAATGGCATCTAAGATTGGAGAAATGCATGAAAGTGGGTCTCGTGTTAAAAATTTTAAAATACGTATTTTACATTTCAAAAATAGATCATAATCTCTGTCCTTTTTTAAAAAGTCAATTTTCATATATTTAATCACAATTAATAATCTCTAATTCATTAAATCTCATTATAACGTTCAATATATATTTCGTTCCGACTTTTGAAAAACTAAGTACAACTAAGTCTCAATTAAGTACATTTTTAAAACAAATTAGTTTATTCTTAACAATTCTAAAATACTGGTAAACAACTACTATAAAAATACACCTATTTCAAACAATATTAGTTAACTAATTCTACTACAACTTGTAATGGATTGTTAGAATATGAGTTACGTTATCTCTTTTTAATGCTATCATTCAGAATAGATTAAAGGCTTATCTTTCGGAAATTATTGGAAACACGAAAGAGAGATAAAAGGACTAAAAAAAAGAAATAAAAAAGAAGAAGAAAAAGAGATTTCTTTTCGAAAAATAAAATGATATTGGAGTAACAAAAAATACTCGCCCATGAAGTTACGCTTCAATTGCGTTAAAAGCACTTTCGAGTTTTGTAAACAGGGTAATTTTGCTAGAATAACTGATGCTATAGAGAATACGATTGTCAAGTCTTTGAAAATGGAGCAATAGAAGAAAATTGTGTTAAAAGTGTCGCCTTCGTGTCTTCTTTTTATTAAATTCGTGGTCATTTCATTTTCAGATGCTTTATTTTTTCAAACTGATTAGTTTAAAACTGTTACTTTAATACTTTTTTCTTTTTGGGGGGGGGGATAGGGGGGGAGGAGTGAGGGTGAGGGAAGGTTAAAAAAATGACCAGTTGTAGGCAGTTTTCCAAGTTAACCTTTTAAAAACATATTAAAAAAAAAAAAAAAAGTGACACACACACACACAGAGAGAGAGAAGAAAGACATTCAGAAAAATAAATTTTGTTATGAAGAATTAAAGATATTTGTAGAAATTGGTACAAATGTTTTTTTTTAAGAATATATTAATTTTTTTTTTTTTGTATAACATAATTTAAGACTAGAATAATATTTCCGTTGATCGTTTATCGCAAAATGGTATAGTTAGTTATAAAGGAAGAATAAAAATATTCCACATTCTTTTTCTTTAACGCATTTTCGTTATGCTTGCAATACCTAAAAAAAAAAAAAAAAAAAAAAAAAAAAAGAAAGAAAAAAAAAAATCAAATAACTCTTAATTTTGGGGTTTTGCTTGGTAAAAAATGAATAATAATAATAAAAAAAGTAAATTAAAAAGACCTCTAACCTCCAAATTGGAGACATGTTTTCTGAAGTAGCAGAAGATGGTTAAATTAAAGGTTATGATTATTATTATTATTTTTTTTAAGTTTTTATTTAAAATATAATATGCATTTTTTTTAAAATAATTTATATTCATAATTTCTAAATAAAAATTTCTTGTTTATATACGCGAAAGATTTCGAGCAAAATTGAGTTTTTTTTTTTTTTTTTTTTTTTTTGTGATTTTTCTGCAAAGTCATGAACTTTGGTCAGACCTAATTAATTTTACTCCTGGTACTATAATCATGAAACATTACACATTGTGCATTTTTTGAAGTATTATTTAAACAAGGTGTACAATGAAACAGCTATAATCACGTTTCATAATAATTGAATTTTCATGAATATTGAATACAAAGCTTTTGGTTTTACAAAGTTCAATGAACGTTTGTTTGTTGAAAATATAACTGAATAAGGTTTACTAGTCTTTTGAACAAATCATATTCGAATAAATTTACATATAATTTCATAGAATTCTGCAAAGAAGTTATTTCCGGCTGCAAATTCGAGAATCAGTTCTCACTAGGTTACATAACAAAAAGTGATTGTTAAAATTTTTGAGGTAGGTTCGCCCTAGAAAATAATTCGTATTAAATATACGAATTGTGTTTACCAATATGTTTGTAAATTATATTTCATCACCATTCATCAAACACAAATCTTTAAAGAAACAAATGCATTAACCAATACCTTGAATAAAATTTAATGTAATGGCCAGTGTTTTCGTTTATGATACAAATGATGCAAAATACTTTTTCACGCCTGTATGCAATCATTATTTAAAATATAATGATGCATATTTTTCCATTTACTTATAGAGAAAAAACAGAAATGAATCAAATGTTTTCTTTGTTAAACATCAGCACCAAGCATATATATATATATATTATGGCAGATTTTTGCGCTCTTTTAAGGGATAAAAAAATAAAAAAATAAATAAATAATAAATAAAAATCGTTAAATAGATAAAATATCAATAAACTGTTTGCATCTAAAGTGAGGAATTTTTTAATTGAAAACAGATAATGATGTTCACTGCGTAAGTATTTTACACAAGAAGATGAAAATTATCTGAAAATGGTTTATTGTAGCTAAAAAATAACCTAAAAAAAATTACTAGTTATTTTCTTTTTCATTTATTCACTCAGAAATAAAAATGTATTTCAGAAAATAACTTGCGAAAATTTTCTCATCTTACGGTGTATTAAAAAAAAAAAAAAAAAAAAAAAAGAAAGAAAAGAAAAGAAAAGAAAAGAAAGAAAGAAAGAAAAATGAAAAGAAACTGTAGTTATTTTCCCCGAACGAAATTTAAGATTTCATTTTATTTTCCGAGTCTTACAATATGTAGTTTTGAAAGATATCAAAACAAAAATTAGTTTCGTAAATATATGCCAATAACAACAACAATAATAATAATAATTGTTGTTGTTGTTGTTGTTGTTGTTGTTGTTTTGTTTAACTAATTTAGAATTAAAAAAAAGCAATGAAGTAAGTTAAAATTGTTAAAACTAAATTTAAAGAACTCCCTTTATTTTAATATCTTATTATTAGAATTGAATTTGCTTGTATAGGTTATTATCCAGTCATATTACTTTCATACTCTTCTGTTTTCCAAAAGGATTACTTTTTACAACTGTACTTTTCTTTATTACTTTCCGAATACTATAGTGAGTAAAGTATTGTAATCATGTCAAAAATCCGAATTCGAGATTTTGGTGTTTCTATACGTTTTGAGGTCCCCTGAGTCCTTATTCACTATTTTTACGATGATGTATGCATGTATGTGTGTGTGTATGTATGTGTGTGTGTGAACACGCTAGCGTCTAAACGCTTTGTTCGAATGAGCTGTAAGTTGGTACGCATGTTGCAAGTCACCATAGCACGAACCCTATTGATTTTGGGGAATCTGGCACTTATAGATTTTTTTACAGGGACACAAAGAAAAATTCTTTATCATTACCCAGCAAAACTTATATTGCTGGGCTCGTTATGGCCTACTGCTGGCATCCTGCACTTGCCATCAGTTACCGGTTGCCCCATATAACTCCAGCAGCCGGCCGTTTGTGGCTGCCAGCAGTGATGGAAGCCTAAAGAAATATGGTCGGTGGCCCAGAAGTGGCATAAACACAGTTGGCCTTATGCAGGCTATCACGACACGGCCAACATCATGTTTTTCATGTTGTGGCCACAAATTATTAGGCCATAACCAATTTGTATGCATAGAGGGCGCTGTGATTCTTTTTCTGTTGATTTGAAATTCCCTCGCTGTCCGCCATTTCATAGGAAGTTCTTGTTCGTTGTTGTAGTCTGCGGGTGCGAGTGCGAGATTGAAAATCTCGTAAAAAGAATATATGAGTAAGTAATTCAATTATTAATTTGTTTTTGTATTATTTTTTAAATACTATTTTTTAAAAATGTTTGACTCTAAAGCCATTGTTATAACAAAATGATTTCTAGAACTATATAACAAATATCCAGTTGATCCATTTTAGTAAATTATGATAGTCGCTAACTTTCTAGTATTTTATTATTGTTATTATTATTTTAATTGATTTAATAAAATAAAAATTATGGATCTTGAATGATCCACAAATGTAATCGGGAACGATTTTAATCAAGTTTGGTTAAATAACAAATTTGGTTAAATTTCGTCCATTGGTTCGTGAGATACAGCGTCCACAATTTTTTTTTATACACACTTACAGAGTGAAACTTTCTAAAAATGGTCAAATCGTGTTCAGGAATCTCAAAATATGCAAATACTTCGAAAACCGAATGTCGAAAAATTTCTTCATATATACATATATTACTATACATATATTACCATAAAATGGATTTTCTTTCGAAATTTAGTATATTGTACTTCTTTTAAATGAAAATCGCCTATCTCCATCATAGAAAATAACTTTCATAGATAATAATTTTAATATGTAATTTCTATAAACTATTATAGGAAAAGAAAAAAAAGTGGTAGCCATAACAAACTGTTTTATTTTATTTATTTATTTATTATTATTTTTTAAATGCAAGTTTGAAAAATAATTTCACTTTTACGAAACTGAAATAGTTTCCCCCTCAATTTCCCGCAACGTATAAGAATATTTTTGTGCATCACTGTTAAATGAACCACAATTACTTATTTTATCATTTTTGATCGGAACCATTTCTTATTGCATCTATAAAATTTATGTTGATCTGTATTTTAGCGTTGTATAAAGATTTTTTCATGCGCTGATAAGAAGTTTCTTTTAAACAGTAATGTATCCAAATTATTTTATGAATTTTTATACTGAAACCATTTGTGTTACCTGTACAACGTTTTATGACAAGCGTCCTGTAGTAAATCTCGAAAACCTGTATAACATATATGAGTTTTATGGAATTCTAAAAATATTATTTAAATAGGTAATTGGCGGATAAAACTCTCAAATATTTCCAACTACAACGACAAATGCACTTTTCTTTTTCTCCCTAATTCCGTTATCTCTTTACTCAACCGAACGATATATATATATTTTTTCTTTCAGCTGAAACTGTATTCCCTTCTTCTTTTACCCTTTTCAGAATCTGCTTTCCAAACCTAATGAAAATAAATTGGCACAGGTCAAATGCTGAATATTCGCATTAAGTTCAAATAACGTTATCTGTATAAAACTGCAAAATCATCTTTCGGTATCGCACGTCGAAAAATTATTCACTCAAGGACATTGAAGAGAGTTGGGGAGGGGTAAAGATCCCATTGGACTATCAACAACACGAAAAAGTTCTTTGTGGCGGCCTGGTTAAGTTTGACAGCTGTGTAATTAATTCTAAATAGCCGATTGCATTTCTCAGTGATATAATTTCTGTGGTTTCAAATGTGCGACTTTGACGATAAACACACAGAGAGAAAAAAAGAAAGCTTGATCATCTGCCTACTCTTTAAAAAAAAAGGAAAAAAAAATTATCAAATGGGAAAAGAAAATATTCAAGATTTTCTGGATACTTGAGAGTTATAATGAAAAAGCACCACAGAATTGGTGTTTAAAAGTAATAAGAGTAAACACCATAAAATGTAAGAACTCGCAACAATCGTTTCGGATGGAAAGAAAACATGATCCTTCATCAAGCAAACGAAGTAGGCACGAGTGCGGCAAACAATGCGTAAGTGTTGTTGCCTGCGTTTTGTTTGCAAAATTTTATGGTGTTTATTCAAAGTATTGTACATGTTACTTGAGAGTATACTCCAATTTCTTAAGAAATCGCACCCTCGGGCGGCGTAAGCTAGTTATTAAGTAAAAGGGCGTTCGGAATGGAGATGTCCGTTTTTTTTATTGCCGTAAATCAGAAAGTGACCTAAAATCCGGAAAAGTCCGAAATCCGGAAAGGCCAGGGTACGGACGATTCCGGATTTGAGATTTTGTACTGTAGTAATAAATAGAAAACTTTGTAAATTAACATAATCATTGCCGCCCCCCCCCCCCAAAAAAAAAAAAAAAATGCATCAGTTCTTTTAGGTTGAAATAATAACACATCCCTTCGTGAGTTTAACAAAAAGCACGATTGCAGCAAATTACTTTTGCTCCACTCGTGCCCACTTTTTTTCACCTGATGAAGGGTCTTCGTGCTATTTCAACCGGAAACAATTGCTGCAATTTTTTATTTTTATTTATTTATTTTTTTTTTAGTTTATGGTGTTTTGTGCAATGCTCTCTTTATAACAATTTTTGTCTCAATATTTTATAATTTTCACATGTAAAGTTACATTTATTTGTATAAGATATTGAAATTTGAACACTTAAATAAAAAAAAAAAAAAAAAACATAATCTCCTTTATACCAAAAAATGTAATATAGAGAAATGTTTGCAATGAAAACAAAAAATTAAACTTTTATGATAAGGAAAATGGATCAACTGAATATTTCCTATATGCTGCACTAGAAATCCTGAATTTACAACCATAGTGTATGAATCAAATACTTGTAAATAGTATTTAAAAATGAATATGTACAAAATCAAATTAAATATTGGATGCATAGAAAAAACTGGCTGCTACTTCATCAGAAAAAAGAGAGATGAAAAAAAAAAAAAAAAAAAAGAAAGAAAGAAAGAAAAAGAAAAAAGCATTAATAAAATTAAAGGTATCACCAATAAAATAAATATACTAGCTATAACTAAATCACTTCTGGCCTATTAACGGCCCTCTTCACTTACCGTCTCCGGAAGTCCGAGGCAATGTTATTCTATGGGAAATTTTCTTTACAAATGACTTATTAACTAACACATATTTTTAAATTCTGTTTTCACATTCAGAAAATTCCCAACTGTTAAATTGATGGACTTTTTTAAAAATGTATTTTTTTAATTTTTAATATTTTATTTTGAATTTGCAAAATGAAAAATTTCACATATTGAAAATTCATATTCTGCAGCTTCAAAATAAAATATAAAAAAAATAAAAAAAAAATTTTTTAAAAAAGGTCCGTCAATTTAACAGTTAGGAATTTTCAGAATATGAAAACAGAATTTAAAAATATGTATTAGTTAATAAGTTATTTGCAAAGAAAATTTCCCATAGAATAACATTGGCTTCGGCTTCCGGCGACGGTGAGTGAAGCGGGCCTTTAATGGGAAAATATAAAGGACCAATGAAGACTGCCGGCAGTAATATAATTTTTTATGTTTGCCACAGCTGGCCCACTGCAGGCTGCCAGCAATAACATAGAAAAATTATGTTTGCCACCAGGTAGTCCAACACTGGCCCACTAACAATTTCCAACCTAATGTCGGTTGCCAACAGTGGCCCATTACCTATTTTCGTCATACTGCTAGCTGCCAGCAGCGATCCATTCACTGGCCCACTAACTTATTTTTAACTTACTGCAGGCTGCCAACAGTGGATCGATTGAATACGGCCTACTGACGGCCGGCGTAACATATTCCCTGCGGCACCGTAACTTTTGCCACCGACGGGCCAGCTGCAGCTACTGTTGGCAACCAGCACTTGGCCTCGTGTTGGCCGTCATCTGTGGTTTTGCTGGGTATGGTCTATGGGACCAAATTTTTAAAGTACAATAGCATCTAAACGCCTCATTCAATTCAGCAAAAAAATTATACACATATTGTAGGTCACAGTTACTCATCCTGTATAGATTTTGGAGAATCTGGCACTTATAGTTTTTTTACAGGGACACAAAAAAAAATTCTTTATCATTATGGCCTATGGGACCAAATTTTAAAAAGTGCGATAGCGTCAAAATACCTTATTAAACTGAGAAAATAATTTACACACATATTATGAGTAATAGTTGCATGGACTGCATAGAGTTTAGTGGATTTAACACTTATAGTTTCTTTACAGGGACACAAAGAAAAATTCTTTATCAGTATGAACTATGGGACCAAATTTTAAAAAGTGCGATAGCGTCTAAACGCCTTATTCAATTGAACAAAAATATTATACACATAGTATATGTCACAGTTTCATGATATATATATAGGTTTTGGTAAATCTAGCACTTCTAGTTTCTTTTTTTTTTTTTTTTTTTTTACAGGGACACAACAAATAATTTTGTCTGTATCATTATGGCCTACGGGGTGAAATTATTTAAAGCGCAATAGCATATAAACGCTTTATTCAATATAGCTGAAAATTTATATGAAAATTATAAGTCACTGTTGCACTAACTATAAGCATTTTAATGAATCTAGTATTTATAGGTTTTTACAGAGACACAACGAAAAATTCTTTATCATTATAATCTATGGGCTCAAAGTTCAGTAGCGTTAAATTAAGCACTGTGTACTATATGAAGAAAAATACTCAAACACCCTATTATAATTTTCTCTCTTTTGTTTATTTAACAACTCCTCTTACTTTACTTTATCCACAAAACCGTTAATTACTGAATGTTCGGAAAGTCGAGTGCAGTCACTTCAGATTTTTTTTCTTTTCTTTAGCACGTTAGGCGCCACACAAATTCTTAAAATTCATTAAAATTCCATAATAATTCCTCCTGTAATAAATAAAAATTAAGCAAATTTTTAATAAATTTTCAATCATTAAATGTAATATTTTTAGTTTATATCCTATTTTATATCCACCACCGATGGTTGACGCGGCTTTATATAATATTTGACACTGTCAGTCACCGATGGCTGACTGGGCTCTCAACGTTTTAATTTTTTATTGGTACTGCTTTTACTTTCGGGGTAAAATTTTCACTGAAATTTTTTAAGTATAACATGTTCTGCACACTCCTAAAGTTTCAAGACAATTCCTTCAGTCCTTATATGACAAAATGTCTGGAATCTAGAATGGCTGACATGGCACTCAACGTGTTAAAAGAGAAAAAAATCTATAAATAAAAATATAATTAAGCAATAAATAAATCAGCATGCAATAAAATTCTACATAGCACCTCACGCTTGAAATATTTTTAATTAGCTCAATATATTTCTTTAAAGAAAATAAACAATGTTCAACGCCAAATACAGATGAACGATGTCATTGTTGCTTATATATATATATATATATATGCGCCTCATGGAAAATTTAAAAACCAAACCATTACGAAGGAACTGGAAGATTATTAATACAGAACAAACTTTTATTTTCATTGCCAAGTAGTTTCTTTTTCAAATGGAACATCGTTACTACACATTAAGATTGTTTGGTAGGTGATTTTAAGCTCCATCGACTGTTCTTTGCTATCATTATCTACCTGGTAATGTCATCTTTTCATTGATTATGAGAAAGGGTAGAAATTTTCAATGCCAAAGCGGTATTTAAAGTCTTCTGATGCATATAAAAGCTTGATTTTATCGTGTTGGCAGGTAGATCTCTAACGACGTCAGCTCCCTCCCTCCTGATTCACAAGGCATTTCGTGATTTCAAGCGCATGCGTGACTTTTTGGTTGACTAACCACGTGGTGAAGCCCTCCTCTTCAAGCTTTATTAGGTATAATATCAAGTTGAAAAAAAAAAATCAAAAGGGTGACTGAAAAAGATATACAAAGTGGCAAAACGCATTTGTGTGTAACGAGCTTAATTGTTTGATGGCACAGGGTCATATTTTTCAATCAGCCATATGTTCCGGCAATTAATTGACTACTAGATATATGGATAACTCGGTAGATGTAACTCAGTAGACACCGTTTAGTATTTTCAAAGTTAAAAGAGTGATTTTTAATCTATATTGACACCAGAAAAACCTCCATAGAGGTTACTTAGATAAAGTTTGCATCATTCAAATATAAAGCTTTTCCTAATACATATTACTGATGTCATGTAACGATGGTATAATAATGAAAATTCAATTTACATTTCATCCTCTATTCTTTTTATGGACTAATTATGTAAATGAAATTACTATTAAAATATATTATAAAAAGTACACGTTTGTTGACATACCATTTCAAAATTACAAAACCCCAAAACAATTCATAATCAATCAGCTAATGTTGCCAACTTGTAAGAACTTTTTATTTAATAATTATCAGTAATTTTGAAGAAAGATATATTATCATAGCTGTCAAATCTTCTAGCTTTTCAATAAGACTTCCCGATTTTTGAGTTTTCGTCTTGCTTTCTGGAAGAAAACAAAGTCTTCTTGATTTTCAGATTTTTTATGTATTTCATCATTTTTTGCTTAAAAAAAAAAAAAAAAAAAAAACGAAATATATTTATAAGTTATGCATAAAAATCTTATTTACTTTATGTATAAATTTTTATCGATGAAATACATTCCAAAATATTAATCATATCTTGTAATAATGGCTTTTACAGCGCTAATTTCTCATAAAACTGGGATTGCAATTCTCCCGTGTATGCTTATGAGAACATTTATTTATTTATTTTATTTTATTTATTTTATTTATTTATTATTTTTGTGTGTGTGAATTGTATACTTGCTATCTTGAGTAAAACATTAGTATATTTTTATTTAACTTGAAGAATATTCCTTTAAAAAAATAGTGCTCTTAAGAAGCAATATACGCATATACAATAGAATTTACTTTTCTCATAATGTTTACTGTATTATTTGTTCCCCAGGTTTTAAATGTTCAAAACTAAGCTTATTGGCTTATTAATTGATACGTACTATATAGAGAAAATCTTCTTGATTTTAATGAAATCTTCCTGTTTTTTGAGCTCAATCTTCTTGATTCTGACTATAAAAAGTTGGCAGGTATGTATAATGTATATATGGTGGTTGATTAGACAAACATTACAAATGAAAATTACTGATTGTTATTGAATGTATAAGTCTCTACAAGTTGGCAATACCGTTAGGATAAGCTATATGTTATTATTTGTTTTTCACTCTCCGTTTTCAGTTCAACATCAGGTAATAGTCATCGAATTATTGCATAGTATCGATTTTTCATACGCCGAGCAATGTTTCAAGTCAATGAGACGTCTGGAAGAATCTGAAAACTGAATCTAAGAATCCATTACAGCCACACGTACAAGCTATCTCGATCAAGCTGTCAAAAGCTTGTGATAAATAAGCATAATATTTCATTGTAACTAAAATGTCACTTTTTATGCAGTGACGAAATAACTCTCGTGTTAATCAGTGTTAGATGGATGTGACTTTTTTTTTCTTTAATGTCTCATATAAAAGTGTTAATGAGATCTCCATAAAGATCTACCTTTATAGCTGGCTGTTTTCGTTAAAAAAGGGTGAAGAAAAAGCAGTAGTCAGACGTCGTTGGAAAAACAACAACAACAACAACAAAATGTTTTTCTTATCCTCATTTTTAACATATTAAAGTAAACTGAATCCTTCCTGAGGAAAATAAAAATCACAACAGTCACATTTCCGCCATGATGAATTTAAAGTTTGGTCATATTTTGATAACAGTTGGTTAAGTTTTTATCATGCACACATAAAAAAAAAGTTTATTTACATGAATGAAAAAAAAAAAAAAAAAAAAAAAGAAAAAAAAGAAAAAAAAAAGTTTCTTTTTTCAATTAAAAACTATATTAAAATGAAGGTGCTTTGTACATGCAACAACAAATAAGTTTTACCAACATGAGTTACATGATGTCTGCCTAGAACATATTTTATCTAATAAAGCTTTAATAATAATAATAAGAAGAAGAATAAAACAATACCAATATCTGATGTACCACATGTAATGATATATTATTTGACGTATTATATGTATAAAAAATTATATAATATGAAGAATGATGTGTACTACATGTATGTATATGCTTATAGAAACTGTATGAAAATTAAAAATCAGAAAACAAAAGAAATATTTTGCTTTTAAATTAATATTTTTATTCATTTATTTTATATGCTTATTAAATGAAACGGGTAAAATATACGAAATATTATCCGTTATTAGCTTAATGCCATTAAATTAAATTCGAATAAAAAATATAAAAATGTTTAAAAAAAAATTAAATAAAGAAAATGTTCGTTAAATTAACTGTTTTTACATCGAGGATGTAAAAACTGCGAGAGATAAGTTTCGATCTATTTAATGAAATTTTTATACATTTAGCGCCATTTAAAAGCGTAGATAAATAAGTTTTGGTGTAGTTCCTTCTAATTTAGATCTATTTTGCTGATAAAAATGGGCTTATTTCAATTTAAATGTTTTTAAATTTTATTTGAACTAGTTTTTTAAAAAAGTACTCTTTCAATTATCTATTTTCTTGCCTTTAACATTGATGTAATACGGTAGCTAATGCGTTTTAAATGTGATTATTTTGTCAATAATTTTCTCAAAGATATCTTTTGTAGATTTAATATTTTGAAACTTTCAATTTTAAAGAATAATTTTTGAAGAGATAATAAGAAAGTATTAAATAAAGATGTGAGCTAATATATTGGATTTTATACGTAAATACATTTAAGTAACATTTTGAAAAAGAAAAAAAAAAGGCGATTTAAAGAGAGATATAATTCAAAGTATTCATAAATCACATTATTTGGATAGTAAATGTAAATTTATCCATGTTTAAATAAATAGTATACGCTTCGAATTTTTATCCTTTTGTTTGAAAGAGATATCTAAATGCATTTCAAAGTAAGAATGAATTTGGTTAAAAGCCTAAAAGTATTCCAATAAAAAATTATTCAAAATATTGAACATTCCATTCTCACATAATTTTTGCCATTGGGTGCAATAGAAAATTGATGTCCCCGGGTATGAAGACAAATAAATAAATAAATAAATAAAGTGAAGAGAAATAAAAATAATGATAAATAAATAATAATCTAACCATTATTGTAGTATTATCGTAAATATTAAGACTTGAGTAGAGTAGTAAAATAGGTTACCTGACATTTTGGTACTTCTGTTTCTGGTCTCGCGGAAATTTTGGTGCTGCTATTTTGATCCCTTGATTTTTGGTTCGTCCGTTTTGTCCCATGGATTTGGTCCTGCGGAAGTTTTGGTCCTGCTATCAAAGGTAATCACACTATGACAGGGAAAAAAAAAATCTTCTTTTATACTTGAATTTTTATCATTTAATTAGTGGAGGATGACATAGGAAACAACAGAGTTATTTTTTTACAATAAGTTGTAGTAATAAGTAATAAATAAATAAATAAATAAATAAATAATAATAATAATAATAATTTTACAGACTTCAATTTTACTTTGCATTGCAGAGATGAGAAGACAATAAATACAAGTGGAAATGATAATTTAGATGAATATATACTTTTGGAAGGTAAATTATCCCCAATCTCTGTTGTTAAGCTAAGGGACATATGGAGCTGGAAATTTAATATTTTGGGTCTACCTCCACCGAATTATGAAAGAAAAAAGCTACTCTTTATAATAGAAAATCTAAACATTTTGATTTTATCCAAGGCTCCTAAATTTCAGTTTTAATAAAATTTCAGTTTTAATATTTTAAATATTAGAATGTATCCAAATTATCACAGTACAATCCATTTTTTATTGTTCGACCACAAAGTTTACAGGAAATCAATTGTTTATTTAAGTACCGCCTAAATTTGGATGTTAAATAATATACCAGGATTCTTACGGTACTTGAATTTTTTTGAGTTGATAATACTTTTTTTATAAAATCGCAGAATTTATTTTATTTTATTATTATTATTATTATTTTTATAAAATCGCCTATAAATTTAAAATCAAATTTATTGTTCAAAAATATTAGTGAAAAGTCCTTGAAAAAAGGCGTATCCTTAAACATTTTACAGTCCATTAGTATTTGAAATCATTCTAATAAATTATTTTTTCTCTTACAGTGCCTTTTCCTTTGTCGACGGGCCTACCACCGATACCACCACGACGAATTGGTCATCCATACCAGAATAGAACACCACCAAAGAGAAAGAAGCCTCGAACTAGTTTCACTCGTATGCAGATATGCGAGTTAGAAAAAAGGTTCCACAAGCAAAAATATCTGGCTTCAGCTGAGAGAGCCTCCTTAGCCAAGACGCTCAAAATGACCGATGCACAGGTTAAAACCTGGTTTCAGAATCGGAGAACGAAATGGAGGTAATGTTTGCTCAGTAAATTCTTTTTTATTAACATATTCGAATTGGTTATTCCATTTTCTCGATCTGGATCTCCGTTTTCAATTAATTATTGAGAACTTCACTGTGGAAAAACAATGCAAGGTTTTGCCCATCAACAAATGTCCTTCTAATTACTCTGGTTTTGCCCGTAATCCACAAAATAATTGTATAATAGAAAATATCAAGTCGTATTAGAAGATCCGTTTTTAAAACGGTTTTAACCATAAAAAATAAAAGACCGTTGGCATGTAAATTTATCCTTTTTTTAAACAATGTGCTTAGCCAATTATATTCTTTCTGTCTACATGCGTTGATATATTCCTTAAACAGAGTAAAATTAATGAAAATTCTGTTAATAATTGATTTAAACTAGCGGTCCACCAATACAAGCTATTTTCATGTTGGCAGTTAACATTTCTCTGATATTTAAAATTATGTAACAGGGATAATACATTATATTATTTCCTTTCAGACATCTTTTCGCATTTCATTGCAGCAATAACGCTGACAGGCTGTCGCTTGGGAATTGGCCTCTAAGACTTAAGTTTTTTTTCATATCTTGATGGCACAAGTCGTAAATATTTAATGCGGTGAAAAATGAAATCCTTTTCTTTGGCACATTGGGCCTTTTTCTGTAAGTCTTGTATTGAATTTCCCAAGGGCCCACTTTCTATTGTCGAGCAGTTTCACTTTAGCTGCTCCCGCTCGTCTTTAATGTAACACGATGTGCTTTTGTGGATAGACGGCGAAAAAAGGTTTTTAAGATCCAGAAAATATTAAAGTACTCAAAGAAGTAGAAGAAACCATATTTCCTTTTGATGTCTGATTTTGTGCTATTTCATCGATTAGTGGGGCTTATGCTTAAAATATTTTTTCAGGTGGTTTTATTTAATTTTAAAACAGGTTTATGTAAATATTTAACCATATGTGGATTAAGAATATAATTACTGAAAACAAAAGTTGATCTTATGCATTTATGGTTATTTACACTGTTACAAATGCGTATCTGCGAAGTCTCCCGTTTTTACCAGAAAGACATTTTACTAGAAATTCTCTGTAATAATTTTCAATTTGTTTAACCGGTAAAAAAAAAAAAAAAAAAAAAAAGAAAAAAAAAAGAAAAAAAGGACAAATAATTTATGTTGTGTTTTATTTTATTTATTTTTGTAAATGCAGGAGATAAACGAGAACTCGAAGTCAAAAGGGTTAAACTCATGAGAATTTATCCCATTAAAGAAAATGAATTTTCAGAAAAAATGAAAAAAAATTGTTATCTTAAACGGATTTTTTCCTATTGAAATAACTTCTAAAATAAGAAAATTTTAAACTATGCTTATTAAGATATTATAAGTTCTAACAGGGTTTCCCATATATATAAAAAAATAAAATAGATTTAATAAAATTCAGATCATATCTAGCCTACAATAAACTGTTATACATAGCTCAAGACGCCACAGTGGCAGAAAAACATACAAAGAAAAAAAAAATTATTTTAAATAATTTTTTAAATAATGCTTGCAATTTTCATGCACCATTTTTCTTCTTAGAAAATACTTAAGTTATTTTAAAGTTAAATTTTTAACTCTTTGGTTACTAAAAAAAAAAAAAAAAAAAAAAAAAAAAAAAAAATGACATCAGCTCCAAGAAAATATTTACTTTTCAGAAATACGTGTGGTTTTATCTATACTTTGTATGATTATCATTTCTCTACGCGTAGAAACCTGAAAAAATTTTAGAATATGTTTATTTTTTTTTCTTCTGAATACTCTTTGTATAGTGGATTTTGTGAATATCTTGAAAGAATAAATTAGAGACTTAGAACTTTCCTTTCAATTTGAAACTTAAAAAATAAATAAATTTATAAACATTTTTTATTTTAATTTTGGGATAATCTTCTGAAATAAGTAAATAAATAAATAAATAACTAAATATATATATATATATATATATATATATATATATATATATATATATATATATATGTGTGTGTGTGTACCTAAATAAATATTTATCGATCAATAATAAATATGTTCTTTATATAATTTTTAACTATTATTTTATTTAATTATTAATCATTTTAAATACAACAGATTATACTTCAATTTTTTATCAATCAACACATCATAAAATCCCATACAAAAAGCAAAGAATAAAATCTTATCTGTGTTTTCTGAATTCGCATACAACCGCCAATTGCGTGTCATTATAATATTTACCCTGTCCCTTTATCATTGTTCGGAAACTGCATTTACTCGGCTTAAAGCAGATGCTGATTTAAACACTCTTTTCGTTTTTACACTGCATTGTTCCAGCGAAAACTGCCTGTTTAGAAGCCGGTTCAATTAATGCCTTATTGTCATTATACGTACTTATTTTTTATTAATAAGTTGGAAAAGATTATGTTTAAACAAGCAAAACTAGATTTCTATTAATAAAGATTTCACAATTACTGTCATGCATTTGTAAACGGTAGCCTAATTGCTTCGAATTATCATACCAAGAGAGAAACAAAAATCTTAACATAAATATACGACATACCATTCAAAGAATTTTCGAGTTTGATAAGCCATCATAGTTGTTGTCTTATCGTCGCAGAGTTTTAAAGACTAATTGTTATCCTGTAAATACCATTTAAATTCACTCATGGCGTCTTATGAAATGATCAAAGATGTCCTTTTCTGAAAATGAACTAGAGTAAAACAATCTGATTAGTGTAGATAAACCTCTAATTCGAATTTTTAAATACGAAAAAAAAATTAACTTGTAAAAGAAAAAATTTAGTCTCGATTTAGGACTCTGTTTGTGTTAAACCATGGTGCACAAATGTAGTTGCCAAATTTAGCACTTTTTGACTACCGGAAAATTCTAATTGGATTTTTTCTTTTCTAAAATTTTCTCTAATAAAATATTTTTTTTTCTTTGGCGCATATTTTAAAATTAGACAACTATGCTCACAGAGTAAAACTTGATAATTATTATTATTATTATTATTATTATTATTTATTTATTTATTTTTATATAATTAGTCGAATGTTTTTATTCTCATTCTCATTGTCTTTTTTTTTTTTTTTTTTTTTTTTTTTTAAATATAAAAATACACATTACCAACAAAAACTATAACTTTTGTGACAATATAGGCAGTAAGATTATGTATCCAAAATCTCATTCATGTATATTTATATCAATTGTTTATATAATTATTCTTAATTTACTAGTCACATCTTGCCTCGATAGTCAGCCTACCTTAGCTAGACTATCAAATGGCGTTCATTAGTTACTTTTGGAACTCAAATGGCACAAATTTAGTCAAATTATTGGAAAACACCATATATGTATTAGACTGATTATTTTGTGTTTTGCCAGCAAAGGATAAAAGTAATAAACGGTATAGGATAAATTAATGATAAAAACTAATAAAAAATTAAAAATATATAGATATCTTTTATAATCTACAAACACATCATGATAATATATTTTGTTTCCTTTTTTATTAAATAAAATATATTGATTTTTCTAGCAATAAATGTTTTTAATTCGAAGTTTTTGCTACAGGAAAAGTCCAAGTTTGCAGCGAATACTGTTTTTTTTCTGAAGATAGAATGAGTTGTTTGTCTCTCTCTCTCTCTCTATATATATATATATATGTGTGTGTGTGTGTGTGTGTGTGTGTGTGTGTGTGTGTGTGTGTGTGTGTGTGTGTGTGTGTGTGTGTATTCTTTCTTTCGAAATACAAGGTTCATTTCTCTGCATGAAATCAAATTATATGTATCCATTTAACATATATTAGATACTTTAAAGATACTTTAAAAATATAAGAATAATCCTCACACCTTCTGCTGAAGATTTCTATTTCTGACCGGCAGAATACTTGAAAAGAATAGTTTCTATGTGTAGTGTTTTATTTATAAATCTATGAATAGTGTTTCGATATTAAAGCTACTTCAGCAGAGTTCGTAGTTGAAACAAAATAGATAAATTCATTACGAGAAAAAGAAAAGTAAAATAAAATAAATTTTTTTTCTTGGAAAAAACGTAAAGATTTATCAAAAATGTGCATTATGAGGATAGATTCAATTGATATTGTATGCAATAACATGAAAACTAAAATAAAAAACTGACACTAATAAAAGTAATCAGCAGATTTTAATAAGGTAAATGTATCGTATCGGAGACAGAGTATCTTAGTGTGTAGGACATTTTAGTCTGAACCATGCTGAGTGATCGACCAAGTTCACTTCTTTTAACACGAATAACGTACGCCCTGTGGTAGAAATTTATAAGAACAAATATATTCTGTACAACTAAGCAGAGTCCACCTACGACAACTACTTTCATTTGTGGATTTATTCGCGAAGAAGCTTCTAAAACAGGAGCATTAGTCATTTTTCACCACTTAGTAGCATGACTAAAGTAGCATGATTTAACCTCTGTTATTAAAAACAAATCAATTTCTCTTCCTTAGATGTTTGTGGCGTGTATCATCTCTGACTATTCTTTACAAAAAAAAAAAAAAAAAGTTATTACTTCACCTCACAAGGCTAACTTCACAATACTCCATAAAATAAAACAAAAATATAATAATAAGGAAATAGAAAAAAAAAAAAAAAAAAAGTATTTTTTGTTTATTTCCCCTCAGAATGGCAAATAGCTACCTTTTAGCCTTATCATTGTGGAAAATGAAAATCAACTCAAACAGAAATGTGTGAAAGCGTAGGCTTAAAAAGGCAAAAGCTGTTCACACGTTGGGTGGACAGATATCTTCAGTTTAATGCCAAAAGAGAGCTTTTCACAGCATCGATCTATCATAGGTATTAGTGTAACTGGGCGGCAATTATGTTGAATAATGGTATTTTGTTCCCTTTCATAGTATTTCTGTCAAAAGCATAAAAGGTTTAATCCATTTATCAAACACATACTCAATGACACTGAGTAACAAGGTTCGTTTTATTTTAAGTAAATGCGTTCATGCTTTTCAGTTTTAACGCGTAGTTAAAATCATCGTAAAATAATAATTTTTCGCATGAATCTGTTTGAAAAGCAATAGTAGTGATAGGGCTTTTTTTCTTTTTCTTTTTGAGACTAATACATAAGTAAATTAAGGATTTTTCCGAAATAAATCAAATTATTTTTGAATTCTGAAAATGTCAAAACAAAGCATTTATTGACTCTTTGAAGCATAATTAGTATCTACAACGATACATAAAAAATATATAATATTTTAAGGTGTAGATGCTAAACAAGGTGCATTCTCTCAATAGCTATTTGATATTGTTAACTTTCTAGTTACTGTGAAATATACACATTTATACACATATATGAGAATAGTCAGATATATTACAGTGATTTTCTTTTAATAATAAAAGTTTAATCTATCTATCTGTCTTTCATTATATATATACACAGTCGAACCTCGTTAACGTGAATCTCAAGGGGGATAAAAAATTTGTTCATGTTATCAGTAGTTCATGCTATCAGTAACTAATCTTCATATAACTAAACTAATCTTTATTTTGACGGGGATTGTGGAAACAGTTCATATTAAAAATAATTTACGTTAACAGTATTTACGTTAATGAGGTTCGACTGTATATGTTTGTGTGCGTGTGTATGTTGCTTTTTAAAACGTTCTTGTGGCAAACTAGATATCTACGTCAAATTAAATTAAATGCGTACAGATTTTTAACATTTGCGGTCTTTCAGTGGTAAGAAAAAAAAAAAAAAAGAACTCCTTTACAGCTAAATTGAGAGATTAATTTCGTGGCTACATTTTCCTATTAACAGATACAACGTCATGTTCTAGCATGAATAAAAAGTAAGGAATTGTGAAAACGCATTATTTTTAAATCTAATACACTATTCCATTAGTATTTTTTAAATATATTTTAAATGGATTAAAAATATAGGAGGATGAATAATTTTAAGGAAAGAAAAAAGAAATTGTTAAAATGATAAACTGTAGAATAGTTAAAAATTTTTTGAAAGTCTCTTATTTACCATTGTTTATGACCTTAGCAATGATTCTAAAAATAGATTCATCTTTAAAGAAAATAAAATAATTGTATCGTTAGTGTGTTTTATTTTAATTGTTGCAATTGCAGTACCTCCATTTTCATTTTTTAATAAATCATTCAAATATATTAAATTTGAAATAAATCATAATTTTGGCAATTTACCATGAGAAAGTCTGTCATATGGTAGACACAATTTTCATGTAAAAGGAAAAAAATCCAAGTAAAAAGTTTTTATACATTATGCTAAAAAGTAAAAAAACCCTTACACTTAATTTATAGTAGATTATATTTATCGCTTTAGGAAAACTTGGAATTTATCAAATGGTGTTATCAATAGCGATTCTATGGTGTCAGTTTAGGTCTTCGACAGCAGTTTATGCTTAATGATCCGACGAAGCACATAGTATATATAAATATTTATTATTCAAGACTAAGTCGATAAGATTTATCAACACCCTATTTTTTAATACTTGTCAGAAAATTTTCAATATCGACCAAATATTCTGTTAATATTTTTTTACAACATTTCCTGTCTCATATATTCTTTCATTGAAGATGATAATTTCCTTGTTAATTTTAATTTAATTAAATTCTTTTATTGTTTCTTTATCTCGCCACTTACATTGTTTTAATATGTTCTTGCTTTAACGCGGCAATTCTGTCCACTCTTTTTTGCTTCAGGGCGAACCCTATTTAATTAATTTTCCGCAAAAACAACTGTAACTTAACCTTGCATCCTACATTCCACAGTGAAAAAAAAATATGAACCAATTAAAATTTCCTCCTCTGTTAAATTTAGAAAAAAGAATTTTGCATTTTTTAAAAATTATTTATTTACATGAAAATAGATTATTTTCACCTTATTATTCTAAATTTCATTAGTACAGGCAACACAAACAATTAAGAGGTAGACAATAAACTTTTTTTTTTAATGTTTAACTTGTTTATGATTTAGGTTGTGACTACGAACTGTGGCCCAAATGAATTCACGCTGTCTTCATTCATATTTGAACCTGCTGTATGTGTAAGAAATAACAACGGGAGAATGGGGGATACTTCTTAAATGTATAATAAAATATAAATGATCTATATCTTCAATGCAAATATAATAAATAACTTGATATTACCACTATGCATTCAGCGACATTACAGCGTGAAACTTTACTATACTTCTTTATAAGCAAACTCCAGGAGACATCTGAATCTGAGGCATTTGACTCTATCCCCTCAAACAGCGAACATGACACCGTAATGCACTTCAGAACTCACAAAAGTCAGAATCTCCTCTCCTCTCCCCACCAAAAAAATTTTCCGAGTGTCGTTTTAAACTGCCTTTTATACTTTGTAACATTAATTTGCATTTCGTACGTAACTTGACTTCCGACAAACTTACTCAGTTTCTTCCTACATGTTATATTTCGCAAAATCTGAAACTTTTACTTTAAACTCGTTAGAATACTTTTTTAAGTAGAGTAATGACTCTTAACCGAACTAGGATTCCTCGCAACTTCGATTTGCGAACTTCTTACGAAATCTTTGTCTATCCTTACAAGGTGATAAATATCGTTTATAGTTTTGAAAACGGAAACTTTGGAATTTTATTCTTAATCATGTGTCATGATGCAAGCAAAATTAAAGTATTCGGCGCAAAATTGAACTTAATGCATAATAATTCACATAACGCATCAAATATAGACTATCCTAAAAACAGTAAAAAAAAGAATACCAAAGACATATTTTAATATTAAAAATATTGCCTCAAAACAAAAATTCGTACATTGTAGGATTAAGTGTTTGTTTATGAAGAAGAATATGATTAGTAAAGTATTTGTTTTCATCTTTTAAAGCTAATGTATCAGTGCTTTTTATTACAATAGGGATGTTAATCAAAATCCTTAACTTGGATATTAAAGATTTTATTTATTTGTATAGATTTACGCTGTAACGCTATATAGATCCATTTCTGGTCAATTATTTTTGGTTTCAACCTGCGCTTTAATTGACAGATAAATTTATGGTGAAATGAAGTTTTACCGCAAAGCTTTATTTATCTATGTATGTGCAACAAGATTTATTTCATGATTTACTATTAATTTTATTCGAACGATCATATGAAAAGTCACATGTTATATTTAATGATGATCAGTTAATATATCAAACATCCGCATGTAATTGAACTTAACTGAAGGTACATTTTTTGACTTGCATGTTAAGGGGACAAACGACCCTGAGAACTTCAAAAATCATCGATTTAATTAGTCTTTTTTAAAGTAAATTATTGTTAACTAAGCTTCATTGGGCATGTCTAATTGTTACCTATAAGTTTATTATGTATTTTGGAATGTAATTTAAATTCTGTGTTGAATTATTTAATAATTTATGTGTTAATAATAAATGTGTTTTTTTCACCTTGCACGCAGGATATCTCTGAAAATATTTACTATTTTTTCTTGAAACTTTCACAGATTATTAACATATCAGATCTTTCAAATTGAACCTAAATTTGTACCCCTCCCCCTATTTTTCCTACAGGTGATGCTTCAGATTTTATTAAAAAAAATAAATTATCTTTAAACTTTTTTTTAAATGTATTTTTAGCCTAAATTTTAACAAATTTAGATTCAGTTTGAAGGATCTGATATGTTACATAATCTGTGAAAATTTCAAGAAAAAATATTAAACAGTTTCAGAGATAATCTGCGCGCAAAATGAAAAAAAAACCCACTTATTATTAACACTTAAATTATTAAATAATTCACCACAGAATTTAAATTGTATTACAAAATGCATAATAAGCTTATATGTAACAACTAGACATGCCCAATAAAGATTAGTTAACAATAATTTACTTAAAAAAAGACTATAACTAAATCGATATTTTTTGAAGTTCTAAGGGTCGTATGTCCCCTTAATTTGATTTGAAAGATTGTTAATGAAAAAATCACTTGTTACATTTAAGGAGGATCCCTTAATATAACAAAAATCCGCAGGAAACTGAACTTACCTGAAGACATGTTTCATGATTTACTATTAATTTAATTTAGGAGATTTTTAATGAAAAATCAAATGTTATATTTAACGATGATCATGTTAATATATCAAAAAGTCACATGTAACTAAACTTAACTGAATGTTGTGTGTGGTGTCTTGATTTAAACCATTTGACTGAAAAGTGAAAAGTTATTCAAATATCAATCAAACAAGCCTCATTAATTAAGAATTCAAACAAATATTCAAGCGATGCAAATTATTTATTCTGATTCAAAAAATATGTTTAAAATGTCTCTATTCTTATTCAACACAGTAGATAATAAAGGTGTTAAATTACTATGTGATATCTTTTTACTTGAAAATGCGATAATAATAAATGGAAAGTAGATAAGAGGTGTCAAAAGATTTACATGTTACCTTCCTCCACACATGTCAGTGAAGCGGTACATTCCTTTTGTAAAAAAACATAGATATACATATCAAATCCAACGTGGTCGACTTCCCCATTTAAAACATTTTACGCTGACGCCCTGGGAAAGATGGAAAAAAATATTTTTCTAACTATAAAGTAAAATAATAATGAGTCCAAATCTGTTTCATCGGAAATTAAAAATAAAGAAAATTCTGAAATAATACCTGATAAAAGTAATATAAATAAAGATTGAACTAAATTGCTTTCATATTTATAAAGATTACATTGAACGATTGGGCGTAAGGAATCTTTCTGCCTTAAAGTCTGATGTACAATTCATAACTCCACCCTACTGTGATGCGTTCGGCACTTCTCTTTCTTTTGTATATGTGTGAGTGTCTTCATGCCATACCACCCAAATGCAGCTGACTTTTTGAATCACGTGATTATAGTTTTTAGTGTCTTGGGTGTTTTCATTTTAAAACACAAAAATGGCTCACAAAAAGACTTTTTTTCCCACCACTGGACTATTTAGTGTAATTGCTTAATGTTATCTTTAAAAGTAACTTTATTTTTAATTAACTGTAATTTTTTAACCGTAAGACTCTGTCGAAACGTCAGAAAACAGCATTGACTGTCCCATGCATTTTTATGAATTATGATGCAGAGTAGAATTTTCTAAAATGCAAGGGCTTGTATCTTTACTTGAAACCTTAAGCATAATTAAGGGCTGCTCTTTAATAAAAGCCAGTTTAATGAAATTCTGCAACTAAATCAAAGATACCAGTGCTACCTTTTAAGCATTACATAATTAAAAGAAAGGATCAGGGAAGAAAAGAAAAAGAAACTTTTTATATTTTATGCAGATTTAGAGAAGAAAAAAAAAAGAACCTTTTTTATATTTTATGCGAAGTTGCGAAGCCATGTTTTCCAAGGAATACTCATAATATTGAACAAGAGAATACTTATCATACATTTCTGTTGTAAGCTCAGAAGGTTAATAATTTCAGTTTACATGCTATCTTTATCCTTTATATCGCTTACATTATATTAAATCACAGTTCTCTTTACATCTTTTATTAACATACCATGAAACAGAAAGAAATATCCCAACTCAGAAAGTAAAATTTTTTGCTCATTTCAAAAACGTTTGTGTGTGATTGTGTGTGTATGCGAGTGTGTATTTCCTTATAAATTCTCTTATGCAAATCATTAATTTGCTTTATTTTCAACATCTTTTTTTTTCATTCAATAAAACATTCAACGAGTTTCAAATAATGCAGTTCAGTAGCACCTTTGTAAAATTTATTTATAATGAAAACAGCAAATTGCAACTATACTCCTTATGGAAATAAATTTTTTTCGATAAATAAAAGCACCTTAGTATTACATATATATCTTTCTGAATTTTCACGATATTTAAAAAATATTTTAGGATGAAATGTCTTATTTATTTAACTAGTAAAGTCAAAAAAGATATTTTTTACTGTCCATGCATGCACATGCAGAACATTTTTCATACAGATTCTCATATTTTACACAATATTTTATATTTTTGTACTCTGATACAACATTTCATATTCCGATATATTATTTTTAAAGTCTTTTTTCCAATTATCTTAAATTAGCATTAAATTTCGTTAAAAAAATTCTTAGAAAAACTGTCAATTTTTTTTTTTTTTTTTTTAAGTTCTTAAATAAACATTTACAACTCTTTTATTTAAAATGCTACTGTTACAAAAATGTGCATGGTGCACTCATATTTTCTACCGTCAGAGATCAATTCACTGTTTTAATGATACAGGGTGATTACACTTTTCTTTCAATTTGTGGTCAGATTCTTAAATATTGTGGTAACCTTAAAAGGAAACATTTACGAAGACGAGAAATGATTATGTTCTTCACAAAGCCAAAGATTAAGAACGATTCACGAAATGGGCAATTTAATTGTTTTGGAATAATAAAACATTAATCTGTAAAACATACTAAACATTTGAGCTGTAGTATGCATAGAAGCCGAAAATAAATTTAGAACTTAAAAATGAGTGTAAAAAAAAATATATTTATTATTATCACATTTTTCTAGGATATGGTAGATGGTAAATATCCCATATATAAGAAACAAGAAAGAAAACCATGCGATCCACATAGCTTATTAGCATTTTTAAACTGTACGTACGCGTTGCAATATTTAACTTTTAATGTACTTTTCCTACGTAATCATATAACAGTTAGACAGACAGACAGAAAGACTGATAGATACACTAATTGAAATCATAAACATTCTTAAACCTTTTTTGGGACGTATTAAAAACTCTTAACACAAGCAAAAATGCATTTCCATCAATTCCCAATTTTAGCCTTTAATGTATCTGAATCTTAGCGCTTAATGTAGCATATTCCACGGAAAACATTTTATTATGCATGTCATCAATAAAAATCAATTTCATTATGATTTGCGAAAAACAGAGGTATTAAAATATGGTTTATAGAAATACCTCTTATAGAACGCAATATTTTGGATTTTTTTCTGGTATCTCTGTATACAAACCAGTGGCGATATTTACATCGTTCTGAATAGAGAATATCCCAAAGTGAACTTGAGTAACATATGTAAGTTTTAAGGAAATTAATGAATATTTACGGGGTATAAAGCGCGGACAGATATGCAGACAAACCAAAAAAAAAAAAAAAATTAGAAACCTCAATATTACGCTATAAAACTCTTCCTTGAACAAAATTGGCTTCATAGAGCATTTACTACCATACATTGAGATTTAAATAACGTGTATACGCTCAATATCTAATACGTATGTTGTATATCCCTTCCATAAATTCGTTTTTATACTTTTTTTTTTAAACTAATGGAACTGTAAATCTGTAGCTAAAGATTAGATCTGAAAAAGATTCTGGAAGAGATTGTTAAATGTTAAATAATTACTTTTTAATTTGCTAAAATAAAAAATAAATAAATAAATAAGTAAAAAAAATCTGTAAATTTGTAAAAAAAATATTATTTGGTGTACAATCTTAATCTTTGTATAACATATTTTTTACATTTAACATTTATTATCACATTATTCTTTTGCAAAGTATGCAAGAAAATAAACTCCTCTTTTGAATTCATGAGAAGGTTATCATTTCTTATATAGTAGTAGATAAACATACTTTGACATGAATTATATATATATATATCATTGTTAAAATTATATGTGTTCATGCTTCAGTAATTATTAGACGTACTTCATTAGTTCATTCACACTTTTATGAAAACTTTAGCTTCTAATCTGAATCTCACTATAACATATTCTCTATATTTAATTTTGTTATCAACTCTTCATCTTTTACTTCAAATTAAATACCAAATTAAATGCTTCTTTTTAATTCATGAGGAGCTTAGCATTTAATCTATACCAGCAGATTAACATACTTAAACACGCATTCATAGATAAATATCATTGCTAAAATTGCATTAGTTCATGCCTTGCATAAACAACGGAAGTTATTGCACTAGTTTGTATAATTCTCGTTAAATGAAACAAAATAATTTCTAATGTTCTTATAGAACATACATTCAGCATGGAAATAGAACTGTTTGTAATTCTGAAAGTATTTCCGCTGACTTTAAGGTGTGTCAGCTTGTTTAATAATATTCACATTTGCAATGATGATCTTATGTTCATTGAGAATAAGTGACAAATGTTTATACATGTGAAAGCAGCATATACCATTTAATCAACAAATTAAAAAGGTAACAATGTGCTTCTGTAATTTGCGATGATTCTGTTGTCTGATGAAAAGTAAAGTGGTTATGGTAACCTTTGATTAATAGGATAGTTGCATTTAGAATCTTTTAATAGACGGTGGAGTGATATCTACAGGCTGGTGTATAGCGCTAAATGTTTGTTGTACAATTAAAGTAAACAAAACAAACTTTTATGTAGTAAAATTATATTCAGTAATATTTTGTTCGGTGTTGTAAATTTGCCACAAATCATACAAAAAGAGAGATTTTTTTTTTTTTGTAAATAATGATTATTTATTTTGAGTCAAAGGACTCTGTAATAATCCAGACATTTGTTTCATTTTAAAATTATTTTGGAAATACTAAGAGATATTTTGTTCGTTTAAGATTTAAATAAGTTAACAAAAAGTAGATTACATCTAGTTTAATTTTGTTTAAAAGAGTCAAAAATATTTTCATTAAATAACATAATTAAAAAATAACATTAAACGTTAAACTGTTGCTATGCTATTCTTGCAAAAAAGAAATTCTTAGTTGTGATATTTTAAATATATTGTCTCTTTAAACACCTGTAAAAATATATTAAAACCATTTGGACGAATGGTTACATAAAGACAAAGGAACAATATATTTTAAAATCAAATGTTTAAGAAAATTTTGTACAGATTTGAAAGCAATTATCAGTATTTTAAAATTAGGAAAAATTGTCAATTTACCATTAGGTAGTAAAAATAAAATTAAAATAGATTGTATGAAATTTATTGATAAATTAATACATATTCTTTTTTTAAAGACATTTTCAATTAAAGAAAAAAAAAATCAATTTAAAATAATACAATCTTCAATCATCAACAACAATAATAATAACAACCATAAGATTTTAATTTATTTTAGGGAATGAAATATATTTCTATTTAGAAGACTCGACACCTCAAAGAATATATATATATTATAATAACAATAAGAATTATAATGAAAAATGAACAGATGGATAATTTGCTATAACAACCCACAAAAGCAATCTGGTAATTAATTAACTTAAATAAATTACTTAAACAACTTGACTAGTTTATTTTAATGTATATATTAAAAAGAAGAAGAAGAAGAAGAATACTCACTTTAAAACAATTCCGATTAAAATACAAAACATACATATATATATAAAGAAGGAGCTTTTTAATGATTGTAATAAAAAGTTTTCCATTTGAGCTGACAATAATAAAATGAACTAAAAAATATATATATGAGAAACGCTGAATTTTTGGTACAGGACACAAATAATTGAATAAAAAATAAAATAAATTGCTCAATATAGAGGTAATTCTTTAGCACCCCCACACTGAGTTAAAAAATGCAAGGTTTCCGTTTTTTTTTTTTTTTCTTTTGACAAAGGATATTACACAAAATACACAAAAGGTGACTCATCCAAGCAAGCCTTCAGTTTAATTAAAATAAAATATTTATTATATATATATATTTTTATAAATTGTATTTTTGCAATTAAAAGTGCTGCATTTGCTTTATTTTCATTTTTACCTTGATTTTTTTCATACATAATGCCAATATTAATATATTGAACAAATTTAAGGATAAGATTTTGTTTAATGTTATTGGTTTCTTAGAGAAAAAGAATAAATAAATAAATAACATAATTTCATGTGAGAAAGTAGAAAAAAATATGCATAATCACGCAATACAAATACGATCATTAAAACATTTATATATGATATAAGTAATGTGCTTTTTTTCTTTGAGTAATTCCAAACAAATTTCCCAAAGCTTTAAAATATTGGAGAAATCAAACCTCTGAAAAAGCATAAATCAACACAAAAGGTGAAGAGAACGGTTTTTTAAAACATCTTTATAATAAATATGCTTATAATATATAATAACAATGTTTATAACGAATTTATTAACATATTTTGATTGCATCAGAAATCAAAGTATGAAACATAATTAATTAACCCCTTGCCGGCTCAATTTTTTCGCAATGTGGCAAAGTTTCCGTCCAAAAAGGACACTGACACCAGTATTTTTTATCAATAATTTTTATCACAATAAATTATTGCACAAATATGATAGAAATTATTGATGAAGAATACTGGTGTCGTTGTTCCGTCTTCAGACGGAAACTCTTGCACCCTTATTTGTTTTGGTCGCCTGCCCGAGCTGAACTCGGGATAAGCCAGGAAGGGGTTAATTAGGCATAATCAATAGTGTAATACAGCACGATTAGTTTTAGTTTGAAATGTTTAGCAATATATTCTATGTGGAAAAGCTATATTCTTAACACATTTTTACGTATGAACCAGCACATTATTTATGAAATTTGCATTTTATTTTTAATAGAACCTCTTTAAAATTGCATTGAGTGAAATTGCATGACAATGTAGTGCTTTAATTGTTTTTTTAAACGTGTCATATCTCTCATAACATGCGTCATAATCTGCGTGCAGCATCGTCGTCGTACAGAAATCGAAGCCACATCTTGAATGTGGCAACTTGCCGGGTAAATAGAAACGCGACGTTCCTCAAATTAAAAGGCTTGAATCGTTGAATAAATTTCTCTCTGCGCAGTTTGACGAGATATACTGTAATGAATGATGGATGAACGCCTGTCCCTCAGTCCTCATGTATTTACTTCCCTTGCGTTCTGTCCGCTATGAATAAATGTTTTTTATATGAGAAGGAAAAGGTGCATTAAAATATTCAACTTCGCAATGACTCTCTTCCGGTGAGATGGGGATATTAGATGAAATCAGTTAAGGGTTGTTATATTTCTGTATTTTATCTTTCAAAAAGACTTATAGCTGTTATATTCTGTTAAGTTTGAAAAGTGGTTTTTAGTAACAATTTATTTTTTAAAGAAATATGTTATAAATAAATGTCCTTACGTTGCACCATAATGTTTCAATTTATAATAGTGATGTTATATTGTGTCGGCAACAAAGTTTCACACTCGATGATTGATTAGTGTACATCATGGTCTGAGAAAATTGATATATTTTATAGTCTGAGTTTAGCGTGTAAAAATATTCTGTTTTAGAACTGTAATTTTTCAGGAAAATAAATAAAATAAATAAAGTATCATTTAACACTTTCATTTTAAACGTTATTATTATTATTATTATTATTATTATTATTATTATTATTATTATCATCATCATCAATGGAGGTATTTTCTCGCAATGCAAAATAATATATTTAAAATGTTTGAGAACAAATATATAGCAATTCATATTTCAAAATGGTCACAGATTTAAGTCATATTTATTTGTCAGATTTGATGTAAGAGTTTTTATAAGATAAAAAAAAATAAATAAATAAATAAATAAAATAAAATAATTTTATTTTGAATTTTGCCTGCAAAAGGGTTTCTTTTAAAACTCCAATTTTTACAACAATAAATAAATAAATAAATAAATAAATACATCCCTTTATATTAAAACAAATTTCTATCTCTGTTGCTCTTTAGTTCCCCTCTTTAATTCCCATCACCAAAACATAATTTAAATGGTGTTAATTTGTATAGGTTTTAATCATTAAGATTTCTAGAGTTAAAAAAAGTAAAATTTCGTATATTATATATTAAAGTAACTAACGTTTAAAATCCTTATTACGAAATTTACTACAGAACCGTATTTTATTTAAGAATTTTTCAAATAAATCCTAATAATCCAGATTTTACGAGAAAAGTAAGTCGAAAGTTCTAAAATTTTTATGAAAAATCTGAAGACTTAACCTTAGAGAATAAGGTGATTCAGAATGACCTAAGTTCAGGAATTGTTTTGGGGTCAAATTTTCGAAAGTGAGATTTTGTTTTCTTTACACGTTTTGAGGTTTCCTGAATACGAAAATCATGTTTTTAAGGGTTGGTCTGTGCGTCTGTCTGTGTGTGTGCCTGTGTGTGTGTCTGTCTGTGTGTGTGTCTGTCTGTTATCAGCATATCTAAAAAAACAATTATCGCAGAAAGTTCAAACTTGGTATTCTAAATGTGTATCATATAAGGATGCTGCACTAAACTTTTAGTTAAGATCAAGCAAATGGTTCGTGTACAGGGACAATCAAGAGAATTCTAATACATTACGTCTATGGGAGAAACTGCAGGTAAGTAGTGTTTAACTTCTATAGACTGCACGAAACCAAATGAAACAAATATATATATTGTGTAATGGAGATAGTCAACTGGGAAATTTTTTTGTGTATGTTGGAGAATCGCCTCCCTCCTGGGGGGAAGTCCCCCTTCGAAGGGAGTAAATTTTCATGATGGGTATCTTTGAAATAGTTTACCATTTCCAGGAAAGCTGTTCGGTAATTGAAATAAATTTCTCATAGAGATATGGTAAATAATGTATGTTTTAAGCTAAATATTCATCGCTTGTTTTTTGTGCATTAATGAAACGGGTTTTGAGGGGTTGGTAGCCCTCCTCCCCCTCACACAGAACTAATTATCATATAAAACTCTTCCTAAGTCTAATTTGAATTGTTTAAGATAGGTTTACATAACAGTACTCGCTATCTTACCTCTTAGTCTCCAACCTGTATTTATATTATTAAATTTCAGGGTAAGAGAAAGTAGTGTGAGTGACACACCAGATTATTTAATAAGCTTTTGAAACACTGTTTTAAATGATTTTTATTCCTATTTGCTTGAAGTATTTAATAAATTATGCAAAGGTTTAGAATTTTTATTACAATTAATACATGTATAGTTAACGTTTAATGTATCATAATTCATTTAAAATATCGATTCGAGCAAGAATGATTTCGTCTTTTAGCCAACGACAGCTACTTCACTTTGAAAGGGGGTAAAAAAAAAGAACGAAAGATCATGCGGTAAGCATTGATTATTAACACTTTCCAAATGTACGTAATTGTTGTATCGTATAACTTTATCACACGACGGACAGACAGTAGTTCTGAAAGGCATACAGATAGACTAATTGAATTCCTAATCATTCTTAAACATTGTTAGAAAGTGTTAAAAGTGCTTAACACAAAAGAAAACGTCCAAAATGTAATTATGAATAAATAAGAAGAAAATTACTCTTCAAAAAATGTGATATTTAAGAAAAGCAGGCTCTATCAATGTTACAGAACAAATAACAAATATTGGCAACTCTGTATTTCTGAACGCATAAAAATGTGAGTTTATCTATTTCTACCTAATTCTAGAAGTATAATGGATATGTATGCACTGCAGCAGACGAGCAGACCGAATCATTTGGCAGACAAAAAAAATCGAATAGCAGACGATAAATAATCGAAAAACTAAGCACGTAGATTCTGATGATTGATACAGTTTTATAATACTGTAATTTTGCCCTGAAAGATGAAAATCTTAATATCTTTAACATACAATTTTTCCATAAGTATTATTTAGAGTGTTAGACATTAGAGAAAGACAGCCTCTTTAGACAGGAAAAAACCAGCATAAAACGTTACACATAAAAGGGACCTGTTTTATGTCTAATTATCTGACTTGTCTCATGCTTTGCATCAAATAATGAATCTTTTATATGTAAACCTTGCATGAATACCATAAAAAAAGAACTCAATAAATAAATAAATAAATAAACTATGTTTAATATCACAATTTTACATAAAATTATATATATATATATTTATAATAGTAATTACTATATTTTAACATATAATATAATGTAATTAGATTGTCAAATAAAGAAATAATAGGTGCATAGAAATAGTCTGTAGCTCTCTATTTCCACATATAATTTGAATGGATATTTAATAATTTTCTCAATAAATTAAATAATTTTTAACATTTTAAGGATTTATGTATCGAGATAATTTATTTATCTAAAGGTTAAAAAAAATGTATACTATTTTTTTATTACACAGTTTTAAAGCAAATAATTTATAATTCTTACAATCATTAAAAAAAAAAAAAAAAAAAAAAGAGAGAGAGAGAGAGAGAGAAAAGGAAACCGCACATAAAGACAAAATTTAACTCAATATAACGATATATATATATATATATATATTTTAATTTAATCTGTAGTATGCTTAAATTATTTTTTCTAATTTATATTTTTAATATGGCATTGTAAATTGTTTTACAAATTGCACTTTATAAATTTTGTTGAAATGATTTAGTTATTATAATTTAATTTTTTTTTTTTTTTTTTTTTTTTTGAAAAAAAAAAAAGATGAATTTGTTTTAACCTATCACTTGTTCAACCATTCGTTTTAATGGTACGAAGAGACTCTTTTGAAAGATACTCACATTGAAATTTACGTCCTCGAACGAAGGAGGGGGGGGGGGGTATAGATGCTTGTGCACATTTTTTTTCCTGGTTAATTATTACTATCATAAACAGTTTTTTTTTTTTTAAATCAAATTAAAAAATTAAAAATAATTATAATCATGCACTTTTATACCGAAATTTTGTACTATGCTATAATATGAAAATTTTTGAAAAGCATGCGACGACAGCGGCACCTGTTGAAATGTTTATCCCGAAATATATTAAGCACCAATTTAAGTCAACATCCATGTAAACATCAGCTTTACCCGCTGATTCGTGAAATGCAGCGTCCACGAAATTTTTGATACACACGCAGAGAGACACACAAATACAAATTTTCTAAAAATAGCCAAATCATGTTCAGAACATCCCAAAACGTGTAAATCCATCAAAAATTGGAGGTCTAAAATTTTTATTAATCCAGTACTTTCTTCTTATTTATATCGAAAAAAATAATAGTTCTGTACTCAGGAGGTAAAATACCATGTTCAAAATGTAAACTTTTCCAGGACAGCAATTTTTGTTTTCAACTTTTTTTGCATGTTTCTTCGCAACTATCAATAATCGCTATATGATACCGTAGCACAGTATTAATAATATTATGTACTTAATAGTAATACTGTTTTTAATATCACATTTGGTGCTTACTCTTAAAAAAAAAAAAAAAAAAAGAAAGAAAGAAAGAAAGAAAGAAATGGACATGGTGTCCTTTGCATTCAGCGTACAAAATTATAAAATAATCTATTTAAAAAAACTTTTAAAACCCAAATTCTTAATGTATCGTATCACATAAATCTTTTCGAAGTTAGAATAAAATTTAATTTGAAAAAAAAAAAAAAAAAAAAAAAAAGTGAATTTTTATTATTAATAACCAAAAAATTTTATGAAATTTGATATGCAAGTTGGTCTTGTGGGGTACAGGCAGTATATTATATTTTAGTGTTCTTGAGAGAAAATTAAAAAAAAAAATTGAAAACTGCAATTTTTATCCCACTTCAAAAACATGTGACTTAATGTGAAGCAGACATTTTTTTTTTTTATTTCTCCTAACGATTTCCATACAATCTTCTGCTGTTGCCACCTAAAATTCACACTTTAGTTAATTAAAAAAAAATCTAATTGTCCGATCGATAAGCTGTTTAATCCATCGGATTCACAAAAATTTTCCCTTTCATCTGGCACCTTATTTGTAACGATTTGTTTTCTAATTTTTCTAATTTATTTTCCTCATTTTAAATAAATGTACTTTTTTTTTCTTATTTTGTCGAAAAAAAAATGGCAACAATTAATTTATGTTGAGATTCACAAACATACCGTTGTGAATGACAGTAAGTACTTAAGAATTTGGGGATAAATTACATAAGAATTAACTCTTTGTATGAAAAATAGAAAACGCAGTCATGTGCAATAATTAACTCATCATCCATAAAATATAGACATTTTAATAACTTTACAATGTGCAATAAATTTGTATTTTCAATTATTAAAATTGTTTGTTATTTTGTAGAAATAATCTGGTGTATCACTCACACGACTTTCTCTTACCCTGAAATTTATTACTATAAATACAGGTTGTGTCGTAAATAACTAAATATAACATTAAATATTCTCAGTAGTGCAAATTATTGCGCTGTTCTTAATAACGTAAATTGTTTGATATATATATATGTAGATAGAGAGTGAGCGCTTCATTATCTTATTTATATTAAATAATATTAATAATGAAGAGGTAAGATTTCACTTACCTGGATAAGGCATACAGCACTGGTTCAGCATACATCGATGTTGAATAATATCCAGTCATTCTTGTGTTGAACGTCTAGACTCTATCTGTAAATAAAACTTTAAATTGCACAATATTATTATTTTGTGTGTAAGTTTGGACGATTAAATGGATGTTTTTCTTTATCCATGAATTTAATATCTGGATTAAAATGTACAGATTAAAAATTATATATATATTAAGTGTATTGTAAGAGCGTTTTAACGCCCTGCTAGAATCAATATCTCTACATCCTTATCAAGGAGAAGCTACATTACAACTACATTAAAAATGAAATCGAGCGAGAGAGAGTTCGTTAAAAGTGATGAGTAGTCAGTTTTTGTTTTTCTTTTAACTGGGGGTGCCACATATTTCTCTTTACATCTGCACTGATTATTCTTTGGGATAAATGATAATCTTTAAAACACTTCTTGACTAAAATGTAAAATATCGGTCATATAAAAGTTATTTTAATGTTCAGTTTTATTACAGGTTGGAGATTAATAGGTAAGATAACGAGTACTGTTATGTAAACCTATGTTACACAATTCAAATTAGGCTTCAGATTAATGCACCTACATTTATATAGAATTTAATTCTGCTATTAAAATTAAAAGTTTACTTAAAATTATACAGACAATTTTCACACGCAACATTCATTGAAACTTATCAATCTTGATCAAACTTTTCCAGCAACAAACGTATATTAACTTCAAAACACAACATTTGGATCTCCTAAAATTATCCGTTTTTAAGTCACTCTAAAAGACACAAACAAAGATGGAACGTTAAAAGCTTGACTACGGTAATAAGGAAGCTTCAAAACGTGTAAATATACAACAAACAAGCTATGAATATTTAGCATAAAACATGCATTATTTACCATATCTCTATGAAGAATTTATTTCAATTCCCGAACAACTTTCCTGGAAATGGTAAAATATTATTAGTAAAGCACATCCACTAACAATAAAAAAAAGAATGTTATCGCTTAAATATTTGCAGCCCTGTATATCTTTCGAAGATTATATACAGACCACATGGTGCATCTAAATATAATCCTACAGTAATCATACATGGCCCAGCCTGAAATATACTTCCATCAATTTGCAACGATTCTCGCACTTTTATCTAGTTCTTTTGTGTAGCCCTGTAAACGAGCAGTCAATCATTTCAATACCCTATTCTACATGAAACATGCTTTTATTCATATAAAAAGTATATATTTGTTTCATTTGGTTTACTGCAGTCTATAGATGTTAAACTCTAGTTACCTGCAATTTCCCCATAGACGTAATATATTTGAATACTTTTGAGTGTCCTTGTACACGAACCATCTGCTTCATCTGAACGAAAAGCTTAGTGTAGCATCCCTATATGATACACATTTAGAATACCGAGTTTGGAATTTCTACTGCTATTTGTTCTTGAGATATGCTGATAATACACAGAGACACACAGACAGACCATTCGCTAAAAACATGATTTTCGTATTCAGGGAAAATCAGAATATGTAAATATAACAAAAACTCACTTTCGAAAATTTGACCCTAAAACAATACTTTCTCTACCTTATGGGTAAGAGAAAGTAAAAATAATACAGAATTTCTCAATAGCTTATCATTAGATGTATATTTGAGACACGTGAAGCATATTTTCGTTTCACTTTTTAATATTTTTTTCTTAACAACTGCATGAATGAAAAAGATTGAAATCTTATATATATTAGATTTTGTCAATTACGGTTACTTAATGTAATAGCATTAAATTAACATCATTATGCAATTATGCTTTAAGACAATTTCCTTTTAAAATAATAAATATTCAGCTTTCATAACTATGTCTAGTTTTAAGAGACGTATAGGGAAAAATGAAATTTAACTTAATAACAGATGGCATATCTGTTTGCGTGCATAATTTAGTTTGTTTTCAATCACGTATGCCATGTTTGCTATGTTTAGTAGACACACAACAAGTGTACTTTTTGCGTTTCACTCTCCGTCTCTGATAAATGCTTCTGGTATAAGTGAAAAAAAAAAAAAAAAAAAGTCTCAAACTTTTAGGTACCAAACGGCCAAACTACTTTTCAGAACAATTGTGTTATTTTTAATATCCTATTATCAATACACTGAGTTGAATAACACAGGTCTAAAAAAGTAATATTCTCAAAATTTGATTTGATAATTTTAGCTGATACACATGTTTTTTGGTGTACTGAAACCAAAAAGGAAGCCAATTTTCCCAAAATCTATACATTACAGAAACGTAAGTTTTCTATTACATGTAGATTTTTGTCTACCGACTCAATTTCTTCCGTTTTTTTCTTTTATAATATATTTCCATGAGTTATCATGATTAATCATGGAAACATACTATAAAAGTTACCATATAATTATATTGATGGAAAAGTCACGGAAGAAATTGCTTCGATAGATACCCTGTATTGACAAATATCTAAACGTCATAGAAAAAAAAGTGGCTTCTTTCTCGGTTTCAGCACACGAAAAAATATGAAACTCAGATAAAATTATCAATTCTAAATTTTAGATGTAGACCTGTGTAATCTTTGCATACCGTATATTTTGTAATTATACGATTAATTGAGTATTTACTTGCTTCATCTCGTATGTGTTTTTACTTATATGATTTCCCTAATATGCAGATTGTCTAAAATTTCAACCATTTTACTTTAAAAAGATATTAAAACTTCTTCACACACCATAAATTTTAAGTCAGCACAACCGGTTTCGAAAGGACGTAGCGTTTCTTCATCAGGTGCAAAAAAACACGTGCTACTGCCTTGGAGGCAAAAGCAAGACTGAAAGCAGGGCAAAATCCAGAGTGGGAGGAGCAACACAAACACCCAATAGGAAGCATCATGCAGGACCAATCAGAGAGGAACACACGTACACACACACCAAAAAAAAAAAAAAAAAAAAGGAGGGAGGGAAGGAGTAATCAATTAAATTTATTTTGTTTTATTTATTTAATTAATATTATACTAATAAGTAAATTTAATAAAATTTATTTATTTATTTATTCATTTTACTTTAACCATTTGATTTATCAATACATTTTTTAGACCACATTTTTAATTAATAATCATTTTCCCGTGAATTACGACTACTTGCGCTATTTCTATTTGCGCGAAGGGGGGGGGGATTTCCCATTTGCACGACCGGAAATTGCAGGACCGGGCGTGCAGGTGATTTCTTCCTTTTTTACTTGATAATCTGAGAACGGCCGTAACTCGGTTCCGCGGCAATCACTACCACGCACGTAAAAACAGAAAAAAAAAAAAAAAAAAACATCACTGGACACTCCTAACGCGCTGTGCATGAATCTGAGAACGCCCGTAACTCGGTTCCGCGGCAGTCAATACCACGCACGTAAAAACCAAAAAAAAGAACATCACTGGACACCCCTATCTCACTGTGCACGAATCTGAAAACGCTGGTAACTCGTTTTCGCACCAATCAGTATCACGCACGTATATACGCTTCGCGCACATGAAGAAAAAAAAATCACTGGACACCCCTACCTCGCTGTGTATAAATCTGAGAGCACATGTAACTCGTGCTACTCTGGTTGGTTGGTTGGTTGTAGGATTTAAGGCCGATTGACTCCGGATGTGTCCTAGGCCTAGAGGGGGAATGCCCTCTGTGGGGGTCTTTCTAAGGGGTCCTAGCCCGTATTTACGCAAGTTTCGGAGGAAACCACGGAAAACTCCGAACGGCTAGGTCGATGAGCGCGACCTGGGATCGAACCCGGCATCTCCCATCTACCAGCTTTGAGCGCAGAACCGCTCGGCCGCTGGTGGGCCCGTGCTACTCTGGTATTTTTACTTTGTTCTCGCAAATGGGAAGATGCCTTTCCCGTTTCAGAATCATTAAATAAAAATAGTAATTATAAATTTGGTTGAACTTCTCAGAATATAGTTGCTTTTTAATATAACAAAACAATTTTTTAAAATTTTATGTTAAAATTTTTTAAACATTATATCATAAAGTGGTAACATTTTATTATAAAATATCATCTTATGATAAACCGTTTTTTAAAACATTATGATAAAACGATTAAAAAAAAAAAACAAAAAAAAAACATTGTTTTATTTACTTAAAAGCATCGGTAGCAAAATTTATGTGTTTAGAAACATAATCGTATTGATTACTTCATAAGTTTTCCGAAAAATATAAATTCGATTAAATATTGGATAGTTTTTTTTTTTTTTAACTATTAATTGAATTTTATAATGATTTAATTTATCTGTATATGTTCATTACTGAAAAAGTCATATTCGTTTTTCAAAACTATAAAGGTAAAAAGCAGTAAAAATATCTTTAAAAATATTAATCTTTCAAACTTTCTGTGTTATATTTTGGCTGATAAATCAGAGGTTCTCTTGCTTTAAACAATCAAATATGTATCCAAAAGAGTATTGATAAAACAAAGAAAGAAAAAGCTTAGTACACCGCTGACAAATTATCACAGAAACCATTTTATTTTTTAATAGGATAATAATGAGTTATTCCCCCTTTTAGCTCATATTACTTGTATATTTTACACACCCTTATATACTCATGTAATATATCCATGTTATTCTTTAAAACACTGTTCGTGTGCATCAAGAAGCATGTATATGAATAGCATTTTTTCGCAATTGCTCTCTTTTTCGCGTATTTAAATTTTTAATTAGCTGTAGAGGCACAATTAATACATAATCATGTGAAATTATTTCGTTAAGCATCTCTATAAGGAAAAATTTATGCCCCATTAAAATAATTCCATGATGTAGAAAAATTTCTAATTTCTAATATACACACCAGCATATCTGTATGCCCAAAGCGCTATGTCCAAAGCGGCTGTTTAAAAGTATATTCAAAGCAGTTTCCTTTGTTATGTTTGAAAATATCTTTGTGAAATATATAATAATAATTTATACATTATCAAAATTTAGTTTTCTTCTTCTTCTTCTTCTTCTTTTTTTTTTTCCCCTAATAGTACTTAAAACAGGGTGGTACTGGTCAAGTTAGGGAATCATGGAAAAGTCAGGGAGTTTTAGGGAGTCTGGAAAAGTCATGGAAAATAGTAAGGAAATTTTGGGGAAATAAGCCATATTTTACAGCTCGTTGTTGTAAATTGGCAACAAATTTTGTGAAATTTTTGTGGGCAATAACAGTCTTAGAAAATGGTGAAAAATAGTCATGGAAAAGGCAGGGAAATTCAAAAAGTTCTAATGTTAGCAACCTACTAAAAGCATAATTAATTTATAGGTGAAAGTAATTAGACAATATTGTATTTTTTTCTCATATTGTAATGTTATAAACTTTTTTTTTTTTTTGTATAACTTTATTATTAAAAATATAAGTTATTTCTCTAAAACAATATCTAACGCATTGTATGCAGATGTATTTAAATTAATCACAGATATAGCTTTTTTAAAAAGATATCTAATAATCTAACTTTTAATCAAGAATACTTTTGTTAAGAATTAAAGTATTGTGTATGTGCATTTGAATGAGATAATGTAGTAATAAAAAAAGTTTAATATATTTTATAATTGATTGAAAATATTTCCTTGTTAAATGAGTAGGAATAGTGTGAAAAGAAAACATTTTTAAATACCCAATTGGAGGCTATATAATTTTAAAAAAAAACTTACTTTTGTAGCATTTATATTAAATTAAATTCATTTACATTTGAACTATTGTAACTACTTTTCGCAGGTTTCATCATATACATTTCTTTCCCCCTAATAATAATAAAAAAAAAGGCTCTTAGGCGCAAGTTAAATTGAATTCTATATAAAATAAAATGTCCATTATATATGTTTCTTTTAAAAAAAATCAGAAATACCCTCACGTGCAAGCAGTAATATTAACCGAATACCAGTTCTGAAAGTGTGAAAGCTGAGTTGCCATTTCTGCTAATCACGTAAGCCAAGCTAGTTGCTTAGCATAATATACACACCATCTTAATTTCCATATCTAATTATATACAGAAACATAAATAAGAAATTATAATGACGTAGAACAGCTTAAAGTTTGCCGATTGGAAAGATGTTAGTTATGCAGTCTTGATTACTTTAATGATATGTTTAGGACGTGAACAAGCTCTCTTCCAGTGTAATGTAATGAAGAGTAATTTTAATTTGTCAGTATTTCCTTAGGAATAGTCATTAATATGTCTACGTTAATTAATCACTTAATAGTAATTTCAATATTTGAGGCAATTAGAATTTTTATATTTGATTAATTATTAGTTTTAACTTAATGAATGATTTATTAGTTTTTTTTAAAATGACCATTATTATCAAAGCAAGTATGTTGCTTCGTGTAATTTCTCTTTCTTAATTCGCGACCATTTTCGCTTAATATTTACCATATTAGACTGGGTAATTTATTAATACTCCAATTTTATATTCAGTTAAATGTCTGTTGTACTATAAATAAAATGGTTAGAATGTAAAAATTCTGAGAATTTCTTTAGAGTAAAAATATGTTTTAGCATATGTTTATTATTGTTGTTCTTGCTGTTGTTGTTATACTTTTTCCTTACTTTTATATTAAATTCGAACTCTCTCATATCTTTTATATATGCACAACTTCTCATCTCCAATCTCATTACTTCAATCAAAAACAATGGAAATGTATTTTTAAATAGATAACTAAATATCATCACTAAAAATTTAAGTGCTCTTACGTTATGTAATATTGAAAGCATCTAACTATAGAGATATTTTCTTTTAATATAATTATATAACCATTGTGCGACTTAAAAATTTAAAAGGAAGATAATACTACAAATTTTTCTCAAGTTGACTGTTTTTCTAGTAATAATAATGATAATAATAATTGCTTCAACATATTCAGTTCTAATATCATGTTGAGAGAATACACCTGCTAATGCACCTGTTTGTACATCTGTATAATGCGCAGAAAAAATTTCATTCTAATAATTAGAAACAATAACATAAATATCTTTAATAATAGGGGTGAGTATTGGCTTGTGAAGAAAATTTATTATTTATGTTCCTTTTATATCTGGTTTATTTATTTATTTATTTATTTTACATTTGTTTCGTTTACCTTCAACGATGATTGGATAAAACTGTATTACATATAGACATTTTACTAAAGTTGAACTTTGGGGCACTTTTTCTTAAAATGATTTTTAAATGTGGATTTTGCATTTTTGCAAAATTTTAATGTCTCCAGGACATTAAAACAAAAATTATATTTCCGATAACTCTTAAGTAACTGATTTATATTTTGCGGATAATGAATTAATTTCTTGCCACTCGAATTTTAATTTCTTTGCGTAAAGGAATAGATAACCTGTGAATGTCAGAGAGAGAGAAAAAAAATACTTCTGCTCTTTTGTTATGGCATTATTTTTGTTACTTTTTCCCTTCCTTAAAAGTCTCAGTGACATGTGATTTTAATGATAAATTAAAATAAATTAATAAAATTTCTCTCTTCTTGCCTTTTTTTTTTTTTTTTTTTTTTTTTTTTTTTTTAAGATATAAATCATAAATATATGATAAGCCTTTATAATTGATTTAAAAAAAAAATCTAATAGTAATAATAATAATAATAATAATAATAATAATAATAATAATTTTTACGTTTAAGAAAAAACTAATTTCCAATTTTAATATTGTGTAGTACAAGTCATACGATACATATAACAAAAGATTTTAAATGCGTTTTAATTTCGTTTTAATAGTTTTAATATTTTATTTATATTCTTAATTATGAATAACTCTAGGACATGCGTTTAGAATCTATATTCTCGCAATAAAAAATAAAATAAAATAATAATTATAATAATAATAATAATATATTTTGAAAGTATTGATATCTTTAACACATTCTAACATTTATTATGCTTTTCTTTCTTTTCTCATTTTCATGCATTTATATTGCTTTGTACATTTACAATCTCGAAAGTACATCCTTCCATAATTATAGACAAACATCTATATTTCGCACAAAAACACCTGTTTAACTGTAATTAAAACAAAATGTACATTGTGTGTGTTCTGATTGAAAAGTACAGTCTTTTTTAAATTTGTGCTTAAAATAGAGCATTAGCTATGGCCAAAATATAACCGCCTAATTACTGTCTAAGTTAAAAAATCTAAATAAAGAATCCTTACTTGATTTTCTTATGAAAGAAAACTATTTTTAAGAAGTTCAAAAACATTCATTTATAGTATGTATTTGTTCAGTATTGCCTATAAAATTTACTTGTATCGACTTTTGTAAGAGTAAAGCAATAAATTTAAAAGAAAGAACCAGAGTAGGATTTAATTTTCTGATAAGACTGTGAAATAATTTAAAATAAGTTAATTTTATTTTTTTTCTATTACGACCTTACTATATATAGATCGAGGCACAAATTTTAATCCTTCAACGCAAAATAATAATAATAATAATAATAAATTAAAAATTCTGTCAAAGACAAAATTTAGTTCAGTACGGAGTACTATTAATTCCAATCTGTAAAATTTTTATTTTTATTTTTTATTTATTTTCATCTCATTTTTTAACCGTAAAACTGGGCCACGTACTTTTAAAATGACTGAAATGAATTAAAATTAAGTGTTTCCACCTGAATTTCACACTTTAGTTAATTTTTAAAAATCTAATTGTCGTGTCGAGAAACTGTTTGCTCTCCTGAATTCAGTATTTGGGATACTTTTATTTGGTATCGAAGGATAGGGCTGATATTCCTAATTAATTTTGGTGTTGCGCAAAACTGGTCTACAAAAACTGCGGTGACGTTTTTACCCAGATTGAAATTAATAGTCTTCCTAGTCCTTAATAATAATAATAATAATAATAATAATAATAATAATCAAGAAAATATATTATGCACGCATGCAACTCTGAACAAAACATGTCATAATAAGAAATTTTATTAATAAAACTTTTTTTTTTCCAGTTTGACGAATTCCTTCTATTTCTATACGTTAATATTAGTTAAAGATGTGCAAATAGTTATAATGGTGAGCAGTAATTAATGTGTTCTAATAGTAAAATAACAACAATAATAATAAATAAGGAAATAGTGCGTTGATATAATGAAATAATGTAATTGATAAATAAAACAAACGAAAAGATCATAATAATCCCAAATTTACAAAAGTATTTGCTTTACTCTTTACAATCTATCCTTAGGTATTTTCTTATTTCCTCTTCTGCTTTGAGGCACAAATTATATCTTTCTCCAGAGAAGCTCTCGATAACAATGATAAAGAAAGAACATTAAGTATTACTTGTGTCTTTTTGAACAAAAAACCACCGAAGTGTTATTCTAGAAATTCGGCTGGAAACGGAAACATTGACATAACCACAACTTCAGAGTCTAACTACTCCGGCCTATCATCAGACATAAGGCGCCTAAGCAATGACACAAGCCCGGTGCACCCCCGTGCTTACCTGGTTTACGGCGGCACTAATAAAGGATGGGAGGAGACCGATAATCACAAGTCAGGTGCGCCGGGCGCCGAACTAAATGCAACGTCAAGGGTACCATCTTCGGAATAAAGTTAAGTGGACTTGTAGTTACGTCCGATAATGCTCGACTAATATGATAGAGGCCTGCATCTGGCAGTATCATCAAGTGATGGACATGTTGGGTTTAGAAAATACATTGAAGTACTTGAAAATAAGCGGTATTGCTCAACGATTTAGCATGGGGGTCATGTAAGAGTTTTAATTTTATCTCGGTAATTTCCGCACTTTTTTTTTTTTCTTTTTTACTGATTTTACAAATGGCTATGTAATATGAGAAAATGTTTTGTAGAGGTGATCAAAAATTAGGTAAACAAGGTAACGATGTAGCTTCTAATTTAAAATTTAAAATTTCGAGTTAGATTTATGGAAATCAGCAAGAGAAAGAGAACTATGCTTTAAAGCACTAAAGTGTGCGAAATAAACCAGCATTGTAACGAAATGCAATGAGTTGGATTAAGTAATGAAACTTTTGTGATGAATTAGTTTTGTGATGAAACTTCTTGAATGAATTTTGTATTTCATTCAAGATGAATTACAAAATTTATCTTGAATGAAAACTGCCTGAGAAGCTTTTATTTATTTATTTATTTTATCCTTCGATAAAAAAAAAAAAAAAAAAAAAAAAAAAAAACTTGATAATAACTATATCAACATTTGTTAAACGAAAATAATGCATTGAAAGATAATGGAAGATTTAAATGTGAATCGTTTACAGTAATTAATATTTTATTTTACTTTCACCAAACTAAATTAAAGTAATAAATAAATAAATAAATGAAAAGTAAGCATACTTTTATAAATAACATTTGGTGAAAATTAACATGTTAAATAAACTATATATTAGGAAAAATATATGTTTAAGTGACTATATGTTCCTTAATATTTATTTATTTATTTTATAATTTATTGTATGTTTGTTGTTTCACTTTTGAATCGGTCGCAAAAAATTCTACCATCGCATCCATTCCAATGTAAATGATATTTCAATACTTTTTCGTAAATTTAATCGTTACATCTTTATTTCCTTCATAATTAGTTGAACTGAAATAAATTTCAATTGCTTACCAACCAAATTTCTAAATCAAGGCAATATTTATTAAATGAGCACTAGTGAATCCTTTATTTCAACTGTTAAGTGATCCTGCAAATGAATTTAATTTGTTTGTAGCATTTATTTCTGAATAATTATTACATCTAAATAAGTGGCAGTTAATACATTTCAAAATGAATGAATATATTTGAGTAATTCCTTTACCAAAATTCTAAATTTGTTCGTGACATACATTACGTTGTTGTTTTCTAATATTGTGAATTATTTGAATCGTTAATCAGTCATAATGTGAACAAATCAATTATCCAGGTTTGGGTAGAAAGTTTTGGTACATTTGTTTATATTGTTATAATTCTCATTTTTGTCATACTTGTGAATTTTTCAACTTGTATGTACATTGTTAAATATATATATATATATATATATATATACTAGCTGACCCGACAAACGTTGTTTTGTCATATAAATTATTTCTAGAGAATATTTTGCTAGAAAAAAATAACTAACTTATTGTAAGTGTGTAAGGATGTGGTATATAAGTGGAAGATGTATGGAGCGCTATGAACGGTGAAAGAATATAAAAGTAACAAAACACCAATCATTTATTTTTTTAATTTATTAAAATTGATTGTTTAAAATTATATACATATCGCTACTTATAACAATATTACTAAAAAACAATATCATCCCCTTAATGCAACAGAGTGTACAATATTTTTTGTTATCCCATCTTTCGCCAATACAAACAAACTGGATGGTTTGCCCACTCGAGAGCCACGTATAATTGTCCGTGTGAAAAACATGATGTGCTCAAATCTAAGCCACATACAGACATCGTTTGGCCCTGAGACTTATTGATAGTCATTGCAAATGCCAATATAATTGGAAATTGAGGGCGTTTAAATTGAATTGGCACATCTGTGGGTATAATAGGAATTCGCAGTAGTAATATATTTTCACCTCGGAATTTGTCATTTAAAATGATGGCTTCGATAACATTTTTCATTAATTTTTTTATGACTAATCGCGTGCCGTTGCACAACCGTGGTGGGTTCAAATTACGAAGCAAAATAACCGGAGATCCAACCATCAGTTGTAAAATATGCGGTGGCATGCCTGGTAAATCCAATGAGTTTAAAAACTTTGTTGGATAATTTACAGCTTCGGTGGCATCGCAAACTGTATCATTAGATTTGTATGACACCAAGTCTCCTGGTAACAAGTGTTGTATCTTGAGATTCAATTCGTTCACGTCCACATTTTTTGCTGCTAAAATTGCTCTTTCTGCCAGCCACTCATGATTTGTGTATCGTCTGTGTATATCGGGAAATATCTGGTCAATAAGAGCATCTTGAGAATCAATGATTGTGCAGAAATCGGTCGGTAATTTTATGCATCCAGTTTCATCTGTAGTAACTTTTCCATCGCCGATATCTAACAATTGTTTTGAGAATGTTTCAGCGGATGGATCTTGAAGCTTTTGAACGCACAAATTTACTTTCAGTTGTACTTTTTCAATATTACGCTACAATGACGATGATTTTAAGCACGCGTTGATCTCATCAGCGTATGGTGAACGTGGAATAACGGGAAGTGCTTGTCTGAAATCACCTGAAAAGAGTAACAGAGTGCCGCCAAATAGTTTGTCGTTGTTTTTTATATCTTTCAATGTCTTGTTCGACGCCTCAATCGAATGTTTGTGTGCCATAGTGCATTCATCCCAGATAAGAATTTTACACTATTTCAGCACTGTGGCCATGGACGATTGTTTTTTTATGTTGCACACTGCGTCTGGGTTATTTTGAATATTTAGTGGCAGTTTAAATAATGAATGAGCTGTTCTGCCTCCATCCAATAAAGTTGCCGCAATGCCAGATGATGCAACAGCCAATGCGATGCCATTATTTGATCGTATTTCGGCGAGAATTAGCGAAATAAGGAATGTTTTGCCAGTTCTACCTGGTGCACCCCCCCCCCCCCAAAAAAAAAAAAAAAAAAAAAAAAAAAAAAAAAAAAAAAGAATCCACTTTGTCCTGCCAAAACTGCGAGCATGGTGCGGTCGTAAATGGTTCTTTGTTCTTCATTCATTAGTGGGACATTGCGAGCAACAATCACTGCCATTTCTACAGTATTGTATTGTAGTTCCCGATTCAATTCAGTGCTTATTAAATTAGATGCATTTCGATTTGTTGAATGCATACCGAAATGACTGAGTGGTAAGTTGGCAATGATAATGCAAAGATCTTCAATAGCAATCAATGCTTCATTGTACATAGCGTCACTGAATACTATCGTTAGACAGTTGCACCGTGAACGATGTTGATGCAATATATCATCAGTCATTGAATCTTTGTGATTATCCCATAATGTCTCTGCTCTGGCCGGGAAACATGTAGTCAACACTATAGCGAATAGTAGACGAATTTGTTTTGCTGTACAGTTCAGTCCTACTTCAGCAAGCATACACTCCCACTGGTTGTCGTCTTCCAGCAAGCCGAGTGCAAGGCATGCATCTTTATACGTTGGATACTGTTGTCCATTCACTTTACGTAAATCTTGAAATGACAAAGGGCCGATGACATTAACCAATAACAGTCGAAGATAAAAGCACTCAGTCTGCCTTGGATTGACTGTAAATACTCGTCCCAAGGAGTTTGATTTGAATAAACCGGGACATGCATCAATCGGCGTGCCTTGCTTGCGAGGCATCCATTTTTTTGTTGGAGCCCATGTGAAATAGCGTGGTACTTCTGAATAGAGTAATGTCCGTGCAAAAGCACCAAAAGCATCCGCACGATTACACAATTCAAAAAATTCGGTGAGTGTAGTTTTTGGTGGATTTATAGCACGATCAATCGCTGTCTCGCTCGTGAAATATACGCGCTGGCCATTTTCAAGATGGACGGCTAAATGAAGAACTGCTGGATCCCGTTCATGAATTCGGAAACCAAAGATACGCCAAACAGCTTCATTGGAGCTGACGTACCGGCCAATTTGGTAAAGTGTTACTTCATCGTTGTTATTCACCGGAGGAGCATTCACATTGGTATTTTCAACTCGAAATACAGCCATATCACTGCCTTTATTCACATACTTGCAAATGTATTTGATGCTCTTCACTGAACTGCAGAACTGAACATTAATATGAGCCACAAAAATAAATTAAAAAAACTGGCGTACCGACAATAGCAAGAAATTCAAACTTCTTCACACACCATAAATTTTAAATCAGCACAACCGGTTTCGAAAGGACGTAGCCTTTCTTCATCAAGTGCAAACACGTGCAACTGCCTTGGAGGCAAAAGCAAGACTGAAAGCAGGACAAAATCCAGAGGGGGAGGAGCAACACAAACAACCAATAGGAAGCAACATGCAGGACAGGACCAATCAGAGAGTTTAATTATTTAATTGAATTAAATAAAGTGATAAAATTGTCAATGAAAAATCTGATTCCACTTTGCTGTCTACAGCCTGGAAAAATTTGTTTAATTCAATTAAATAATTTCCTTCATTATGTTTATAACATCATATTAGTTATAATAAAATAATTCTAATTTAAATAAAAAAAATAATAATTAATGGATAAATTTTATTAAATTTACTTATTAGTTTAATATTATTGAAAAAAAAAATTATTGTTTACTCCTTTCCTCCCTCCTCATTTTGTGGTGTGTGTGTACGTGTGTTCCTCTCTGTTTGGTCCTGTCCTGCATGTTGCTTCCTATTGGTTGTTTGTGTTGCTTCTCCCCCTCTGGATTTTGTCCTGCTTTCAGTCTTGCTTTTGCCTCCAAGGCAGTTGCACGTGTTTGCACCTGATGAAGAAAGGCTACGTCCTTTCGAAACCGGTTGTGCTGATTTAAAATTTATGGTGTGTGAAGAAGTTTGAATTTCTTGCTATTATTATGAGCATTGAATGTTTTGCTCAGCAGAGGCGAATATGGGACCACCCAACGGTTATCAATGTCAATATCTATATTGTTGACATAGATGACCGCCATAGATGATAAGATTGTCCGCCATTATTGGGATTTCTTCGACGATATATTGGATATTCGTCAACATTTGTGATCGTGAAATTTTTCGGAAAACTTTTAGTACATTTTCCATCTGCACAAATAATAATGGCCAAAAAATTCATTTTTCATTTTAACATAAAATAACTCCGTCGGATATTGACGAATTTTTTAAAAGAATATACCATTTTAACTAATTTTAACATTTTAACAATATTAACGTTGAAAAAATATTTTAAACACTTACTTTTAAAAATTCATTTTTCATTTCAACATTAAATAAATTCCGACATCGTGCTTACGATTCTAAAATATTAACTTTGAAAAAATATTTTAAACACTTCGTAAGATACGGTTAAAAATTCATTTTTCATTTCAACATTAAATAAATTCTGACATCGTGTTTACGACAACTCACGCCATCTAGGTGGAAAAGTTGTTGAAAGAGTTGGTTAAAAATTAATTAAGAAAGAACTAATTAAGTTACAACTTTCATTTGTAAATCTAAACCATTCTCGAATCCACCTGAAGACACACAAAAAATTTCATTAAACTCAGTCCAGCCGTTTAAGAGGAGTTCAGTGACATACACACGCACAAAAGAAATATATATATAAAGATATATATATACATAAATAAAATCACGGGATTTGACAGCATAATTTTACCGGAAATGACCGTTTTGCTAGTTAAATGGTCAACATCCGTAAATTGCTGTCATAAAAGTATGATTTTGTAATACTGCCATTATTTACGAGCAAAAGTTAATCTACGTTATTTGCTCAAATTTGCCATCAAACTGTATTTTTACAGTCAAAACCCTTTAAATGTGAAGTATTAGCTTTTCAGTGCCGTCATATAAGAATCATATCGTTTCTGAAATTGAAAATATAATCTTAGTTTTATTTTTTGAGAAAGCTATTGTTTTAGGCTGACTATTTATTCCTAATTGAATTCAATGAATTTAATTCGAAGTTGTATGTTTGTCACAACGTAAAATTGCGGAGGAATACATCATTTATGGTCAAAATATTTTTTTTACGGGCTTTGCCTTTAATCTCTGCTGCCGGGCCTGTAATTTGGCTTGAAATTTTCTATGACTGTGTGGAGAAATGTAAACAAATCATCTATCCAGATTTGGACAGAAAGTATTAGTCATTGTTTATTTAGTCGCTATTCAGATTTTTGACTTGCTTGTGCACATTTCAATATGTACGTGGACAACTGTGAACAATGTGGACAAATAAAATACCCAGATATGGACATAAAGAATTTGCCTTTATGTTTATTTTGTCGCAGTTCTGGTTTTTCTACATATTTGTGCACATTTAAGAGGGAAAAATTGTTAATGCTGCTTAATTTTTTATTTGTAAATAATATAAAAAGTACATAAACAGTTTAATTAATAATTAGCCATGAAAGTTTAAAAGAGGTTAAAAAAAATATTTGCTGTATGTTGATATCTGTAATCTTTTTTAAATATCGCGCATTATGTTCTGATAATAATAATAATAATAATAATAATAAAAGAAAACTTAATTTGATTTGAAAAACTTTATTGTATAAAGAAGTAATTTAAATATTAAAACTGCGTTGTATTATTATGAACAATCAATTTATTAAGGCTAACAGCATCATTATTTTATGCATATTTAAAGGAATCGGGGCTAAGAGGAATTTTATAGATTAGAAAGAAAGACTCTAAGTGCCTTCCTAAGATGAAATAAAAAGAGCTTTTTAATCCATTTAAATTTAGTGACTTTTCCTGCCATTCCTGCACCTCTGCATCATTGACATATTAGTTTTTTTTTTTTTTTTTTTTTTTTTAAACAATGGCAATTCATGTAAGAAAAATCTGATGTGTGCACCACATGACTTCCTTATACACTTTTAGAAATATACATAATGTTAAAAAACATTGACATTGGACCCGAAACAGTTGGCTAAAAATATTTTTAAAAATGAATTATCACCGTGTTCTGAGCTTTTCTGAAAGTTAGTTAAAAACCGATTGCAAGATTTGTACTGGCAGCGCTGACGAAGGCAGCAGAGACCTGAAACAGTTGGCTAAAAATATTAAAAAGATGCATATTCACCGTGTTCTGAACAATTCTGAAAGTTTCAAATGTCTAGCTAGTCGGGAAGTTAGTTAAATAAATTTTCTGTTGAACCATGTAAACGATGCCGAAGGCAGCAGTGACCCGAAGCAATTGACCAAAAATATTTTTAAAATGCATTGTCATCGTGTTCTGAGCTTTTCCGGAAGTTTTAAATGTCTAGCTAGTCGGGAAGTTAGTTAAAAATCGATTCCAAGATTTGAAATGGTAACGCTGCCGAAGGCAGCAGAGACCCTACACAGTTAGCTAAAAGCATTAAAAAAATGCATTTTCACCATGTTCTGATCTAGTCTGAAAGTTTCAAATGACTAGCTAGTCGGGAAGTTAGTTAAATAAATTATCTGTTGAATCGCATAAACACTGCTAAAGGCAGCAGGTATCGGAAACAGTTGGCTAAAAATATTTTAAAAATGCATTGCCAATGTGTCCTGAGCTTTTCTGAAAGTTTCAAATGTCTAGCTAGTCGGAAAGTCAGTTAAATTTCAAGATAGATTTGTCTAGTTATTACCGTTTTTTGATACATTATGGCCAAAACCTATGTATTTTTGTCATTATGAACCTAATTTTTCTAAATATCTCGAAAACGGAGAATCATAGAAAGTCCAAAAAGGGAGGTGCACAACTAGATGTTATAACAAACCTATGTACCAATTCGCAACTTTCTACGTCCAACCGTTTTTGAGTTATGCGACATACACACACACAGACACACACACACACATACAGACGTCACGAAAAATCGTGTAAAATCCCTTACATCTCTAAAACGAGAGCTCGTGTTAAGACGACACTTGCAGGTGTGTAACTAGACCTCATGACAGTCACACGTATAGATTGACAACATTCAGCGATCATTCGTTTTCGAGCAATGTGAAATACAAAATCCATTTCGCAAATCGGGATCACTATACTTCCTTATACTTTGTATAAGGAAGTAAAAAAAAAATGTATTTTGTATAAAATCTTGTGACATGTCCTATAAATAAATGTCCTGCATAGTTAAAAGAAATGTCTACTCATTGAATACTGAAGTTACTTAAATGCGAAATTGCGTGTCAAACGTTAAACGTGTCACGCCACTTCCGAATTGCAATACTTGTCTGAATACACAATTCACGACTAACTTCGTAAAAACAGATGGCTGGCTAATATCGTAAGTACTCAATCACTTTTACTAAGCTTAAAGATATCCTACTAATTCTTGGCAAATGAGATGAAATTATTGGTTTTGAGTTTGTGTGTTGTAATTTAATTTAACTCGAACTGCTGCAAAAAGAGATAATTATTACATTATATAGCAGCTCTTGTATAATTTGACTTGCGATGTTTTTAATAACATTGACACATTAGCGAATATAATTTTAGACCGTCTATAAATAACATAATAGCAGAGCATTAAGAATATATTCACAAAGTTGCAAATAAAGTAACAAAAACTATTACTTCTTTATATTTTGTTACTTACGTTCACACAAAGGGAATATTTTACATCGCTTAGAATTTGTTTATGGTGGATTCGGATGTAGCACGGTATGTAATTTTCAAAGAAGGAAATAAAAAATAATAATAATTAAATTTTATAGGCAATGCTACGTATAACAATTTTAGAGTTAAGTGTGGAAAATTATTTTACTCTCTGAAACGCAAATTTTAATAGGAATTCTAACATATTTTTACACTAAACTTAAATCAGTTGCATGGACTAAGATATTAATGCACTTTTAAGTACCGCTTGCTTTTTTGAATTAAAATGAAATTAAAATTAATTTCAAATTGGATTTTGCTCTTTCACATAACAATATATTTAATCCGCAGGGTACTATTTTTCGTAAATGTTCTTATAATAAATTTGAATGCTATATTTTTTACTTAAGTTTAAAATAACAAGTAGAAAGAATACGGAATATAATAGTACTGATCTACTATACTACATAGATCACTACTATTTTGTTTTAATCTTATATGCATTGTTCAGACAATTAATTTCCAAATATTATTTTGAATTTAAAAAATATTATCATTTATGCATCTATTAAATTAAAATTAGAAAAGCTCTTTATAAAAAGGAAAAAAAAAAAAAAAATGAACTTTCTAAATATTTTTTTAATATTATTTTCTACGTGGAGAAGTTAGATATATGAGCATTGGTACTAAGAGAAAATATCTATTAAGATCAAAATTGTAAACACAGACATACGTTTTGTAAAATTAACATTGCATTTATTTTATGTATTGATAACAATATGACATATAACTCAAGCTTTTGTATTTTAATGTGAAAAATCGTTCGTCCAATTGGAGTTCACAAAATGCTGTGAAAGGTCTATGATTTTGCTTGTTATACACACTGTTTTAAATCCCAAAGAAAAAGTAAATAATAATAATAATAATAATAATAATAATAATAAACTTTTTTTTCTGTTTTTCAGACATAAAATTGTTGTTAAATACTGTTGGTAATCAGGCAAAATTGTTTCTTATTCGAGGCAATGTTATTGTAGAATTGTTTAAAGGTACTTTCTAAACATATCATCAACTCCATGAAAATTTCTCATGAATTTTGACGACACTTAATTGCGACCTGGGATCATTTTTTAGTGGCGCAAAAAGAAAAACATATATCATACACGAAAGAGAACTGCAATAGTTGAAGGCTATTTATTGTATCATCTAATTGCTGTTCAACTAATTTGAGATATTCTAGAATCCGAGAATTATTCCTTCAATAATTCCACTTAGTAGTAGTCTCGTTGAAAATGTATGACATAAACCGCGTTGCATCGTGAAAAATTTTCATGCACCGATGGATTCGTCAGCAGATCCAGCTACATTACCATGCCCTGTAGACATAATCTAGACGTCTCATGCGGGTACGGTAGCCCATGTAACTGGAAATATTACCATTTCATTAAGTCTGTTTTAAGACTGAAGCTTCCTGCCAATTTTGAATGGCAGAGCGATTAGTCGTAGCTATCACAGAACAGCAAAATCATTAACAAATGCCTACCTGTTTCATATTCACCTATTCTTCGCCTACGGGAGGTTATAAATTGTTCTTGGTATTCTGATGTTGTCGCTAAATTGGTCCATGGCGTCTCTTATACGTCTGTTAGATAAAATTTAGGATATTAGTTTTGCAGGTGTTTTTGTGAAGAAGATTTTCACTAAAAGTACATAACCGTCCTAATTTTTATACTTTGCGAGGAAAAATAACGCTTTACTATCAATAATAACAAAGAGATAGAAAAGTTTCATGAATTGTTTCAAGAAATTATAATAATTTTTGGCACCTTTATACAAACATGTAATAAAGGCAGGTTAATGACGTATACTTTAAATAAACGTGATGCTGTCCATTGACATGTACTGATTGTGATTAAGCATAACTATCGGTTTTATTTATTTTGAATTTAGAGTTTTTTTTTTTTCTATAATTATATGAATGACTTATAGTAAATACGTTTTTCTTTTGTAATATATATACGATTTTTCATTAAAATTAATGAATAAAAAAAAAAAAAAAAATCATTTTTAAAGCGATTTTGAAGATTTATTAGGGAAAAAAAAGTACATATGAAAAACCTCTTCAGACATTTAAGATTTAATTAAAATTTAAGAATAAAAGCATAAATTAAAACAACACTTCATTAGGGGAAGTGATTGATTAATGTATGTATGCATTTATATGTGTATATGTATATATGTATATATATACAGATATACATAGTAATTAGAAAGTTTTAATTTTTAGTTAATTCGTCATTTACTAATAAAAAAATTAGGGTTTTGAGAGACCTTATTAAAGAAATATTAAGATATAAATGTTGGTGTATTGTAATATTTAACATTTTATGGATTTTTTTTTTTTTTTTTTTTAAATAAAACGTGTAAAAGCATTTATTGGTAACTCCTTAACTTTTCAAAAACAAAAATATATAGAAATCTTGAAGATATACAGAAATATAAATAAATAACTGAACATTTATTTTTTTATATTGAGATTTTGCTATATTTAGATGTTTTGATACTAAAGGTTGTCCACCAGCGACAGAGCGGTTCTGCGCTCAAATCTGGTAGGGGTGAGGTGACAGGTTCGGTCCCAGGTCGCACTCGTCGGCCTAGCCGCTCGGAATTTTCCGTGGTTTTCTCCGAAACTTGCGTAAATACGTGCTATGACCCCTTACAAAAACCCCACACTCACCCCCAGGCCTAAGAGTCCAGTGCAGTCAATCGGCCTTAATCCCCACAACTCCCAACCCAAATATTAGGGGGTTAGTCTGTAGGTGAGTCTATCATCAGCATAAATGAAAAAGAAATGCACATTTATTTCTCGTTAATATAGACTGCATTGAAAGAAAATAAAACTGACACATGTTTTTTATGTTCATAAAAGTATGTGCCACATAGAATATGGTAAGAAAATAATTTACTTTTTGCTTACAGAGCATTACAAAAGAATTTTGTTACGAGTGTCATGATTGGAAATTATGTGAAATGCTTTTCAAATTGCGCCTGATGCGTATGCAATTTGTAGATAATATTCGGCATTATTAAATATTTATATATAGTTTTGAAATAAGAATTTGGGTAATAATTCTCTAAATAACTATAATTATCTGAATTTAAAGTAATTTTAAAGTTTAACAACAAACTTAAATGTTTTATTAATTTATTGAAATAGTATTACAAGCAGTGTTGCAAGATCTGGCCGAGTTTTTATCCAACAATCACGAATACTTTTGAGAAGTGATATTTGATATACATAATAGACTATCAATCTTCGAAGTGATTAGGTGAACGTTACAATTCAAAATCCTTGGTGATTATTGAATAAAAAATCCGCCAGATCTAGCAACACTGGTTATAAAGAGTTGAGAGGGCATTCTTCCTTACATAGAAATTTCTGTTAAATAAAACTGTTTCTTAAATTATTTTAAAAAGCTATTTTAAGTGCTTTTAGTATATTCAAATACACCCTGTTATCTTAAACCTTAAGTTGTAATAATAGTTATGAAAAGGAAAAGAAAAATTAATGTAAGCTACACCAAATTAGTACGTTAAAACAATTATTATTGTATATGTATTATTATTGTATTTGTATTGTATATGTATTTATTATTATAAATGTATTATTATTAAAAAAAAAAAAAAAAAAAAAAAAAAAAAACTTTTTATCATTTAATCTTTTTTCTGGGTCATAAGTGTACAATAAAACGTAACATTGGACCATATATACAGATTGTTAAATACCAAAGATTGGTTTTCTGAATTTTAGTCACTTTTGGAACCAAATGAAAAGCAAATAGGCTTAAGAATAAAGAATTTTAAAAAACAGTGGTTAAACTTGACAATACAAATACGCATCTCACTAGGGAAAAAAGTGAAAGGGAAGAACAGAAAACAAATTACATATTAGAGAGTCATAATTTTTGAGCGTTTTCTCGATCACGATAATATATATATATATACACTATTCATTTTCTTGTAAGGTATTTATTGATATTTTAAAAATGTACAAAAAATAATAAAAAAAGAAAGAAAGAAAAAGAAATTAAAATTAAAAAAGTTATAAGTTGGTAAATTGGGGGTTGGAGGAGGGATGTTCTGGTTGACACGGCTGCTGTCCTTCTGGTCATCTGAAAAAAAAAGTAAAAATGTCGTTATTGTCTCTACCTAAGAGAAAGCAAAAGATTTTTTTCACACACACACACACAAAAAAGGGGGTGAGTGGGTGGGTGGGGGGGAGGAACATTCAGTCTAAAAAAAAGCATTTTTCGTCTTTTTTTTTTTTTTTTTTCAATTTTTCAATTTTTTAAAATAATAATAATAATAATAATAATAATAATAATAAAAGATACAAAAATGGTAGGGGCAATAGGAAATTATATATTGAAGATTGGTACAAAATTTGAAGTAAAATAGTTAAATAGTAAATTGAAATTTGAGACATTATGTCAACCATAATGAAAATAGTAGTTTTTAGAATAAGTTATGCAATTGCACGTTATATTTCCTTTTGTAAATCGGTAATTTCTAAAGGTCTCAACTTAAAAAAAAAAAAAAAAAAAAAATTCTGAATTTCAAAGCAGAATACCCTTTAATTAATTAATTTATTTTATTTTATTTATTTATTTTTTTTTTTTTTTAGAAGGATAATAAAGAAATTTTTTGCATTGAAATATTCATTATCATCTTCAATAATTTTTAAACGTTTTTTAGTCTTTTACTACTCAGACATTCAGTACATTTAAACTAAGATCTTTCCCATCATTTTCAAAAAAAAAAAAAAGAAAGAAAGAAAGAAAGAAAAAAGAAAAGAAAGAAGGGGGATGGAAATAAACGCTAATTCATGCCTAATTTTCTTATTACAGACGCCATTTTTCTCCTGTACATCTACTGAATTTAATCAAACACGAAGTAACCATATTTTAATTTATATTATTTCTACATGATATACCAGAAACTTTTATGAAATAGAGATGAATAACTGTAAATGTGAACGAGCACATGTAAATAAATAAATACAGTAATTATCCTTACTTACTAGTGTTAATGTATTGACTTTTACGGAGTATTATTACACGCACCACAAATCTAATTTATGTATTTTTTCCTATTCTATAGAAAGATTATAAATGTATATGAAACATAGAAAACCATTTTAAAAAAAAATAAAGGTTATAATTAAAATAACTTTTGTTTAAATTAATACTTCAATAAACAAAGTTTATTATTTCATAGCAAAAATTCTATTCAACTATAGTAATAGGTAAATATTATTTATTAAAATAACACTTTAAACGATGTTCAAAATATTCATCATGAATTAACTCCATTGTGTATGTGTAAGAGGGTTTAAGATAAATCAAATTATGTTAGTTTCGTCCTTAGGTCTTATGTATTTAGAAGTACCAATTTATTCGCATTTGTAAAGAAATAATCTGGTGTGTCACTGGGTTGGGGACAAAATATCGCCGACGTAAATGAATACAAAGCAAATATGAGTTGGTAATTATTAGTAATGTTGTATAAAATTTCATGACAACACATACCTTAGTCAGAGCACTGATATTCTGACAAACCTACAACAACATTTTTTATAAATTTTACTTAAAATAGTTTAAAAACTATATTTATTCACTTTTGTCAAGATTAATCATAAGGAATTCAGTCGTGCTTATCAATTTTAAAATTTTTTATTCAAGTTTGTGAACAGTGTTCATCTTTAATGTCAGCAGTGATGTACACGATTTTTAAAAGGTATTTTGAATAGCGAAAAGCAAAAGATAAAATAACTTAAAAATAAACATAGATAAAATAATGAAATTCAACTTTATGATTTATTTATTTTGATTAATTAATTAATATTTCTAAGGCCCTGTGGGCCCCCGCCCGAGGTTACACGTGACACAAAATCAAATTTTCAAATAGATCATACTATTTTTTTTGACGCGATATTTTGTCTGGCGAGATTTTGTCCCGCGATATTATGTCCGGATCCCGTGTCACTCACACGACTTTCTCTTACCTTGCATTTTGATTCTGTAAAAACAAAATGCCTTATGACAGAATTAAGTCGTAAGATCAAACAGGTAAAATAATAAAGTTCGATCTATTTTGAAAATAGTTTAAATTAAATTTAGGAACAGTTTCGAGTCCGTCGAGTCAATGTTCGAAAATGTAACAAAGAACTTCCACACTGTTAAAAATTTCTGTAAATTTAATGTAAATATTTACCCGGAGTCTCTGTAAATTTACAGTAATTCTTAGTTAAAAGTGAATAATAGAGATTCTCAATCTTTATTCTGTATTTTTACCTAATTTTATTATTTAATTTTTTAATTAAAATTAAAAATGGCAGTTTCTACTTTAGGAAAAGCATTCCAAGTCCGAAATATATTCTCATCAATAATTAATTAAATTAATATTAGTTATTAAAATGAATGTATAAAATAAGTTTTTTAACATCTCCGTTCATTTTTCTCTGTAATTGTGTGTAAGACTTAAGATCATAGATTACACAGATTTTTTTGTTGAAATTTTTAACAGTGCATATTGAATAAAAAAGAATGCTTTGCTTAACTTTGGGTAGCCCTGTATATTGTCTGTGAACTATATGTATCACATTGTGCACTTAAATATAATATTATATGGGAAACCTAATACAAAATGAAATACACTACCAGCAATTTACAAGTATAGCCCCAGTATACACAGACACTTTGGGTAGCCTTGTGAACGAATGATGAGTAATTTCTATACCACAATCAACACAAAACATGCGTTTAAAAAATATGTGTCATTCCATTTTGTTTCGGGCAGCTTATAGATGTTACACAATATTTATTTGTCCCATAGACGTAATGTATTTTAATTATCTTGGATGTTCCTGTACACAAACCATTTGCATGATCTCAACAAAAAATTTAATATAGCATCACCATGCAACAAATTTAGAATACCGAGTTTGGGCTTCGTGCTTCTGTTCTTTCTTAAGATATACTGATTATAGACACACAGACAGAACAACCGCTAAAAGCATGATTTTCGAATTCAGGGTACGTCAAAACGTACAAATATAATACAAACTTAATTTTGAAATTTTGCCCCCCCCCCCAAAAAAAAAAAAAAAAAAAAAAAATCTTTATCATTATTTAAGAGAAAGTAAAAATGATTAAATATTAAAAAAGTTCTAATAATTCTTTCTTTTTTTATGGTTAAACATTACGCTCATGCATGGAAATATGCTTTCAGCAATCAACTGCAGTTTTACCAAATAATATCATTTTTGTTTCGCAGTTTTTACAATAAAATATCTATTTTGTGACAGTACGAAACAAAAAATACCTATAAATACAGTCGACTATAAGAAAAATGCATGCTAGTACCGCCATCATACCATATTCTCTTTCTCCAATAACAAAAGCAAAAGTTAAGAGCACACGACCAGAATTATTTCCGTTATTAGGATGAGAATGCATTCGTCTCAAAACGCTATTTTGGAAGTATAAGAAGTAAATTGAAAAACAAGCAATCTGATTTACTCTGTAGCAGCTATTACGTTATCTTCTGCGAAATTCTATACTCTAAGACATGTAGCTAGATGATCGACAAGTTATAAGGCAAGCGGTATGAAGGCACGCGCACAGAAATACTCATGTGATCATGTCCATTGCAGTTATGGTAAATATTTTAGCAATACATTGTAAAGACATATAGAATAGAGATCATATTTTGGTAAGGAGATCTTCCAATGGGAATGAGACTACCAATAACGGTGGTGCGCCGTTATTTTAGAACACGGGCCTAGTTGGACATAAAATCCAGACATTTATGTTATGGAATGGGAATTCTAGTATTTTTACGGATGGTTTTAGGAGATGTGGTATATGCTCGCTCTTGTAAATAATACTGAATTTTAAATCGGAGAAGATGTGTATTTTGGTGTGAAAGTTGTAAACGTCGTATGAATGATCTAAAACGAGCTTAGGAAATGGTCGTAAAACAATATGGAACAACGTATAACTTCTATGTGTTTGCTAAATTTTTTAACGGGAAATATTGCAAAAAATTATATTTTTTAAGCTGTTACTGAAGACAGTTAAATAAGGAAACTAAATAGTTATTTCTTTTAGCACTAGATATGTACTTATCACTAACCTTTTTTTCTATATATATATATATAATCCTAATCCTTTTAATAGTAGAAGCAAAGAATGAGAACGAAGAATAGTTAGTCAAACAATTCACCAAAGAGACACAGGCCAAACAATATATATATATATATATATATATATATATATATATATATAATACTGATTTATTAACAGGCACACGATACAAAAAGTGAAATTTCTAAAGGAAGCATAAGTAATTTTACATAGGAAATGGCATGAGACGATGGCCCAAATATTAACAATCTACACCACATTACACATTCAATAACTTATTTACATTAGTTTATTTTTAGTTCAATTATAAATACATTGATTTATTTTTTGTTGGAGAATGAGAAAATACCCAATTATTTTAAAATAAGAATAATACTCATAGTATAAGCGCAATTGCAGCTATGCACATACTGTGTAAATTAAAATTCATTTGTTATTAAGCCTTAATTTGGCAAATTTAAAATATATGCATATCATATATCTTATTTTAATTAAAACACTTATATATAAACTAATCAAACTGAAAAATAATTTAAACCAATGTTCTTGCAGTATTGCTAAATATTAATTTAAAAGTAAATTTAAGTTATTATTTCAGAAAATTAAATTAAGTCAACTAAATGTTAAACTAAATCAGTATCTAATCAAATGAAAATAGCTTTTTAAGTGTCTTATGTATGATTAGACTCGATTTAATGACTCCATATTGTTTGAAAGGCTCATTTTTCTTCGTACGCTATGAACAACTAAACCTTTGATTTGCATAATTTGCTGTAATCCATGTTAACTGGACATTATATATATATATATATATATATATATATATATATATATATATATATATATATATATATATAAATTTTTTTTTTTTTTTTCAGAGGGTTGTTTTCGTTTGATTATTTGATCTTTCGGACTCAATTGTTTTTTCCACATTCTTTCTCTTATTCATATTAAATCATTTGAATAATCCATGTAATCCATGTTAAAAGGAATAATCCATCCAGTAATCCATGTTAACTGGACATTATATATATATATTTTTTTTTTCAGAGGGTTGTTTTCGTTTGATTATTTGATCTTTCAGACTCAATTGTTTTTTCCACATTCTTTCTCTTATTCATATTAAATCATTTGAATCTAAGATCAGGAAACCGGCTGGAAATTTGCTATTATAGCCGCTGGCGAACGAAAAATTACATTGGTGCTCAACGCTGAAAAGGTTAACTTGATATGTTTTTTTTTTTTTTTTTTTTTTTTTAACGTGTTTCGAGCTTTTCTTGTTTCATAAATAATTTGTCAAAAAAAAAAAAAAAGTGTTTAAATAGAGTTGATTTTATTCTCTCTTTGCTTGTTTGCTTCTTTCTTTTGGGTTGATGTCGATTTATCGTTAAAGCAACATATTTTGAATTTCAACTATCTAAGAATAAAGTTAAGGTAAGTTTAAAGTTAATATAAATTAAATAAAAAATAAAAAATTTAGACTTTCTAAAATTAATTGACTCAATAATTAACTAAAAGTTTTCACAGGAAAATCTACTGTGATGAAATTTAATTCTATATGATATTCAGTGGCATTGAATATTCTGTTAATCGGCTTTTACTACGTTTTAAAAGATTATATGTATATATTATATTATATTATATTATTATACTGTATATAAAATAATTAACTTTTTATGTACAGTAATGATGTCTTTAAAATTCTATTTAAAAGCTCAGTGCAAAAGAATTATTATTAAATGTTTAAACACTATCTCATTTTTATGTTATATGTGTATACTTAATATAAAATTTGCTTTTGCTTTTATTTATTTTTTTTTAGTTTATTTCATTTTTCATACACGCTTATTGAAGTTAAGATGCAGCGTTTTAAATTTTCCCGTTTCATAGAAAAAATAACATAATTTCTTTGAAAGAGGGATAAAACTTTGTAAGTTTTAACAAAAATTAACCAAAATTTTACTTTGTATCTGGAAAGATACCAGTCGATTGTATTAACCCTTTGAAGCAGATTTCTCATCAAACATAATTTTTACACTTTTTTGATAGTTTTAAGTTATTTTAGATCTAAGTAAGTGGAAAATGTTATATTTAAAATTTTAATTAATTTTGGTTCTAAAATATAGAGTGTGGCACCGGTGTCCCTTTCTGCGTTAAAGGTAAATTCATCATGGGACACGGGCGTCCCATGAATAAATATTTTTACAAATTTCACTTATTTACAATTACTTAGATATAGGAGTAGCAATAATTCATTACTGATCTTTTTTAAATAATCAAATTTAATTAGAAATAAATTTTTGAAATTGGTTGATAAAATTTTTTCAAACTACTTTTATTTAACATTTTTATTTTAGTAAAATATTTACTCTGATAACCTAATAGATTTTTTATCGTAACTATTAGACTCTCTTTTATAATAAAAAACTATCATATAATAATAATATTTGTAATAAGAGCGTCAAAGAATAAATAAGCAAAAGGGACACCAGTGTCCCATCTGCGTCAAAGAGTTTAAGTAACAATCTGAAAAACTTTACTTTCCGTAGTATACTCAGTTTCAAATAAAATAAATACTCAATATATGTATAAATCATTTCCTCACTATAATGCGAACATATATATACATGCGCTATATATTAGCATGCGCTAAGTCTTGCTGAAGTTCTTGGCTGTTTTTCTAGGGTTCATTTTACTTTGCCTTATGAGAAAAGCTTTATCTCTTGCTGTTGTCTTTCTTTTCCTTCCACATTTCCCTTTTCTGTTCACCTCAATCGTCCTAGTTTCCCTTTTTTGCTTCAAAATTTTGTTAACAGCTCCCAAACTCACTCCTTGGCTACATCTCTTTGAGTCATTGATGTGTGTTCACTCAAAGTAACAATATTAATGCGTTTTTTCAGAGAAACATCCATCTGCAAAAATAAGAAACATAAAAGCTTTAGTTAAGTTCTGTACTGATAAGTATAAAGGATTTAAGTCCAAAAATGTTGATTTTGAGTTAATTACATAGACAGACTCAGAAAAAATTCTCTATCAACTGGTATAAAGGATTTAAATCCATGTCATTTAATCTGTGAGAAAATCCATTGGTAAAAAAAGATTCAAGTCAGAAATTTAGCATTAATCTTTGGTATAAAATACTTAATTCAATTTTTCCCTTTATTAAATGAAGATTGATAATCACTGAATGGTATAGAGCATATAAACCAACATAATCCCTTTTTCCTAATCGATTCTGCTGATTAGTTTTTAGTCAGTTTAACTTTATTTTCCGTCTCCTGAAAAATCAAGAATATGGACTTAAATCCTTTATACTTATCAGTACAGAGTTTACTTCTGCAAAAAACTGTAGTTTTGAGGAACAACAAAATTCAAGGTGTCTGTAGCTTTGTTGTGTCTCGTAACTCACTGATTGACAGAACACGAACACAAAATGGCCGCTATTTTGACAAAAACGTGTTGCCAAACTGCGAAAAGCAAGTGTAATTGTGCTAATTATCACGTGTACATATTAATTCGCACAGTACTATAATATATGTTAAAATACATTGTTGAAAATTTGGCTTTTTAAATTTTTCTTATAATTATAATATTAAAGTTATACAACTTATAATTTAAAAGTAAACAAAATCTCTCTCTCTCTCTCTCTCTTATGCATTGAATATTTTTTTTTTTTTTTTTGCTTATATGATTTGAAAAGGGAAACTGTAATTTAAAAACATATAAAAGATGTATGAAAATAAATGGAAGAAAAAATATTAATGTATTTGATAGTTTAAATTTAAATATATGTTATATACATATTTTTTTTATTTATAATATTTAAATTTTTTTAAAAAAATAATATTCTTTTCCTTTATGAAAAAAATATCTCTGTTATACAGCACTGACATTCGTTTTTAATATTATACAAATAAGATATATTTTTCCAAAAATTCAATAAAAATAATTTGATAAATCTTTAAAAAAAAAAAAAAAAAAAAATCCTTACATTTTTACAGTATAATTAAAATAAAAATAAAAATAAAACATTGTAGTTTTTTGTTTAGCACCTTTATATGTAAATATATTGCATGATGAAATGTAAATAAACAAGATCTTATTATCTTTTGGCTTTAAAACTCAAACTACTAATGTATTGAACTGAAAAGTTAATCTAATAAAAATACTCCTGACTAATTAAAAAAAAAAAAAAAAAAAAAAGCAGTTTAAAAAGGTTTTTGATTCTTTGATTTGAAAAGTGATCAAAGTATAGCAATAGATTAAAAAAAAAAAAATAAATAAATAAATAAAATTAAAGTATTTCTGTTCTTTTAAGCTTCCAATGTAAGATACAAATAAATTTCCCAATTTATCGAGTGTGCATTGGGGAAAAAATAACATAAAAAGATTTTATAAAGCGGCATCTCGATTTGGATTTAATTTTTAAGAACAGTTTAATAACAGTTGAGTAATTATACGCTTCATTTCCTAAGCATTTTTTTTTTCTCTCTTCAAGAATATAATGAAGAGAAAGAAAATTTCGTGCTTTAGCCGTTGTATGGTTGTAAAATGGGCTGTAAAAACTTAAAAATTACAGACATAAAATTTAAAGAAAATGTTCAGATAAAACAATGACTTCTTTAGATGGACAGCGATTTAAAGAGCCGTAAACGTTTTAAGTATCTTTCTAGGCAATAAAAAATAACATTAAAAGAAACATTTCTTTTGTCTACTAATTAGCTCGTTGGAATCATTTTGAATGCTACCTACTGCAATAAATTTTGCTTCAAACACATATGCACGCAAAAATACATGAGCCCGAAATCATTAATATATATATATATATTGTGAAGATTAGTATTCGTTTGCTAACATATGATTTCAAACTATAAAAATCCAGTGGGCAATTAATGTGAATTTTAATTAAACCTACATAACTATACAAAGTTAAAAGTATTTAAAGTGTACTTTTTATTTCTTTTTACTTTTATATTTCTTTCTATTAGTCAGATACTGAATATATATATATATATTTTATCTCTGGTATAAAAAGAATATTTTCCTGTTTTAAAAAAGGCAGTAGATTTAGTATTCTTTTTTTTTTTTTTTTTTACAAAGCATTTCTAAATATTTTTTTTTTTTTTTTTTTTTTTTTTTTACACTAGAAATCTTTTAACATTAAATAGATAATTGGTTATTTTTTCCGATCTAGATAAAATTGCATAAAATAAAAAGGTAAACAAATAAAGCATGTAGAAAACTACAGAAAAGAATTTTAAATTGTTTTAAATAATTATTTTTTTAAAGTTCAATGAGTTACTTTAATTTAAATCTTCACATTTATTTCGATACGTATTGCCTTTTTTTTTAAAATTAAGAATGCAATTCTTTTTTTTTTTTTTTAATTCATCATTTCTTCCAATAAAGTCAGTCGTTTTTTCTATGCAGTGTAAATACATAGTTGCCATGTCTATTGTTTTTCTTGGAAAATTATTAACACTAAGTTTTAATAAAAATTTTGGTAGCAAGGAAAATATTATTTAAAAATGCTGGAAGTTATTCTTTAAAATCAACAAAGATGTTTGTAACTAAGCAAATATATGTAATTCAATGTCGGTGATATTAACACTAAACCTACCACGACGGGTCAAATGACCCATTTTAAACTTTTTGTCAGAATTTCTTGCAAAAAACATTATCATATCGTCCATGTTTCATGTACCAAATTGTGCTAAATAATATATTTTTGCTATACATAATAATTTATAATATTACATAATATTTTAAAGGCAGGTCACTTGACCCGCTGTGGTAGGATTGTGTATACATGTAGTATCGGTAGGTTTAGTGTTAATAAATGCTAAAAATGTTTTTATTGGAATGCAAGTAATCAAATACGATCTATAATTATTTATTCACTGTAAGTACAGCCTTCCTTAACCCTTTAAATATTTTATAAAATACTTTAAATGTATAATTAGAATCTTATAAATGATTTCCAGATCACGAAAAAGAAATTTTCTTATTAATAACAATTGATAATACAGTCGAACCTCGTTAAAGTGAATCTCAAGGGGGATAAAAAATTTGTTCATGTTATCAGTAGTCCATGCTATCAGTAACTAATCTTCATTTTGACGGGATTGTGGAAACAGTTTTTGTTAAAAGCAATTCACGTTAACAGTTTTCACGTTAATGAGGTTCGACTGTATTTTAACTTAATGCACATTAATTTAGAGGTATGAATTCGCCCTATAATCTAGACTTTGGAATTATTGTTTATGTAGGAAAGACCTAAATCTTAACTGTGGATCTTAAAGGATCTTGTGGATTAATTTGCATCTTAACCAGTCTTAATTGTGGATTTGAAAACATTTAAAATGCTTATAATAATAATAATAATAATAATAATAATAATGAAAACTTTTATTCACAATTTCTTTTACCTCAAATACGATGAAAAATGAAATTAGAAAAAGAAATCTAAGTTATTGGAGAATAACATTAAAAAACTGGAGAAAGAGGTACTAATGGTAATTGGTTTAATAGAGGCATACGCAGACATATAATACATTGGAAATGAAATTTCCTACGAAATAAATGAAACTTTCCTCTGGTTTTTAACAAGCGAGAAATGAAAAAATGAAGTAAATTGAAAAGATAAATAAAGGTAGAAATAACAAAGTAAAGTTAAAGATAACAAAAAAAAGTTAAAACATAATTAATGTTAAAATATAAGTAAAGCTAAAGATAACAGAATATAGTTAAAAATATAGAGTGAAAGATGACAAAATAAAGTTAAAAGATAAGTAAAGTTAAGATAGCAATGTAAAGTAAAAAAAAAAAAAAAAAAAAAACTTTAGTAAATTAAGAAACATAAAGTTAAGTTAAATTGAGAAAAGTTTAAGTACAACAAATTTAATTCCCCTTAAAAGTAATAAGTATACATTGAAGGTTCGGTAGCGTTAAGCATATCATAACTGGTATCAGTACTCATGATGGTACACCTAATGTTGACGAAAATACAATATGCTTATTAATTTTGGTTTTTTTACGTTGCGGTTATTTCACTTTTCTTATTGAAAATGTGTGTTATATATGCATTATTTTTTTTTTCTTTTTCTCACTTTTTTATTTAGACAATGCCTAATTTAGTGAATAAAGTTTAGCACCATGTTTTTAAAGGGTATTTATGTAAAGTAGGCTTAGATATACAAAATGTGTGATTATTCAATTTTTTTTATCTAATATTTATTGTCTTATTGTATAGAGAAAGCCAATATTTTCATACCTCTACAGCTTCTAATCTTTAACAATACACTGAAGGTCATTGCGGCGGATATTGCTATCACTATCAAAGCTTCGGTGTGTTTTTATAAAACAATAAGATTTCACTAGAAATCAGTTAAGGTGAAAAGTTGAGTGAATGTTATAATTCTAATAATTTTCTATTATAATAATTTATTCTCGGGTAGTTAGAATCAATCAAAGCAGCATCAATACCTTCTTTTTTTGTTCTATTTATATTGCATTGTTTTCTTCTGAGAGGAATCTGGTTTTGGCTAATTTGATTCTCCCCTTCAATTTAGTAATTTGATTTCGTGTTATGTCTGTATTTTAAGACTCATCGAAAATGATATCTTTTCTTTTTTCATTGTATAGGAGGAGCTAAAGAAATTAGTGTATTTTTTTTTTTTTTTTTTTTTTTTTTTTTTTAATGGTATTCTTACTTGCAGAATTACGAAGAACTTAAGGAAATAGAGACACAATTAGGAATACAAACTGGAACACATTGTTAAGAAAATTGATTTTGTGTAAGACAAAGGCAATAAAAAAGTTAGAATACTTATGATAAACTCTAATAGTATAGTTTTCAGATGAATCCATTATCATCAATGAAAAAGAAAAAAATAAGAATATCCAATGGTTTCAGAGCTCGGCCTAGTTATATTTATGATAGTTTTATACATATCGCAGCTATTCTTGTAAATACTGTTTCTACATGTTTCTAATTTATTTTATTTATTTTATTTTTATTATTTTTATTTATTTTTATTTTTATTTATTTATTTATTTTATTTTGTTTTTATTTTTTGTTTTACCGAACAATAAAAATATGTACAATGATACATTTCCAATTTTACTCACATGTTGAATTAGAAATTTATTCTGATACAAGAAGACTGGTTTTAGCTTAGACTCTGAATTTTCTCTTATTAGTTAATAATTTATTATTATTATTATTATTTAAATTTAAGATATGTATCACGATAAAAATATATAGAAATACCCATCAATTTAAATTCAAATTAAATTTCAAATTATTTTAATTTTAATTAATATATTAAAGGTCAATAAAATGCTCCATTAAAATTTTATAATTTTATTTAGAATTAAAAGCTTGTTTCCCTTTGTTAAAATCAGTTAATATTAATATCCATTTAGATATAAAATATAGTATACATTTTATATACTTCAAATTTATAATCATTTAATAACGTAGAAACACTCACGAAACAACAGAATAAACATATTATTTTTACATTTGCATTTTTTTTTTCTTAAAAAGTTTCACATAAAATATTTTAGGAAAATATCTGTAGAATTGTTTGTAAAATTAGAAATGAACTTCATATACAATCAATTTTCTTATTTTTAAATCAATTATGATTTACACGTATTCCGTTGTATGTAATAATTTCACATTTATATGTTCAGAAATTTTAATAATGTTTAGTTATGCGAAAAGTTCTTAAGAGAAAAATTCTAGAAGACTTTATAACTTTTTTTCCCCACATATATTTTATCTATATTTGTTTTCTTTCTTTCCTATAATCTTTAATTGAGTTATAAACAACTGCATTTTTCACATCTAGGGAATTAATTAGTTTTACATAAGAACAATTTTTTTCGACCTAGACATCCTAAAAATAATTAAATTAGGCGTAATCAAAAGCTTTTTTAATTATTTTTATTGATTACATTTTTTACAGCGAATTCCTAATTCCTCTCTCATCTTGGAAGAAATTTAGTTAATCCAAGATGCCAGTTTTTCTCACTATTCAACGCTTACGCTTAATTTTTCACGCAGAAATTGTGTAGAAAACATGTAATTACTTATCCTAATGAGAATTTTCTTGATGAATTAATTAAAACTAACGAGAAACTGCTTAACTCCCGCACTAACTGATTCTCATTAATTAAATCCCAATTCATCATTAGGAGTTTTACAGCCTCATTCACACGGTTCTGTTTTTGCGTTAATAATATATTTATGAAGGAGTTGCATATTTTGTTTCATTAGATAATATAAAAATGAACGACTGATGTTCATTTTTAAATTAATAATAAGATAACACGCGAGTAATTATTATTATTTTTTTAATTTTAATTGATTTTCATTAGAAATTTTGATCACTGATGCTGCTTAATTAATTATAATTGCAGTAAAAAAATAAGATCACAATTAGATTTATCCTTCTCTTTTTGCATGAAGAAATAAATTTAAATATTTAGAAATGTTAATATTCAAGTGTAAATCTGTATATTAAAAAAATTCCACATTACACAAGTCTATATCTTAATATGATAAATCTGGCCGATCTTTATGTTATATATATATATATATATATATATATATATATATATATATATTATATATATGTGTGTGTGTGTGTGTGCTGAATCTAGGATTGGCTTCATTTTGCCCAACACGAAAAACACGGGTGAATTTTTTCAATAAAACCCACTTGAAAAAAACCGAGGAAAACCCGAATGTTTTTTTTTCAAAATACTTATTTAAAATCGCACTTTTATCTAACTTACAATAAGCATATAAATATAAAACAAATATTTTATACATTATAACAACATGAACAAAGAATTTTCAGAAATATTTGAGGTGCTTAAATTGTTGTATAGAAAAAAATCCTGAAAAATTTCCCGGGGAAAAAATGTATAATTGTCTTATTAAAACACTATAAATATATATAGGCAAGAAAAAACAGAGTTGTTTGCCAAAGAAAACTATGTAATTCGAGGAATTGAAAACATAAATAAATAAAAAAAAAAAAAAAAAAAAAATTAAAAATTCTGAAAACTTTAACAATGCAACACTGTAAAGCATTATATAGGGGTAATAATAATTAAAAATATTTTATGAAAATCTATTAAATAGGAAAAATTTAATAACGCAGTACTAAATAGTTACTAAAATCCAGTTTTCTGTTGTAAAGGGCAGATAAATAGAATTTTTGAAAAATTAAAGGGCAGTTATTTAGTTTTTAAAAATTTCTTTAACTTAATCATAAAAAGACTTTAAAAATCTAAAAATTAATTTTTTTAAATTTTGATTTTAACGAATAATTAATATTTAAGTTTTTAAATTCATACAATATTAAATTGACACAATACACCCAATGTTTAAAAAAAAATATATAAATAAAAAGGAAGAAAGAAAATATTCCTAAATTCTCTGATTAAACCAGAAAATAGTCTGAAAAAAACCATGATTAAAATCAAAAAACCCTGATTAAGCCAGATAAAACACTGATAAACCCTGAAAAAAAAACCACTGGGCTGTTTTTTTTTTTTTTTTTTTTTTTTTTTTTAATCCGTTTTTTTTTTTTTTCCAACCCTAGCTGAATCCGAAATTGAAGCCATTTTTTCTCTATCATGTATAGATTTGTGTCAATACAGGATGTTTACCGACACAATTTATTCTGTAATAGTTCCCCAAATATAATTATATGGTAAGTTTTATAATATGTTTTCGTGATTAACTATAATTAATTATGAGAACATACGTAAGAAACTGTGCATGTAGACCCTTTGTATTGACAAAAATATATACGTGACAGAAAAACGATGACTTCATTTTCGGTTTCAGCGCAGCAAAAAACATTTGTATGAGATAAAATTATAAAATGAAATTTTGCCAACATTACTTTTGTAAACCTGTGCTATTTATGTTTTAAATATCATTATAAATATTCAGTTTGTTAAAGTATTAATTATAAATATGATTGCAATTAGATTTCTCCATCTTTCTTTACACGAAGAAATATATTTAAATACTTTAAGAAATATAATATTTCAGTGTATATGTATATATTAAACAACATTTTATATTATTTATGTTTTAAATATGTTTAATATTAAATTTGTTTTAGTATTTTTTCTTTTCTTAATAACGCATTTTAAAATATTATTACTATTATTATTTTAAATTTACCTTTTGTTTTAGAAAATACATCATTTGTTAAAAAAATTGCAACATCAATAATTTGATTCCTCCTGATTTTTTTGTCATTTTATGTCGAATAATTTATTTTTAATAATTCATGTCAAAAATTTATTTTTCATAATTTCTTTTGAGGAATACCGAACCGAACAACTTTCGAATGGTTAAAATTCACCAATGTTTTAAGATTTACGTTCAATAATAAATAAAGTAATGTTGCTTTTTTAAAATTATTTTAACAGAACATTCAATGCTGTTTCAATAAACAGCATTATAATTCAATAATCAGATTTCTTTAATCAGATTTCTTTAAGCTCAAAAATGAAAAATTTCACATTGTGAAAATTTGCATTTCACAACCTCAAAATAAAATTTTAAAAAATAATTTTTAGAAAGCAATAAATTGTTTAATAGTTGTGAAGTTTCTGAATATGAAAACGAAATTTAAAAATATATATTAGTTAATAAGTTATAATGTGGCGAAATTATCTATAGAATAACATTGGCTCTGGCTTCTGGGGTCGATAAGTGGAGAGGCATCTTATTAATTTTAACAAGAAACCTACTGGGATACTTTGGGATACCATTTCGGGATACTATTATTACTTCCATTACCCTAATACCGTAGGTAATGGAAGTATTGTATTCGGTCCAAAAATTCGAGATCGAGTTTTCCCCTGATTTATACGTTTTAAGGCCCCTGAGTCCAACAAAATGGTTTTCGGCAATTGGTCAGTGTGTGTGTGTATGTATGTGCGGAATCTTCTGACTATCATATCTCCGAAACTAAGAAAGATAGAACGACGAGACTTCAGAATTGGCACATGCTTGCTGAACAGACGAAGTTTCCAAATTTTGGTGAAAATTGGAAATTCAGAAGTGGAACCGTAAGTACGTATCTCAAAAACGGCTCGAACGATTTTCTTCAAAGTTGCTATATAAACACTCTATTAGATATCCCTTCGAATAGTATAGTTGTTTAGTTCAGGAAAATTGATAGGCAATAACTCACTGTATATACTGTAATACTGTATAAATAGCTCATTTTCAGGTCTCGCAAGTGTGTTCTATTAAAAACGGCTGTACGGATTTTTTTTTTTTTTTTCAAACTCAGCATAATAACTCTTTTTTAGATATCTTTTCACATGTAATTGTTGTTTTCTGGTCAACAATTGAGTTTGTTAAGTTTTGTTGAAAGCCTGTATCTCAAAAACGGCTCTAACGATTTTCTTGAAAATTGTTGCATAAATCAATTTTAGATATCCTTTCTCTTGTATTAATGGTTATTACAGGAAAATTAACAGCCATTCTGCTTAGGTAGGTTAATTTTAGATCTGAGAAATTGGTGTTTCAAAAAATAACTCAACCATTTTTTCTGTTATTTTCTAACTTGCAATATAAACTTTGTTTTATATGTCGTTACTCGTATATTAAGTTTCTCTTACCGGAAAAATTTTAGGTTTGTATAATTCGTTAGGTCAATTTTATGTCTTCTGACCGTATTATCGCAAAAAAAAAAGCATGCAATGCATGTAATCGTGGGTAATGGAAGTCGTGTAGTTGTTTCACACCAGATTTTATCCTTATGGTACTATATATGCTATATATATTATATATTGCGATACTATTATAATATTTGTATAACACTGTTATATACTTATGATACTTGGGATACTATTTTATATTAATTGGTAAACTAATTTGCGATACTATGCAGTTTGCATTAGTTAATTACACTTTTGTATTTCTAAAAACACATTAAAGTATTAAATCTATTCAAATTATTTATCGTTTTTATTATATCTTTACAGACGTCAGACTGCAGAAGAAAGAGAGGCGGAGCGACAAGCTGCAAATCGGCTTATGATGTCGCTGCAAGCTGAAGTTGTTTCTAAGTCCATATATGATCAGTCTAGGGACCCTCTGTGCATCAGCAACGCATCATTACACGCGTTACAAACGCTACAGCCATGGGCGTCTGACAGTGCTGCACATGCAGCAGCAGTTGCAGCGGGACACCATCAAGCTAGTGTAGACAGATCTTTCTTAGCACCCCCACCTCATTCGTTATCTTCACCAATATGTTAATAGCAAAACTTTGTAAATAGATCACAAACATACATTTTTACTTGTGAGAGAAAATTGGATTATGTCAATAGTTGAAAGTTTAGTTCGAAAAACTTCATTTTATTTAGTATTGAATTAATGGACTCTTCCCACCTGACGTCAGAGGTCACATGATAGAGGAAAAACAAATAGCAGACAAAGTCTTGATTATCTATAGCGATTGCTGAAATAACATATTTTCCATTCTTATTTTTGATCAATCGTATTTAATCTGTGTTATTTTTTATAAATCCTCATTTTCAATCCATTTTATATCATTATTCATCATCTTTTGTTTGCTGTATACATTTACAATCATCATTTAGTTTATGTTTGTTATTGATGTTCATGAAGAACATGTTAAATTCTCTCATTTTTGGTACTTAAATCAGTGACAGTGCAATATCGTACTGCGTAAATCCATTTAGACCAGTAACTAAGTTAATTAACTTGTTGTAACACCTTTGTGCAATTAAATTAAATTAAAACATTTTAAAATTTCAAATTATACACAAGAACAAGCTATTATTTATTGCTAGATCAGTTAATGTAATAGTTACAGTAGAAAATACAAAAATTGATTCTTACAGTTAAAAATAAATAAACATATAAAGTGTTTTTTAAAAATTATTAAATTTACAAATACAACTATTCTACGGTTTACAAATGCACAATATTACTTTTATTTTACTTTATATTAAATATTAACATTTTTGTTCTTAAGAACAATATTTAATTGAATTCGATTCTCGGAATTCGATTATTCGTTTTCCCCTATCACGTGACTGAGCAGACGACGCTGGGAAGAGACCATTATCAAACTGAGGGCTACAAAATAAATAGTAGATTTTGTTTCAGCAGAAGCTTTCATAGATTTATATGGAATAAAATAAAGATAATTTCTATAGGTGGAATTCTATAATTTAAAAATTAGATTAGCATATTTTGAACTTAATTGCAAAGTCATTTATATTTAAAGTTAAATGAACAAAATTTTGATGCTAAAGAAGGTTTGATGCTTAATTAGTAAAAAAATAATGTTCATATTGCTCTAATATTAATAAGACATTTAGAATTTCTAATGTGAAAACACAGACAAAATTAATAGCTGAATATATATTTCAATTAATGTAAAATTTTCGCTTTAATCCTTTTCATTAAGAATTAAACAAGTATATATTTTTTCAAGTAGGTAAACCAATGTTTATATTTTCCACACAAAATCTGCTATTATTTGCTATTCCAGAATTACTAAAGCAACTTGCTATTCTGAAATTATCATATTTAGTACACTCCAAAAAAAATTAAATATTTGAACAAAAAGGGATAAAGAAGAGGTTTTTACAAATAAATTAGTAAAAGTGATTACATTAGAAAATATTTTTTCTAGTTTTATTTATAAAATACATATGCACAAGTATTTTAAACACAGAAATTTCAAATGTTGATAATTATGGTTTCAGAAACATGTTGTTTTGGCTAAACTAAAAGTGTATGACAAAAGAATGAAATCAATAGAAGGTATATGATCCATTTAAAGTCTCTTTTATAATCAGAATGCAATAAAAAATAAAATAAAATAATACGAATATTAATAGATAATAATATTTCAACTTCCTCGGGCAAAACAGTGACATTACATGATATCTAATTTTGCTTTTTTGAATCTTAAACTGTTTCACTTTAACACATATTGCAAGGATATAGGTAAAATGAGCACTATATGAACAATATTTAATTTAAATACGTTTTAAAGGGAAAAAATATACAATTTTTGAAATTATAGTATTATTTACATAGGTTACTTAAAAAGTGCAATATTATCAAAAAATATAATAATAATAGTAATAATAATAATATTTTTGTTTAGAATGATTTTTAAATAATAATAATAATAACAAATGAAAAAAAAAAAAAAAAAAAGGTAAGACGCAAAGAAATTGTTTTAGAAAAATTAGAAGTTCCTGTGAGAGCAGTATTATTTAATTATAATTATTCTGAACCTCTAAAATAATTTTTACACTTGAATTGAAAAAAAAAAAAATCATATTTCATAATTATTATTATTATTATTATCATTATTATTAAATTTAAATTACAGTATATTTTATTTTCTATTATTTTTGTGGGGGAAAAAAACTATCATTTTATACAAAAATCATTTTTTTTTTTTTTTTTACAATATCTAATATTAAAAATTTATATGCAAAACTCAAATTTGTGAAAATGAAACTTTAAAATTCGAATATTATTTCACATTTGTACTTAAGTTGTAATAACTACAAATTATTTTATTCAACTCATAGTTTTTCATACGAAAGACTAATTTTCAAACACAAGTCTTAATTTAAAAATATTAATTGTAAAAATGTATTAAATGGTCTTTTGCGTAAACATTTGCGGTCTTTTTAAAATCTTACTTTATTAGTATGTATATTTTGTATATATTGTACAGTTGTAAATTGTAAATTTGAAAATAAATTTCACTGGGGCATTATTCTGCCTTACGCCTTTATATTGAATAACCGAATTAAACATAAAACTAAATTATGTTATTTATGATACTTATTTTGTTTTGCAAGTTGAATTCATATTTATTTATTTCTGTCAAATACTTTAAAAAAATAAAGTTCAACCTTTCACGAAAAAAGTTCACGCCAGTTTGGGTCAACTTTCTGCAATCAACATTTATAGAAATTTGGTACTAATTTTCATTATTTTATTAAAAAGAACTACTAAATGGGCAAGACAGGACTTCAAATTTCTAAAAATAGTAGTAAATTCTCATATTCTAAAAACATTAGCATACAAAGTTGGTACCATTTTATCATTATCATTATTATTATTATTATTATTATTATTATTATTATTATTATTATTGGGGGGGGGGGGGGTGAGAGGAGGTCAATAAAAAATTTAACTTTTGTTTTTTAACAACATAGATAAATTATGATTTTTACGCTTTGTATTAGCTTTTGTCTGATAACTGACAAGCAGTATGTGATTTTTGTGTATCCATTGTTGTAAATTTTGTAAAATTAATTCATAAACAATATGCATTTAATTAAAAAATGAATCATTTGAAAAAAAAAAAAAAAAAAAACATAAACCTAATAAATTAGTAACTATTCAAGGTAACATACGAAATGTATATTATTTAAATTTCACTACTATTTAAATAATTGATCCGAAACCAAAGAACTGTATTTAAATTTAGAAGTATAGAAAAATTAGTATTAGTGCACTCATTCGGTATCATATGCTTAATTTAGCTAAAAAAGGTAAACTTTTATTGTACTCTTTAAGAATGAAACTAATTATACAAAAGTATGAATAAAAATAAATTGGATTTATTCATGTTTTTGTATATCTTGCTTTCATTCATCTAACTGAAAATTTTATATGAAATGTTTAATAAAGTTTGATAAAGGTTTAAAGCATAAAAAAATGCGTACACTTATATACTGTAATGATATTTATATAAAATAATTACAATATCTAATATTCTTTCTTATTTTTAATATATTATTCTAATCTCATATTTAATTTTTTTTAATTATCACTTGAATAAAAAAAAAAAATAAATAAATAATAAAAAAAAAAACTTTATGTAATTACATGAATGCAGTATAATTATAATTCCGTATGATTTAAAAATTATACATTTTTTTAAAATAGGGTTATATACTTTATCATATTTTAAGAAAATTTAGAATAAAAAGATACTAAACAAAACGTATTTGAGCGATTAGTTTTACTATATTCAATATAGATAAATAAATTGCAATTTTAATAAAATTTTCCCAATTATATAAGAAATGTAAAAATGCAATTAGACAAACAAAATTAAGGTACATTCAATTGTTTTTGCTCATTTATTTTTAATGCAAACGTATTTCGTAAAAAAAAATTTCAAAACACTTTAATGCAATTAAAATTGCAATAAGGTATTCTATATAAAAGGTATTATTATATGTATAAAAAAGAGATTATATGTACTGAAAACCCAAAGCAGCGCATTCAGTTCATACATGAAAAACTATTTTCTATCCTCAAAAAATTATGTGATTTTAAAAAACAATTATAGTTTCATATGTACTTAGTAAATAGTATATAATATTTTTCCTTATTTTGTTTTCTTAATCTTTTAAATTATTTTTCAGTAAAAACATAGAATAAATGTTTACAGTTTGAATTGTAAATTTTCAATAATCCATATTATTTATTGACTAATAATCTTTACAGTACTTATGCATAATTTTTGTTTATATGCACTTTGTGAATATTCATTAAACAAAGCAATTGTATTTATGTTTGTACTATAGAATTTGTTTAAAAAATATTATAATAAATGATATAAAACAAATATGTTATGGCTTTTTACTGAATTGTGTTTTATTCAATTTTTTGTTTGTTTAATTCAATGTTTTTGTAAGAAATGGACCTAAAACCTATTACAGTGTTTTAAAAGCTATACACTGAGTGTGGTACCCCTATCCTTACATCAGAAATCTAACCAAGAGTTGTTTAAGTCTTCGATCTATTTTTTTTTTCCCAACCGAACGATGATAAAAGATACAATAAATAAATAAATAATTTCTCAAATACTTTTCTTAATTCATAAAAAATAAAATAAAATAAATAAATAAATAATGCAATTTAAATAATTTTCTTGTATAACACAAAATAATTTTCTTCTGCACGATATATGTGACTTTTAAATTTTCTAATATGATTTGGAGAGTAATAATTTCCTTTATTACATTTTGTATAGGAAATAATTGTGCTTATAACTAAAATAATTTAATCTTTAATACTGATTTAAATATATTATTGTCACAGATTTAATGCCTTAATATTTTGTTCTAGTTTAAAATTTTCTGATGTTTTTATTAAAATAATTACTAGAACATAGTTAAGATAGAAAATACTGTTACTAATAAATTATAATTACAACTCCGAAATTTGTAAACATGCATGATGTAAAATTTTACAGGATTGTTTTCGAAACAATATATTTTGATTTTAAGTGTGGAATATCTTAAATAAATACTAATATATAAAAATATCAATACTAATATATAAAAATATGCTTGATTGAAATACCTCTCATGGAATATAATGTGTTGAATTATTTTTAAATGTCCTAGTACATAAACCAAGTATGTACACAAACCTAGTACACAAACTATGTATCATTTTCAATAAGGTACATGAATGACAGATATCAGTTTTAAGATAATCTACAAATATTTGCGATTTATGGTAGTTAGAGTATGGACAGGTGGATACTCAGTCAGACTGTTAGAAAAAACATTGTCATAAACCCTTTTCAACTTTATTGGATATTGCTAAAAAGTGAACAAAAAAAGGATTTAAAGAGGTTGAAATATCAGAGCTTATAAAATAACAATGTTAAAGAGTTGAAAAGTATTTATGGCATCGTTCTGTCTTAGAGTGTACTAATGCACGTAAATACTGGTGTTGAATTTTGACAGATAAAAACACTATTCACAAACACATAATTGCGCTTAAATATTTCGGCCCGAAACAATTTTGCATTTTTTAAAATAGTTATATAACTTTTAATAGACAGCATAGCGTAGTGAGTCTTATATATATATATATATATATATATATATATATACATTACTTTCGAATCACTCTTAAAATAATTACAGAAATTAGATCTAGGGTAGACAGACAGATAGGAAAAGAGTCGAATAAGAGGGTGAAGCAAAGTAATAAGCACATTTCAACTGTATTATAAAAACATATAAACATATAACACAACTGAAAATACGCTTCGAGCAATTTTTTCTGATATCCTATCTGCGTATATTTGTTTATCCCTGCAAGCCAGTATAATAAACCATACAATACACAACAGAATACAATATATAATACAAGCAACATTCTATAGGAAATATGTGCAACTGAATAATGTATGCTGATTTTTTTTTATTTTGAGCTCAGTAAAAATGTTAAATATGCTTTAAATGACTATATAATTGTATGTTTTTTTTTTTTTTTTTTTTTTTGTCCTTAGCTCCAATGTCAGTAGTATTATTCATGCAATTTTCTATTGAAAAAAAAAAATGTTATAGTAAACTTGCATATTATTTATCAATTTAAAGGCATTCGAAATTTTCTGAAGGAAATAAAGATTTCGACATACAGACAAGCTAAATTCAGTGACAATTTAAAATTTTTTGAAGATATTTAACTAAGCGTTATCACAAATCAAGAGAATTCTCCGAATAATATATCCAGTTTAGCATATTGAATCAAATCGTGATTATTTGTTTACAAATGTAGGAAAAGATCTTTTATATCCGATTATTAAGAAAACGAATAAGTTATCAGGCTCCAGGTACTTAAATAGAAATGATTGAAAAATGTTTCGGCCGAAATATAAGTAACTAAATAAATATAAAATATAAATAAATAAAACAAAACAACTTTTCAAATATTCTAGAATTTTTCACATTTTAAATTATTGTCTTTAGAAAAAAGTAGTTTCTCATTTTATTTTATTCTATTTTATTTTGAGAAGAGTTTTAGAGGCTTGTCGGTTTTTTAATTTGCCCATGCAGGCTGAAGAAAATTTTTAGCTGGAAACAGAATATTCTTTTAGGACAATTTTAGACTATTAAGCAGGACTAATTTTCAGACTATTTAACAAGAAAGTTCTTTTTATTTAATTTATATTATTACAATTTTAGTGTGATGAAAATTATTCAAAATTTGAAAGCCGATTACCTCAGTGAATATTATATACAGTTTTATATAGACAACTTTTCAAAATAAGGTCTTCACTCAATGTAAAACAGAATGAAAACATTTTTTTTTTTTTTTTTTTTTTTTTTTTTAAGCAATTAAAATTTATACGTAACATGTATACAGTTTGTCAATAATTCTTTATTTTACTGTTTCTAATCGAATATCCATGTGTCAGAGAAACAACTAAAAACATTAGTTGATTCAAAAATTTGTTTTGTTAAAATAGCCTTAACAAAATTAGTTGTTTCAATACAATGTGCATTTTTTTCTGCGTAAAAGAAAAATTTGCATAAACAGTTTATATTTTAATGTTTAATAAATATTATATTTAAAAATTTGCAGTTTTTTTAGTGTATTTACGATGATAGAGCTTCACTTTATTAATTTATTTTTTTGTAAAAAGAATCAAGAATAGAGTTATATATATATATACAGAATGTCCCCAAAAGTCGCCCCCGCCTCCCTCCTAACTCGAAAATGAGTTGGAATTTTGAAAAATGAGAAACACATGTTCAATGAATTCGAGAGGGACCTCTTTTGGTAGAAAAAAAAAAAAACCTTTATGCCCGGGGGGGGGGGGGGGGGCGTAGAGGAGCCGCTAAGGAAGGCAACTTTAAAATTTCTTATAGGAAGGTATGTCTTGTGATACATCCCTAGAAACGTCTCTTCAAAACAATGAATTTAATATAAATAGTTTTGCCCTACGATGATTATTAAAGGAGATACACGGGATTTTAGACTTTTAAAATGTGGAATTTATACTTATGTATCCCCTTTAATAACCATTGCAGGATATGATATATACTTTGACCAAAAATGTTTGGGCCCGTTCAAGGTGGTAGCATGAGTGCCGCTAGAGAGGGCAACTTCAAATTTCAAACAGGAAAGTATTTCTTGTGATACATACCTGAAAACATCTCTTCAAGACAATGAATTTGATATAAATAGTTTTGTCCTGCAATGATTATTAAAGGGGATACCAGTATAAAATACACATTTCAAAAGTCTAAAACTCATGTATCTCCTTTAATGATCATCGTTATATTGATACTATTTATATCAAATTCCTTGTTTTGAAGATACGTTTCCAGGGATATATCACAAGACATACCTTCCTATTTGAAATTTTAAAGTTGCCCTCTCTAGCACCCCCCTCTAGCACCCCAGGCCCAAACTTTTTTCACCAAAAGTGGTCCCTCTCGAAATCATTGAACATGCATTCCGCCATTTTTCTTAATTTCAACTCATTTTCGACTTAGGAGGGGGTTGTGGGACTTTTGAAACACCGTGTAAATATGTATATTCAAATAGAAGAACCATTGTACATTGTATAGTATAATCGTTACTGTATGTCTCTAAAAAAATTGGAATTTGTAGTACAATGCAATCAATAATAGTTAAAGGATAATAATAGTTAATCAATAATAGTTAAAGGATAAAATCTCTTCAATGAAGCATCTGTATAGAAGTCAGTGTCAAAATCTACACACTTGGTAATTAAAAGCAGAACGTAATAATTAACTACTGTTATGAATATTATATATATATATTTCGACCGTTATTGTTCATAGAACATTTTTGTCCGTTTTGCGTATCTTGACATATAGAGAACTTTATAATGAAATATCTAAAGAAGTACGTCAATGAACAGGTTCAAAGCCATATACTTGTAATTACAAACAGAGCGGAATAATTAAATACAATAAATGGTTTTAAGGAAGAACATTTTTCAAATATTATATTAAAACGCATTATCAATCACTGCCTACGAATTTGTTCCTTTTTTTTTAATAGTATATAAATTAGTAACACAAGATTAATGAAAATTTTCTCTCCTGCAATTCAAATTGATAAAATAATTTATTATTCAGTTGTATGTGGAAGTTCATTTAAATATAAAAGATGTTTAAATGTGGGCAATACTTCAACAACTCACCAAATAACATAACCTAATTTTATCATGTGATTGAAATAAAATATGAGTTTAATACTAAACATATTTAGTAGTTTCTTCTATTTTCAACAGAAGAAAGTATTATATACGTAAAAATTTTTGACTTTCGTTTTTAGATGAATGTCATGAACACAATTTGACAAATTATAAAAAATTTTCTTCTATCTGTTTCTCTGTGTGTGACAAACGCTTTAGCTCGATAACTGATACACAGAATTTTTTTTTAAGTTATAGTTCTGTTATCCCGTTTAATTATACATTTTAAAATGACAGCATAGAACAAAATTTCGTGTAAATGTAAATAATGAGATTTTTTTCTACAGAGCCATCGAGAAATAAAGGGAATATATATATATATATATATATATATATATATATATAATTTAAATATATGTAGGAACCTTGTTTACCACTCCCCCTCCCCATTAAGAGGTGTAAATTTATTTAATGAATATTTTTGAAAAGTACTCGTCAGCACATTTAAAAGGAAGGGTTAAGATATCTATCTGTGATAATTTTAATCAAACTTAGAGGCTAATTCACCGATAACCTTCAACTACTAGTTCAACCCCAGGTGCAAAAACTCTAGGCTTGCGACTCAAAACCTGGGTTGAATATTTGTTATTCACCGTTAACTTGCAAAGCTGGTTACTGAACCTGAAGGTTTTCAGCGTAGATTGAACTGCTCAAAGTTGATTGGTCGAATGAAAGCACGTGATTTAATACCCATAAGAAGACACTTCGCGCGTGTTTAAGATTTGTTTTTCTTTATTTCATCGATCCGAAACGTTTATATATAGATATTGTAAAAAAAAAAAAAAAAAAAACTATTTATTATTTCATAAGAAATAAAACAATTTGTAATAGTAATGGTGAACCAAAATGAAAATTTTGTATATTTAAGAACATTGCTTTTCTTGTGAATAAGTGGGAAATTAATGAGTATTTTTTAAAAGAAATCATAAAAATATTTTAGACGAATTTTTGAAACGTATATTTTGATATATTTAAAACAATGCTATCGATTTTTTTTTTTTTTTTTTTTTTAAATAAAAAAATAAATAAATAATTCAGATCAAATGCGCTTTTAGGATGTCTGTAGGAACCATTTTAGCGATTTTCTTTTTCTTCAAAATTAAGTTACAAGATATGAAATCATGTGTACTTACCATGGAAAATAATTTTATTGATTACAATTTTAATAAAAACAAATTGCACGGAATAAAATTATATTGGAAAGCACAGAAAAATGTCTTGTCAATAAATAAGTTTATCTTTTAATGTTTAAATGACAAAGGATATAAACTGTTAATTGAACAAACATTAGACAATATCTTATAATTTAATGGGTTGTGAGAAATAATTTATTTTTCTAAAAAAAACAAATGTGAATCTTACATATTTAATGGGAATTTTTTATTCTCCCATCATGATGTTTTAAATTTAAAATATTTTTTTTTTTTTTTTTTTTTTTTTTTTTTTAAATATTAGAATTGCATTTAAAAAAAAATATATATATTGTAGATTTTCTATTTTCTATTCATATTATAAACGATAAAAAGATACATACATTCAAAGTATTGAAATATTCGCGTTTAGCTAGCATGTTTAATTTTTTAAAGGGAAGGGGGACGTTACGAAGCTTTTTATTATTATTTAAATTAGAAAGTAAAACTTATATATATATATATATGTGTGTGTGTGTGTGTGTGTGTGTGTAATCGTTCAATGCCTTGCTCAGTTAAAAAAAAATTCCCTTTAATTTTAAATTCAAGCCCCAGTAGTAACCGAGTGGTTCTGCATTCAGAGCTGGTAGATGGGAAGTGCCAGGTTCGATCCCAGGTCCTGCTCGTCGACCTCGTTATTCTAAAATTTCCGTGGTTTTCTCCGAAACTAGTATGAATACAGGCCAGGACCCCTTAGAAAGATTCCTACGAAAGACACTCCACCTGCTGGCTTAGGAACCTAGAGTAGTTACAATCGGCATCAAAATCATCGAAGCGTTAACAATAATTCGTAATTAAAAGATAAATACCTAAATCTGTTTTGTTAAGTAAATATTTCTCGAGTCATAATCTTAGTCCTTTGCTGTTTATAAAAAAGTAAGTTGATGATAAAAATTAGTAATCAAACTTAAAAAAGAAAGAAAGAAAGAAAAAAAAAGTGTGGATGCGTGCTTCCTTAATTTTATATCGCTATTGTTCAAATATATATCCCAAACGTATTTAGATATTGCTTTATGGATCCATTAAAAAGAAATATTTTATGTTTAAATAGTGAAATTTCATAAGAGTTCCAGGTTTTTAAAATATTTTTAATTAGGTTTTAAGTCTAAATCAAAATAAAAACTATGATAGATAGGCGGGTGTGTCAACAAGATGTCATTATTATTTTTATAAATTTTATTCCAGATCAGTGGTGTTAAAACCTGTTTAAAAATTAAAAAAATATTTTTTATTTAAATATTTTTGAAAAAATTTCAATATTTTTTATATTGTATACGTATATATAGTACATACAAATTACTGAATACATGCAATATCACTTTCTATCGTAAACAGAAAACAATAACAAAAACACAGCGCAAACGAAATAAAACAATTTGCATATGTGCACTCGACTTTTGTTAACACAAAAGTGATTATTTTTAGAAATTTATTCTTCAGTCTTTAATAGACTATTTTTTGTTAATTAATGCTCTTGGTTTTTGTGATAAAAGCACCACAGTTATATATATATATATATATATATATATATATATATATATATATTATACGCAATGTTGCATGTATTAGCAATTCCCTAATATCTCTTATTACTAACAAGGAAAATATGAATATTTAATTTAAATGTTGAAAAAAAAAAATCCCCCCCTTTTCTGAATGAAATAAAATAATAATCATAATCATAATAAAATACTTATATTTTGATATGTATATATATATATATATATATATATATATTACATTTAAATTTAATTATAGTTATTATATACCAGAAGCTACAATTTGTAACTAATTTAATTTTCCGCCCATAAATTATTATTATCGCTTCAAATATTTCGCTAGAGTAAGAGCACGTACACTAATAATAAAATAAATAAATAAAAATGTTTAAGTTAATTTGATAATGTATAATTTATTATTATTATTATTATTGTTATTAATTTAATTTAACAAAAATGGAACTTTCTTCTACTTCTCTCTCTCTTTTTTTTCCCCCTCTTCTTTCTGTTAGTTTAAATAAAATAATTTAAAAATAAAATGTTTGATCATTTTTCTGCTTTTGAAAAGTTATTAAACAGAAATTAAACTTTAAACTGAAATATTTTTTCTTTATTATTTATTTCTTTATTCTTAATTTAATCTCTTGTTATTGTGTATATATGTATTATTTAACTTACTAATTTTTTTCTACTTCATTATTCATTAAATTTAACTTTTTTGTTTTAATTAAATTAAAAAAATATTTAAAAAAAAAAGCAATTAAATTTTAAAACTAAAATGCTTACTTTTGAAATATTTACTTGAATTTATACTGAAATAATAGTTAAATTCAACTAATAATGAAGTAGAAATTAATTGCTGAATTAAAACTTACAACTGGCAAATTGTTTATTTTAAACTTCTTTTTTCCAGACTTATAAAAAAAAAAAAAAAAACTAAATAGGACGTAACGGGGTTTGAACCCGGGTACTGTTGATCTGTAATGAAATGCTCTGCGTCCAAGCCACTAGGAGACGAATAGCAGTGTCCTTATGTTATTTATAACAGAGTCCTTAAATGAGCATTTTTACAATTATTTTATTATAAATGATGAATTCACATGATTTAACTAAGAATTTATAGCTCTGAGGACGTCAAAATCGATTATTTTCAGAAAGTTATTCTTTAGTCTTTAACTTTAGGGTTATTTTTGTTTTATTATTTTAAGGTAAAAGCAACAGACCAATCGTCACTGGTAAACTTCCTAATCAAATATCTTTAAAACAATTTATTAAACGTATATAGTGTTCACACAAAAAATTTATAATTTTGAAAGTTCTTTTCAAAAAAGTATAACTTATACGCATCATTTTTATTTTTTAAATCACCAGTTTTTATTAAAAAATGGCGGACAATATCTGAGCGTATTCACTTTCGACCATTCACGCACTGTGATTGGTCAGATAGTATTCGAAGCATCTCTACCTACGTCTAACCTGCCGTTTGAGGTAGGTTGAGTTTATGCACCTGGGTTACGTTTTAAGCGGCGCTACCACAGAGGCGAGTTAACGGTGAATAGAATTTCCTTCTGAACCTGTGGTTTACTGATAAACCAGCGGTGGAGGTTGACGGTGAATTGGGCGGTTATTATTTTTTCCCTTCGAATTAAAGGAAAAAACATTTTTTAAGATGTCGTCTATAAGACAGAAAATAGACTTGATTTCGATATTTAGGTTTATAATTTTATATTCGCATGCACTCATCATCATCATTAATTTCATGCGCTCATCATTGAAAATTATTTCGATAAATAATAATTTTAATGAATAATTTGTACTGCGTGAATGTGTATAGACAAATGTAAAAAAAGGTTATAATGACCGCAACATACCAGGTTAACAGATAAAGCAAATGGTGCAGAATAACAAAACTTACTCTGGTATGGACTTTTTTAATCAGTACATGTTTTGATAAATTGCTAACAACAAATTTACAACATTTTGTTTTATAAGCTAATTTGGTATTCAATGTCAGTACTGCTTTTAAGATAGTTAAATACTCGTAGAATTTCCTTAATATATGTACATATATAATATTAAAAGATGTAGAATGCAAAAGAAACATGAGATCAAAAGCAAAATTTATGTATAAAAAACAAAATAGATACATCCAAGAATGTTGAAAAGAAATATGAAGTCATTCACAATACTCACGCCATAATGAACCAGAAATACCTACGCTCGTCAATGAGGAACAGACAAAAAATATCAAACTGGCAAACAAAAAGAATGAAAACCCATTCTAAAAACTATAACATGTGCAAAAATGCTCAAAAACGATGAATAATCTCCTCAGGGACCGTATATTCTTCACAGAAAGAAAGTATCGTAATTTGATTTCCAGTTATCTTTTTTTTTTAGTTATACTCTTTGTCCTCTTACCTGCAATAAATATTGATTTGTTTTAAATATTATAAATATGGAAACAGGAGCGAAATCAATAGAGATTTACCCGACATACTATTAAAAATACCCAGTTTAAACATATTAGTAACCTCAAATAATCTAGTTTTTTTTTTTTTTTTTTTTTTTTTTTATTGGGTTATTTTTTTTAGAAATAAGTAACCAACTGTAATACGGGGAAATAAATATGTTTGTTTTGACAAATTTACAATGAGAAATAAGAACATTTAGGAATAAGAAATATTTCCCATTTTTAAAATCTACATTACAAAAATTGTTTGCGATAAAATATCTTATAGTAATTGAACAACATGGAATTCGTGGAATAGTCCTCTTGCCTGTAATAAATTTGAATTGTTATAAATTTTATAAATATTTGAGCAGGAGTGTCATTAATATGGATATACCAGACATGATTTTCAAAATACCCTGTTTAGACATATTAATAAGCTCCAATAATGTAATAATATATTTATATATTTAATTTTAAAATTGGGTTACTTTTTTAGCAATAATGAACCAACTGTAATATAATAAGTAAATAAATGCATTTGTTTCCCAAATTTACAGGGATAAAGAAGAACATTTAGAGATGAGAAATATTTCTTGTTTTCAATGTCATCATTTCAAAAATCGTTTGTGATAAAATATCTAATAGTAATTGAACAACGTGGAATTCATGGAATACTCCTCTTACCTGTAATAAATATGAATTTGTTTTAAATTTTATAAATATGGTATCAGGAGTGACATTAATAGGGATTTACCCGACATGCTCTTAAAAATACACTGTTTAGACATAATTATACCTCAAATAATCTTTTTTTTTTTTTTTTTTTTTTTTTTTTTTTTGGGGGGGGGGGTATTTTTTAGAAATAAATAACCAACAGTAATATTATCGGGAAATAAATATGTTTGTTTAAAAAAATTTACTATTGGAAATAAGAATATTTAGGAATATTTAAAAATATTTCCCGTTTTTAAAATCTACATTGCACAAATGGTTTGCGATAAAATGTCTAACAGTAATTGAACAATGGGCAATTCGTGAAATTGTCCTCTTACCTATAATAAATAAATATGAATTTGTTTTAAATTTTGTAAATATGGGAACAGGAGTTACATTAATATGGATTTACCCAACATACTCTTAAAAATACCCAGTTTAAATATATTAACAACCTCAAATAATCTAATATATATATTTTTCATTTTAAAATAGGGTTTTTTTAAGAAATAAATAACCAACTGTAATATAATGGGGAAATAAATGTGCTCGTTTCGACAAATTTACAGCAAGAAAGAAGAACATTTAGGAATAAGAAATATTTCTCTTTATAAATCTACATTGCACAAATTGTTTGTGATAAAATATATAATAGTAATGTAAGAACGTGGGATTTGTGGAATTGTCCTCCTACCTGTTATAAAAATGAATTTGTTTTAAATTTTATAAATATGGGGACAAGAGTGACACTGATAGAGACTTAACTGATACATTCTTAAAAATACCTAGTTTAAACATACTAATAAACTCAAATAATATAATATATTTTATTTGAAATTCGGGTTATTTTTGTAGCAATAAATAACCAACTGTAATATAATTGGGAAATAAATGTTTCTTTCGACAAATTTACACCGAGAAAGAAGAACATTTCGGAATAAAAAATATTTCTCGTTTTTAAAATATGTATTGCACAAATGCTGTGATAAAATATCTAATAGTAATTTAACAACATGGAATTTCACAAACTCCTGAAAACTGAGTTTTTAATTAAATTAAGAATTTTGTCAGGCTACGGCATTTAAGTACTCTATTTGAATTTGAATACGAGAAATAAACTAAATATAACCATATAAAATTATTGCGTTATAGTTTTAGACAAGTTCTTAGTTATTGTTACTAATCAATTTTTAAAATTAAAATTCCCTGAAAGCTCCTTTTCTAACTTGAATTTGGATTGTTGTACCAATTTATATTTGTTGGAATTTATAAATAATGAATTAAATGCATTCCTGTTCATTGGAAATTTATTAACCTCCAAATGTACCCAATTGCTTAAATGGATTAAACATTTTACAAAGCTAGATTTTCAATAAAATAAAGATTTACTATTCATAAAAAAAAAAAAAAAAAAGATGATGTTGCTTTAAAAAATTTACCAAAACGGTATTAAATATGAAATAAAATATTATTTCATCTGCTTTCGCAAAATGACTTCATGACAATGTGGCCGAAAAAATAAGCTTTAAGAATTATTTAAACCTAGCAAACCTGTGCGAAATATTTGCACTTTATTTCTTTTCTTATTTACTTTTAAAATTTGAAACTCATAAATTCTATACCGATTTCACCACTTAATTAAAATTTTAATTTACAAGAACACAAATTATTATTCAAACCAAATTAATAATGTACAATAGTGAAACCGAAATCATTCACAGAAAGGTTTCCAAATAAAATTCATGGTTCACGGCCCAATTTTCATACTTCCACAGGCAGTACAGTTTTAATATAGGACTCCCACGACGCCTTTGAAATTTTTGTCGTCATGTTGACGATGACTTTTTATTCATTTTGGTATATTTTTTGCTTAAAAAAATAAAATAAAATAATTCCTATTTTAATTATATTTTTTATGTTTTTTTTTTAGTCAATTTATGTCACATAAGTTCATATTCTGTATATATCTTTAAAGTATTGCTAGGTTTAAGATGACGTTTGCAAAGAAGCAACTGTTAGAAATACATTTTTCTGTAAAATAATCTCATTAGACAAATGTCGTCATTTTCTCTTATTAGTCCATTGGGTATCATATTATAGATTGAGTTCGTATTGTCCATGTATAAATATTATTTTTTATCCTCGCGTATTTTATTAATTACAGCACTATCATATCGCTTCGACAAAAACTAACTGAAACTGGTCTACGTTAGAGAAATATTATATAGATAATTTGAATTTTTTGCAGCAATAATAGAGCATTGCAGATAAGGAATTTCTTTAAAGACATAAAAATGTAAAATACACATAAAAAGTTTTTTTTTTTTTTTTTTTTTTTTTTTTTTTTGTAATTAAATCAGAGTTAAATTGTTTAATATTCACTCACACAGACCGTTAATTACTTATCACTTAAAATATAAAGTGAAAAAAAAAAAAAAAAAGGCAATTTATGATTTTATTGTACGTATGTAAAAGCCATAAGAGACTATTTATGTTATTGTAACCTCGGATCTGAAGAGAATAAATTATTTTGTTTAAATAAAAAACAAAATGCTTTTAAGATTTTATTTATACCCATATTCTACAACGCGAGAAATTATTTCGCAATTCATAACGGTTGTGCGATATCTCTTTGCTGCTTACTTAATTTTTTTACCCGTGCGGGGAATAAATATAAGGTTTTATGATAAACTAAAACTTTCGAAAACACATGTTTTGTAACATATAATATTTACTTACGAACCTTTGATTCATCATTATTCAAAACCGCCACCATTTCGATACATTTTACTACTATAATGTTGAATATAATCCTATGAATATATATTTGACAAATCTGTTACATATTTATTAAAATTCCTATGAAATCTCTAACATTTAGCCGCGAGTGACGGAGTACAACAGTATTCAGTCATTAAAGCTTGAGAAGAGAGAAAATATGCTAAAAAATATATCATTTAAATCCCTTTCAATTTTCGTAAGCTTTTAATGAACTTACACACAGTATAAATTCTTTTTAATCGCATAAATGTCCCCAAAAGCCTCTCCACGAGGTTGATCCACGCCTCAATGACAGTTAACTAAAACTAACTTACAAAAAAACGACGTGACTTTTAACAGACCATGTGGCGTTGACTTTTATTTGCATACGAGAGTCAAGTGTGTCTGAAGCGTTGATTGGTGAGGGGACAAATAAATTGCTGAGCTGTTGCAAGAAACGTTTTTCTGAACGACTGCAAACTGTATGAGAGAAGCGTTGAATCGGATCAATAGTTACTCTTCCTAATTGGGCAGGTAGGATATGTCTGACTTCACCAAAATTTAATATCAATAAAGCGCATTTACGTGCTTTATACTTATGCATTTTGAACATTGGTTCCAATTCATTATGATTATTATGGTTAAGCTGTTATGTTTATGGAGAAATTATGAACTATGAATTAAATTACAGTTTTTTCCCCTCTATTTAAAAAAATATCTATAACGTTTCATTATAAATAATTAGTTACTATTTTAAAATTGAAATATAAATAGTATATATGAACCAAATAATAAATGAATTGAGTAATAAGATATTAAAATTTAATATTCAAATGCAGAAAAATTTCAATATTATTGAAAAATGTCAAAAATTTTACCTTTTTAAAACTTTAAATGTTTAAATCTTGAGTATACATATGTAATTTATTACTTTCTTCTATCTTCAATAGAAGAAAGTATTGGATTCGTAAAAATTTTCGATTTTGGGTTTTTGATGGATTTACACGTTTTGAGAGCTGTAGAACACGATTTTACCATTTTTAGAAAATGTCTGTCTGTCTGTCTGTCTGTCTGTCTGTCTGTCTGTCTGTGTGTGTGTGTGTGACAAAATTTTGTGGCAACTGTATCTCTGGAACTACTGCACAGAATTTCATACAAATTGGTATGTAGTTGCACCTTGACATAAATTAGTGCCTATCAACTTTTGGTAAAAATCGTCTTACAGGTTGCGTTGCCATCCCGCTTTTTCTAAATTTTAACAGGGTGATATAGGGCAAAAATTTTTAAGATGGCTATCTTTCGAAAGGTCTCGTCAGTACCTTTAAAACGAATGGTTGAACTATAAATCTGTGATAATTTAAAACAAAGTTATCGATTTTTTTTACTTTTTACGAAAAAAAAACTTAGAAAAAAAATCTTTGTTTTTTTTTTTCTCTCCCCTTAATTTTATCAAACTCCCACGGTTTCCGTGTTCTGACAAACTTAAACTAATTTTTGCTTTTTTCCCCTAATTTTGTCAGTCCTACGGTTTCCGTGTCTTGACAAATTTTGGGTAAAATGTGAAAATTATTCTAAGTTTGTCAAAACACGGAAACCGTGGGACTTTGACAAAATTGGGGGAAAAATGCAAAAATTTGTTTAAGTTTGTCAGAACACGGAAACCGTGGGAGTTTGATAGAATTAAGGGGAGAGGGGAAAAAAAAGTGGGACTTGGGTAAAATTTTGGGTAAAATGTGAAAATTTGTTAAAGTCCTACTTTTTTTTTTTTTCCTCTCCCCTTAATTCTATCAAACTCCCACGGTTTCCATGTTCTGACAAACTTAAACTAATTTTTGCTTTTTTCCCCTAATTTTGTCAAAGTCCTACGGTTTCCGTGTTCTGACAAACTAAAACAAATTTTTGCATTTTTCCCCCAATTTTGTCAAAGTCCCACGGTTTCCGTGTTTTGACAAACTTAGAATAATTTTCACATTTTACCCAAAATTTTGTCAAAGTCCCACTTTTTTTTTTTTTTTTTCTAATTATTGTTACTGAGTGAATTTGTATAGGAAAAGATAGAAGAAAGTCATGTGGTGGCCACAACATACTAGTTTCATATTGATCATTAACATAAAAGAATCAAAGGTATATGAAGATTGAATTTGACTTCTTAGCCATGAGACGGTGAAAAAACATTTTCTTCGTATAACTTCATTAACGAAACGAAAATTCTATGACAAAAAATTTTCCATTAATAAGAATTATGTATATATTTTTCTCTTTTTTGATAGATTCAGTAGGAAACTGATTTCCATGTTATTTGTCGATTAGTATATAATATTTTAATTGGACCGGAATTCGAATTTTCCTGTATTTACAGCTAACAACATGTAATTTACATGAGCTAATTTGTATGCGCTTATTTTAAAGTTGAAGCTTACTCAATGTTTAATTTTCCAATATTTCGACATGATAATAGATTTATATTAGCTATTTCGTACGTGCCTATTTTAAAGCTGAAGCTTATTGAATGCTTATATTTTCTTTATTTCGGTATGATTATAGATTTATATTAAATATTTCGTACATGTCTATCTTACAGCTGAAACTTATTGCTTAATTTTCCTATATTTCGGCACGATAATTGATTTATATCAACTATTTTGATCGGCTTCAAAAATGCATATAATACGTGTAATAGTGGGTAATGGAAGTCGTGTGGTTGTTTCACACCAGATGTTTTTTTTTTATATTATTGCATGTAATTTAGTTTATAGTTCAAAAATAAATTCTGTAATAAAATAATCCATCAATAATCAATATTTTTCATTGAAAGTAATTTTTATTTATCTAAACTGAAAAATCTCATTGATGAGAAGGGCCATTTTCTATGAATTATTAGTCTCTGAATTTAAAATGACCACCAGCTTTTTTCCTATTATTTGTCTCCGAATTTAAAATGACCACCAACATCTTTCCTATTATTTGTCTATGAGGATGTAATAATGCTACGAAATTATCTGTAGTCTTCCAATTTTTACTATCCAAACACTTAGAACTTTACTATCCATACACTTAGAAACATACTGTAATCATGAAAAAATTAGACTATGAGATCTTGGTGTATCTATACATTTTAAGGTTTTCTGAATTATGTTTTGCTATTTTTACGGTGATGTGCGTATGTGCTTGAGTAAACACGATAACATCTACGCCTCCTTCTATTGCGCTCACAATTAGTACATATATTATAATTAACCGTCGCATGACATGTATATATTTTGATGAGTGTAGGACTTAAAGTTCTTTTACACAGTAGGGACACAAATAAAAATTTCTATGGCATATGCACTCAAATTATTTGAAGAATAATAGTGTCTAAACACGTCATACGATTGAGCTAAAATTTAATAAGCATATTATAAGTCATCGTTGTATGACCTGTATAAATTATGATGAGCATAGGACGTTTAGTTATTTCAAAGAAACTCAAATAAAAATTCTTTATTATTACAATTGCCCTAAACCCTAAACTTATAACTTTTTGAAGTGTTTTAGCATATAAACTCTCTGTTCGATTAAGATAAGATTAAGTTAGCATGTTCTAACCAATCGTAAAAAAAAAAAAAAAAAAACTTTATGCATTTTTATAAGTGCAGCACTTTATTTATTTATTTATTTATTTTATTCATGTATTTTACTGTGTTACAAAATATAATTCTAAACTGTTGTACCGTATTAGTGTATCTTACAGTAATTAACTGTATGAAATTAACTGCTTCTCGTGTAAATAATGTTAAATTAACAAAAATATTTTTAAAAAAAAAACTGAATATATATTACGTTACTTTAATCATTATAAAACTTCATATGCGTGCTGTTTATTTTATTTTATTTATTTATTTATTTTTCAACAAAGCAGTGCAATAATTTACATATATCACGTCCTATTGGGATTATTTATATGACATTCATTAAATTATTTAAAAGAGACTTTGACTCATAAAGTATGATGTTTAGCAGCCCTGACTCCCACACGCTAGAGCCTCGGTTCGGATCCCGGAAAAGGCATGGATGTCTTGTCCTCGTTAGAGGTAGTGATGGCCGCACATAGGGTGCTCCTTCACAAATGGTGAACGGCGACACCGATAAATGCTCAATCGCAAGCATCACGCCATTGGAGGGGAGGGGGGGGGAAGACTAAAGCTGACATATGTTTTAGAAATTTGCTGTAGAATTGTCTTTACTAGAAATTGCTTGTTTATAATTTATATTCTGTTACAGGCAGAACAAGAGAATTGGGATACATTTCCACCTATTGTACAAATATTTGAGCTTGATAAGAATTTTTGAAACACCCCCAATATAGTTTTTCTTCTGTCCTCGTTTACTGAAGTATTCCACAATTCAAACTTTTTTAAGCGCCTGATAACTAATAAATGTTCGAAAAGGCATGTGAGTGTTTTTATTCTATCATATTTGTTTCTTCCACAAAGGAAAAAAAATTATGTTTAACATAACTTAATGATGAATTTATCCGACAGTGGACTTCCTCTTGAAATAAACGTGTCAATTCTAACATAAAAAATAAATGATTTAAATCATGATTTTATTAGACTTATGTCATGAGTTTACTGGCTTTATTAGACTATATCATGCTTAAAGGGAAAAATAATGGAAAATCTTTCTTCAGAAATAGATTATGTAAAACTTTCTAACATTACTTATAGTAAAAATTTCCATGTGAGTTTCACAAATTGTCATTGTGTGAAGTCGGTTAAGTGATGAAAAAATTAAATTAATGTATTGATTAGAAAATAGTTACTGAAAAAATCCGTAAAAAAAAAGAAAAGAAAGAAAGAAAGAAGCTATGTTAACTAATGTAATAATATAGTTGCCATTATAGGCACTGAAATATTTTATAAACAAGATAAGTTAAACATTTTTATTTATTTATTTTGTCAATGATTTTCGAAATTTAATGTTCTCCGACGACGACGAGAGATTGAACAGGAGTTTAGGTTCATGAAAGCCACTAAAATATTCTGTTCCTTCTCTCTACACAACGAGTATATAAACCATTTTGTTTGAGGAACAACTTTTGCACTTCCAGGAAGAGAATAATAGATTTCCAAAGGGGAGAGTTCTTTTCCGAGACAGTTATTATCCGAACTAATAATTCGAAATCACACGATGACGGACTTTGTGTTGGCCCGAAAGGGGGTTTATCAACTCCGCCCTGACCACCCAGCCAAATTTATGAATGAATTACTCTATTTACTACTATTTGCTTCCTTTTTCATGGCAAAGATTTAAATGAGAAAGACTAAAAATTACCTTTATAAGTGTGAAATTTAACGTGATAAGGGAATAAGGGAATTGGACTGTACTTCGTAGGGGCAAAGAACTGAAAAGTAAATAAAATAAAAAATACATTGGTTTTATAAAGAGAACTCTTTGGGGCGGAAAAAGATATGTGTCAAATTTCACAAAATAATGTAAATTGCTGAAATTAACTTACAATGGCTGAAAGCGTACGAAACAATTTACAGTTTGTTATAATTATCTTTTGAACACTTAATAACGCTTTATACTGGTTCACACATTGTCAAGCATTGTTTCTTTTTTTCTTTTTTTTTTTTCTTTTTTTTTTTTTTTTTTTTTTGTAGCATACTTAAAATTAGCAAAAATATAAATGAACTTATATTTAATAATTTGAATTAAATTTAATTGAAGGACCAGTAACGAAAAAAAAAAAAAGTTATTTTAATTACAAAAAATTGTAAACAAAATCATAAAGTATTACCATTGCATAACTGCATATCCTTTGCTATATTTTTGAGCAATTTTTAACCTTTTATCTACTGACGATCATTAGCTGAAAAATCGCATAAAATCAAATTTATAGAAGAAATGTCAAAGGTATTTTTAAGAATAGAAAATATGTACCTCACTTTAATCTCCCTACATGACACTAGGCGCTACATGTAGCTGTTTTTGTTCAAGAAAAGATTTTATAGAGTGCTTTCACTGTTTATATATGACATTTTTCACGATCTTCACGTGTGTTATAATTAATTCCTATATTATCTCAAAAGTCTAGAAATCAATCTTAGAAAAAGTATAAGGGACCTAAAAATAAAATAAATTTTTACATGTTTTTAAGGGCGTAATGTATTTTTCGACTTTTTTGCTCTGTTGATACACTAAAATACCATTTCACTAAATTCTCATTTATTATTATGACGAGATGGTGCACATAATTTTTATTGCATATATATTTAAAAAATACTCTACACCGAGAAAAAATTCTATAACTGGCATCTGGAATCTAAATTGTAGCTCTAGAAAAAAATAGTTCCATGTCATCCTTATAAATTCTAATCCCCTTTGAAAGCAAGTTATAGAAACCCCTATTAGAATTCTAGAGAGTTTGTCTGTATTATCGAGGTCACACCTATTTGAAATTATCTCCAAATAAATGCGAACACAAAAGGTGGGTTTCAGCAACTATAATCTTGATTTATGACCCAATTCTAGATAATCGCGCCATACAAAAGATTCAGAATATTCAGAATATTGTTTCATCATCTAGAAGTATGTAGACTAGAAATTCTCGATCATTTCGTTTATTCAGTTTATTGGCGTGCCTTATGCGCATAGCTCGAAAATCTATATTTCTAGTTAAGGGATTTAGAAAATGGCCAGTTATTCATTCTAGATGAAGGCGGTATATTTTTTTTCTCAGTGTAAAGTAATTAAAAAATGTGTTTCAGATAGATATTTTTCCATTTCATAATGCAGTAAATAAAGGTCATGCATTTTAAACAAGAAGTTTCAATTTATAAGATGTTATACTATAATCATACCATTTACACATATAAGTTTTTATATAAAACTAGGGGGCTCTAACCACTGCTCGCTCCGCTTACCAACCCCGGACTTCACTTATTAACCCCTACGGCGCTCTGCCCGTCTATTCGCTGTTTTGTTTTTCACTCAATAGGAATTTTAATAATTCATAATGCAAGACAAAAGCAAAAAAAAATTTATAGAAATTTCTATATTCAATGTCGAATTAAAATGGATATTATTATTATTTTATGAAATATTATGCTAAAAATCAGTAATTTTCTTCAAAATGGAAAGAAGTTCGTAATACCTAGACCAATTTGCGTTACAGCTTTTACAGTCAATATACAGACACGATATTATTTCTTTAATCACAAAATAAGTACAGATAAAACTAGTATGTTGTGGCCACCACAAGACTTTCTTCTATATTTTCCTATACATATTCAATCAGTAACAATATTTAAAAAAAAAAAGATTTTTTTTTTTCCTTTTTTTTTTTTTTTTTTTTTTTTTTTTTGTGAAAATTAATACATATTCAATCACTAACAATATTTAAAAAAAAAAAAAATAGAATTTTTTTCTAAGGTTTTTTTTTTTTTTTTTGGTTAAAAGTAAAAAAAATCGATAACTTTGTTTTAAATTATCACAGATTTATAGTTCAACCATTCGTTTTAAAGGTATTGACGAGACCTTTCGAATGATACCCATCTTCAAAATTTACCCCCCCCCCGGGGGGGAAGCGATGCCCCCCATGCACAAAATTTTTTTCCTAGTTACGTACTACTATTATCAATAATTCATATTAATTTTACAAACACAAGTGTAAAATAACTCTTATTATGCACATTTATACGAATTTTTGTCCTATGCTGCCATGTTAAAAATTTAGATAAAATGCTATCACAGCGCCACCTGTTGAGCTATTGATCCCCAAATATAATCAGCAACAGTTTATGTCGGGGACAACTAAATACCAAGTTTGGTAAAATTTCGTTAAAAAAAAAAAAAAAAAAAAAAAAAAAAAAAAATACGATTATTTTTCAAAGTTTTTTTTTTGTTAAAAGTAAAAAAAATCGATAACTTTGTTTTAAATTATCACAGATTTATGGTTCAACCATTCGTTTTAAAGGTATTGACGAGATCTTTCGAATGATACCCATCTTCAAAATTTAACCCCCCCCGGGGGGGTACTTCCCCCCCAGGGGGGGAACCGATGCCCCCCCATGCACAATTTTTTTTCCTAGTTAACTACTACTATCATCAATAATTCAAATTCATTTTACAATCACAAGTTTAAAATAACTCTCATTATGCCCATTTATACGGAATTTTGTCCTATGCTGCCATGTTAAAAATTTGCATAAAATGCGATTACAGCGCCACCTGTTGAGCTATTGATCCCCAAATCTAATGGGCACCAGTTCATGTCAGGGTGCAACTAAATACCAAGTTTGGTTAAATTTCATTCATATGTTCGTGAGATACAGCGTCCACAAAAAAATGATACAGACAGACAGACAGACACACAGACAGACATTTTCTAAAAACTATCAATTCGTGTTCAGGACATCCCAAAACGTGTAGATCCGTCAAAAAACGGAGGTCGAAAATTTTCGCGAATCCAATACTTTCTCTATATTACATATAGAAGAAAGTAAAAATTATAAACGACATAAGAAATTACCAGTAGGAAAATTAATTTTTTTAAAGTAGAATAAAATAAAATAAAATAAACATTTATTTATTTTTTATTTTTTTTACCATTGATGACATTTTTATTTTCCTGTGGAAAATGATGTCATAAGATTGAAAGAACAACGAATTTAGAAACTTTTTGTAAAATTTGCAAATAGAGTACCATTATAAACCTGACCTTTTGAATTAAAAATTTCGTTAATTAAGATGATATAAATTTCTAACTGACAGGAATATCTTCCTTAGAGTACACCGCACATATTGATACCTCTCATGAAGCGGAGAACTCTGCCCTCCGCGACGAGATGCGGTCACAGACAAAAACTTGACGCCGGTCACAGTAACTTTTTTTTTTAATACGTAGAGAAATCCAGTGTCTAAATGTTAAAACTTACGTGAAAAATTCTAAAATTAACTATAAACTTGAGAAATGGCAGTAATTATCGGAAATAACCACTGAACTGAGTAAGGCGTAATTTACTTGAATTTGAAACGGTTAGCAATGGAATCTTGTAAGGATTGCTTTGCAAATCAATGTAACAGTGAAAATTTTACACTTGTAGAACACTTTAAAAAATCACGTGAATAAACTGAATATTTAGAATTTTATGAGTGCATTATTATATAGCTATTAGAGAGGTAGAAAGAAAGAAAATTAAATATAACGGTACGTACTACAGCCGTTAAATTTAATTTTTAATAAATAACTATGTTTTATTTTATTTATTTATTTTTATTTTTATTATATATGTATATATTATTTATTTACTTATTTTGTCATACAAATTGTAAAATTATGAGAATAATTTCACTTTTACATACCTGCATTAAATAATTAAATTTATGGCTAAATATGGATGATATTTGAAAAATGAGATGAAAATTTCATAAATCGAAACTTATGTGTGAATGCGGATACATACATTTTTAAGCGTTAGCAGTGTTAAAATATAGAATATTTTTGTTGCTGATGGTATTAATCTAAAATATGTAGGTAATATTTTTCAATGTAACTTAATAATATAAGCCGTTTTTAAATCTAAAAAATATATAAGATTAAATGAAAATAATAATAATAATAATAATAATAATTCCTATCTGTAACATTTCTATATACAAAAGCTTTATATATAAATTTTCATTGAACATCATAAACTAATTTCACATTTGCATTGAAAAACATGCGATACAATGTATTTATTACACTAATATTAACTATGTTACATCCTTCTGAATTACTTCTTTTCTCATAAGCGAAATTCTATATCACAAACAAAGTTCGACTTATGATCAATACACAAGTAATTTGCTAACAGACCACACAGCTTGTTTAGGTCAAGTGAACTAGTGGCATGTCACACATCCATCGGCGTTGCCTTCAATGTGCGATTAACATAAGAAAGAAAAAAGAAAGAAAACGGAGAGAAAAAAGAAATTTTTGATATCATGAAGAGCGATAAAACTTCACTCATCGAATGTTCAAAGAGAGTGTTTACTGATGTGTGTATATACAAGTTCTGAACGCTTTTTCTCCTTTAAAATCTGAGTTGTCTTAAATATCAATGTTATCTGGCTAATTCTGGGTCTTTTATTGAGACCCTCTACCGTCATAAAGTGAAAAAAGTCGTTCCTTTACGAGTTCTTTTCGTGGGAATCTTTCTCCCCTTATAACCTTCTTCTTCGACGTCCTTTTCTTTTAAAACATTATTGTATTTAGTTAATATATTGTACAAACTTATAAATTTTATTTCTGCAATGTTTAGCCTTTGATGACAGAAATATAGGCAAATGTTGATATTGATTGTATGTATGTTACTTTTTTAAAGGTCAGACTATAATCATAAAAAGTATTTTTAAAATGTGGTAGTCTTTTTCTTTATAGTTTTAAGATAACCTGTACAGATTATGTAGCAATTAAAAAGGTTTGTATATAAAATTTTAAATTTTGATATTTTTTCTAAAAAACATTTATTAGTATATATATATTAAAGATTTTCCTAAAAAGTTTTAAAAAGTTTTTCCGTATATTTTCGACTATAATATGCTATTATGTTAATGAAGCTTTATTGTTTTAATGTAGTAAATATACATAATTTTCAAAGAAAATGCACTGTTAGTTAAATATTTTAGTATTAATAATTGTATATTACTAATTCATGTTTGTTGATTATCACAAATTTTTACTTGTTATTTTCATTTTTTTTTTTCTCTTATTCGCCATCATGGGTTAACATTTGCATTTGCATATAAAAGAAGAATTTTTTTCGTTAAAAATATTCTCATTTTTTATTTTTAAATTATTGTGTTTATTTATTTAATAAAAATTTTCAGGCCATCCTATTTTTCTAAGTAAGCCTACTGAAAGCTTTTGAATTTTTGATCAAAATTTACAAATATTCTCTTTATGTGCATTAAATGACCAATTTGTCATTTTTGATTAATAACGATTAATCAACAATTCTTTAAAAAATATTTAATTAATCCAGATATTTATATACACATTGTATTCAATCTTTTTTTTTTTTTTTTTTTTTTTTTTTTTTGTGTGTGTGTGTGTGTGTGTATTATAAAAAATCTAAAAAAATATAATAATAACAGACAAAAGTATGGAAAAAACATAGTAAGTATATGTTTGTTGCTTACAAATTTATAATTAGTGTTATTAATGTTATTATCGTTATTATATTTTAAAAAAGATTTATTTAAATTAAGAAAGATAAATAATATTTTCAAAACTCGAAATTAATATTAAAGCAAAATAAATAAATTAATTAATAAAATATAAATGAAAATTAAATTAAAATGTTTGAAGTGTTTTATTTATTTATTTTTTTTTTTTTCATTTTGCTAAAAAAGTTATTTTTTATTAAAACTTCAGGTAACTAGTCATTAAAGTTACATTTAGGCTAATTGTTTAAACTACGAATTTTTATATCTATGGAATATGAATTTATTGCATAGAAATTTTGTGATTTTTTTTTTTCTATATCGGCATCCTGTGGCTCGCTAGCCACACACAGATTTTTCGCCCCTTGAGATTTCAGGAAATGTCGACTTAGGAATACTCTAATTATGTTAATAAGAATAAATGAGCCAATATAAATTAGGTTAAAAATTTTTGGCTCCCAAAAGGTATTTTAATCGTTGTATTTTTGACATTTGGCTTTGTTCAAGAATGAGGTTGTCGACCACTGTACTAGGGGGACAGAAAAATAATCAAAATTTCTGTCCTTTTGACTTAAATTACTGACACCAGGAATTTGTCCTGGATAATATTTAAGATATTCTTGGGTAATTTTAAGATGATAATTGGTAAAGCAACATATAAATATCATTAAACAAAAATTTCTGATGCCATTTCCTTAATTTAAACGGGCAGAAAGTTTGATTACTTTTCGGTCCCCCTAATAAGTAAACATAATGAAAAAGTACTATTAACCCTATAGTAAAATATTTATTGAAACTGGAATGGGGTTTACTTTTAAAATAAAACAATTTTAATTTATTGTTGCAATTAAAATGAATCAGAAGCTATCTAAATACATCTTAGTAGAAATAGAATATAGTTCCTAAATTCTTGAGACTTTTTGTCTCCAGTGCTTTGAGGCCCTAAGAACCTCCCTTGAAACCTGCCGCTACTCTAATGACAGTAATTTCACAGCAAACCTTCAACTCTCTTCGTACTTTCAAATACATGGAACAACAACCTAATTTGCCCTTTGGTTTTCCAGCTACAACTAAACAAGAAGACGTCTTGAAAATGACAATTTCGTCTGAGCATTAGTAGATCCACCTTGTAAACTTGCACACGCAAAATTTGGTGGTGTTATTTCACTTAATGGGCAACCGCTACTCCTGCGTGCTGAAGAGAAATGGGTTTTTAACAGCTTTTAGTCTGGCATTGCTCAATGCATAATTCATGGGCGAAAGGAAACAGTGTTTTAAGGATATATACCTCCAAACTTGCTTTCTGTTTATATGAGTGATTATTATGTGATTATTATAACGGTTTTGCATGTGCTTCCACTGAGTATTAGGTTATGATTTCATCTTTTTAGAAAACTCGTAATAATTTCCTTAATGTGAAGAGCCTATTTTAAAGACGTTTCAGGTTATTCTAACATGCAAACATGCAATGTATAATTAGTCGCGTAGTAAATAAGTTAAAGTGGCTTCTCCGAAAAATTATAGTTTGTTTAATTTGCAATAGAAATTCTAACGTCTTGTTAACCTGATAATAATGAATATATTTTATTAGACTATGATTACAGTTTCTCATTTACTTACCCAGAAGACCAATATCGAGTTTTACTGTTTTGTTTTTGATGATACTTACTTTTATTTTCAGAATTAAATGAAGTTCAAAGTATTTTAGTGCATTCTGGTGTTAATCATAATAAATGTTAATTCATAAAGCCTATGTTTTAAAATATTAGTTCTGATAACTTTAGAGAAATGAACACATATTTCTGTTTTATTATGAATATTATTTATAAAGTAGTATACTGTATGATGTGTTTCAATGTAGGTTCAATATAAATTTTAATTAACTTATAAAAATTTAACCAAATAAACATTACAGAAAATGTTCATTATTATTTTATTTATGTAGTATATAATTTAAACAACTTTGAAGAAACAATTTTTATCGTCATAAATATTAACTTAAAAATATGACTCATTCGTTTATGTAAAATCATCATCCTTGTATTACTATTGCATACGGTTTCTACTCGAATGCTTTTGCTTTTAGTTTCAATTATTTTTCTAAGTTTGTTTTATTAAAGAGAAATAAAAAATATATATTTAATACAGCATGAAATAAATAAATCAATGTTACCAAAATTATAATATTTAATTACTCTTAATCATAAAGGAAATTCAAAGATATATTTTAATTTTGATATTTATTTATTTTCATAGTAAATATCTACAATCAACAATAAAATATTTGAGAATTTTTTTATTTATTTTATTTTATTTTATTTTTATTTATTTAATTTTGACAAAGCACAAAAATTCATTTAAAACTAAATTGCTATTTGAAGGCCCTAAATATTTTTCTTAATTGTCTTTTTTTTAAATTTTACTTTTTAATCCAACAGATAAATTATTTAAATACATTATTTGTACGCTCAGTTCACAAAATGAATAAAAATTTAGAAATTTTATGTACTATCACAAATTTTTTACAAGTATGGAAGCGATAAAAATTGATTGTGTCAGTTCAGGACAATTTCACATTACTGTTTATTATTCTAATAAAACTATCTCAAAATTAATACATGTATGTTTAAAAAATAATACATTATTCGCTCTTTCAAAATAACAATAATAACGGAAAACTAAGAAAGAAAGAATGTGTAAAATACATCACGAAAACAAGGATCGCATTCTCCATATCGTTTAATCACACCAAATTACTTTGAAAATACCATAAAAATTTCTGTATAAAATTTATGGTAACTAAAAAGTCTGAAATTTTTCATTCCGGAAAGTACACTAAAATAAACGCGGAGAATTTAACCCCTGCGATAATTCCATTTCGAGATTTTTCCTATCGAATATCAAATTTTGAAGTCAGAAATATTTTAGTAAATTAATTTTAATTATAGCTTAAATTAAAAATAGAAATGGTACTTGTTTTATTAAAAAAAAACGAAAAAAGAAAACTACTTCATTAAAATTATTTTAATATTTTTAATAAATATATTTTTTTTAAACTTATATTCTACTCCGCCAGAAAAATTAATGAATGAGAAAAGCATATCAAAATATTTCTAAATGGAAAGTTTCTTATGTATAAAATACTAAATGTTGAAAGTAAATGTATTGTCATAAATAATTTTCTTTCAAAGTATCAATAAAGCATAACTGTCACTACTTTTCTAATATATAGCTACATGTTGCTTCCTATTGTTCTAATAAATGTATTCTAATAAATTTATTTAATTTTTTAAAAATATTTTATTTAAGTAAATAAATTCCGTCATCTATCAAAGCAACAAAGCAAGTGAATAAAATATATTAAGCGACTTCTATTTCGAGAGTCTCTTGAATATAGAAAAAAAAAATCTTCTCTATAAAGAATCTTACAACCATTATATCAAAATATCATCTGTTAGCCACAGAGTCAAATTTTATACAGAGCATACCATTAGTTTCTATTGAGAAATAATTGCAGTTTTATAAATAAAGTACTTAATGAAAGACTAGAAGCATAATATTTGTTTGTTTTAAATTACAGGTGACAATAATGATAAGCTTGGGATAGAATAATGATGTCATTATATGAGCCGGAGGGAAGGGGATTAAAACCATTACTCTCGTTAAAAAATGGTTTCTCTTAACTTCTTAGACAGCTTTGAAACACTGAATGAGAAGAAAAGAGGAATAAGATTTATTGTATACGAAATGTGTATAAAAGTGATGTAAAAATATAAATGTGATACTAACTTGCAAAGTTTGAAAAAAAAAAAAAAAAAAAAAAAATCATAAGTAGATTAATACAAAAAGAATAATATCTCTAAAATCTTATTATTTCCTGTACATTTAACGAGAAAGTATTTAATTTATAAAATTTTTCGACTCCTAGTTTTCGATGGATTTACATATTCTGAGATGTCCTAAACCTTATTTCATTATTTGACTATTTAAAAAAAAATGTCCGTCTGTTTCTATGGGACCTTGCGGTAGCTCTAGCTCAAAACCTAAAGCGTACAATTCCATATAAACTTATTTAAATTGCACTTTCGGATAAATTGGTACCTATCAACTTTCATACAATTCACTGAACATGAGGCTTTGCTATGATGCGGTATCCCCCATTTATGGGAAGTCTACTATATCTCAACTTCTTTTGCGTATGATTGCATAAGATTTGATATGTCTGAGAAGGACATTATGAAGCATTTTGTTGACTTAATTCGGGTTCATATCTACCGACAAGTGCCGCTGATATTTTGCAATATTCCCGAGTACGGGTAGGCTATCTCAGCTTATATAACGAACAAATATATACAAACCTTGATATATGAGATGATCGGTATGGAAAAGTATGCTGACATAATTTGAGTGTAAACCTACTTACAGAGGGCGCTGCTATTACTCATCTTCCTCAACTAACGTTGACGGCAGACATGTCCCATGTTATTCTATGGAGAAATTTTCTATCAAAACTACTGATAACCTAATGTATCTTTTTAAATTTCGTTTTCACATTTAGAAAATTCACAAACATTAGATTTATTCCCGTTTTTCAAAAATTTTTATTATTTTTTTTAATTTTATTTTGAGGCTATAAAGTGGAAAAAATGCATTCAGTCAATTTTTCTTATTTTAGAGCTTTAAAATAAAATATTAAAAATTTAAAAATAATAATAATTTTTGAAATCAATTTAATGGTTGAAAATTTTCTAAATGTGAAAGCAGAATTATATATATATATATATTAGGTAATAAGTATTTTTTAAATAAAATTTCTCCATAGAATAATATGGGATAAGGCTGCTATGTATGATATATAAAATGATATAGTAGAAAGTTTTACGATGCTTTAAGAAAGAAAAAAAAAATATCACAATGCTGATAATATCTATGAGAGACAAAAATAGTATATATATAATTATTTTATATAATACGTAACATATAAAAATGATCTGCTGAATAATGATTGATGCAAATAGGAAGTTTAGGCTCTTGATCATCAGATCCACTAGTTTACCAATTTTCCCAATACTAAATTTCTCTAAGTATGTAACTTTCTTTAGCGTATGATAATTTACTAAATAATAATGCATGAATAATGACAAATATGGAAATTTTATTCAGAAATTTGAAGTTAAAAAAAAAAAATGTGCCTGTAACCCGTCTCTCTAAATGATCTGTAAAAACCTTTAACCCGTCTCTGTCTCGTGCCGGCAACCTATTAAATAACTTACCCTACTGTATATTATACCAAAATTTTTAATATAAATCTGTATACCTACTTAAATAAAAAATAAATAAATAAATAAATAAATAAAAATTAAATTGCAGTGAAAATTTTTAAATGTTCAAATATATATATATATATATATATATATATATATATATATACATATATATATATATATATATACATATATATATTTACATAATCATGCAAGTTTTTCTGATGAAATTATACTAAAATAAACTTCTTCTTCTTCTATTTCCCCTCTTCTTTTTTTTTTTTTTTCCTTTTAAGTGCACTATTAGAATCTTAAAGGCACATGAGTAACAAAAAAAAAAAAAAAAAAACTTCATCTTAAGATGAATATAAAGGCTTTTAGTTCATTATAAATTGCCATGTACTACATTACGTCATTACCATCACATTTCAAATACTTTATTATGATCTAAAAAAATATACAATAAATATTATTCATTTAAAAACAGTACATAATAAATTGTGATTGTAATTTTATATAATGTAGTACCATTTTAACAGTTTACACGCACATAACACTGTATATGTGCATAAAACATAAAACACGCATTTAAAATAAATTTAAATGTAATGATCTATTTTAGAATAACAAACAATCTTATGTTGGAAAATGGTTCCATCTCTATTACGCCTCTCAATGGAACTTTCGGAATTTTAATTAAGTTTGATATATCAACATACTTAATTTAAATTTTTAGTGTTTAAAAAGCTTCATGGATATCAAAATGGTAAGAGAAGATGGGAAAAGAAATTATGTTAATTAAAAAAAAAAAATCAAAACCATGACCATATACATATTTGCATACTTAAAAATTAGAAATATTTTATGAATGATATTTCTTCCACTCCGTTCTTGTCTGATGCTTTTAAATGACTAACGTAACTTCATTTTTGTTTAGTTTTGAATTCGTTTAGTTTTTAGATTTTATTTTAATTTTTAATTTTCTTTATTCATTTATTTTCTAATTTCACTTTTATTATTATGGTCACACCACTACTTACAATTACATTCCACTTAATTATTTTTTGCTCTTCGCTTAAATTAGTTTTGTGCGATGCCACTTTGTTTGCAGCACTCGAGCCTACTTTGTTCGCCTGGTCATGTCTTCTTTCGATCCGAAACAATTGTTACAAGTTCTTGCACTTTTGCTTATTCAAAGCTTTGTACTTATTATATCTTTTGCGTAGTTAAAATTATTAAGTAAAATTATACATGAATTTAAAATTTAAATATAGTTAAAGATAACGAATTCTTCTGTTAATTTTAAATAAAAACAAAGAAATGTGAAAGTAGACTTGCGTACAACTCCGTAATAACAAGTTATAAGTGATAATCTTATTTTGCTTCAACTTCATAATATCATTTATCTTAGGAATAAGTAAAGACATCTCTTGACAACATCAGTTACGACTTTAATCATACCTTAGAAATAGAATACTACTTTTCTGAGTTTAATGGTTTATCTTAATGGTATCGTATAACTAGATATATATTATTAAATCTTTAAAATAATCAAAAAGAAAAAAAAATAGTCATATATCAGAATGCAATGGCATCATTAACTTATGTTTGCTTTTTTTTTTTCCCGTTGGTTTCAGATTATAAACTATTTGCGAACTGAAACTTGTAATAACTAACAGCTGTTTTTGTTTTTCATATACAGAGATGAGACTAACTTACAAACTACATAACTACATTTAAATGTTTACTTCAATATATTCTTATATCTGATATAAAAGGAATTTGATTTTTAATTAGCATAAATAAATATCGTGACCTTTAATTTTATAAAAATAATAGAAAACTCACATAAGCATATCATGTTTTACATATCCATCTGACATGATAACAATATTAATTTGTTTTTATTGATACAACAAAATTCGTAAATTGTCATAATTCCTTTTGTTAGATTTTCTTTCAATCACTTTTTTTAAATCCTCTAATCTCCCACAGACGATATTATTAGAGATTATTAACATACATTTTGCTCACCGCCTACTAATACAATGTGAATGTTATATAAACAAGTTATCTCCCCAATATAATTTACAGAATTCTATGTCTAATATATAATAGGCCTCTGTAACATTCCCCTACCAATTTTATTTTATTTATTTTATTTATTTATTTATTTATTTTGTTACAGTCATTTTATTTTGAAAAATCTAAAATGACTGTAACAAAATATAAGATTGATTTCCGTTCAGTATTGGTTCTGATTCATTTAAACGTTAAAAAATTATGTATAATCTAAAATTATTTCCTCTAAAGATATGGAATTAAACACTGTGACCTCAAAGACTACAGCAGAAAAAAATTATACTTTTAAAAAATTAAAGATCATGCTTTTATTGAAATGTAAACTAAAAACACAAAATATTTATTTTTATAGTATTAAAATGTAGGGTAAGAAAAATTCGTGTGAGTGACATACCATGATATTTACATACTTTTTAAATCTTTAATAAAAAAAGAAAAAATAACAATTGATTAATTTTTGCCACTCGACGTTATGCAAATACGGCTGAATCCTGTGCCACATATGATAAAGTTTTTTTTTTGTATATAGGTTTCTTTGTTTGCCCCTAGAACATTCCCTTGAGGGTATAGGAGCCTGGAAGCACTTGTATATAGTATTGTCATTGATGATGAAGTGACGTGCATAATTTCTGGTCAGTTGGACGACCAGAAGTGGCCGAAAATTGAATCGCAAGATTCCGTTACATACACTAATAGTTACATTATATCAAGTTAATAAAAGCATGTTAAAAAAGATTGAATATTCAGTTTAAAAACTCAACAAATTGATCCAGTTATTAGACAAATATGGACAAATAATTTGAAATATATAATTCCAAATTGTCATGATAGATAAGCTTTATTGTTGGTTTAATTTTGTAGGTTGGTTGGTTGGTTGGATGGGTTTTACGTCACACTAGTGCTGCGCAATGGGCAATTTTTTATTTTGTGGAAGAATTATTTCGATAATTTTTTTTTCTATTGTTAATTTTTTTTATTCGCTTTGCATGTGGGTGTACAATTACTTATTGTTTCACAAATGTACACATTTACTCTCATTTCGCTTATTAATTTATTAGCTGTTATAAGTATGTACATTAAAAATGAAAAAAAAAAAAATATATATATATATCATGTATGTATGTTCCAATATGAGAGATGAGGAGGTATTTTCCATTTTTATAGTTTTACACATTAAACTGTGTAAAATTTTCTTTCATAAATCGGAAAACTGAAAAGCTTTTAAAATTACATACGTTTAATAAAGTAGATTGGTATTAAAAAAAAAGAATTTTATCTATCAAATTATTACACACCTAAAAACATAATAGTAGTGATCATATATTTTCTTCAAAGTATCGGGATATAAAAATCTTTTATAAAAGCAAGCGCTGTGCTTTAATGGTATTGGAAGTAGTTTTATTCAACTACAATTGTTACTGAAACATGCTATTTTAATAACTGGGTCTAATGAATTGTGCAATGAAACGGGGTTAAATGTATTAAATGAAGATTTGATGGCTATATAAAATCTTCCGAAAGCTCCTTTAATTGTGATATAAGAAACTTAAGATAGTCATTGTTCCTTGGAACCAATTATAAGGATAAAATATTAGGATTTAAAAAACAATACAAAAATAAAAGATAATTCCTTATTAAAAATTAATAACCTTTACCGATAAAGAAAACAAAGTTTATGGACACACTTTTATATATTTAGACTGTATTTTAAACAATAAGTAATAAAAGCTTTATGTATTTTTTATGTTTGTATTTATTAAATTATTTATTATGTTTTCGAAGGAATACCCTAAAAAAAATAAGACTATTTGTTCAAAATAATTAAAAGGATATTCAGCATAGCATCACAGGAAATATTACAAAGAACTGCAACACATAGATTTTTTTCTTCTTTTTTTCGCAAATTGGCTTAATTACTTAGAAAAATCTATCATCCTATTCTCAAAAATTAAAAAAAAGGGACGTTTTATTACAGTCATATATATATATATATATATATATACACATACATATTTCTAGTATGATGCATGCCGAGAAATTTCAAGGGAAAAAAATCTTAAAACAAAGACAATAATATTTATCTTCCCTGTATCACTGATTAATATATGTATATGTATAGCTAATACTAGGTCTTCCCTTCCTGCTATTAGTCTGAGCGACTTTGCTGAGAATATAGGATTACTATCAACTTTTGTCAACGAAGAAAAAGGAATGCTACTTTTAATTCACTAATTAGTTAAGGATAGAAATTAAATTCATTATTTCATATCCTTCATTAATTTTTTTAATATCATAGCTGCCAACCTTTATTTATTTATTTATTTATTTATTTATTTATTTATTTACACGCTATTATTTCTACAAAAAATTTCGAAAGATTTCTCTTGGCAAATTTTGAAATCGAAGTAGCCCGGATGTTTTTCGCCAAGTTACTAACTTACGTAATTGCAACAACCATTTTAATTCATCGTCAAAATGGCAAAAAATATTTTAAGTCGCCAATGAGGTCCCATAGTAAATCTGTGCTGTTTAGTTGCATCATATATTTTCAATGGTGACCATCCAATATCGACACACTAAATTTCACTTCATGCTGCTGGCATTTTAATATCAATTGAATCATAAATAGGTAAATGAAATATTTCCATAATAAGTTACAGTTGTAAATATATAAAATTCGCCCTGAAAAATTTATTTTATTACAAGTTATATTTGTAAATGTTAGAGCAAAATTATATGTTATCAAAAATAAAATTAGCTTACTCAAAAATAAAGTGATATTTTAACTAAAATCTATAATAAAATATTTTACAATACTAAGTACTTGCACGTAGCTTATTCATATTCTTTTTATTGTATTTCTTTATTATTCTGTATACCAGACTACGCCCGCTTCACTGGTCACTAGGTTTAAATGAATTTTCAAAAGAATTGAATGACTATTTTTATATAACTTTATAAATAAAAACTAAAAAAAAAAAAAAAAAAAAAAAAAAAAAAAAAATTACATTGAAATCTTTCTATACCTTGCTTTGGTTACCTGCTGCCTACTGTAGCTCTTTTCACACCCGCAATGCATTGGATCCAGGTTCTCACTGCCTATGCAAAAATGTCTTTCCCGGGCACGTCAATTTGGGTATTTATCGATGACAGGTGGAGCTGCTATTATTGAAGAACTACGATTTTAAGATGACTGTATTCTAAGCATTTATTAGATGTTTTAGTTTTTGAACCATTCCTCGCATTTTACACTACATTTTCATGTATTTCCGGCCAATATAATAAATAAAATAAAAAGCAGATTTGCCTTTAAAAGGAATTAAATAAACAAAAGATAAATAAGTTTTAATTATATTACCTTTTTTTTCCGATAAATGCAATAAACTAAACTAAACTAAACTTAAAAAAAAAAAAAAAAAAAAAACCTTTTAAAGAATGGGTAAATGAAAAATAAATGGTAATAGTATGAATGAAAAATAAATATAAATGTAGTAAAAAAAAATATGTTACTGGTATAAATGAAAAATAAATAGTTGTAAAAATTATACATAAATGCAAGTGTAATAAATACTTTTTTTTATTTAAAAATTAATGTTATTTAATTTTTTCTTGTGTTTTACCATTTGATTTCAACAAAATTTAAAAATGAAAAAATATTTCGCCTTCAAATGAATAAATTAAATAAAATAATAAATATAGTGCAGTAGAAGTTGCTAGGATACGTAAATGTTTAAAATGAAAAAAAAAAAAAAAAAAAAAAAAAAATAGAAAATAAAACAAAAAAAGTCAATGGATTATTTTTTTTTTTTTTTTTTTTTTTTTTTAAATTTCTGAACTGTTTCAAATTTTTTCTCTGAAATAGGGTTATGGTAACAAAATGCTTCTTCTATGAACGTTTGAATGACATTCAACAAATATTTTTTGACTAATTCTGAACGAAAGAGTTTTATATTCATCGTAGCTATAGAGAATCAGGCACATAGACCCAGATAAAAACTCTGTGTAATAGTCTTCGCCGCCGCTCAGACTATTAAACGGAGAATACTATGTGATTTATTGGTACGTATGGACATACGTATATACGAAAAATTTCATTTCTCATCAAACCGGTTAAATAATGATAAAGGCAAATATTTAGATTTAATAGTATTTCCATAAATTTAATTACTCTTAATTAGAAGGTTTTAATTACAATCTTGAGATAATTATTTTCAACGTCAAATAAATATACATGTTAATTTAATTATTAAAATTATATTTAAACATAAGAGGAAGTATTAGTAAAATAGTAGATTTTTATTTTGCAATGAATATTTGTTTATACTTTCACAATTAATTCTACATTGCTTATTTTTTGAAGCGAGATGTACTAAGTGAATATAAAAAGAATTTTCGTAATAATTTATTAAAATACTATTTGCAAATTATAAGCATTTGATGGATTAATATCTACTTAACTAGTTAAATAGCCTTAGCATGCTAATTTCAAGGAATTAATAAACTATAATTAAAATACAATTAACATTACTGACAACATTTTTTTCTAATTTCAAAGTTTATTTTGAGAAACTGAGAAACAAACAAAATCTTGCTGATAAATTATTCATGATTTGTGAAGGCGAAATTTAAATGCTGATATTTATGAGTTGATTTATATGCTGTTGTTTACTAATTGATAAAAAATATATAAAAAAGTATTATAAGTCCGAAACAGCTTAATGATACATTTTTCCCCCTTAAACTGTTCTTTTGGTTAGTTAAAGGTTTACACATAAAGCATATGCGTAATTGTCTTAAAATATTTTCGCTGCGGTTTTATAAAATGAAATGCATTTAAATTTTTGTTAAGAATGCTCTTACTAAATCTCCGTTAAATTTTTGCTAAAACTTATATTTTAACTAACTAAATAATAATAATAATAATAATAATAATAATAATAATAAAGAATTGTGAAAGATTTAATGGTTAAGTAGCACAATAGAAAATATATAAAATGAAAATACGTAATAAAAAAGATATAGAAAAAGTAAATTTTAGTATATAATACGATGCATGCAGTATATATATATATATATATATATATATATATATGCTAGAATAATGTTTGAACCAGTATATGAAAGTATCTGAAACGTTCAGATCTGTAGAGTAATGTCGAATTTAAACAAATGTTATCATTATTTTTAATATGCTTCTTTAAATAGGGCTGTTTCCAATATAAATAAGTAATAATAAGCTTTCTTTTATGTTACGGAGCTCAAAATAAAAGGGATATTCTGAAACACATTTTTGTACATTTATCTCTACATATAATAAAAGGTGTGTGGTGTGTGTGTATATTTCAGTCGCTTTGTATGCAAACTGCTGATTGCAAAGCTACAGAATTTTACATGAAGGTTCGTTTTGTCCTCTGCTGATGCACCTCGAAGCAAAGTTTCCAAATCTGTTACTAGTTTTCTTTTAAATTAAATTAAAATATACAAATTTATGAAATGATCGACTATGGAGATAGAATCGTAAATATTAAAAATTTTCCGGGATCTGTTAGTTTAGTTTAATAGAGCGTCATGCTAATAACGTGAAGGACGTGGGTTCGATCCTCCAAAGGTCAATGTGTTATTTTTTGCAAACATTTTATATAAATGGTGCCAATCAATAAAAGAAAATGTGTTACTTTTTTCATCTTATCCTAAACCATATGGATAGCAAGAAAGTGACACAAATCAGAGTTAAATTTGAAATGTGTTGGTCACTTTGTAGGCAAACAACTGATAGCATTGTTTAATGCTGTCATCTTTTGTCATGGAAAGAAGACGATAATTTGCCCTAGAAATGTCTCTCTGTACAACGTAGTTCTTACGCTTCCCCTTATCGTCCAGTTAGCACCTAAATTGAAATGTCTGGTAAGGCGCAAATGCAAGCACCGAGGATCCGGAATCGATATAGCATAGACGGGGAAGATGCTGCCGCCCCAAAGCAAGGTTTTTAGCACTTTCAATAGATTTTTTAAAATTATTATTATTATTATAATATTAATTATTTATTTATAAAGGGATTATTATTATTATTTTTTTTTTTTTTAAATTCCTTTAATCTACTAAACGCCACTATACGAATCCCACTGAAATTTTTTTAATTTTTGTATGTTTTTGGTTTCAATGCGCACCTCTTAAAAGAATTTTATTTTGTTAAAAGATTCGACATGGTTCCAAAATGGGAGACTTGGCATTTAATGGGGTTAGAATATATGTAGTTAAACTGCAAAACACTTCTAATTAGTTTTCTTGGTACCTGCTTGTTATAATTTGAGAAAAAAAACTATTTTCTGTCATATTCAATGTTTGAACCGCTGCATTCGATTAAGATTTTTTTTTTTTTTTTTTTCCTTTCTTTCTTTTTCTTTTTTTTTTTCCTTACGCAGTAAAAGCACGTAATTTTATTTGAATAACTAAAAAAAAAAAAAAAAAAAAAAAAAAAAAGAATTTACATTACAAACTTTTTGAAAAAAAAAAAACCAACGATACTAGGTACTTCTGTATTCAATGAAAAAATAAAAAAATATATTTATCTTAATTACTTATGGAGATAAAAAATAATTAATCAAATGTTCCTGCAACGGGAGCTTTGGCGCTTAATGGGTTAAATATAATGATCAGCGAAGTAGAAAAAGGCTGTTAGTATTTAATAAAAATATAAAACTAAATGATTGTTTAGATATTTTTCAAACGATATTTTGGACTTTTCAATAAATTCTTATATTTTATATTTTAACTTTGGATTTTAATTGATTCGTTTAATAACTCTTATAGATTACAACTATTTACTTAATATCCTACTGTTTATAATAGTAATAACAATTGTAATATGGATAAAGGGTTTTTTTTTTTTCATTTCGAAATTGCGTGAATGTACTATTTCTGATATTTTAATAATGCTCTAAAAACCACACCATAAAAAAAATATCAAATTGGGACGTTCGCGAAAGCATTTAGATTAATTTGGAAGGCGCTCTCCTGCTGCCTTCAATCCGGATAATTCCACTACCGAAGTTCGGAATTTCCGAGTGGCATAAGAAACAACAGCAACAAACAACAACAGGTGAATTATTTATGACAATCACTTTGAAAAAGCAGTTTATGATTCTTAAATCTATAATGGACAATAAATGAAGAATTTCTATTTTCTTTTGATATTTTAACAACTATATATTGCAATACTTACAACCTAACAAAAAATATTTAAATTGAAGCCCCTCCAGATTAAAATTTTTTTCTTTATTCTTCTTTATTTATTTATACTAAATATTTCATTATGAAAACATACCAGAAACGTTTTTTTCGTCATTGGGTACACAGACTAATAAAAACATTTCTTTACTAATGCATGCTGAATTTTTATGGGCAAACGATATTGCTTCCACAACAAGCATAATACTATTTCACCTCTTTCATTTATTCCGCGGACCCTTCCCTTCCAAACTAAACAACTTTACCTTTATTCCATGAAGCGTCGATTGGGGAGTGATCAGGCTCATTTAACGAATGATTTAAAGCGGTTTTGTTTCGAATCACAATAGCCAAGTGAAAGTGCTTTTTGCGGTGGCCGGATCACTTAATAGATTAGCGTTAGAATCTCTAGGGAGACCCTGGCTTCTGGCCATTTAGGATGTAGGTATATATTCGATAGATGATCTTCTCCCATCTCCCAAACTAACAGTCAAAGGTTGGGGGGAAGGGATGTATTCAGCTTATGAATCAGGTATCAGTATGGCCCATTCAATAGATTACATGGAATACTGGATACGGAGCTAGTTGATGTTTTATTCCCATGTTTTAGTACAGATGAAGGCAGAATGTGAAATAGAAAATGGTCGGCCGTGAGATTGATGCCGATTTAGGAATCACTTACAGATTGAAAATGGAGTTAAGATGCAGAAGTTTCTCTTTTTACATTTTTATCAAGACATCGAATCAAGAAGACATCAACGAACTTTCTCTCTTTGAAAATGAAATTCTCGGGTTTTTTCTATTATTCCGCGGCTAATGATATGAAAAATAATGCTTAGGGAATATTTTGTTGAACAGTCGTCGTATAAAGATAGTTGTTATTTCAGCTAAAAAGTAAACTTTTTTTTTTTTTTTTTTTTGGTATGTGAAATTTAATTATATTACATAGATCACAGTTTAAATCGTCCTCTATAATGAAGCACAAACTAAATCTATTATGAAAAATCTATAATGAAATACAAAGAACATAAATCTTTCTTTTTTCTTTTTTTTTTTCATGAAATAATAATTTAAATTTTTATTTTGTAATTTTTACTTCCATTACCGTACTACCGTAGGTAATGGAGTATTGTACTTTGTCCAAAAATTCGATATCGAGATTTCACCTGATTTACACGTTTTAAGGACCGCTGAGTCCAAAAAAGTGGTTTTTGGTCATTGGTCAGTGTGTGTGTGTACGTGTGTGTGTATGTATGTGTGGAATCTTCTGGCTATCATATCTCTAAAACTAACAAAGATAGAACTACAAAACTTCAGAATTAACACAGGTCTGTTGTAGAGATGAATTTTCCAAATTTTGGTGAAAATTGAAAAACCGGAAGTGGAACCGTGAGTCTGTATCTCAAAAATGGCTCCAGCGATTTCCTTCAAATTTGCTATATAAACACTCTATTAGATGTCCTTTCGAATGATATAGTTGGTTAGTTCAGAAAAATTGATAGGCGTCCTGTATAAATAGCTCAATTTAAGGTCTCGTAAGCGCGTTTCTTTAAAAACGGCTGCACGGATTTTTTTCAAGCTCGCCCAATTAACTCACTTTTAAATATCCTTTTGTGCGTAATTATTGTTTTCCGTCCATAATTGATTTTTTGTGAAAGTTGGTATCTCAAAAACGGCTCTAGCGATTTTCTTGAAAATTGTTATATAAATCCATTTCTTTCTCGTGCATTGCGTGGTTATTAGAGGAAAATTAACAGTCTTCCTGCTTAGGTAGGTCATCTTAAAATCTCGGAAAATTGTGTTGCAAAAAATAACTCTACCACCATTTTTTTTCTCCCTTTTTTTTTAACCTCGCTATATGTAAGGTTCGTTTTATATGTCTTTATAAGTTTCTCTCAGAAAAAGTTCAGGTATAAATGAAGGCAGAATGCAAGAAAAAAAAAAAAAAGTCTCAGTGAGATTAATGTCAGTTTAGGAAGAATTTATGCATTGCAAGTGGGGTTAAAAGGAAGAAGGTGGTTTTTATTTTATTTTATGTATATTTATTTATTATTTTATTATTACCATCATTACTTTTACATTTTCATTAAGACATAGTATAAGTAATCAAACCTTCTATTTTTTAAAATTATCTTTTTATTATTATTATTAGTAGTAGTAGTAGTAGTTCATGGCTTAAAGGGAAACGAGGAAAATAATTTGTAGAAAAGTCCAGTTTTTTTTTTTTTTTTTTTTTTTTTCGTTATTAGGACGGAGGACTATTAGTTTGAATCTAGAGTTTTTGTAGACCAGTTTTGTGCAACACCAAATTAAATTAGAAATATCAGTCCTATCGTTACAAATTTGGTACCAAATGAAATAGGCTATTTTTCTGAATCCAGGGGAGCAAACAGTTTTTCGACAAGACAATTAGATTTTTTTTTTTTTTAAATTAACTAAAGGATGAAATTTAGATGGAAACACTTCATTTTAATTCAGATCAGTCATTTTAAAAAGTGCGTGGCTCAGCTTTACTGTCAAAAAATGAGATAAAAAATAAATATAAATAAATAAATAAAAATTTTACAGACTGAAATTAATAGTCCTCCGTACTAAACTAAATTCTGCCTTTGACAGAATTTTGTTATTTAATATAGCATGGATTTCCGTCATACGTTTATCATAATGATAGAAATGATATTTTTTCCACCTTTTAAATAATGTGGACGCAAATTATAATGGGGCATCATTTAAACAATACTCTGAAATTAAAAAAAATGTTTTGTCTCGTAAAAATTAATTCAATTTTTCATTGTTCATTTTTATTATAATTATTATTATTATTATTATTATTATTATTATTTGGACTAAATTGACCTTGTAAAAGACTTTAATTTTCACGAGATGTAAAAATTGAAATCTTTTTAAATATGTAAAACAGAAGAGCAACAACAACAACAAAAACAGTTGTAACATAAAATGTTATATACTTCAGAAAAACTAGAAAAAAAAAAAAAAAGTTAAAAGAAAATTTAGTAACATAACAATATATTTTTTACTTTAAAAATATTTTTAAATTGCTTTGGAATGGAAATTTTCTTTTTAAATATATGGTAAATTAATCAATTAATAATTAATTAAACTACTTACTTACTTTATGGTAGGTAAATAATATTTATGCATATTTATAACACCACAAAACAAAAAAAAAATCGGCATTTGAAAAGAAATTAAAAAGGATGATAACTTTAGATTTATTATAATTATATACCATTTAGAATGTACAAATGTATAAAGGACAAGTAATACGTTATAATTATTCTCTTAAACACTAGATTTTATCTACGAATGATTCCAAATAAATTTATAATAAATATGCTATTACATTCAGAATAATTATATATATGTACTAGCAAACAACGCCTGCTTCGCTGGTCCCTATTTTTAAATGAATCACTATAATTACTGAACTCTCAAAATTGCATTAATTTTTATCATGTGAAAAAAAAAGAGAAACAAAATCTGATTAGGAAAAATGTCGCACCGGGTTCTCACTGCCTTCGGAAAAAATTCCCAAAATGCTCTAACTGTTATTTCAATTAATTCCCCCCTTCGCACCCCCCCTCCCGCCTAATAAATTTACAAATTCGAAAATATCCATAATCGATTTGTAAGTATCAAAAACCTTTTTGCACCAGTTTTGAACGATCTATCTCTATTTTTATTTTTTTTGCCCCTCCACTCCACCCCCCTCCCAATAATTTTAAAAATTCGAAAATATCCGCAATCGATTTGTAGGTATCGAAAACCTCTATGTACCAATTTTGAATGATCTAACTCTATTTCATTTTTTTTTTCCCCTCCGCCCCCCCCTTCACGGCCCACCTAAAAACGTTACACTTTCGAAAATATCCCCATTCGACTTGCAGGCCTCTAAAACCTATCTGTACCAATTTTGAACGGCCTAACTGTATTTCTATTTGTTTTTGCCCATAGCCCCCCCCCTTACTGCCCCACCCCCCTTCCCATCCCTCCTAATAATTTTACAAATTCGAAAATATCCGCAATCGATTTGTAAGTATCGAAAACCTCTACATACCAATTTTTAACGATCTATTTTTATTTTTTTGCCCCCCCTCTCCCCTCCCCCCTTCCCGGCCCTCCTAATAACTTTACAATTTCGAAAATATCCCCATTCGACTTGCAGGCGTCTAAAACTTATCTGTACCAATTTTGAACGGCCTAACTCTATTTCTATTTGTTTTTGCCCCTTCGCCCCCTTCCTTCCCGTCCCTCCTAATAATTTTACAAATTCAAAATTATCCGCAATCTATTTGTAAGTATTGCAAACCGCTATATACCAATTTTGAATGATCTAACTCTATTTTTATTTTTTGCCCCCCTCTCCCCACCCCCCTTCCCGGCCCTCCTAATAACTTTACACTTTCGAAAATATCCCCATTCGACTTGCAGGCCTCTAAAACCTATCTGTACCAATTTTGAACGGCCTAACTGTATTTCTATTCGTTTTTGCCCCTTCCTCCCCCTCCTTCCCGCCCCTCCTAATAATTTTACAAATTCAAAATTATCCGCAATCGATTTGTAAGTATCGAAAACCTCTATGTACCAATTTTGAACGATCTGACACTGTTTTTATTTTTTTTGTCCCCCCCCCCTTCTCGTCCCTCCTAATAACTTTACACAATCGAAAATATCCCCATTCGACTTGCAGGCCTTTAAAATCTATCTGTACCAATTTTGAATGGTAACTGTATTTCCATTTGTTTTTGTTCCATATCCCACCCCTTGCTACCCCACCTGGGGGCTGAATTTCTAAAATTCCAGAAATTGGTTTTTGGATAGTTGCATTAGCTATATTTTAGAGCAAAAATTTCACGTATATCTATTTTTTTGTTTGAGATATATTGTGACATAGTCAAGGTTGTGTCCATTGTGTTCGACTGCCTGCGTGAGGTCTCTGGTGCCGGATTGTCTGCAGTCTCGAGAAACCGGGCATACCAGGGTTTTTTCATCCTCATGGTTACAAAGTAACCGCGATTTCACGGATGGCTTTGATGTGCCGTTTGGGCACCCCACGCTAGGGTGGTACCCCGCCGTTTTGTCGCCAGTTGAAACTCCAATGAACTGTTGACCTGAGGATACTCCTCCTGGCCAAAGACTGTTTGATTGGTGTTTGTCGAGTGGGAAAAATTGTTCCCCCTTTTCAGGTCACTAAGATTTTTGGAAGGACTAAGAATTCCAGATTATTAAATGAGGGACTTGGATTTATGACTTGAAAGAGAACGGACGTTCCCCTGGATCTTTTAAAAATGATACTCATGTTAGGTTTTCACAGGTATCTGTGATGCATGTAATGCCATAAAATGCTAAAAGTAGTTTTAAATTAAAGTTATGTTAAGTTTTGCAATCAAGCCTTGTTATTCTTTGTGTGTTACGTAAATGAAGCGTATCAATTGAGAACATGTGTTCCACGCTACGTACCTACTATATCACAGCAGAAGAAAAGTGGTGGCAGCAAGGAGGATGTGCGCCTAGAGTAAATTAGGTGCAGCCCAAGCCTTAGAGGATAAGAAACGCATCAAGAAGATTACCAGCCAACAGATGTCTCAGAACTACGAGTGGTGAGTCCCTTTCTTTTTCTATTTAAGTATCAGGGAGGTCTTAGTTGTAGGAGATTAGCTGTATTTTGGGGTAACTTTCTTTTGGGATAACAGGTGTTAAATGGTCATAGGAAAGATTTTTTCTTTTAGATTTTCGATGGTTCTGTGTTTTCTTTTGTAGTTAAAAGAAGAAAAATCTTTAACGAAAGTTTTAGGAATCAAAAGTAAATGGGATTTTTGTTTCTATTTGTTTTGAAATTGCTTAACTCAATATTAATCCGAGTTAAGTGAAGAAAAAAAAAAAAAAAGTTAATTAATAATTTTTTTTTCTGTGCAAAATAAAAGGCATCGGGTTAATTTTAATGTCATATTTTATTTTGGAGTATTTAATTGTTTTTGCTTCGTTTTGTCAATTGAATTTCAAAATTCACTCAGTTGTGGTTGTAATAGGAACTGAAGTTCAGTAATAGTGAAGTGTTTTATTGTAGTCATTAATTGTTTATGTATTTTTTAGTATTCTTGTGAGAAAAAATATATTTAGTATCAATTATTTTTTTTTCCCTTTCCCTTTTTTCTTTATTATTATTATTATTTTTTTTTTCTCTTTTCTCTCTCGAGTGCTTGATTTGTTTTTTTAAAATGGCTTATTTAAGAAAACTGAATAAAAGTACTTTGCTATTATTAGCAACAGAATTTGAGACCGACGTATCGGAGGATACGAGAAATAAAGATATTATTCAGGCAATTTTAAACGCTTCTGATTACGATGAGGAAGAAGCAAAGGATTATTTAGTGAGAATTGTAAATGATTTAGAAAGAGTTGAAAGAGAAAAAGAGTTAGAGAGGAAGGAAAGAGAGAAAGAGTTAGAAAGGAAGGAAAGAGAGAAAGAGTTAGAAAGGAAGGAAAGAGACAACATTAGGCAGTTTGAGCTAGAAAAATTGAGGCTTCAAAATGAGGCAGAAGTCAATAGCACAGCGTCAACGGTAACATCAGTAGAACCGGGTAGAAAACGGATTCAATTAAGAGAATTGGTGCCTAAATTTGACCCAAAGCAAATTGACATTTCTTTGTTCCTTATGATTTTTGAGCGCCAAGCGGTAAAAGAAAAAGTCGAAGAAGATTGTTGGGTATCCCAATTAATCCCGTTATTACCGACGGATATAGCGGAGCTAATTGTAAAGGAGCCTGCGGATAAATTTGAAAATTACCAGCACATAAAAAAACTATTATTTAAGCGTTTCAAGTTGAGCGCGTTGGCGTTTAAAAATAAATTCGAAGACCATAATAAAAAACCAGCAGCTTTATGGGTAGATTTGGTGTACGAATTAAAAGGTTATTTAGACAATTGGCTAGAAGCCGTAGACGTTAAAGATTTTGAATCGCTGAAAGAATTGATACTCACCGAGCAAATTAAAAAAAGGGTTCCGTTTGAAATCCGAGAACATTATTTAGATACTTGGGAAGAGATAAATAATGCAACGAATCTCGCCGAAAAATGTGATAAATTTGAAGCGGTCAGGCGTGATCACAAAAAATTCGAACGGAAAAATTCCTTCAAGAAAGAAAAAACAAATTTCGGGTATTCTAAAAATAGTTATGACGTGAAAAGAGAAAGTGATAAGCAGGGAAAAAGAGAACTAGGTAAGAAAGAATCGGTTCAGAATGAGGAAATTTTCGAGAAACCGAGAAAAATAATTTGTTATCTCTGCGGTCAAGCTGGGCATATAAGACATCGGTGTCCTTTGAACGATAAATCGGAGGCGATTGTAAATCATGTAATTACAGCGCATTATTTGAGTCCATCTTTCAGGCCATATGTTAAAAATGCTATTATAAACGGGGTTTATCGTAACTATTTATTAGACTCAGGTTCGGAGATAGATATTTGTGACCGTTCATGGGTTAATGATCAAGATTGGTTGGGAGAGACGGTGAAAATACGGCAGCCATTAGATTCCGAATGTATTTCCTTACCTGTGGCTAGGATTACGATTGAGGGAGATTTTGGTATTATTGTGACTAAAGCAGCCGTGAAACCAATCGATTTGATTCAGGAATATTATTTAATGGGGAATAAAACCGCTAGGTTGATTGAAGCGCAGAGAAGACGCTCATTAGGTGAGAGTAAAATCACTAGTAAAGAAAAACTGCAAAATGAGTCTCATGTACAAACTTTCCATAAAAACAACTCTCGTTCGCCCATACAATCCCGTTTTTCTAACGCTAAAGGAAAAAAGAAAAATGAATCCAGTCCAAACTTTTGGGAAAACCCAGCTCCCCGTTTTGGAAAGTGGAGGACGAAAGTCACGAAATTATGTTTCACGTGTCAATCACCGGAGCATTTGAGTCGAAACTGTGACAAAATGAAAGGATATTTAAAGGGTTTTCAGGAGCCGAAAGCAAAATTTAAAAGGACTGATCATTTTGGGAAAGATAAGCGCGTAGGCCAACAGACCCGACTTTCAAATCCTTTACTTGTTAGACGTATAACAAAAGATTATCCGAGAGAGAAACTGAACAATGCAGTGGACGAACGCGAAACTCAATAGCAGGTGTTTGCTACTGGGAAGGAGGGAGGTTTCTTACAAGTTTTGTTTGTTTATTTAGTTTTCCTTCCTCTCTCAGAATTGTTAAAAGTGAAATGTTTTTTTATTTTTATTTTATGCAATTTTCTGTGTAGATTTTCTGTGTTTGGAATGTTATGCAAAAATTGAATTAATCGTTTCTGTGTTTTTAATTTTCATATATATAAATTTTGGTTAAAATGTGCTTATAGTTAGAAGGTTATGTAGAGAAGTGTTAACTGCAACGTAACAAAATTGTTTAGATGAAAAGAAAGGAAATCTGTGTGAGGAATTATTTAGGGAAAAGCTGTAGAGAAAAAATGATTTTTTTTTTTTGATTGATAACATGTCATTGTTAGTTACGGATACTGAGTGATCCATGTTAACTAAGATGATGCATATTGTAGGTTTGCTTTTTTCCATTGCATAATTTTCCTTTTAAAATTTATTGAGATTTCTTTCTTTTACTTATTTTTAATTGGGTATTTTATTTATCCTTACGGTGTGGTTGCATACTTCTTTCTTCTCTTGTAGATAATTGCCTAACTGATTAACTGAATGTCATCTCTATTATTATTTTTTTTTTTGTATATAGCATTGTGTAGGAATGTATGAAATTTTCATTCTTAGACGTAATAATTTTTAGCATTTTACTTTTCAAATTTATTTTATTTTATTATCTTTTTTTTTGAACTTGAGTGGTCTATTTATAATTTTTTTTTTGTGGACTATGATTTATTTAATATTTTAAAATTTTTGTGTGGTCCTTGTGAAAGAGAAAAAAAAAAAGTGTGAAAAGTTTTAAAAATATTTGAAATCTTTCAGAAATACAATTTTTATTTATTATTAATTTAGCATTTCAATTTTACGGTGGAGTTAACAGTGTTATGTAAAGAAAATTTTGAATTTTTTTTTGTGTTTATTACTTAGAATTAAGCATAATTCTGATGTTAGGAAAACTCCAACTGAGTGGATTGTTTTCAATTGTTTTTTTTATTACTATTATTCATTTATTTAAAGTTAACTCACTTTTAAGGGGTAAAATTGGAAATGGGCTTTAAGTTTATCTGGGGAAAGACCTCCCTGGGACTTAATTGAAAAATGGGGGTCGCCTACTGGAGTGCTGTTGGTCGCCTACTGGAGTGCTATCGGTCCTACCGGTCGCCTACTACTTGTCGCCAACTTGTGTCGCCAGCTTGTGTTCTATGTGTGTCAAGAGCTGGATTTTGCTCTCCATAGTCGTGCAAAATCTTCTTATGGGGAGAGGAGCTGTGACATAGTCAAGGTTGTGTCCATTGTGTTCGACTGCCTGCGTGAGGTCTCTGGTGCCGGATTGTCTGCAGTCTCGAGAAACCGGGCATACCAGGGTTTTTTCATCCTCATGGTTACAAAGTAACCGCGATTTCACGGATGGCTTTGATGTGCCGTTTGGGCACCCCACGCTAGGGTGGTACCCCGCCGTTTTGTCGCCAGTTGAAACTCCAATGAACTGTTGACCTGAGGATACTCCTCCTGGCCAAAGACTGTTTGATTGGTGTTTGTCGAGTGGGAAAAATTGTTCCCCCTTTTCAGGTCACTAAGATTTTTGGAAGGACTAAGAATTCCAGATTATTAAATGAGGGACTTGGATTTATGACTTGAAAGAGAACGGACGTTCCCCTGGATCTTTTAAAAATGATACTCATGTTAGGTTTTCACAGGTATCTGTGATGCATGTAATGCCATAAAATGCTAAAAGTAGTTTTAAATTAAAGTTATGTTAAGTTTTGCAATCAAGCCTTGTTATTCTTTGTGTGTTACGTAAATGAAGCGTATCAATTGAGAACATGTGTTCCACGCTACGTACCTACTATATCACAATATAGGATTATGCAAAATCATCACGTTTTACGCATGTGAAATCACGTTTTGCCCCCCCCCCTCCCCCCCTCCCTCCCTTGTTGATCGAATTTTGAAAAATCCAGAAATTGGTTTTTAGACATTTATGTTAGCTATATTTTAAAGCAAAAATTTTACGGATATCTGTTTTTTTGTTTGAGATATGAAGGATTTTGTGAAATTACGTTTTGCCCCCCTCCCCCCTGGGGGGCGAAATTTGTAAAATCGCTTCTTGGTGGATGCCTACGTCATAGAAAGAACATTGTCACAAAATTTCATGCTTCTAGGTCTAAGGGTTTGGTCTGGGCGATGATGAATCACCCCCTCACTCACTCACTCACTCACTCACTCACTCAGGAAGAACGATTTTATATATATAGATATATACCATGTTTTTAAATTTTCAGTTGAATCATATAAACTTGAAAATTCTATACTTTTTTTTTAAAAAATTTGATGAATTATACCATCAACTTGAAAGAAAATGATCAAATGCGTAATAAAGAAAACAATTGTAAGACATTTTCAAACATTTATTAATTGAATAAAAGTATTAAAAGTTGTCATCGTGTTCTGGGCTATTCTAAAAGTTTCAAATGTCTAGCTAGTGGGGAAGTTATAGCTATAGAACTATATTAGCACTTTTTCAATGTGCATAAAATTTTTAAATTGATAATAACGTCAATTTTTGTGAAATGTATATTTTAATCTTTTACAATTTTTTTTATTGTTCACGTTTAAGTAAATGTATTTATTTTCCTGTAAAAAAAAATAATAATAATAATAATAATAATAAAAAAACTCGTAAATTTTTTCAGCAACAATTAAATTATAAATAGAACTTAAATGACTAATTTTAAAGCTATTATGAGGTTATTATTTTCACATTTTATTAATTAATTAAAGGAAAACTTTTATTAATTGAATAAAGGTGTTAAAGGAATGTATTGTCATCATGTTCTGTGCTATTCTAAAAGTTTCAAATATCTAGCTAGTCGAGGAGTTACTTAAAAATCGATTGCAAGATTTGTGCTGGACAGCAAACAAACAAGAAAAGGAGTTAGTAAAAACCTGGTAAAAATGCTCTTTATATATTTTTTTTTGTATGATTTGATACTTTGTATAACGACCATATGTTGAAAATTGTATCAAATCATTAAAAAAAATAATTAATTAATTAATTAATTAAGTTAAAAAAATCTTAATTTCCGAAATTAAAATTTGCTTCTTAATAATAATGATAATAATATTTTTTATTACTTCCTACATTCAATGAAAGAAAACATTAAATTCGTAAAAATTTGCAGGCATTTAAAAGTCCAGAACAGAATTTGACTACTTTTAGAGCATGCCTGCGTGTGTGTGAGAGAGACAAATTTTGTGGAAACTGCATCTCAGGAACCAATACACAGAATTTCATATATAATTTTAATAATATAATATTATATGTAGTTGCAGCTTGACGTAAGTTGTAGGGCTTTTCAGCGTTTGGTGAAAATCACCCAGAAAGGAGCGTTACAGTCTCGTTTCTTGTAGATTTTTAACTTGGTGGTATAGGACAAAATTTCGTAAAAAATATGCACAATGAGATTTATTTTTAAAGAACCATTATGGAATTAAAAAGAATTATTTATAATCGTAATAGACAATAATGAAATTTTTTTTTGTATACGTACAGTCGGCAGCAAAATTATTCGAGCGCTAGCAATAATCCCTATTAAAAAAAAAAAAAAAAGTACACTTAATACTGTTTTGTTAAATAAATCCTTATCCAATCATGTTGTTAGACTGACTAAGACAATGACTCGACAAGGATTTATTTAACAAAGCAGTATTAAGTGTACTTTTTTTATATGAGAATTATTGCTAGCGCTCCAATAATTTTGCTGTCGACTGTAGAAATATCGCTTCACCCATTGGAGAACTCGCTTCCATCCGAGGAGACAAATTTTCAATACGGGCATCTTTCAAAGGATCTCATTAATTAAAAACGATTTAAAACGAATGCATGAACCATTGATGTATGATAATTTAAAATAAAAATATCTTTTTTTTTTTTTTTTTCTTCTTTTTTTTTACAAAAAGGCAAAAAAAAAAAAAAAAAAAAAAGGGAGGAGGGGGGAAGAGTTTTACTTTTTTTTTCTTTCGTCATTTACAGCTGCTGCATAAAACTGACTATTTTTGGATATTTGGTGTTATAGTACTTCTCTAGGATGAAAATTGTTTGTATTCATCATGGAAGATAATCTAATAAATAATAATATTAATAAATTATTTGTAGGGGGTGAAATTTTATAGATAAATATACACGCGAGTACTGAGTATCTTCCCCCCTGCCCCTACCGCAAAATAGAAAAATAAAAGAAGAACAAAAAGAGAGTCTGCAGAGACTGAAACTCGAACAGACGCGACGGCAGAACAGATACCGGGCAATGAATCTCACTCAAGCACAGGGAAGCCAACACGCCAAGGAGAAAATAGTTGCGAAAACCTTTTTTTTTTTTTTTTTTTTTTTTTTTTTTTTTGAGTGTGTGCCTGTGAGAGGGGGGGGGGGAGGTGTTGAACATCCATAAAAACAGTCCTTTTTTACGGCTGGACACTTGTGGAACAGTCCAATTTTTATGCAAAATGAAGCTGAACGCATGGAACAGTTTTAGGAATAAAATAAAACTTGGTGTGATGCACAACTAGGAAGAAATTTAACGCAGTACAGGTTGGTTACACTTCTATGTTATAAGGTTGAATAAGTTGGAAGTGTATTTGTAAATGTTTTTGCTATAAGAGCGCGCGTGTTAGTATGTTATGTAGCCAGGTGCCAAGATGACATCAAGCTGCAATCATAGTAATAGTGTGCTTCTAAACGTCATTGCTCTTCAAACGATTTCGAGTTAGTGTCATATTTTATTCGTGTACTAAACATGTCTAGTTCCAAACCAAATAAATAGCATTTGTGGAACATGCTTCTCTTCTTGTCCAACATAAAAAAAAAAAAAAAAAAAAAAAAAAGATAAAAGCCATTGTACACTTGTGAAAACTCACGTTGACAAAGTCCTAATGCAAAACATCATAGTTTGATCTAGGGTAAATCTTAACATCGTCTGCAAGATTAAATCGTTTTGGAAAGAAGTCAATGATGAACATTTGGTTCTATTAGAAGGATATGATATCACATAACTTTCTGAAACCATGTGAAACAGTTAATACCGTTCAATGATGTTAAAAAATAATCAATTTGAACCACTGATCGAAAAGTGAACGAGAGGGGTTTCAGGAAACAGTAAAATTTTTGAGATCCACAACTTCTCCTATACACACACATCAAAAACAGTCAGAGATAGTATTTCTATATTTGGCTGAGGATTCTTGATTCACTCCTCCTATTACCCAGATTTGGATGCTTACGATTTCCACTTGTTTTCATTGATGTCTGACGCATTTTCTTTTAAATCATTTAATAATTACGAAGATGTCGAAAAATGGCTTCACGACACGGTCACCTAAAAAAATATTTTTTTTTTCCTTTTTTTTTTTTTTTTTTTTTCTTGAGGGGGGTTGGGAGATAGGTAGGAAGGGCATACATGATTTGAAAGGGCAGAGGATAAACTATAAAAATAGCAATTAATCATACATAAAAAATGCCTTTATCCAAAATTGAATGAGTTTTCTTTAGGAGAAATTTGTGAATTATTAATCAGCATATCTGGAAACAGATTTGACAAATATTCAAATTAAAGTTGAAATAAACTCTTTCTATGGCAAGTAATATATTAATGGAAAATCAAGGAAACATTATGCTATGCTAAGAAATTCCTTAGAACAATAATCGCATGTTTTATGGCTTTGTTCGGACACATTTTGGTTTCTAATTTTCTGAAACATTTCATAATCACAACGAAAATCTCTTCCACTCACAATATGGATCGTGTTTCATCATCGTGCTTTAAACAAGATTGCCCAAAACAGGCTTCTATGAGTCCATAGGGATTTTGCCAAATACAAAAGCAGAGATAACCAATTGTGTTCCCATAAGAGCAGACTTTTCGAATAGCATCCATAAAGTGTTGGGGGATATATCTTCTTTTTTTAACCCACCCTCATATGCTCTAATTAATAACGGTCAAAGAGCTCGGTTTCCAGTTGTTATGATATAAATATAGCTGCAAGTGCTCCGCTGGGATCTGGAACGATTACCTGAGAGTGCAGAATGGATGAACGCAAAGTGGTCAGTTGGTCATTAAGTAGACATGGTGGAAAGAGTCTCGAAAAATGATTGGTCATTTGCTACTGCAGAAGATTACAGCAATATACTGTTTTAATTTTGTTGATAGATTTTTCAGAAAAGGAGTAGCTATCTGGTGGTGATTGAAGCAGATAGATGAAAGGAGAGCTAAAAGGTAGGCGTTTTCAAAACTTCGCCAAATCTTTTTTTTTTTTTTTTTTTTTTTTTTTTTTTAGAGAGAGAGAGAGAGAGAGAATATAAGCAAAATTTATTATTTAAAATAAGGTTTTTTAACCATTGCGGTGTCTATTTGTACATATGGGCTAAATCATATCAAAACATAGGAATGTGGAAGTATAAATTTGAATAAATTTTTTGATAGCTAAGCAGAAGCTTACCAGTATAAAAGCTGGTGCGATTTACCATTCATATCAGAGGGATAAGAGGACTTCTACTGTTTTTTCATGTTTTACTTTTTAAATGTATACATAAATTAAAGGAAGAAAATGATAAATACACAATTTTATCTGTTCAAACTAACAAATTATAGGCAAGTTAACAAATTATTCCTTATAAATTTTCAATAAATTTCTTTCAATATATATATATATATATATTAAACCTTTCTGTGCCAAAATTTTACATTGTTTACCGAAATACTATATTTATGATGGTTGTCTTTTTACAAGGCTTAAAATAGCAAATCCTGGTTAAATATAGCATTACTCTGTATGAATCCGTGAATCAAATGGTGCCAACAAAATAAAAAAAAGTAACACTTGTTTCATATATCTTTATTATATATATATATATATTTAAATATGACAGTTAAATAGCTTCCACGTAAACGTAAATTTAACTTAAATCATTTAATTAATTTTTGAATCTAAGGAATTACCTATTCTTTGCAGCACAATTTGCAAATTTATAGGGAATACCAGCTTAAGAGCCATTTCAATTTTTTAATCAAGACTTCATAGCAAAAAAAAAAAAAAAAAAAAAAAAAAAAATCTTTACGAATACATTTTCTCCCGAAGCTTTCAATATCATGTTTCCTTTAAATGACGTTAATTTTGGGTTATCATCAGTCATGTATATTTTTATATCAGCAGATTGGGTTTTTTCCCCCTTTTTAACGATACTTATATGATATTTTATTAAATACCTTCTTAAAAGTTATGTAAATGTTGTCCAGATAAGTTTTCCGGTATCAGGTTTTTAAATTAAACCGACAGAACTTTGCGGTATACCTAATAAGAAATTTCTGTATTAAAGATATCCAAATTTGTTACTAGCATCAACTAATTATTGGCAAATCTTATTCCAATTACAAAACATGTAAAATATGTCCAAATTGGTAATCTTTATTCAGGATCTTTGCAATTCCAAATTACTTGTTACACTGAGAACAAATTCTGTAACTGACTTCTAGAATCTAAATTGTGGCTCTAGAAAAAATAGTTCCATGTCATCCTTATAAATTCTAGTCCCCTTGGAAAGCGAGATATAGAAGCACCTATTAGAATTCTACAGCGTTTTCCTATATTCTCGAGGGCAAAGTTATTTAAAAATCTCTGCAAATAAATGAGTCTGCAAGAGGAGGGTTTCTGCAACTATAATTTTGGTTTATTAAAAATTCTAGAAAATCAAGAGAGAATTTCTCGCAATATAAATGATTCAGAATATTTGGAGTATTCAGTATATTGTTTCACCATCTAGAAATGTGTACATCAGAAATTCTCAATCATTTCGTATATTCAGTTTGCTGAAATGCCTTTTGCGCATAGCTCGGAAATCTATATTTCTAGTTAAGGGATTTAGAAAATGGCCACTTATTCATTCTAGAGAAAGGCGATATATTTTTTTTCTCAGTGTAATTGTCCTCTTTCTCTTAACTTATTGCTGGGTCTTTTTTTTTTTTTTTTTTTTTTTCTTAACCCTTTGAGTAAGAAAAATAACTGATTCATTTAAGTAACGATTAAAACTAGTGATGACAACAAAAATTCCTTTAAATATTAAAATTAAACAATTCATTTAAATCTTAAAATTTATTTAATTCATGTTGACAATGGAAAGAAATAAATGGAAAGAGGAAGCAAAACTTCCTTTAAAACATCTTGCAACAAGAAGTTAGAAGATGCTAAGTCAGCTATAGTGAAAACTCGTATTTTTAAAGGATAAAGAAAAGTTTTAAAAGGATTTAGTGTATAACTATCATTTTTTGTGTAAAATAATCACAAAACAAGCTGTAGAATATAAGGTAAAAACTTTCACATAAACAGAATATTGCAAGACATTGATATTAAATACTTTATTAAGTCAATTTGAATTTAGAAAACTTCTTCACATACCACAAAATTGATGAAATCACTACTGGTTTCGAAAGGATGTGGCCTTTCTTCTTCAGGTGCAAAACATTCTTCTACTTTGGAGGTAAAAACGAGATGCCTTGCTTTTGCCACCAAGGCAAAAGCAACACACACGTGTCTTGCACCTGAAGAATAAAGAAAGGCTACGTTCTTCCGAAACCGGTAGTGCTTTGATTAATTTTACATTGTGTGAAGAAGTTTTTTCTGTTCAAATATTGGTTGTACACCAGTTCTTCAATTTAGTGTTAAATCCATTTGATAATACAAAATAATCTGGTGTGTCACTCACACGACTTTCTCTTACCCTGAAATTTAATACTATAAATACAGGTTGCAGATTAAGAGGTAAGATAACGAGTACTGTTATGTAAATCTGTATTAAACAATTCTAATTGGGATTCGGAAGAGTTTCATATAATAATTAGTTCTGTGTGAGGGGGCTGTCCCCCTCCCTCAATCCCCCGTTTCATTAATGCACCTACATTTAAATAGAATTTAATTCGGCTATTAAAAAATAATTTTTTAAAAAATAATTTATTAAAATTGTTTAAAAAAATTATCTTTTATGATAATGCAGACGATTTCCATGTTAGAGAAGTAGTATAACACTAAATACAGTCCATTTTATTCTCAATATAAAAAAAAAAAAAAAAAAAAAAAAAAAAAAATTCTTTAAAAGTAAAAAAATAATCGATAACTTTGTTTTAAATTATCGCAGATCGATGGTTCGACCATTCCTTTTAAAGGTATTGGCGAGCTCTTTTGAAAGATACCCATCATGAAAATTTACTCACCTCGAGGGGGGACTTCCCCTCCAGGGGGGGGGGGGTGGCGAGGCTCCTACATACACATTTTTTTTTCCCTGTTGACTATCTCTATTACAAAAAATATATATTCGTTTCATTTGGTTTATTGCAGTCTATAGATGGACTTACCTGCAATTTTCCCATAGATGTAATGTATTTGAATACTATTGAGTGTCCCTGTACACGAATCATTTGCTTGATCTTAACGGAAAGTTCAGTGTAGCATCCTTATATGATACACATTTAGAATACCAAGTTTAAACTTTCTGCCATAATTTGTTTTTGAGATATGCTGATAACAGACAGACACACACACAGACACACTCACAGACATACACACAGACCATTTGCTAAAAACATGATTTTTGTATTCAGGGGACCTCAGAACATGTAAATGTAACAAAAACTCGCGTTCGAAAATTTGACCCAAAAACAATACTTTCTCTACCTTATGGGTGAGCGAAAGTAAAAACATTACTCTAGCTAAAGTGATTTATGCCACACCTGATACAAATTTTGTACTTCATAAATAAATATTAAATCAATAATAAAAATATATTTACTAGTTTTTTAATTTGATTTTAACTTAGATTATGAACCAAGTTGATTCATACACCATTTTAATATATATATATATTTTTTTTTTAATTTATTAATTTTGCTTTTAGTTGAAAATTTTTAATAGTTACCAATAACTTACTAATAAAATTACCTATAACTGATAGAAATGTGCTAATTTTTGGAGGAAAAAAAAAAAAAAGCAGATAATCTAGAATTAGTAATTTTAGCATAAATCTGGCATACTTTTCTTTATTTCTTTAGTTTATGCTTTTTCTTTTCTTTTCTTTTTCTTTTCTTTATTTTTTTTTTAATGTTTCGTGTTGAAATTAGAGAACGATATAATGAAAACAAATGAAAAAGAGATTAAAAGACTTCTTCGAGGCTTATAGGACTAGAAAATTTCTATTAATTTTTGCTTATATTATGTAAGTGAAATCCCAACACTGTAAATAATTTTGTGTAAGAATATACAACATTACTGAGGGAACTTATTTTTTCAACCATGTTTAGGAATGTTATCAGTTATAGCTGTGCAACAGAGGTATACGGTGGAATGTTACTCAATTACAGCTGGTAACATATCTCTAGACGGTTGTGCACAGCCATGTAGAGATATGTTACCAGTTGTAATTGCGTAATATTCCACTGTATGCCTCTGTTACACGGCTGTATCTCATAACATTTCTAAACATGATTGAAGAAAATAAGTTCCCTCAGTAATGTTGTGTATTCTTACGCAAAATATTTTACAGTGAATGCGTTGAAAAATAGAAGACGTATTTTGTGATAGAATAAGCATGATGTCTTTTATTTTGAAACGGGAAGGTAAAGGAATTAGTATTTCTATTTTTGATTTTAAAGCTACTTATCTTTGTTATTAATTTTTTTATATAAAAATTATTAATAATGTAATATAAATTTTAATTATTTTATTTTACTGTGAATTTTACAGATTTCTAGGTCTTGTAAATAGACAATAAGACTTCTTCACACACCATAAATTTTAAGCCAGTACAACCGGTTTCGAAAGGACGTAGCCTTCCTTCATCAGGTGCAAAAAAACACGTGCTACTGCCTTGGAGGCAAAAGCAAGACTGAAAACAGGGCAAAATCCAGAGGGGGAGGAGCAACACAAACAACCAATAGGAAGCATCATGCAGGACCAATCAGAGAGGAACACACATGCACACACAAAAACAAAAGGAGGGAGGGAAGGAATAAACAATTAATTTTATTTTATTTTTTAATGATTTATTTATTTATTTATCTTTATCATTTATTTATTTTTAAAATTAATATTAGACTAATAAGTAAATTTAATAAAATTTATTTATTTATTATTTTTTATTTATTTATTTATTTATTTAGAATTATTTAATTATAACTATTATTTAATTATAACTATTATTATGTTATAAACATAATGAAGGAAATTATTTAATTGAATTAAACAAATTTTTCCAGGCTGTAGACAGCAAAGTGGAATCAGATTTTTCACTGACAATTTTATCACGATTCAGGTAAATAGCTAAATTTTCCAAAAAATCCAGTTCGGAAATGCGTTTGGTAAGAATATGAAAGATAATTTTGGCACTCTTAAAATTAAAACTATGATCTAATTCCCAACTGTGCTTCGCAATAGAAGATTTAGAAATTTCTTGATTAACAACATACCGAGAATGTTCATGTAAACGGCATTCAAGATTTCTTTTTGTTTGACCAATATAAGATAAATCACAATTATTACAAGGGACATTATAGATACCCCACTAATGAAGCTCGGGAACAGGGGATTTAGTTGAAGGGAATTGGAATTTATTGACAGGTTTAAAAATAACTTGAAAATTGAAACGCTTCAAAACTTTGGCTAATTTAAAACATAAGGGGGGATAAAAAGGGAAGACAACAAGATTATCAGGTTTAATTTTATCTTCAATGGAAAGAGTAGAATTATAAGTTGGCCTACTGAACTTTTTGATAGCTTTATCAATTATAGAGGGTCTAAAACCTCTTTTAATAGCAACGGACTTCAAATAAATGAGTTCTTCTTTAAGAGAAGAAATATCAGTACAAATTATAAGGGCAAGATACACGTAAGTGTAAATGTGCCAATTTTTTGTTTAGCCGGATGATTAGAGAGAGCATGGGGAGGGTTAGAAACAGAGAAAGGTTTCCTGTACACACATGTTTTAAAAGAGGAATCGCACCTAGTAACTAAAACAGCAAGAAAGGGAAGTTGATTACAATTTTCTAACTCAAAGGTAAACTGAATATGGGGATCAATAGCATTAGCAATATTAAGAATGGCAGAAACATCAAACGGATTTTCAACAAGAATTAAAGTGTCATCTACGTAACGTAACCAGCATTTTAAATTTAACATCTTTAATAATTTTTCCTCGAAATAATGCATATATGTATCGGCAAGAATAGGAGATAAAGGATTAGCCATACTTAAACCATCACACTGTTTATAAAATTTGTTATTAAATTCAAAAGTAGTTTGGGAAACAGAGAGTTTAATTAGATTAACAAATTCTTTGATTTCAATGTCAGAATAATGAAATTCGCGTAGCCTTTTTTGTAAACAATTAAGCGCACCTTCAGTGGGGACATTAGTAAATAAAGACTTCACATCAAGAGATACAATTGAGCAATTTACAGGATTCAGATTATTTATTTTTTTAGCAAAATCATAGGAATTTTTTATAGTATGACTATTAACGCTGCATAAAGGAGAAAAAATAGAAGCTAAAAATTTAGAGAGGGGGTAAGTAGCAGTACCAATATTGGAAACAATAGGTCTGAGGGGAACATTATTTTTATGAACTTTAGGTAAAGCATAAAAACGAGCACAAATTGCTGAAGATGGGGAAACCTAGAATTTGGTATTGTCATGAAGAACAATGGAATTTTTAACAACTTTTTGAACAGAGCTTAGAAGAGATTTAGTTTGGTCTTTTTTAATTTCAGTATAAGGTCCTTCAGATAAATGAGAATTAACTTTATCATCATAATCAGTTTTGTCCATGAGAACAATCTGGCCACCTTTATCTGCTTTAGAAATGACAAGATTTTGATTAGATTTAAGGTCCTTAAGAGCAACACTCTCAGATTTAGAAAGATTAGATTTATAATTGGAATTATTGGAAGAGATGCAATCAGCAAGAATATGTCGCAGAGATTCTTTTTGAGAGGTAGATATTTTATTATTTATTTATTTATTTAAAAAATAAATAAACAAATAAATCATTAAAAAATAAAATTAAATTAATTGTTTATTCCTTCCCTCCCTCCTTTTGTTTTTGTGTGTGCATGTGTGTTCCTCTCTGATTGATCCTGCATGATGCTTCCTATTAGTTGTTTGTGTTGCTCCTCCCCCTCTGGATTTTGCCCTGTTTTCAGTCTTGTTTTTGCCTCCAAGGCAGTAGCCCGTGTTTTTTTGCATCTGATGAAGGAAGGCTACGTCCTTTCGAAACCGGTTGTGCTGGCTTAAAATTTATGGTGTATGAAGAAGTCTTATTGTCTATTTATCGTTTGTACACCAGTTTTGCATTTCGTTTTCTGCGTTTTGTGTTTAAATTAGAGAACAATATGATGAAATCAAACAGAAAAAAGGACTTTTACAAGGTTCCTAATACAGAAAACTTTCTATCAGTTTTATGCTTCATCTTACGTAAGGAAAATTCCAACTTGTATAAAAATAAAAGACGGATCTAATGATTAGAATTAACATGATTTTTTCCTCTTTTAAAACGGGATGGGGGAGGAGTTGGTATTTCCATTTTTTACTTCGAAGCCACTTATCTTAAAAACTAGATCTCTAAAACCAAATGAAGTTTTTATTTAAGTAGAATTGCTCAGAAAGTGTGCAAGGCACTATAATAAAAAAAATCCAAACACTAGATAGTCAGACATAATAGCGCAAATTAGTCACGAAAATTACAGAGAGGAGGCAATTGAGTGTTCGGCGAATGACTCAGCCTTAGGTAATTCAAATTACATTTTTCAGATTAGCGTAACTGTTTTTCTAAAATTATCCTCACGATTTTGGTATCAAAATCATCTTTCTTACATTGCAGGAAAACAATAATTGTATCAAACACAACGCGAAACGCATCAATGCCTATTGTTATTTTATTGTATGCATTATGCATATATATATGAAAAATGATATAGATTTTGACACATAAGCACTTATGTGGAATTATTATCATGAATTAAGTTAGTTTTTTCCAATATTTAATAATAATATTCAAGGCCTTTAAAAGACGTTAATGTTGGATATTTATTACACGTCTTTTTATTCATATCTTTTCATTATTTATTAACAATGTACAGTCGGTAACAAAAGTGTCTGAACACCAGCAAAAATTCCTATGCAAAAAAAGTATACTTCGTACGATTTTGTTAAATAAATCCTTATTGAATCATGTTCTTACACTGACTAAGAATAGGATTCGACAAGGATTTATTTAATAAAACCGTACGAAGAGTACTTTTTTTACACAGGAATTATTGCTAGTGTTCGGACACTTTTGTTACCGACTGTATTTTATGCTTAAAAGCTAATGAATATATTTTTTTTTGTTTAAATAATAACGCTTTTACATTTTATCTATTATGTTTTCTTGAAAAATTTTATAAATTATCATAACTTCTTTCTCTTTCAATCTATACACACACACACACACACACACACACACATATATATATATATATAATATACGTGCTGGGAAATAGTTATATACATTTAATAATAACAAAAGTAGTTAAAAAAAGTTAGCGTGAAAAATTAAAATTGATATTGATATTTCATCGTAATTTTTCCTTTTGCGATAGTAAAATTAGATTTGTCCATTAAATATATTTTATAAATTTGAAAAATTTTCCTTATTTACTTGCCAGTTAAAGAAAAGTTAGCTTTTATAAGATGTATGTAATCTTATTTGAACAGCTCTAAATTCTTGAAAAGTCTTATTCCTCACAAGAGATCGTCCAGTAACTACATCACACCATTTTGATATTATTTTACATTTTGCTTTATCCCTTGTTGTCACAGGTTGACACTTCTTTTCTAATTTTTATTTCTTGATATGGCATCAATTACTTTTCAGCTATTAATTTATATTATCATTTATTATAATTATAATACAACAAATGTTTTATTTAATAACATTTTACAAGTTTAAATACATTTTAAATTATCTTTCAAAAAAATGTGTGTTTTTGTACAAATATCCATCGAAATTTACGTCGTACAGATTTTAATAGTTCTGCTGATAGTATTTACTTCTTTTCTGACAAATATAAGAATTTGTTTCATAATTTATGATTGATGCATGATTTTACACTATGTGCGTGCACGGGAAATAAGAATTTGTCTCCTATAGATTGTAATAGGTTCGCTTACTTTGGTTGTTTTTTTTTTCTGTAAAAATATAGGAAAGTTTGACATAATTAGATAGAATGTTTGATAGAATTAACAACAAAGCTTTAAATTGTGTAAAAGTAGCAATTTGCATGGCGTCAGCGCTACTGATAAAGAAAATAATTATCAAAAGTAAAATTTAGCTTTAGCTTTAGATTATACAAAATTGTAAAGCAGTAAATGTTGCAGAATAAAAAAAACAATTCACACTAGTAAAATTTTAAATGAAATATTTCAATTTCTAAAATATGATACAATTGTTGATTGATTCCATTTTATAAATGAATATTTACATTTAATCTTTCTTTCTTTTTTTTTTCTTTTTTTTTTTAATCATGGGAATATTTAGCTTCTAATTCAGAATGCCTTAAGTTTTCCTGAAATCTTCCTGCAACTTTTTGTCCATTTGTGGTGGAGTCACTCTCTTTAGTCAGAGACAAATTATAACTCGCTGATTGAAGTGGCATAGAATCGTTATTTCGGTTGTCGAATTTGAGGTCTAGGTAAATCACGGGCGCCTTATATTGCTTCCAAATATTCTACCAGTAACTTTTGTAATTAAATTTACGGTAAATATCGTAAAAACCCCTCTACAATGTCCATAATTTAAAGACAAATCTTTCAATGAGCTATAATTTCTGGGTAATACGACCTATTCGAAAATTCTCTCAGCCTGTAGCAATCATTGAAGTCGTAAATTGTAACCCTTTAATTACTTTTTATACATTTTCGTCCGTGTAGAGGTAGAATGTATTGAAACTCTCAATAAAATATGGAAGGTTCTTTTGTAATTTCACCTTTCATCCCTAAATGCTGCCATAAAATAACTTTCACTGTTATGAGACATCTACAGCAAAAACTAATGAATTGAATGAAATCAAATATCATATACAGACTGTAGAAGACACGGGGGATGATTTCTGCCAAAAGTCTCTGATAGGGGGATTCTGGCATTGTTCTTACATAAGCATTATTGAATTTGTGCAGTCGATGTAATTATACAACTTTCCAAGTGCGTATGGGATTATCTGTTGAAAACGAAATAGGTCAATATTTTACAATCATTTTTGCGTGTGCACTATTATTCGAAAATTAATAAACTTTACGTAATCCATTTTCCATGCATTTATTTAAAATATTGACTTATTTCGTTTGTAATACTTCCAACATCCCTTATGCACTAGGACAGTTGCATTAGTTATTGTATGGCTACCTTGTATATACCATTAATTTTTTAATTGCATCTCCTAATTTACATATAAGAGCTAATTATCGGATGTAGAAATAAGATTCAATGCTATTTTGGAGTGACGTCTATTGCAAAATAGCATACGAATCAATACACCGGGATTGTGTCATCTGATATGAACTTGTTTAGAGTATAATCAAATCAGTGCAGAAATCAAGAGAAAAGTGAGAGAAAATTTGTAATTTTAAATGTGAAAGATGTCATATGATAAGTATTTTATTCGTCAATGCATTCGTTAGGAATTTCACCAAGAAAAAAGCGCTGCAAATACATTCCAATCAATCTGTTCTGTTTTTAGGTGAAAATCATATCGTAAAGCACATGCTAATTCTGATTTCGACATTTTAAAAATAGCAATTTTGATGTTACCTATTGAGAATGAAGAGGCATACCACTGAAGGCTAGATATGAGAATTAGTAAGGACTGTTCAATAAATATGAAACTCAAACTCAAAAAGCACTTGCTGAACAAATAGGAGTATCCTAAAAAATCGTTTGCACGAATGGGGAATTCAAAAGGCTGTGAGTTGAGTGCCACATGTATTGAGACAGAGGAACAAGTTATACCTTGAAGTGCATAAATCTGTTCAGCAAGCAACACAGAATGTCTTTCTTGTGTAGATAATCGTGACCAGATAATGGATATGTTATGATAATTCTAAGCGCTGAGGACATTAAGTGAATTCTCATAAAGCAACAACATAGGCGCCTAAACGAGTCATTCATTGAAAAAAGTTCTCTATGCATTTGGTGGGATATTAAGAGTGTGCTATGTTGCAAAGCGTTCCAGCCCAGTATAAGTGCAACTTCTGAACGCTATATATAGCAGTTCCTTTAGTTGAACTGGTAAATCGGAGGAAAACTTCCCTTTACTTGTAAAGATTTGCGCCCCGTAAAATTGTTCCAAAATACCGCAAGTTCTCACGTTGCGAAACTGAACAATAACGCGTTGGTAATACATTGCTGGGATGTTTTGGAACACTCGCCGTATATAGCCCTCATTGACATAGCTCTTTCGGGCTTTTATTTGTTTTGATCGATGCACAATGCCATGTATTCTGCAAACTTTCAGACTGAAGACGAAGTACGAAAATGTGATGATGACTTCATCGAGTCAAAGGACCAATCGTTCTACAGGGTGATTTGCTACCAGTGAGATAAAATTACAGGAGATGCAGAAGGTACAAAAAAGATTTGGAATCAAGTAGCAATGTGGGGTCGCATATGCGATCCTAATGAGATAGTTTTTTTTTTTTTTTTTTTTTTTTAGCAATTTATAGTTGCTTAAATACACATTCAGTGAATCCGATTTTTATTGAATACGCCTGCTTATATGCTTATTTTATTAAAATAAGCATGGGAATTATAAGCATTTTCATTCATCTAATAGTTTATAACGCATTTTAAATAGTATGAGGCTGATGTATGTATAGATATGAATCAATACCGTATTATTACGTACCTCTTACGTATAATTTCATGAAATAAATTAGCTTTAAGTAAATAATTTAAATACTTACTAAAATATTATAACATATTTTATTCTCCTCTGAAGAGATAAGCTTTTTATGCTATGTTCTCAAAACAACAATAAAACAACTAATAATATTTACATATATTATTATTATTATATCTATGCAGTAAGTAATGTTACTATATTTTACAGAAATCAAAATGACTCTAGAAACACCAACCAATCAGTCCTGCCAAATTTAAAGAAAAACCTTGTAAATCGCAAAGCTTTCTTCTGCATTTTTCTATAAAAATTCAAGCGATGCAAGATATTTGTTAAAATAATTATTTGATAAAATTACTTCTTATGGTGAGTGCAGACTATTTTCACCTCAGAAAATTATAACATTAAACTTTGAATGAAAGTCAATTTTATTCCCTACAGACGACATTTTAGGAAATGCATTTTTTCGATTCTCTTTTTCATTACTTTAAAAAAAAAAAAAAAATAATCCATATCATTGTTTCAAACTACCACATGTCTGTGATTTAACCGCTCGTTTTAAAGATATTCAAGAGTTCTTTTGAAAATTAATGATATTTAAAATTTACATACGCCCCTGAGAGTGTATTTCTTCCCGAAGAGGGGGAACAATCTCTTGAATGTACAAAATTCTTATCCTCGTTGATTATTACTATCTTTTTAATTTCACTACGGTTGGTTAAAAATAATTCTCATTATAAGTACATTTATAAGAAATTATGTTTCATGCTGTCGTGTTCAAAAACATGTAAAAATGGAGCGACTATGCAACTGTTTTGCGACATGCACTAAAAATTTATCGTCAATAACTTATGTCAAGGTGAGACTAAATATAAACTTTTTATACAATTCTGTACAATAATTATTAATTTGGAGCTGCCATAAAATTTTTTGTCACAAGTACACAGACACACAGACAGGTAAACTTTTATTTATTTATTTATTATTTTATTTTATTTTTATTTTTTTAAATACTCAAATTATATTCCAGACCTCTAAAAATGTGTAAACCTATCGATAACAGGAAGTTGAAAATTCTTACCAATCCAATACTTTTTCCTATTGAACGTAGAAGAAAGTAAATAAATAGCTTGTGACATGTTAATGATCTAGTTAAACCTTATTAGTTCTTACGTATAAACCTATCAAATTTTTATGAATCCAGTAGATTTTCTATTGAACGTAGAAGAAAGTAAATAAATAGCTTGTGACATGTTAATGATCTAGTTAAACCTTATTAGTTCTTACGTATAAACAGGGGTGGCGCCAGCTAGGGGGCCGGGGAGGCACAGGCCCCCCCGTCGGGGAGTCTGTGACCCCCCATCGGGGTTACTCCTAAAATCTCTCGGGGGGGGAAATTACAAAATTTTCAGTTTTTCTATTTTTGGCAGCATTTTTCTTCCTTTGTACAAATTTGGAGCATTCCAGTTTTTCCATTCTATATTCAATAGAAGCAAGTATTGGATTCGTAAAAATTTTCAGCTTCCAGTTTTCCATGAATATACACGTTTTGAGAGGTCCAGAACACGTTTTGACCACGATATTTTTAGAAAATGTGTCTGTCCGTGGCACGATTATCTCCAAAACCACGACGAGTACTAACAAATGGAATGGTTCAAATATTAACAGTAATATTATTAACAGCATTGCAGTTTTTGAAAAATACTTAAATAATAAACTCTCTTTATGTAGTGCCCCCCTGTCGGGGAGGTGGTGTCCCCCCGTCGGGGAATTTCTGGTGCCGCTACTGCGTATAAACCTGTCAAATTTTTATGAATCCAGTAGATTTTCTATTGAACATAGAAGAAAGTAAATAAATAGCGTATGATATTTTAATGACCTTATTAGTTCTTATTAGTCCTTAAAGACTTTATTAGTTAGCCTGTACTTGTGAAATATAAAGAAATAATAATCAAGGCAAGAAACGAATTAGTATGTGTTGCGAATAACCCAGATAAACTAGATGAATTAGGAAAAATATTTTCGAAATGTTTATGTTGAATACCCAGAAAGCATTTTAGCATCTAACTATATAAAACACTCTACTTAGTTTCTGATATCCAGAAAATTTTTTAACGTCTTGAGGAGAAAAATGTGTAAATGAAGTATTGTACATGCCATAGCTGCCGATTCACAAACCTTTTCTGGGAGTCTTTAGGCAAAATTTGATAATAGTAAACTTACAGTCATTAAGTTGCAGTTTAGTTCGCTAATATCAAAGATTTCTATTAAAGAATAGTGGTAGTAAATCTTATTTAGAAAATGTATATGTTGGCAGCTATGGCATACCTATTTACTTTGGAAAACTTTAACAGTGCTATTAACAATAAAGTACTAGCTAAACAAATATAGTCAGAAATGTTCAATATTATTCATTTAAAACGTTATCTATATGGATAGTCCATAATTAAACGGTTGATTCATATTGCATTTTTTTTTTTTTTTTTTTTTTTTTTACATCATTCTGTGTTTTGTATAACACTTAAAAAAATTATTCAATTTAAAATAATATTTATAACTCAGGGAAAGATTTTCATAATTTTAAATTAAAACTGTTTAACTATTAAACTAAAAATATTATTTTACAAAGATTTTTTTAAATAGTAATTTATTTAGTGTAAATACCTGATAATCGATTTAAAAAATACCATTTTCATCCGTATATTTTTAAATATTTTAATAGCCACTCCCAGTTAATTCGTTCGTTTATGTCCCAGTTGAGCATTCTCTGCAGTAATCTGAAATAACTGAAGAGAAAACTTGCAACTTCAATAGATATTAATTAATGCCTTTCAAAATAGGAAGCCACTATACCTTTCATCTATATAAAAATTTTCACATTTTTGGGAGTATTTTTTCGAGAAACTAGCGTCATCGATTATGCCAACTCATCCATCGAGACAATTCCCTTGTGACACCCAACACTTATATGCAGGCAATCTAGTTCAAAGCACTGGGGCGTATGATTGGACTGGTTGCATATTGATGCAATAATAAAACGATTTTTAATGCAAAGGCTTTTAAATTAATAAGGGATTTCTGAAATGGTTGATATATATTTGTTCAACGTTGCTCTCTTCCTCTTTTAATTTTTGGTTAAAAGAGTGTATGAATAAAAATAGTATTTTTCACCTTTGTTGTTTCCGATTCAAACTTTGAATTCTAAAAATAAAAATTATCTAAGAAACTAAACTATTTTAGCATGAACTTTTTAACTGATATTTTAATTTCCATTACCCGACTAACATAGGTAATAGAAGTACTGTATTATATCAGAAATTTCGATATTGAGTTTTCACCTAATTTTCATGTTTTAAGGTCTTCTGAGATAAAAAAAAAACTGGTCTTTGGCGATTGGTCAATATGTACATGTGTGTGGAATCTTCTGACTATCATAGCTCCAAAACTAATAAAGGTAAAATGACAGAGCTTCATAATTAAGACAAATCTAGTGCTAGAGTCATGTATCGGGTCGGGTTACCCGCTTTGCGGATCGGGTGCGGGTCAAGTTAGCATTAATTTTTGACCTGCGAGTAAAACCACGGATCTACCCTCAAAATATTTTTTCTTCGATGAATTTTTTATATTGCTTTTTTAGGAATATAATCTTTTGAATGCAGAGATAGAATACCATTCTCTTCCTTCATAATAGTTTAAAGCAACATAAGTCATAACATAAATTTAATTCGTAAAGAAGAAATGCATAAATATTAATACTTAACGTTTAAAACGTTGTATGTGAAAATTATTTGCCTTCGAACGTATATTTGCTTCCCCATTTTCCTTTTTTTCATATACTGCGACTACTTAAAACAGTAGTTTTATTTTTAAAGTAAGAGTAATACTCAAGAAATTTTGTTATATTATAAACTGAAGTTTTGCTTATAATTAGACTAGTTATTTTTAATATAATTATATACTTGTAATACTTATTAATAATTAACCGCTTAAAAAATTGTTCAATAATATAACTATATTAAGTGAAATAGAACTTTAATTCAGTTTCTTATATAACATAAATTGAATAATACATTTTTGCGGGCGGGGGGCTGGGTTGCGGGTCGAAAGTTTTTCTGCGGGTCGGATGCTGGTCAAATGATTCTATCTAGGAATCTATCTAGTGCAAATATGATAGATTTCGGAATTAGGTGTTTCAAAAAACGGTTCTAATGATTTTTTTTTTTTTTTTAAACTCGCTATTTAAATTCTCTTTCATATGTCTTCACTGCGTATGTATCAGTTTGCGCTTAAAATTGTTACGTGTCCAATTTGTTAAATCATCTAACTGTTTTTTGACCACACTATTTTCAAAAAGAGTATATAATATGTCTAGTTGTGCTTAATAATAGAAGTCATGTGATTGTATCGTTTCCAGTGCTATTCGAAAATATTTATGATTTCGATTTTGTCTATCTTTCTAAGCTGTCTGTCATTTCCGTAAATACTTTTACAATGCTTTGAAACTAATACATGTTATTCAGATTCATAATGTCCTGTTCTCTATAGAAATTTGTATTAAAAAAAAAATCGTATACTTTATGTTCTATGGGAAGTATTTCAAATTTTTTTAAAAATCGTTAAAATGAAGAAAACATTGCTAAATCACTATATATTATTCCGATACAAAATGGCGTGTTTTTGATTATTGTATGGTCATTATTCACGATTAATTTACAGGACGACATAAGATTATTCATATACATTATGGAGTACAAATGGATATTGCTCGAAGTGTATTTTTAGCTGTCTGGTTATTATTATTATTATTATTATTACATTAAATTTTTAGTGCACTATGTGATGCGTATGGAATTTTTAGGCAATATACAGGGCTACATAAAACAAGTAATTTTATTTTTTCTCTTTGCAGTGAAATTTTGTTTGGTTTGTTTCTTTATATTTAAAAATACATATTTTAATGTATAAAGCCAAAACAAATTAAAGTTTAAACAATTTAATGTTTCAATACAGTTGGGAAATATTTTACAATGTATGCGAAACTCATGATCTTTCATTGTTAAAAATTGTAACTGTAAAACAAAAAAAGGGCGGGGGGGGGGGGGGAAATATATATTAGTCTGTCAGTATTCTTCTATGCAGTAAACATATGAAATTTTCTTAAAGAATAGTGTAAGCACAAAAAAATTAATATGAAACACGAGAATTCATTTAGTTCAAATTAAATATTTAACATTATTTGTCGATAGAATATTAATAAATTTATTCACAAATAAACGATAGCAGAGATAACTCAACCGTATCTTCATTAATTGAAAAAAAGGCAATAAGTCCAGAATATTATTATTATTATTATTATTATTATTATTATTATTATGCTCGTATATTCGTGCATTTCATTCATCGTGAATTAAAACACTGAAAAAAAAAAATCTATACGATTTATCTTTTAAGGACATGAGATAAAAGTTAGATATAAAAATATTTTAGACATTTTTAGCTTCTTGGATAATTTTTAAAAGTTTTGAGTGAAGTTTTACGTTGTTTGCTATCAGTATCTCTCTTGTTCTCGCCAACATGGTGTAACATTTCTTTTCTTAAATTTAGTTAATTTAATTTTGTTACAATGTTGAGGTTCATATTTCATTATCTTCAAAGAATTCTTAAACAAATGCATGCTGTCATTCATCCTCGCAGTTTTCTTACAATTATGTTTGTCCTTGATTTTTAGCTCATTTATATGTATATATATATATATATTATAGTCTAAATAATGAACATTTTCATTTCTATTGTCTGTTTTAATTAGTGTGTATCGCTTTAATTATTTTCATATTACGTAGATCTGACTGCATAAAGGATTAATAATTTTCTTCAAAATGCATTCCATTCCAATATTAGAAATGTGTAAGAATATTTCTTTTAGAAACGCAACGCAGACTACATTCATTTATTCTATATATTAAATAAGGGAAGGATTCATTAGTATCTGATAATTTTAAATATATATATATATATATATATTTAACACTTCATTAACAGCTATCTTTATAAATAAATAATTGCTATAAAAATAAGTACTCTTTTGCTTACGATGAAGAAGGGGACGGTGTAACTTTACATATTTCGCGATTCACATACTTTTAAAGAATTCCAATGTTTTCTTGATAATGTTAAAAGTAAAACTTATTTCTTATTTAGTTATTTATCTTTAGAAGAGTTGAAAAATATGGGCAAACAATTAAGTAAAAAAAAGGAAGAAGAAAATATAAAATCTTAATGCCAAACATTATTTTCAGATGAAGTCAATAATGTTCAAAAAGAGAATTTAATTAACCTTTTCATTCCCCGTGATGCCAGTTGGAATCATAACAATTCAGGTTTTCTTTCTTACCATCTAACACTCCCGCTGATTCAAAATGAACAATTTAAAAATCTATATGCATTTTCCCGCCGAAAATTATATATTTTAGATGATTTCACTATCCTTGTTGATAAATGAAAGTATATTTTACTCTGTTCTGATAATGATATCGGAATCAGTTTCCTGTTTTGAGCAATTTAAGTAAATTAACAGTTTGAAATATTTTTTATTTTATTTTTTAATATTTATAATTTGTATTTTAATTAATTGCTATATGTATTTCTTCCAAAATTTTGATATTTTTATTTATTGAAAAGTTATGATTTTCAATGGCATCAGTGGTTATATTAAACATAAATAAACACCTCTCAGTTGCTTTGTTAGCTATATTAATTCGTACTCTGCTATTACTCCTATTTAAACAAAAATATTTATATATATTACCTTTGAAATAAATTTATGACTAAATATAAGATTTATTGTTTTATGGAGGGAAAAAATTGGGAATGAAAGGGTTAATTAAAACTTTGTCAATACTCTAATAATGAGAAATTTTTACTAATATAAAATATCCATCACTCATTTGAGTTATGTCATTCTTAACACCGTTCTTTCTTTCTTTCTTTTCCTTTCGTTTTATTTCCAGTGGGGAGTAGAGGACATTTAAATTAAGACAGAAAGAGAGAAAATGTAAAAACCCAACGCCAGACATTGTCAAATAAAATTCTAACTTTTATAAAGCAAATTTTGTTTAAAGTTTTGTCAACACTGTAATGGAGAAATGTTTACCTACATATAATATCCAACTCTCAATGGACTCACCTAAACAAAATTTTCTGCAAAGAAAAGAAAAAAAAAAAAAAAAAAAAAAAAAACGATATTTGAGTTTTGTGGACACATGTGCATCCGATTCTTAGATGTATGTCAGTTTTGTATAAACACTTCTGTAACATGTAGGATAAACTCTTTTTAACTAGTGATTATAACATCTTCGATTCTGTTTTCATTATCAACATAAAACTCTCATAGCCTCGCAGCCTTGATTTATATGACGTCACAGAACTTTAAATCTGTCGTTAGATCATCAAAGTGAAACGGGAAAAAATTTGCGCCCTTAACAGTAAAATGACTTCGTGTGCGGTCTTTTTTTTTTTTTTTTTTTTTTTTTTTGGCTAGGGAAAAAGAAATGCTATTTAGCAATCAGATATGTCTGGAAAATTTTGCCTTGCGCCACTTGTAAATATCGCCGTTTTGGCGATAAATTGAACCTCGCCCAAATGGTGTTGAAAGATGTACTCTTCACGTAGTTGGAGTACAGTTCACATAGTAAAGCAGATTTGTTTGTTGGGAGTTTTGGTATATTGGGAGAGGAAAAATATATTTCAATTTTCAGTAGTTTTTAAAAATAGCTATCGACAGATTTAAACCGGAGGAATTGGAAATGCGTGCTAAAAATAATAAAATGTATTTTTACAATACTTATTGAAATGTTCGTTTTGAGTGATATAAAAATGCTGCAGGTAATAAGACACAGATTCTATTTACTGTCTACTGTTAAAACTCTACCTTTTTAACATTTTCCAATGACGTTAAAAAGTATTAATTTGATTTGTCTATCTATCTGCCTGTCTCTTCGTGCTATAACGTCTCCAAATATTCATGGAATTCCTTCAAACGGATATATGCTATTAGAGTTCTCTGTGGGATGCTCCTTAATGAAATTGAAGTAAATGTCACCACTGTTTTGTGTACAGGGACACCGGAAAGTATTTCAAAGCGTTGCATTCTATGAGGGTAAATCATATTTTAATACTTTTATTAAAAAATAAAGTGAAATAAAATAAGTTTAAAGAAAAAGTAAATTTGAAAAAAAAAAAAAAAAAAAAATGTCATTACTGGTCTTCATTGTCAAAATCGTTTAGAAGATGAGTGAAAAATACATTACTTCGAGAAAAGCAGTCAGGGGAAAAAATAAATAAATAATTTTTTTTTATTGTTGTTGTTGTTAATTGATCTAAAAATTTCGGATTTATGAAAGAGTGATTATTCTAGTTAAGTAGATAATTATCTAACTGGCACAAGGAGCAAAATGCAATTATATCTGATCACACTCATAAGACATATGTGTTTAGAATGGTAAAAAAATAACTATTTAATTTGTAAAATCTACATTTTTTAAGTTTAGTTAGCTAATTTCCCAAATTTTTGGGGAAAAAAATAAAAAATAAACAATTAGATGAACAGCTATTTACGGCTACCTTTATTATAAGCTTTATTATAGGTTAATACCTAAAATAATAATAATAATAATAATAATAATTTCTTGTTATCTGTCGTCCTCATTGATTATCCGCTATATCGTAATCCTCAAAGATCATAGCTGTACACTGCGGAAATGGATGAAAAATGGATATTTGCAGGTCTGCATTCCGTTTATTTACTAACAAACTCTTTGCTTAATATAAGTAGAGAGAGATATAAAAACTTTTGAAAATAATATGAGTACATATATATAAAAAAAAAAAATCTGTAGGCGTAGAAATACGAAGAGAATTCTTGACAGTACTACCGACAATATAAAATATTTTTGGGTAATAAATGGTAGCAGATACAAATAAAAGAATAAAAAAAAATCAAACATTTCTCCTCCACATGAGTCAGGCAGAATGGCAGAAAGAAAGTGATTGTAGGAAAAAAGAAAAAAAAAAAAAAAAAAGATGTAATGTTTCGAATCAATAAATGGTTAAAAATCTAAAATTTTTCATTATCCGCCAAAGACAACAAATCTAAATTAATTAATTAAAATAAAATAAAATAAATAAGAACCATAATGTGACCATGTTAGAATTACTTAACATGCAACAAAATGAAAGTACTATCAGTTACGAAAAAGGATTAATTAATATCACGCACATTTGTAATGCTGAGAAACTAATATAATTATAATTGACGGTTACAGTAGATCGTTAAATGAACTATGAAAGAAAAATGCATAGTTAAAGTTAACCCTACAAGGCTCAATTTTTTTTTTTTTTTAGTGCGCGATAGTAATATATAGGTTGTAATTAGGATCAGAAGATAGGGAAAACTTATAAAAATAAAAATAAATCCATATTTTACGGAAAAATCAGCTTTTTATTTCAGTTCCACATACGGTACACTGACGCTTAACTATACTTTTTGGAATTAAACTAGTACAATTGAATTGTTTTGGAAATAGCATTGTATATTGGGCGCACATACATAGAACAACACAGTATTTTTTTCAAGTCAAAACTGTTCAATAACTATTCTTTTTTTTTATTTTTGAATTCAGACAAACGACTAACGTATCCCTTTCATTCAAATTTCCCACTGAGTGCACTATAACAAAAACACGAACGACATCTTTAGGTAAAGATTCGTATTACTACATTGCTAAATGTCAGTAGCTTCTATCAAGATGTCAAGATATGTCGCTACTAATAGTTTTATAGCTATAGGAACGATTAAAGTCGGTGTTCCACATATGGAACTGGGTGTCTTGTACGGTTAAAAAAAAAAAATCTGGTGTGAATCAACCACACGACTTCCATTACCCACTATTACACGTATTATATGCATTTTTGGAGATAATGTGATCAGAAGACATAAAATTGACCTAACGAAGCAGAAACCTACAATTTTTCCGGTAGGAGAAAGATGACACACGCGTAAAGACACGTAAAACAAAGTTTGCATAGCGAGTTTAAAAAATGGTAGAGTTATTTTTTGAAACACCAATTTTCGATATCAACCTATCTAAGCAGGATGACTGTTAATTTTCCTTTAATAAGCACGTTATATATGACAAAGGATATCTAAAATTGATTTATGTTACAACTTTTAAGAAAATCGTTAGAGCCGTTTTTGAGATACAAACTTTTACCAAAACTTGCCATGTTCCATTATTGACCGGGAAACAATAAAAAAAAATCCGTACAACCGTTTTTGAAGGAACGCACTTGCGTGACCTGAAATTGAGCTATTTATACAGGACGCCTGTCCTTTTTTTTCTGAACTAACCAACTATATCACTCGAAAGAACATCTAATCGAGTGTTTATACAGCAACTTTGAAAAAAATCGTTAGAGCCGTTTTTGAGATACGGACTTACGCTCTCACTTCCGGTTTCCGATGACCCATTTCTGGTTTTCCCATTTTCACCAAAATTTGGAAAAGTCATCAGTACATCAGGCTTGTATAAATTCTGAAGTTTCGTAATTCTATCTTTATTAGTTTCGGAGATATGATAGCTAGAATATTCCGCACATACATACACACACACTGGCCAATTGCCAAAAACTACTTTTTTGGACTCAGGAGGCCTTTAAACGAGTAAATCAGGTGAAAACTCGATATCGAATTTTTGGACCGAATGCAATACTTCCAGTACCTACGTTAGTAGGGTAATGAAAATAATAATATTAATACTTAAAAACAAACTACATATATCTATTATTATTATTATTATTTTGTAGGACGGAGGACGGAGGACTGTTGGGCTCAATCTACGGATTTTTACGACACCAGTTTTACGACAGTTGAACATTTATCGAAATCGAAAATTTATCGAAAATATAATTGAATAATTTGAAAGCGATGTTATAATTTTGAGGAAAAAGAAAAAAAAAAAAAAAAAACTAATAGTCCTCTATACTAAACTAAATTCTGCTTTCGCCAGAATTTCATCAAAATCGTTTTTTCTGTTTCTTTCTTTTCTTAGGAAGAAAAAGAAAAGAAAAGAAAATTAATAATAATCAGTATCAAAACGGACAGTATCAAAAAAAAATTTTTTTTCTCAAAAACTTTAATATGGCATTATAAGACAAATTTCATATAAATGCACGCTATGAGAATTATTATTATTATTATTATTTTAAGAATGTTATACAACTTAAGCAGTTTTCTTGTAAGAATCTTATTAGAATATTCTAATTAGATTAGACAAACAATAATTATGAAAATAATGAAATAAGTTTTAAAAAATCAAAATATTTTGTCTGCGAAAAAACATTATAATTTTATTATTTACTGGTGTTTGCAGAATATGCGAAATACTTAACACACACACACACAATTTTTTTTTTTTTTTTTTTATGTATTCCTTATATTTAAAAGTTTTTCAACATCTAAGCGGCATAAGTAACCAAGCATTCACATTGTTTTCTCAAACAATACTAGAAAATGGACTTTTTTTTTTTTTTTTTTGGTCCTTTTTTTTTGGCATTATTTTTGTTACATCTAAAAGTACATTAATAGTAGCAGAAAAGATCGCAAGATACTCATCAACACTCCCTGAGAAACTACTGAAACGTATATTTTGTAAGATCAGTCAGCCCAGTATAAACTGATAGAGGAAGTTAAATTGGTTTAAAAAAAAAAATCTGGTGCTAGTGTCTCAGCTATTTGTCACTAGATGAGACTGAAATCGTGAAACATTTGCGGTCGATTTAACTCCAGTTTAAAAGACGTGTGTCTCCTGTTTGAAAACAATTTAACATTTCCTTTCTGTATGAATTAAAAAGATGCTGAGTCGAAATTGTCTTGGCACGGATGAAATCAGAGTCTTTTTATTGTCAACCACCCACTAGAGGCAATTTTTTTCTCCTTTAAATTTAAAAAAGTTGAAAAATAAAAAAGCGTGCGAAATGGAAAAAAGAAAAAGAAAAATAATAATAATAATAATAATGCTGGTGGCGTATAATTTGTTTCTTAAAAACTGCCCTGTTTATATATTTTTTAAACTGAATTTGATACAATGTATTCTTTTAGGTACAGATAATAGTTTTGAATGTACAGCTCACCAAACAAACAAGAGAACACCCTATCTATCTCATCACCTAATTATCGCAGAAATATGCAATAGGTACCAATCAGGAGGAATTTATGCCTACTTTTATTTTATTATGTGGAAAAAGTAAATATAGGGTCATCTTCATACTAAAAAATTATCCAAGTTTAATATTTAAAATGTTAACCCCATAATTTAGCGATAAAAAACAAATCTAGAGCATCAAAAAAAACCTAATTATAAATTTTCTCGAAGTTCCCAACAATAGTTGAAATCTTCTGTGAGTTGTGTCCAATTTGAACATTTTTCTTTCAGGCCACACTTAGCAAATTCATTATTGCTTCTTCTATACAATGCGTTTCAATCATCTGGATATCCTGAAACACTTCAAAAAGAAAGTAATATTAATGAGCCTATTAACTGGTAAAATTTTAGAATATAAAATAAACCATCAAAAAAAAAAAAAAAAAAAAAAGCTAACGCAAGGTGGTCCGACAGCTCCTGGGGAACCCACCGTGATACAAAACCAATTTTTTATTACCATGTTTTTATAAATTTGCTTTCTTTTCTCAGTGTATGTTCAGGTAAATCGATTTTAAACTAACTTCTCGATGAGTAGAGACTTGAAACTTTAAACATAGAACAGAAATGGGTGAAAACTCAAGCAGTAACAGTATAGCTGGGTCTCAAATCCAGAACTGTAATTTCGAATTTTAAACCGCTTTATAAACATCTGATTGAGCTAAACTTTGCGCATGTGTATAACTTTGATAAAAAATAATGTTCATGCGGAAGTTGTTTAGGAAAAGGGGGACTTGGCTTGGAAGGGGGCCTGGTTGACGAAATTTGTTTAGAGGGTTGTTTATAAACTAAAAAATATGTAACATTTGAAAAACAGCGAGAAGATTTTTTTTTAATTAACATAGTCATATTTCCTATTTTATTTTGAACACTTTTTCAGTCTATATTAGCTACTTACCTCTAATAGGTGAAGCCTTAAATTGCGTTTTAATATATTTGGGACACACTGTATATTACTTTATAAAATTCATGAAATGCTGCTTATGCGCGAAAATTTAAATGTATTCTGTTTAGTATAAACAATTTTTTCAGCACATATAACATCTTGTTTATGCTTAAATGTATGTATATTATACATATACATATCTTGGCCTATTTTGCTTCTACCATTAACATTTATAAAGATTACATACACTTTAATTACAGCTGCAATTGCGCTTAAACTTATGTGTGTTATTTCAATTTTTAATTCAATTACTTTTATTAACTAATTGATAATCAATTTATGCTATTTTGCTAATATGTGGATGTATGTTTTACCAGCTCTTTGATGCAGAATTGATTTAACTTTGTTAAAAATTAATACTGGGAAAATTCATCAAATCGATAATTGAACTTAAATGGTAAAATTTCCGTGCTAGCTTTTATAGTGTGTTACAATCCGTTTTATTTTTGTGGTGTTGGTATCATCATGTATCTATTAAATGCTAAATTTTATCGTATCTTAAATTTATATTTACATTTAAATTCAATATGCTGCTTATGCGCAAAAATTTAAATGTATTTTGTTTAATATAAACAATTTTTTCAGCACATATAAAATCTTGTTTATGCTTAAATGTATATATAATTATATATATACATATCTTGGCCTATTTTAGCTCTACCATTCATTTTTAAAAAGATGGCATACACTTTGATTATACAGCTGCAATTGCGCTGAAAGTTATGTGTATTATTTCAATTTTTAATTCAATAACTTTTATTAACTAATCGCTAATCAATTTATGCTATTTGACTAATATGTGGATGTATGTTTTACCATCTCTTTGATGTATAATTGATTTAAATTTGTTAAAAAATAATACTGAGAAAATTCATTAAATGTATAATTGAACTTAAATCGTAAAATTTCTGTGCTAGCTTTTATAGTGTGTTGCAATCAGTTTTATTTTTGTGGTATTGGTATTATCATGTATCTATTAAATGCTAAATTTTATCATAACTTAAAAAATTTATATATATACATATATAAATGTAACAACTAACATTTTACGACGAACATTTAACAACGGACAAATGTTCGAACATTCCACAGGATAAAAGGGAAAATATCACATGAAGAAACGGAAAATTTAAATTAAAAAATAATCACATATATACATGTGTGATTCCTTATTTAAGTCATTAATTTTGGAATATTTAAAATCTTCTTAAAAATTTATATATATTATCTTCTTAAAATCTATAGAATCCCTTTTTGATTTGGATAAATTTTGCTTGAGTTTTCTTGGAAAAAAATGATGGTACACTGAGAAAAAAAAATATATACCGCCTTTCTCCTGAATGAATAAGTGGCTATTTTCTAAATCCCTTAACTAGAAATATAGATTTCAGAGCTATGCGCACAAGGCACTCCAATAAACTGAATAGACGAAATTATCGAGAATTTCTAGTGTACACCTTTCTACATGGTGAAACAATATTCTGAATACTCTAAATATTCTGAATCATTTATATTGCGAGAAATTCTCCCTTGATTTTCTAGAATTTGGTAATAAACCAAGATTATAGTTGCAGAAACCCGCTTCTTGTAGTCTCATTTATTTGCAGAGATTTTTAAATAACTTTGCCCTCGAGAATATAGGCAAACGCTCTAGAATTCTAATAGGGTCTTCTAGAACTCGCTTTCCAAGGGGACTAGAATTCATAAGGATGACATAGAACTATTTTTTCTAGAGCCACAATTTAGATTCTAGATGTCAGTTACAGAATTTTTTCTCAGTGTATTTATTTTTCTTTTAAATGTAATTACTGTCTTCAATGTGTTTACGCACTGTTCAGTATTGACATCAGTGCTTTGTTCGAAGTAATATAAAAGGGGAGAGTTTCTTTGTCCTCTTAAATTTCGATCTTTTCAATAAGGGTACCCGACCATGGATATGATGGTTTAAAGAAATACGGGGACCTCCTAGAAAGTAAAGGTAACATGTCATTACTAAAGTCACCGTTCACAAATTAACAGTTTGCGGCGGAAATCACTGAAAGAGGCGTTTTGCCGATTTCTGTTTCGGAACCAAAAGGGGTCTCCTCCTTTGACGAGCTTGAACCCACAAGAGGGAATAGGAGCTTTGAGAGTAAATGAGACGTTCGTGGCATCTTCCCTGTCAGTGAAGGCGCCGTACTGTAACAACCACATGGGTGGGAACGAAGATAAAAACCTACTAAATGAAAAAAAAAAAAAAAAAAAAAAGATGAAAAATTGGGTAAATTACCTTTTTGGTAAATATTTAAACCGTAGTCAACAATGTACAGTTACACTTCCTAATGATATATGTTACTTCTTACCTTCCCGCTTTCTAAACGCAAGCGAAAATATTATTACATTTAAGTAATAATATTGTATAATTTTAATTTTATTTCCTTTTAAAGCTACGAAAATTAATGCCTAAAAAAAAAAAAAAAAAAAGAAAAAAAAAAAGAAAGAAAGAAAGAAAAGGAAAAAGAAAGAAAAATAATAACAAAGGAAAGGAAAGAAACAAACAAACGAAAATGATGTTGAAGTTGTGTATTAAGAAACAGAGAGAGAGAGAGAATAAAAAAGAATAAAGAAAGATAGGATGGAAGAATGTAAATAAAATTACGCTAAAGAAAAGGGTGAAAAGAAAACGCAAGCTTTGAATAAAAATGCATCGGTACTTGGCACATTCATTACGACTACTGTAAGCGGAAATATTTTGCATATAAAAATATTGGAATATTTCATTACCAAGTACAAACATATAAATTAAGTATGCCAATAATAACAAATTAATAATAACAGTAAACACTAATGTAGAATGTAATTGAAATATATATTTTTCGTTGTGAAAATAAATAATGTTGGAAACAACAAAAGGTTTTGTAGTCAAGGGTGTATTAATCAGATCTTACATTGTGTTTATTCGGTAATATGCTATTTTTTAAACTGCATTGCATGAAACACTTCACTATTCCAAATGTCTTCAAAATTATAATAGTTAGCATATGAAAATAATAAAATTGTATTGAATTATATTTCATTATATCAAAAAAAAAAAAAAAATAAATAAATAAATTATCTCGATGAAAAGTTTAAACTGTATATGCCATTCCATATCACTAACAGCAGCATCAAAAATAAAATAAAATAAGAAAGAAAAAAGAAACACACATACGCATGCATGAAATCGCATTCTTGTGGTAATTTGAAAAAGAATTACTCTTGAAATTGTGTTTTTTGCTCCACACCTCCCCGTGAATGGGAGAATTTGTCAAAGAATGCATGTTAGGTGTACATAGCCAATCCACACACCAAAAAATTGTCATAAGAGATAATTTTGAGCAGAATTATGCTTGGAAAACAGTGTTTTTGCCCTCTCTCAGACGGGAAATAGGAATTTCACAAAATCCCTTTTTAGTGTGTGTTGTGCACACATAACCAATCCATACACCAAAAAATAGCCTTTTCGAGATAACCTGTAGCAGCGTTGCATTTAGAAACGTATTTTATTGCCACCTCCACATATCTATGGTGAGAAGAGAGGAGGTTTCGCTAAATCCTGTTATTATAAGTATAGGTCGCAGATAGCCAACTCATACACTGAATTTTGTGACCGAAGCTCCTATGGATTCCTCAGGATAAATTAAACGCTGAAAGAAAGCGGTCGAAAGTCGCCCGTCGTAACATTCTCAAAAATTAAAAATCGAAAAATCCTTAAATGGATTCTTGGAAAAATCCACAAAATGTCTCATAGCCGTTTTCAATCCATTTGCGGATTTTTGGTAGAATTCTACTCGAAAATCCGGATTTTGCATGATCTCGCCCCTGAAAGAAAATCAATCTCCCACACCTTTTAAAGAAAAAAACATGAAAATCGCCATTTTTTTTTTTTTTTTTTTTTAAACTTAAGTACAGTCTTTTTAAGTGTCATTTCCTCATCATGAAGTAATTTAGAGCAAAGTAATGTTCGCAAATGTTTTTTTGTAACCTGCCTCCTGGGGGAAGAAGGGGGAATTTTATAAAATTGCGTCTTAGTGGTGGGTCAAGTCTCCAAAACCAAATTTTAAATTAAAATCGGGGATTCCATAGAATCACCACGGTCGTGTTGAATCAGTGAGTCAATTAAGTGAGTGCATGTACTCTTTTATACATATATGAAAACATTTTGAAATGTACCTCAGGAAAATATGAAAAACCCAACGCTCTACTGAAATGTGAGAAGTATATGTCCATTAGAAAAGAAAAAAAAAACAACGAAAGAAAGAAAGAAATACACAAAATACAGAAATAAATGAAAGCATAACAGCAATCAACACTTCATCAGGGGCAGATCAAGAACAATGGTGTGCAGATATAGGTAAATTTCTGTTTAGCTGAAACCTTAAAGCTAAGAAATATCAGATATTAATGCCCTGTTTACCAATCAGATATCAGAAATCAACTGAAGAGAGAAAAAAAAAAGTAGTAAAAAAATTAGAAGAAATAAAATCAAATATGTATATATATATCTTTATATATATATTTCTTTTGTGCGTGTGTATGTCACTGAACTCCTCTTAAACGGCTGGACTGAGTTTAATGAAATTTTTTGTGTGTCTTCAGGTGGATTCGAGAATGGTTTAGATTTACAAATGAAAGTTGTAACTTAATTAGTTCTTTCTTAATTAATTTTTAACCAACTCTTTCAACAACTTTTCCACCTAGATGGCGTGAGTTGTCGTAAACACGATGTCAGAATCTATTTAATGTTGAAATGAAAAATGAATTTTTAACCGTATCTTACGAAGTGTTTAAAATATTTTTTCAAAGTTAATATTTTAGAATCGTAAGCACGATGTCGGAATTTATTTAATGTTGAAATGAAAAATGAATTTTTAACCGTAAGTGTTTAAAATATTTTTTCAACGTTAATATTGTTAAAGTGTTAAAATTAGTTAAAATGGTATATTCTTTTAAAAAATTCGTCAATATCCGACGGAGTTATTTTATGTTAAAATGAAAAATGAATTTTTTGGCCATTATTATTTGTGCAGATGGAAAATGTACTAAAAGTTTTCCGAAAAATTTCACGATCACAAATGTTGACGAATATCCAATATATCGTCGAAGAAATCCCAATAATGGCGGACAATCTTATCATCTATGGCGGTCATCTATGTCAACAATATAGATATTGACATTGATAACCGTTGGGTGGTCCCATATTCGCCTCTGCTGAGCAAAACATTCAATGCTCATAATAATAGCAAGAAATTCAAACTTCTTCACACACCATAAATTTTAAATCAGCACAACCGGTTTCGAAAGGACGTAGCCTTTCTTCATCAGGTGCAAACACGTGCAACTGCCTTGGAGGCAAAAGCAAGACTGAAAGCAGGACAAAATCCAGAGGGGGAGAAGCAACACAAACAACCAATAGGAAGCAACATGCAGGACAGGACCAAACAGAGAGGAACACACGTACACACACACCACAAAATGAGGAGGGAGGAAAGGAGTAAACAATAATTTTTTTTTTTCAATAATATTAAACTAATAAGTAAATTTAATAAAATTTATCCATTAATTATTATTTTTTTTATTTAAATTAGAATTATTTTATTATAACTAATATGATGTTATAAACATAATGAAGGAAATTATTTAATTGAATTAAACAAATTTTTCCAGGCTGTAGACAGCAAAGTGGAATCAGATTTTTCATTGACAATTTTATCACTTTATTTAATTCAATTAAATAATTAAACTCTCTGATTGGTCCTGTCCTGCATGTTGCTTCCTATTGGTTGTTTGTGTTGCTCCTCCCCCTCTGGATTTTGTCCTGCTTTCAGTCTTGCTTTTGCCTCCAAGGCAGTTGCACGTGTTTGCACTTGATGAAGAAAGGCTACGTCCTTTCGAAACCGGTTGTGCTGATTTAAAATTTATGGTGTGTGAAGAAGTTTGAATTTCTTGCTATTGTCGGTACGCCAGTTTTTTTAATTTATTTTTGTGGCTCATATTAATGTTCAGTTCTGCAGTTCAGTGAAGAGCATCAAATACATTTGCAAGTATGTGAATAAAGGCAGTGATATGGCTGTATTTCGAGTTGAAAATACCAATGTGAATGCTCCTCCGGTGAATAACAACGATGAAGTAACACTTTACCAAATTGGCCGGTACGTCAGCTCCAATGAAGCTGTTTGGCGTATCTTTGGTTTCCGAATTCATGAACGGGATCCAGCAGTTCTTCATTTAGCCGTCCATTTTGAAAATGGCCAGCGCGTATATTTCACGAGCGAGACAGCGATTGATCGTGCTATAAATCCACCAAAAACTACACTCACCGAATTTTTTGAATTGTGTAATCGTGCGGATGCTTTTGGTGCTTTTCCACGGACATTACTCTATTCAGAAGTACCACGCTATTTTACATGGGCTCCAACAAAAAAATGGATGCCTCGCAAGCAAGGCACGCCGATTGATGCATGTCCCGGTTTATTCAAATCAAACTCCTTGGTCATTACAGTCAATCTGGGTTATTTACAGTCAATCCAAGGCAGACTGAGTGCTTTTATCTTCGACTGTTATTGGTTAATGTCATCGGCCCTTTGTCATTTCAAGATTTACGTAAAGTGAATGGACAACAGTATCCAACGTATAAAGATGCATGCCTTGCACTCGGCTTGCTGGAAGACGACAACCAGTGGGAGTGTATGCTTGCTGAAGTAGGACTGAACTGTACAGCAAAACAAATTCGTCTACTATTCGCTATATTGTTGACAACATGTTTCCCGGCCAGAGCAGAGACATTATGGGATAATCACAAAGATTCAATGACTGATGATATATTGCATCAACATCGTGCAACGATCTAACGATAGTATTCAGTGACGCTATGTACAATGAAGCATTGATTGCTATTGAAGATCTTTGCATTATCATTGCCAACTTACCACTCAGTCATTTCGGTATGCATTCAACAAATCGAAATGCATCTGATTTAATAAGCACTGAATTGAATCGGGAACTACAATACAATACTGTAGAAATGGCAGTGATTGTTGCTCGCAATGTCCCACTAATGAATGAAGAACAAAGAACCATTTACGACCGCATCATGCTCGCAGTTTTGGCAGGACAAAGTGGATTCTTTTTTTTTTTTTTTTTTTTTTGGGGGGGGGGGGGGTGCACCAGGTAGAACTGGCAAAACATTCCTTATTTCGCTAATTCTCGCCGAAATACGATCAAATAATGGCATCGCATTGGCTGTTGCATCTGGCATTGCGGCAACTTTATTGGATGGAGACAGAACAGCTCATTCATTATTTAAACTGCCACTAAATATTCAAAATAACCCAGACGCAGTGTGCAACATAAAAAAACAATTGTCCATGGCCACAGTGCTGAAATAGTGTAAAATTCTTATCTGGGATGAATGCACTATGGCACACAAACATTCGATTGAGGCGTCGAACAGGACATTGAAAGATATAAAAAACAACAACAAACTATTTGGCGGCACTCTGTTACTCTTTTCAGGTGATTTCAGACAAGCACTTCCCGTTATTCCACGTTCACCATACGCTGATGAGATCAACGCGTGCTTAAAATCATCGTCATTGTAGCGTAATGTTGAAAAAGTACAACTGAAAGTAAATTTGTGCGTTCAAAAGCTTCAAGATCCATCCGCTGAAACATTCTCAAAACAATTGTTAGATATCGGCGATGGAAAAGTTAGTACAGATGAAACTGGATGCATAAAATTACCGACCGATTTCTGCACAATCATTGATTCTCAAGATGCTCTTATTGACCAGATATTTCCCGATGTACACAGACGATACACAAATCATGAGTGGCTGGCAGAAAGAGCAATTTTAGCAGCAAAAAATGTGGACGTGAACGAATTGAATCTCAAGATACAACATTTGTTACCAGGAGACTTGGTGTCATACAAATCTAATGATACAGTTTGCGATGCCACCGAAGCTGTAAATTATCCAACAAAGTTTTTAAACTCATTGGATTTACCAGGCATGCCACCGCATATTTTACAATTGATGGTTGGATCTCCGGTTATTTTGCTTCGTAATTTGAACCCACCACAGTTGTGCAACGGCACGCGATTAGTCATAAAAAAATTAATGAAAAATGTTATCGAAGCCATCATTTTAAATGACAAATTCCGAGGTGAAAATATATTACTACTGCGAATTCCTATTATACCCACAGATGTGCCAATTCAATTTAAACGCCCTCAATTTCCGATTATATTGGCATTTGCAATGACTATCAATAAGTCTCAGGGCCAAACGATGTCTGTATGTGGCTTAGATTTGAGCACATCATGTTTTTCACACGGACAATTATACGTGGCTCTCGAGTGGGCAAACCATCCAGTTTGTTTGTATTGGCGAAAGATGGGATAACAAAAAATATTGTACACTCTGTTGCATTAAGGGAATGATATTGTTTTTTAGTAATATTGTTATAAGTAGCGATATGTATATAATTTTAAACAATCAATTTTAATAAATTAAAAAAATAAATGATTGGTGTTTTATTACTTTTATATTCTTTCACCGTTCATAGCGCTCCATACATCTTCCACTTATATACCACATCCTTACACACTTACAATAAGTTAGTTATTTTTTTCTAGCAAAATATTCTTTAGAAATAATTTATATGACAAAACAACGTTTGTCGGGTCAGCTAGTATATATATTATATAACATATAGCATATAATAAAAATTACTGGCCCAGAAAGAACCAAATTCTAAGATACTGCATTCTGCCATATTTGTCATATTATGTAACACACACACAGAAATATATATTGTTTTATATTATTTGTCCTTTTTAAAATTCTGCCTTTTTAAAAGTATTTTTCCCTCGAAAAGTTCATTCCTTACCTTTACTCCCGAAATTATGAACATGACACATCTAGAAAAATCACTACTTTAACAGAAGTTTCAATTAGTTTTTTTTTTTTTTTTTTTTTTTTTTTTTCTAACAACTTTTTACATGTCTCAATTCAAAAGAAAGGGGGGAAAAAGTTGACAATCTCAACGCGTATTTGAACAAGCTGATAATACAGGACCATCTAAGGAAATTTGTTGCATAAAAAAAGAAGAAAGTAATCTACTTGTGAGTGAGTTAGAAAGAAAAAAAAAAAGTGAATTGCTTCAAAATGACAGAAGACTAGCAATCAAAACGAACGGAAACAAATAAAATGTGCGAAGAGAGTGGTTAAGTATCCAGGTACTTGCTAGAAAAAAGAAGAAAAAAGGTAGAATTTCAACACAGCTTAGTAAAATACTAAATGTTGCGGCCGAATGAGCGAAAAAAGAAATAAGGCGCGCACTGATTATGGGTTTGAGAAGAAAGATGACAAAAATGAAACGAGATCAATTTTTGAAACTTATCGCTTTATTTGGCGCGTTTTTAGACATTTTTGGTGTAAACCAACGTGTTCCTTTTTTGCTTACTGGAAAGAGTTCGCCTGTGCGACTAAAATCGAAGATCAAAGTGGTGCGTCGATTGAAAATGCAGCCGACTGAGCAGTTGAAGAGAAAGGAGAAATCTTTTGGAACGAAGTTTTGTGCTATAGTGAATAAAAAAATTTCACCCTCCTCCCTTTATTTAAGTGTTCAATTATTAAAAAAAAATATATATATTCTTAATCTTTTTTCTTATTATCATATTTAAAATCTACGATAAAAGAAATTTGCATAACAACTTAGCAGCAATACTGATAAGTATTTTCTTTACAACCCACCTTTTGATACATATATAAATAATGAATAGCATAACACATGCAGAAATATTGAAAGTGAGTCGCGTTAATAGTTAAAATTATGCCACTGCCACTTTAGAATGTAGAAAAAGAGGAGAAATAAAGCTAAAAACCCCATAGAAATACCATGGGAAGAAAAGCAAAAAAACTCACAATGTCAAGTGTGTTAAAAAAAAAAAAAAAAAAAAAAAACAGGCTCACACCGGAAGTAATAAAGGGACAAAACTGACAAGAAAAAGACATTGAACAGCGGGAACGGGGGAGAAAGGGGGGGGGGGGGGGCTGGGGCGTTAAACATATCGTCCAGGATTAATACGACTCGCCTAGTATGTGTCTAGTTTAGGTGATTGATAAATTGAATATATTATTATTAAACTAATTTTTTAATTTTTTCTTATCTCTATATATAAAGCTGAAAATTTGCTGTTGCATCTGCCCGGATTTTTAATTCACTATGCGAAGCTACACCCTTGAATCGATCGCTACGAAAACTGGTTCACTTATTAGTCAGGACAAAATCTAGCTAACGTCGTTTTTTTTTTTTTTTTTTTTTTTTTTTTGTTCAGTCGTACAATTAGTTCAAAAAAAGATTATAAATAAAATCCCTATTTTAACTTTAAAATCATTAAAAAGAAAAAGCAAACTAATGACCAAAATAAATAAATAAATTACACGTTCATGTATATATATATATAGATTTTTTATTTTATTTTTTTTTTTTCGCAGACATAAAAGAAAATATACATACTTTTTTACCCAGAAAAAAAAAAAAAAAAAAAAAAAAAGATTTTTTTTTTTTTTTTTTCGGAAAAAAGTAACGTGCAAACTTTTTTATTTATTTATTTATTTATTTATTTGTTGTTTGATTCGTTTAAGGTACATTTTACTGCTTTTTGTCGACCACCTGGGTTGGGTTTGAAATGCATTTATTCGAAACTTTCAATCTCAATATCATAAAGTTGGAAGATTTTTATTTTTATTTATTTTTATTAATTTTAATTCCATGTCATACATTCTTTACTTTGGTTTCCTTTGTTTCAGAAACTTTATAACGATACTTAAACACGATTAGTGCCGGGTACACCTGGCGAGTTAATGTTATTCGGAGAGATGTTTATACATTCACATTATCATATCTAAAAATTGTTTAGTACATTGAATAGTTATATCAGCATTCATAATTTATTATTCGCCTTTTGCGTACTACTCAAATATTGTATTAGCAAGATATTCATGTATTATTACCGAATACAATATTCAATATAACGAATAAGTATAACGAATAGTATAATATATCATAATATATTATAAAGAATAGTATAACCCAAAAACATTTATCAAATTCTATATTAGTTTTTAAAATGCATTTTATTAAACGATAACTTTATTTATTTGTTTATTTATTGTAACTTATGAATTTATTTTCGTACTTAAATAGAAATGGTAAACCGAAATTATGAACAGAGGTTGTTCAGTAATAGTCTGTAACATCTTTTTCAAAGGTGAGGGGAGAAAGCTAGAAAGAGGAAAAAGAAAATTGATAATGTGAATTTTAAATGTGTTTTTAATGAATGTTCCTTTATATATTTTTTGTATGTAAATAAAAGAATATCTTTAAAAAATTATCTTTATGATCTACGTGGCTTTAACATTAGATTAATAATTTCAGAAAACACGATGTGCCCCCTAAAAAAATATGTTACATACAAAAACAATAAATATTTCTTGATACAAAAGGAATAATATTCATTAACAGCAGTCTGAGGTGTAGCTGATTTCATATGAAATTTTTATATTAATTGAAATAAATTTGATTTGTAAAATAAAATTAATCTTTTTTTTTTTTTTTTTTTTTTTTTTTTCCCGTTTAATAAATAAATACTTGGCATAGCAATATATTCATGTCATCTATATCTTTTTGTTAGTCAAGCGTCTCTAAAAGCAAATTTTCTCGTCTGTAAATGTAATACAAGACATAGTTATAAAATTCAAAAATAATGATCTTTTACTGGGAAAATTAGGAAGTCTTACAGCCCCCATTTCATAGCAATATGTACAAAATGCAACATTTTGTTGGAACTTTTCGATAAGTATATTTGTATCTATTAATAATAATAATAATAATAAAATACACAGGTAAAAAAGTATTGAGGAAAGAATAGCAGCAAGAGAATTTTTTAAAGAAAAAAGGGGAATTCTTCGTAGTCCCCCTCCCCCTCCCCCCCAAGGTACTAAAGTATTTTACTAATAAAAGCAACAGTTATTATGAAATACTTACAATAATAACTAACATAAATAAAGAAGTTTTAATTGTTGCTAAGAAATTCTTGGCATTTAAAATGGCCTGTTGTTTGAATCACACATTTACTTTTGTATTAGTTATTATTATTTCTCTCTTTTGTTGCAGTATTTTTCTCCTGAATGCAAGTAAGATTAGAAAAGGAAGTTCATATTAAAAAAATAATAAGCAATGTAAGTAAGATTTAAAATACTGTAGAAATTTATCACATTTATTTACAAAAAACACCATCACTAATATTACTGGTTTTTATGAATTAAATATTTTAGTTCAAAACCACGTGGTGAAATAAAATAAATATATAGACTATTTTATAGAAACCAACAAATTTCGCTACACCTTGTATACTGTTCGTTCTTCGAATGGAGTCATAAACAAACGAGAAAAATTCTACTTTGGGCAATTTTATTTTATTTTATTATATATATGGTGAATTCCAAAGTAACGGAAATTACACACACACACACAAAATAAATGCTAAAAAAGACGCACACTAATGCTTCAGAATAGATAGGAGTTATTTTTCCTGATAAAATCAGTACTAAACGTAAACTTAACAGGTTTCAAAAAAATTTCTAGCATGAGCTGTGAAAAAAAAAAAAAATAAATAAAAAAAATAAAAAATAAAATTTTTTTTTTTTTTTTTTTTTTTTTTTTTTTAACTGTAACGGATGTTACATAAAAGGGAACGTCATTTGTACTATAGAATCATAAAAAAAAAAAAAAAAAAAAAATCTGTGAACCTGATCTACAAATTTGTAAAAAAAAAAAAAAATAATAATAATAATAATAAAATAAAATAAAATAAAATAAATAACATCACAAGACATCCATGTAATTTATCATACTTTTGCTACAAAAATTCAGTCATTTTTTGCTGCAATAAAAAAAAAAAAAAAAAAAAAAAAAAAAAATGTAACTGACGTTACTGGATGTAACAGATGTTACATTGTATGACAGGTATGTTTATACATACTCTAAATGATAAATTAACAGTTGAAATGTAATAACTTAACTTCTTATAAACAAAAATAGAATTACAAAAGTGACATTTAAATCATTTTAAGTTCAATCAATTCATGCAATAATAGGTAAACCTAGCATTATAAGTATTAAAAAAATTCAATTTTTAGCACAAATATAATTTAAAGATATATAAAAAAATTACAATATACATTTACCCCGTGACTTTTCCCATAAAATAAACTTAGTATAAGAGAAAAGCAATAATAGGTTCTAATTCTAGAGACTACAAGTTTTCCAATGAATAATGATATATAATAACATTTATGGATATTTGTTTAAAATGATTTTCTTCCATAACTGGTTTCATGTTAGCTGAAATTCACCATATATATATATATATACAAAAGTCTCCGAACACTAGCAAAAATTCCTATATAAAAAAAGTACACTTAATACAGTTTTGTTAAATAAATCCTTGCCGAATCCTGTTTTTAGACTGACTAAGTATAGGATTCGACAAGGATTTATGTAACAAAACTGTATTAAGTGTACATTTTTACATAGGAATTTTTGCTAGTGTTCGGAGACTTTTGTTACCGACTGTATGTATGTATATATCTACTTAACACTCTCTCCATCGAAAAGCGTACAATAAGTTTTTATAATTGAAAATTAAATAAATAAATAAGAAGAAGTAGAAGAAAGCACTATGATTATTTCGTGTATGCTACCTAAGATTCGATATTGGGCCAGTCTAACAATTTTATTTTTGAAAGAGAAAGATCAACCGGCTTAAATGTTTTATGAAACAATTAAAATATTTTTGTAAAACAAAACATTATTCAAACAAAACCTTAAATAAACCTTAAATAAACCGTAAAACAAAACCTTAAATAATGTCAGGGCACGTAAATCTTATATACTGGGCATGTTGTCTTGCATGTCATCTTGTCAACGTGCCCTCTTTAGTCTCATAAAATGCCTCTAGAATTGAAACATTTATACCTATTATTATCAATAGATACAAATTGAATATATTATTAAATAAATGTTCAATTTATGGATGGCATTACTACTGCTAATGGTGGATAAGAATACATTTATTTTTCTTATTTCAATATATATATATATATATACAGTCGGTATCAAAACTATCCGAACACTAGCAAAAATTCCTATACAAAAAACGTAGAGTTAATACTGTTTTGTTAAATAAATCCTTGTTGAATCGTGTTCTTAGACTGACTAAGAACAGGATTCGACAAGTATTTATTTAACAAAACTGTATTAAGTGTACTTTTCATATATAAGAATTTTTGCTAGGTTTCGGATATTTTTGTTATCTACTGTACATACACTCCTGCTCAAAAGTTTGACAAGATTTGCCAACGACCAATTTCTTTCAATTTAAAAACTTATATTTCGATAAAATGCTTTCAAACATCGGGTACTTAAAGAACAGGATCTTCCTCATGTTTTTCAATGAAGATTGGTTGGTTGGTTGGTTGGAGGATTAAGGCCGATTGACTCCTTATGTGTCCTAGGCCTATAGGGGGAATGCCCTCCGTGGGGGTCTTTCTAAGGGGTCCCAGCCCGTATTTACGCGAGTTTCGGAGGAAACCACGGAAAACGCCGAACGGCTAGGTCGATGAGCGCGACCTGGGATCGAACCCGGCACCTCCCATCTACCAGCTTTGAGCGCAGAACCGCTCGGCCGCTGGTGGGCCCCAATGAAGATTGGTTTAAGACAACATTGAGGGTGCCGGTAACAAATTGAGCAAAATCGATAATGTTTGTGATTATGAATTTCCTTGTATCGCTGAGTGCATAAAATGATCTGAAACTTTAGGATATGTTAAAATAGACAAAGTACAATGTATGAATGTATGTGATGATAGTATGTTAAATAACGGAGATGTAAGCATATATTTAAAAAAAAAAAAAAAAAAAAAAATCAGCATATTTTTTAATTACCGTAATTTCGCGTATATAACCCGCGGATAATCTGTAAAAAAACCTGACTTTGTATGTCCTGCGGGCTATCTACCGGTGCGGGGTACCTATCGCGAACAAGGAGAATATCAACACCAGTCTCATTTTAATTCTAAAGGAATGCTCATTATGGATTCCATGAAAGCTCATATAGATGTAGTAAAATGCAGCTTTTACCTCGCGAAATGTTGGAGCAAATTTAGTGGTGATCCCTGATTGTTTGACCAAATTATTACAGCCATTAGACATTTCTGTTAACCGATCATTCAAGAGCAATGTTCCAGATAAGTGGGAGGACTGGATGTCTAGCGGCCTTAAAGAATACATTATGTCAGGAAATCTTTAAAAAAAAAAAGCATTTCTAGTGAAAGTAGCTGAATGGGTAAAAAAGGCTTGGGACTCTATTACTATTAAAACGGTAAAATCTGGATTAAAAAAGTCTGGATTATTAACGTACGTATAATGACGATAAAATTGAGGACAGCGAAAAGGAACTTGATGAGGAGGATAAGAAGAATGATAAAGACGAACTGTCCCAAACAATATTGAAACATTTTAATTCTGATACGGAAGAATTCGATTTCGATGGATTTGAAAGAGTCCTGTAAATAAATTTATTATTAATATAAAATTTTTCATATAAATTGAGTAAAGATGTTAATCATTAGAAGTTAATCCAGTTTACACTAATTTATATAGAGAGAAAGATTAATACTAAGTTATGATTATGTGCTTTTTCATTATAGGTAGGTAAATTTATTTGTTTATTATTTATATTTATTTGTTTCTTATTTGTATCTTTTCCTACTTATTATTAAAATAATAGCAATTAGTACTGAAATTATAAACGGTGATTGACGATCATGTGATTTTAGAAGTGCGGGGTATCTTCTGATGCAGGATATCTTTCGGTTATAATTATTTTTAAATAATTTTTTATGCTGCGGGTTACCTTCCGCCGCGGGTTATATACGCGAAATTACGGTATATACTGAGTTTTAAACGAAAATTATGCTAACGGCCACTCTCGGATAAATTGAATAAACACTTTTAAAACAATATACTGCAATCAGAATACAAATATCTTAGATATCTCATGAAATATGAGCATTTTTATGAAAAATGTTTTCACTGCGCATGTGCGAAAGATAGAAAAATTTTTATTATATACGTTGAAAGCTAGATATATTTGGAAACTTTTGTCTAAAAGTCATTTGAATGGAGTAAAAATTAGACAAATTATCTGCAAAAGAACGAGCTAGATTTTAGGTGTTATCCAGACGTGAAAATTTCATAAGGGTTTTTTCACATGCAGCGTAATTAATCTGACGATCGAATTATTTCAACCCTTTACAAAAGTTTTTCTTTTTTTTTGTGAAAAACCCCTTATGATCTCACAAATCTTAGTAAATAAACAGAAATATGTAAGTATTGCAATCTTATAAGGGGGTTTTCACACACACACACACACACAAAAAAAAAAGCTTTTGGAGCGTGGTTGAAATAATTGGATCTTCAAATTTATTACGCGGCATGTGAAAAACCCCTTATGAAATTTCAACTCTTGAAAAATGCTTAAAATCTAGTCTGATCTTTTGCCGACAATTTGCTTAATTTTTACTCTATTCAAAGGAAATTTTGACAAAAGTTGCCCGATATACCTAACTTTCAACCTATGTAATAAAATTTTTTCTATCTTTCGTACATGCGCAGTGAAAACTTTTTTCATAAAAATGCTCATATTTCATGAGATACTTAAGATATTTTTATTCCGACTGCATTATATTGCTTTGCATTATATTGCTTTAAAATCAGTTTTTCGAATTATCTGAAAGTGGGAATAATTTTCGTTTAAAACTCTGTATATTATAAATAAAAAATATACTTTTTTTTTTTTTTTTTTAGTTTTAAAATAAATGCTTATATCTCTGTTATTTAACATGCCATCCGCAAGTTGTACAGAGTCTTATATATTAGCATATTCTAAAGTTACAGATCATTAGGGTGATTACAAACATGATTGATTTTGCTCAATTTGTTAATGACCCCCGAAATGTTGTCTTAAACCGATCATCACTGAAAAATATGAAGATGGCCCAGTTCTTTAAATACCCAATGTTTGAAAACATTTCTTCTTGAGATAAATTTTCAAATTGAAAAAAAAAAAAAAATGATCGTTTGCAAATCTTGTTAAACTTTTGAGCAAGAGTGTATATATATATATATATATAATTTTAAAATATCGGATTTGTATAATATCACATTCAATTTTGTAAAAATACTTGACTTTATGCTTACACCTTTTCATCCAAATTTTATTTTTAAAAAAGAAGAGAAAAATTGAATATTAATGATAAATGCATGAAAGCACATTCTTAAGAATAACATTATATGATAAGAGTTAAAGAAAATATTTTCTCTTTTAGTAATGTAACTTTGATGGATAAATGTGTGATAAAGATCATTAGAATTGAACTAGGATTATAGCTGCTAATCTGTTGCAAAGAATCATATCTTTTCACTATATTCATAATAACTGAAAGTAAAATGAAATGTTAGAAGGAATACCATTAACATATTAGTTAGCTATATTCCCTATCCAGTTTTAGTGTAAACTCTGTTTGATATTAGACATGCCGCTCAGCTATTTAAGTGCTCAACTACATCCTGGTCTTTTATGAAAATACGATAATAAAGTACTTCTATCAGTATTATGTCAAATGCTAAATGTAAAAAAAAAAGTGTGTGTGTGAGAGAGAGAGATAGTCATTGTGTAGTAAAATTTACTAATTTCTATGTAACACCAGATATATTTTCCTATTATAAAATATCATTAATTGTTTTGTTAGAAGTGCTTTTATTTAAATTGTTACATTTTATAACAGCCTTACATAATTAAATAATAATAATAATAATGGAAAATAAAGAAAGAACGAACAATTACTATAGGAAATGCACTTATATTTTCTGTATGTTAAAGTGTTAAATACGATAAGTAATATGTTAATATAATACAAATTATCTTGAAACTAAAATATGTATCCTTAAAAGTTCAATTTCGATTACAATTTATTTATACAATGATCTTGTGTGTTTTGTTTGGCATCGAAATTCTGCTATTTCTTGTATTAACTGCTATTATTTAAATCATTATGAATATATATTTGTAAAATCTATTTATAATTAGCTGATATTATAGTATAAAGTCTTATATTTTTCATTACTTGATTGTAATTAGAGTTATTAGTGATAAATTTATTTACTGTTTAGTCAATTGTTGACTGATTATGATCATTTATGTAATTGTTTGTTACATTATTCTTGTTTTGTGTCAACAACTCTTTAGTTAATTTTAGTTCGTGTAAATTAACTTACAAATGGATAGGTTTGGTGATTGGTTCATAATTGCTATTTTATTACCATGCTTTTATTAACTTCTATTCTTGTTTGTTTGTTTCTATGTATGTTTGTTTGTTTGTCCGGTACAAATCTTGCAATCGAATTTTAACAAACTTCCCTACTAGCTAGTCATTTGAAACTTTCACACTAGCTCAGAACCCGGTGACAACACAATACTTCAAAGTCCGATTTTCGAATTTTTGATTATTTTTCTTATAATTAATTAAAATATGAAAATAATAACATCCTAATAGCGTTAAAATAGACATTAAAATATTAGCTATAATTTAATTGTTGCCAAAAAAATTTACGAGTTCATTTTTTTTCGATATAAAAATAAATACACTTAATTGAACGTGAACGTTAAAAAATTATAAAAAGTTAAATTATGCATCTCATAAAAATTGACGTCATATCACTTTAAAAATTTTATGCACATTAGTAAGAGCTCTATGATTCATCAGAAAATTTAAAACACGGTATATAAAAAGTTTTTTTTTTTTTTTTATCTTATAATTTTTATAAAATTTTTGGGTTTTTTTTTCCCTTCTTAAGTGCAGTTTGATGAATTGTTGTAACCTTTAAGTTGTTGTTCAGTGATAGGGGTTTTATATCATTTCATATACTACTGGTTTCCGAAACAGTTCTATTATATTATTTTGCTGCTATAAATGTTTTTGATTGAAATATATCAGTTTTTTGAGAAATTTCAAATTTATTTTTCTTCATTCATTAACTTTTAGAAAACCTTTTGCTTTGTATAATAATTTATTTGTATGTGTAACAATTTATTGCTTGATTATGTTAAAAAAAAAAAAAAAAAAAATGGTAGCAGTAATATACAAACACACACATAAACACATACACACACACACAGAAAAAAAAAAAAAAAAAAAAAAAAAGCTCAAAGACAGAAAGTTAAGAAAATGGCTAAAACATCGGGGAATGAATATTTATCAGTTTTTGCCGTGAATAGAATGTGAGAATTCATGAAATTGACAATACTTAAGTTAGATGAAAGTTGGAAAATATTTATGATAGTTAAAATTTAAGCATTATCTCATATATATTTCTAAAAAATTCTCATTTCTTTGAAATAATATTTATCTAGATGTCATACAAAATAAAAGAAATAAATAATTATACTAAAACCATCTAATTGTTTATAAAATTTCTTATTCAACATGTAATTATCATTGTACAAAGCGTATAATTTTGTGATATTCAAATAATTAAATTGACAAAGACAGAACTTTGGAAGTTAAGAAACCCTATAGATAAAGCATCGAAAAAGGAAGGTTTATCAATTTTCGCTGTGAATAGAAAATGAGAATTAATGAAATCGCAGTTGGGGTAATTTTTGCAGCCGCTATCATCGTACATGCAAGTTTTGTCTATAGGCTATAATGATAAGAAAAACTTCGGTGTGCCCCTGTATATGAACTACAAATAGAATGCACAACCAAAACAATATAACTAATTCAGTGTGCCTCATTCACGTGTATACCAATTTGCAAATCACTTGGGTGATTTTTTCGGCCGCTATTGCAGTACACACATATGGACAGAGAGACAGACACACATAACCCAAAACCTTTTGACTCTACACATGCAGCCTTCCACTAGGCAATAAATTAAATTAGAGAAGTCTGAAATCAATTAACCCAATAAGGCGTTTTACGCTATTACACTTCAAATAATTTGAGCCAATAGTTCATAATGATAAAGAATGTTTTGTTGTGTTCCTGTAAAAAAAACTATAAGTGCTAGATTTACCAAAAATCTATGCAGTTCGTGCGATGATGACATATAACACGTTAATAAATTTTCAGTTCAATCGGAAAAGGCATTTAGACGCTATCCTGTTAACTCATTTACGCATACACATGCATACCCACAGAATCATAAAACATCTTGTAAAATCGTAGATATCTCTAGAAGAGAGCTCTTGTCAAAACCAATGTTGGAGGTGTACTACCAGACATCCTGACAGTCACAAATATAAATTTGCAACATTCTACGACCATTCTTTTTTTTTTTTAGGTATGCTAGATACAAATTCCATTTCGAAAATCCTGACTACAATACTTTCCTAACATATACAGTGAAACCTCTCAAGTTGGACACCCCTCTAAGATGGACGCTTTTTCTCGGAACGGAATGTATTCATTAACATGTCTAACCCCTATAAGTTGGACACCTCTCTAAGTTGGACACTTTTTCTTGGAACCGTAGGTGTCCAACTTAGAGAGGTTTTACTGTAATGTTGAGAAAGTAAAAAGACAGTTTTATTTTAGATGATGAAATAATGCAAATTTTAATGAAGGAAAAAAAATCGTAAGAATAAAATTTAATTAATTAATAAATAAATAAAATGAACTATAAAGTGAGCAATATCAACATTTTTTATGATAAGTAAAAATATAACCAACAGTCCTCTCACGAACCTACACAACCGTAAACACCTCAACAAGGATAATAAGGCATAAAAAATAAAATTTCAATATAGAAAAATTAAATATTTAGGATAGCTGTAAATTTCTGCCCGCATATGGATAGATTTTATGTTTAGACTTTTATATTTTATCTGAGCAAAGATTTTTAATTTTATATAAGAAATCAATTAATGTATTTTTATAAACTGTTTTATGTAAACATAATTTATGATGAGTAAATAAGTTAACTTTAAATGGGATTTTTTTAATCAAAAAAATATATTTGTGAATTGTCATTATCAAAATTCATTTTTAAATCAAGAAAGTTACTTTCGTTACTTATCATAACATTTTTAGTTAATATCAGGCAAGGTGGATAATTAACAGTTAGAGTTAATATTAACATCATCAAAGTAATAAACGGTAACATCGTCTGTATACCTGAAGAATGTAATATCTTTACTCAAAAAGAAATTACTTATGTAAAAATATAAATATAAATCAGATAAAAGGCTACTAGAAAACCACCTTGTGAAATTAATTTAATACCCCTTTGGCATATATAATTACTATATCGTATGTAATTATTATATAAAATGGAATTTAATAAAGTGTTAAAATAATGAGTAGTTTTTTTTTTTTTTTTCATTAAAAAGGTTCATTAAAAAGGATGTTCATTAAAAAGGATTAACATAGTGTTACGTAAGTTATCAATATCGGTGTAATCAGTAAAATCGATATAATCATAATCAGTTATTGAATAACTCATTAAAGTAAAAAAATATTAATGATGTGCTTTTATTATGATTATTATTTATTTATTTATTCAGGCGTTGAAAATTATTTTTTATGCAATGTTTATTGTCGATGTTTAATGTTAAGCTATAAATTTATTATAAAATTTTTAATAGTAGATTATAAACGACATTATTAATATTATGTATGAAAAACAATATTACTGCACACGTTAGATCCAATTGTAACTGCGATCAACGTTATTGAATTTTATGGAAATTTTGGAATAATAACTAAATATGGATAGTTGAAATTTTTACATTTAAAGTTTAATTATTTATGAAATGTAAAAATTATTTTATTATTAATATCAGTTTTCAAGTTAGTTTGCAGATATTACTAGTAATAATAGAATTATGTAAGATCTATTTATAGAAGTCTACAAATTATGGCATAATTGTTATGTATGTGTGTATTATGGAACCACTGAATAGACAACTTTACCCATTAACCTATATTTGTTTATACATTCTTTTGAAGTATTTTGCTGTAGAAAGGCATATGATTACATGACAATAAATTATAACCCGTTAAATACACGTAAAATTAAATTTTATTTAAAAGATATTAAAAATTTATCCGAAGCTTTTCGCTTTAATAGTAAAGCATCATCAGGGATTTTTATTATTCGTTTCCAATGAGTAGTTTTTAAATATTTTTTCTTTTCACAGTCAACAATTAAGTCTTTTAATAACGTGAATATCAGCAAAGTCAATTTGAAGTCCGGTAAAGGTTGGATCAAGGAGCAAAGAAAAATAAGAGAAGCTGGAACTATTGAAATATCACACGAGGCTATTGTAAGAGAAAAATCATCATGAATTAGCAGAAATAACTATTATCTATTTTATAATATTGTGCCAAATTATTGGTAAAATTGCAGCATCTTTGGAATTTATTGTATTTTTGCATTTAATTATATTTTATTAGTAGTAGTGTTCAAAGCAGTGTTTAGTTTGCTACTTCTGGTTGAACAGACCAGAAGCATTAAAACTAACCCAACTGATTCAAAAAGTCTCGGAGAAAAACACTGGCGTTCGATTTGGCGATTCCACCCTCACAATGAAGATTGTAGCGCATAGATAGCCAACATGCACCGGTAACCCTTATAGCGGAATCCTCCGATGCAAATGACCAACTTGTGGTAGAGACTGCTCTTCAAACGGCGCCGGGACCTTAATGTCATGTTTGTTTAGAGGGCATCTCCTCCCCAAGGGGCTCCGCTTGTCGCTCATATTAGCGGCAATTTAACCCGCCCCTACACTGGCGGCTTTCTCTAAACCTGTTTCCTAATGAAATTGTTACCTGCTTATGAAACTCAACAAGTATTTTTGATGTTGGGCAAGCAAACAAAAAAATAATATTGAAAAGAAAAGAATTGCAGATATTATCACGAGCAGTTTTTTTTATATTACGATTGAAGTAAAGAATGGAAGAAATAAAAACTACGCAAAAAGTTACTCTTCTGCTCCCCCCCCCCTCCCTCAAAGATATATAATTCTCGCTTTGTTATTAGATTGATAACTTGAATACTGAACAATCGTTTTTTAAAATAATGCGTTTCTGAAATGTCTAAAAAGATTAAGAATTTCAATGTAGTAAAAAAAAAAAAAAAAAAAAAAAAAAAACACTGAAAAAAGTTTGCGGCAGATGCAGTTTATCTTATTTAACCCTCCGAGTGACTTTTTATTTTTATTTATTTATTTATTTATTTAATTTTAATTTAAATTTTTATTTATTTATTATTTATTTATTTTTTATTTCTGAGCAATTGTTTTGTTCCTAATATACATCCAATTTAAAGCATAATTACAAATTTTTAACTTGTTTTTTAGTATGGGGATCACATATAATAGACATGAGGTGCATCTTTCATTGCATAGTTATATTTTTTATTTGAAGCTGAAATAACAATTTTTTGAGAACATTGTACATGCAGTGAAAAATAACATTAAAATTTTGTCCCTTTTCCAAAATGTTCAGTGGGTTAAACTGCACTAAACAAAATGAAATTGGCATATATTCCTTATGTACACAAAAGTATGTCTCACTTGAAATATGTAGTATGAAAAATATTTATCCTATGTTTACAGAGCCACACAAAAGAATTCTGCTATACTAGTACTCTGTTATACTAGTACTCGTAGCTTAAAGTGCATTTCAAGTTGTGTGTTATCGATTTTTTTCTTCTTTTATATGAGCTGCGCTAAATTTAAGCACATTGTTTGGTAAGTATATACTTTAAAGATAATGTGCAAAGCTACACAAAATCTGCTCAATACATTTCACAAAGTGGTTTAAGCGGTCATTCAATGGATTAAGTATCAAATAAAAAAAAAAAAAAAAAAAAAATGTTTTATATCTTAAGTGTTCGATGAAAGTATTCTTCGACCACATTTAATGAAACCATGGAAGCAACTGAGCAAGTGCTAACTCAACGAGTCCAATGCTAAAATAGGGGTGACAGTCATCTGACTCAGAGAAAATGAGCAATAACAGAGCGCGGAATTACTGAATGTTTTCCAAATTTCAAACTGTCGGTCAAGTTGGCATCCCTCCAACATTTTGGATGCGTCCTCACTGCTAGTTTTAGGATATGTGGCTGGACTGTAGCTACAATACTCAAACGGGAGTTTAAGACAGCAGTAGCTGTCTCACAGATAATTTTTTTTTTTTTTTTCAAATAAAAATGTTTTTATAATTATTTTGAATTGTTATTTAATATGCACCAGAAATTTTCAAATACAGTAACCTCGTACGTTATAACTTGAAATGTAAATTCTTTATAGAGGGTTCGTCAAAAATACCATCCTTGCCCTTGTATATTCGGAACGCGTCAGCATTTTGAAAACTGTAAAAAACGTGTACAATCAATTTCAGGGGGTTTCCGTTTAGGAAAAAAAAAAAAACCTCTAGGTGTTGATAAGGGGCCAAATTTTAGAATTTTAAATAGAAAGAGGGGTCTTTTAATATCTCAATGGAAAGGTCTTTTCAAGACAAACATTTTGACAAAAATACTTTTAGGAAGTTATGACAGATTAAAATTTTCCTTTAAAGTTCTCCCTCCCACTTCTTCCCACTGAATCTTCAGAAAAACTAAAACTTAGAATTTCAGAAAACTGTAGAGAAAAAAAAAAAAAAAAAAAAAAAACTTCTTAATCAAAATAAGGAAGACTGCATTTATTTTTTAAAAAATGGTGATGGAGGAAATAGTAGGTATCCGGGGGGTTAACTTTTAAATTTCAGACGAGGAGTAGTTGTTTGTAAAATCATCTGAATTAAATGTTCCATAATTCGTAGAAAAATAAAGGGAGAAATAGTAAATTTTTCTGACTAATTTTAGAAAAATAATAAGGGAAGAATGGCAAAAAAAGGACTGAAGAAGTAGAAGATTTGTGAATTTTAGAAAGTTAAAAATCGACGAATTATTATTATTATTAGTAGTAGAAGTAGTAGTATTAAAATAAATATAAGTGAAATCGGACAAGAGTAAATCAACTTATAAGAAAGGAACATGTAAACAGTGCTTTACTGGATTTTAGAAATGAATAAATATCTCTTTAAAAACAATTAAAATCACTGTTCTACTTTTTTTGCGGACACAAAATTAAAAGTTATGATTTGTACTGAATTTTTTATATTTAGATTCAGTTTTAAGATGTGTATGGGTTTATATGTCTAAGAAATTTTGTACATTTATGGAGAAGTATCGTGAAAGAAAGCGAAATTTAAAGTTCCTTTTTTCCTTTTCTTTTTTAATCGAAATTTGCTCGCATTTCATTTGTAACTTAAAGTGTTATTGGCACTATTAGAGTATAATTTCTATCATTGTTTTTTGCACTTTGAAGGATTAGAATGGAAGTTTTTAATTCAATTCAAAGATTTTATTAAACTCCACTTTTTTTTTTTTTTTTTTTTTCTTATACGAGAATTCTAAGTATTCTTTATCAAATTTTAGGTCTGTTTGATATGTAAATTTAATGTCCAAATAAACATATATTGGTAAATTTATATCCGATTTATAATAAAGATTATTATTATGATGACGTTAAGGATGATAGTTACCATATTAGCATTTTTGCATCGATAATTATGCTATAATCTTGAAATGTTGTCATTTTTTTTTTTATGTTTTCGTCGATTTGTTAGTATTAAATCTTATGCTTATGAACTTGATTTTACTTTCAATGTTTGCTTTATTTTTTTTCTTTACTAAATATCATGTAAAGATTAAAAAAAAAAAAAAAAAAAAAAAAAAAAATACTTTCACGACAGATACAAAATTTTGACGCAGCACTTATAACAGCTATTATCTCAAATGTGTAATCATGTTTTCTAAATCAAATATATTTCTAGATTATTAAACTGTTCATCATTTAAGTGATCAGGTATATTTAAACAGGGAAACTATTAGCAAAAAATTAACGGAATTTTGTTTACAAGAAATAAAAATTAATAACTACTTTTAAAACTTGAAAATTTTAACAGGTGTTAAGAAAGGTTTTATCTTTATAATTGCAGACTTTAGAATAAGTCATTTAATTAATTATTTATTTATTTATTAAATCTCAGATAAAATTTTTTGTAGATAAAATACTTTAGTCTTGCACACGTAACGCATCCGTGATGGTTAACCATAATTTAATGAAAATTTAATGGCTTTCAAATAAACTTATAAATACATGAAATGACAATGTTGTAGCCTTTTAACATTAGAATATTTCGAATTATAAATATAATTTTATCATAAATAGTGATCAAGGGAATGAATTTGTTCCGTGAAATTATAATAAAGATTATTATTATGATGACGTTAGGGATGATAGTTACCATATTAGCATTTTTGCATCGATAATTATGCTATAATCTTGAAATGTTGTCATTTTTTTTTTATGTTTTCGTCGATTTGTTAGTATTAAATCTTATGCTTATGAACTTGATTTTACTTTCAATGTTTGCTTTATTTTTTTTCTTTACTAAATATCATGTAAAAATTAAAAAAAAAAAAAAAAAAAAAAAAAAATACTTTCACGACAGATACAAAATTTTGACGCAGCACTTATAACAGCTATTATCTCAAATGTGTAATCATGTTTTCAAAATCAAATATATTTCTAGATTATTAAACTGTTCATCATTTAAGTGATCAGGTATATTTAAACAGGGAAACTATTAGCAAAAAATTAACGGAATTTTGTTTACAAGAAATAAAAATTAATAACTACTTTTAAAACTTGAAAATTTTAACAGGTGTTAAGAAAGGTTTTATCTTTATAATTGCAGACTTTAGAATAAGTCATTTAATTAATTATTTATTCATTTATTAAATCTCAGATAAAATTTTTTGTAGATAAAATACTTTAGTCTTGCACACGTAACGCATCCGTGATGGTTAACCATAATTTAATGAAAATTTAATGGCTTTCAAATAAACTTATATATACATGAAATGACAATGTTGTAGCCTTTTAACATTAGAATATTTCGAATTATAAATATAATTTTATCATAAATAGTGATCAAGGGAATGAATTTGTTCCGTGAAATTATTCTAAATTATTGGTATTACAGGCTGTTTTCCTCTGTGAATACTTTTTTAGGTTCATGTAAGGCATCGTTTTCATATAATTCTACGCATAACACTACATAAAATATTTTGCCATCAAAAAGTTAGCTGTGAAGTTTCATTAAATATATTTAATTGAATAAATAAATAATTATTCTAAATGCTTTAATGGGTTTCTTTAACATTTATTAAGATTTTCATATTTCAAAGTAATTATTTTTTCAGATATTCTATATAAAATATTCGTCTTTTTACTTTATTCTATATTCAATAGTAGAATGTATTGAATTCGTAAAAATTTTCGACGTCGGGTTTTTGATGGATTTACACGTTTTGAGAGCTGTAGAACACGATTTGACCATTTTTAGAAAATGTCTGTCTGTCTGTGTGTGTGTGACAAAATTTTGTGGCAACTGTATCTCAGGAACTACTGCACATAATTTCATACAAATTGGTATGTAGGTACCTTGACATAAATTAGTGCATATTAACGTTTGGTAAAAATTGTCTTACAGGTTGCGTTGCCATCCCGCTTTTTCTAAATTTCTAACATGGTGGAATAGGAAAACATTTTGTATAAATGTGCATACAGAGAATTATTTTTTTTTTATAATCGTTATGAAATTTAAAAGAATTAATAGTAATAGAGATAGCTAACTCGGAAAAAAAATTGTGTAAGTAGGAGCCTCGCCTCCTCCCCAGGGGGGAAGTCTCCCCTCAAGGGGAGTAAATTTTCATGATGGGTATCTTTCAAAAGAGCTCGTCAATACCTTTAAAACGAATGGTTGAACCATCGATCTGCGATAATTTAAAATAAAGTTTTTTTCAGTTTTAACAACAACAACAACAACAACAACAAAAAAAAAAGATAGAATATTGAGAACGAAATTGACTTTTTTTGGATATTTAAAGTTATATTACTTCCCTAGTATGGAAATCGTCTGCATTATCGTAGAGGATAATTTTTTTAAATAACAATTTTAATAAATTACTTTTACTGAGTGAATTTGTATAGGAAAGTATAGATGAAAGTCATGTGGTGGCCACAACATACTAGTTTTCTTTCTTGCTTTTCTTTTTTCTTTTTTTTTTTCTTTATGTATGTTTACGATATAAATGTCTCTGATACCTTAAATGAAATATATCATTTAAAATATCAGCGTTATTTAAAACGTTTTAAAGTAAATAAATAAATATCCTGTCTGATTATTTCAAATACTGAATTTATACCGATTTTGCAATAAAGCTTATTGGTATATAGATAAAGTGATTTTCAAAAATACAATAAATAAATGAAATAATATAATAATAATTTGTATTTTATAAATTTATTTTATTATTATCATTTTAATTTTAATTTCAGTTTTATAAATTGTATGTAGTCTACAAAAACTATAAAGAATGTGTTTACAGTTTCTTTTTTCGTGGCTGATATTTGTAATGATATTGTTTCTTTTAACGAACCAAAATTTTCCAATAAGAAATAAGTAAATAAAAAACAAAATGTGTCGAAAAAAATCTAAAAAATTTTTATTTAATCCATACAGGTCGAAAACATTACAATGAATTTCTAAATATAATTGATTTTTCTGCAAGATAGTTAAAGCAGTTCGAAAAAATATTTAGTTTCCACGCACTCATAGAATGCTACGAAAACGCTTTTAAAGGATAAATCGTTTTATTTTGATAATTATAGTCACCTCATCACCTGAAAGGAGCTTGTGAACAAACTGTTGATATTCTTTGTGTAGATTGACCAATCCTGGAGAATTCCTGTATTTAACAAATCCAACTAAGATATAATTGGATATCTTAGATATAATATTCGGATTCAGGAGGTCATCTTACATAAGAGTCAGCAAGAATGGTATCAGTGCTCGATTTTTTTTTTTCAGAGCAGTGTAATTGATAATAATTAATAATTTCTTTAATCTTGACTAATCTAGCTGACACTGAATAAAAATTTTAAACAAATTAAGCGCCTGCGGTTTTCCGCATTTCTATCTCAGAAGTGATATTTAACCAAAATTTTCACGAAATAAAATGTATTTTAAGTTCAGGTAATATAAATCTTTCAACCTTTTTATTCGAGACACGTTAATACGAAGAAATAAGTGTTTATCATCGGCAATGTACACAGCAGTTGAAATATTAAAAAATAAAAATATGTAACTATTTTTATATATTTTAATTACCTATTCATTAAAAAAAAAAAAAAAAAAAGCCCGAGTAACTATTTTTAGCGTATTTTCACCCCCCCACCCCACCCAAAAAATGTCATTACAAGGAAAAAAATATTATTAAAAACCCACTTTTCTGTAATCTGCATCACCTTAGAGATAAGCAAAAGTAGTTCTTTACCTCTAAAATAAAAGTGGTCATAAATAGCCTGTGGTCTGACCATGAAAGATCAGATCAGACAATAGTTGTTTTAAATACACTTTAGGATGACACAATCCCATAATGCATTGCTACTGTGACAAAACTCACACTTTTAGAATTCTGACGTGACTTTTTGGACGGCAGCTTACAGTAAACGGTTAAATTTACGATTTTGGATAACATGCTGCAATGAATGGCTGTAAGATAAGTGGACTTACGAATGGCAGCTAACCTATCTTGCATATCAGTCACCATTAACAGCTTTGGTCGCGCGGATTTTTAAAGGCATTTCCTAGCGTTTGATAGTCAAAGTGGATAAATGACAGTCTTGTGCAAATAAACAATTATTTCACATTTCATTCACGTTGCGATATATGTGATGGAATGTTACAAGGATACACTTATATGCTGCCAGTAAGAACCTTTTATGGATAATTTTCAAATTCTGTCTCTAATTTTGCGTCAAATCTATTACCATAGTATTTAGCATTCAAATGATACTCTTTGCAATTTTATATTTAACCCGTTAACGCCCGAATTAATTTTACAAAATATATTTTGATAAATATTTCAATTTTAAATTAATACAGACAACTGACAGAAAAATATATTAAATTAAATAATTCTTCTGATAGTTTTAAATTGAAAGCCTATCCTCATTTCAGGACGTTTAGAGTTCCAGCCAAAAAACTTTTAGATAGAAAAACTTCGAGATAACAGATTAATTTCCTATTACATGCTGACAAAGACCTCGAAAGTAAAGTATTATAACATATATTATTATTCAACTTGACTTAAGTTGGTATATCTAACGCAAAAAACAAATTTATATGCGATGAATGAAAAGTCATAAAATAACTATCCAAATTATTTAATTATAATTAATAGCAAGCATATAAAACTTTGGAGGATTATTTAGAATGATGTTACAAACTGTCATTAAATAATATTATAATTTTAAAAAATTAAAGAACACGCTTTTATAGAAATGTGAACTAAAAAGCTCAAAATATCTATATTAGTATTAAAATGCAGGGTAAGAGAAAATCGTGTGAGTGACACACCATAGTATTTACATACATTTAAATCTTTAATTAAAATAATTTAGAATTAAACAAAAACCATTTTTAAAAAATCTACCCTAACTTTGCTCGAACGCTAGACCTTCAGATTCGGAGCGCGGAACTCTACCTCACAGCCACGGCGTTCACGTAGGGGAAGTCTTTTTTTACAATATAGATTTTTTGTTTCCTCCCAGAGCGGTTACAAACATACATACAAACATACATACAGGTGAAGCTAATAAAAGCGTGTTAAAAACAGAAATCATTCAAAGAAACCACAAAAAATTATACGTGCTATTTTATTAGCTATCCTCAAACGAGAATGCTGGGCATTAATGGGTTAAATTAGCGTTTGTACTCGTTCTTCGTACCGGAAATAAACATAGAAAGAATGGTTTCGAAATTAAATCAGTACACGCAAATAACTGTAAATCGAATGCAATGTATATATGCAAATAAATATAAATTAAAACTGAGAAATTGTATTTACCGATTTTAACAATTCTTTCTTTGTATTTATCAACATGGTAAAATGTAAGTACGATAGAATGAAATTTCTCTAATATAGTTTGAATTTAAAATCAACTGCACTGTTGCTGAACAGAAAGATATTTACAAATTAAAGTTTAAGCATTGAATAAATCGAAAATTAGAAATGTTTTCAAAATAATGAATATTCAAACCGTCAACCACAGATAAAAAGTACATCAAAATGAATCAAGTATTATACAAACAAGGGGTGTTACTGAAAATGAGGGTTTTAAAATATAAATGCAAACAGTAATAAAGCAAATTACTAAATTGAAAATGTACTTATTCTATTTTTTTCTCTTTAATATTATGCAACTATCGCAATTTTATTTGTTTCAATAATTGGTTTTGATGTTAATTCTAACAAAAAAGATTAAGTCAATTTATCTGCAGTGGAGCTTTTTTTTTTTTTTTTGGTGTTTGTGTGTGTGTGTGTGTGTGTGTGTGTCTTTTAGTATAACATCAGAAATCAGAAGGCTTTTTTTATTTACAGATAAATATTTTATTTGCCGTACAACAAAAACAAGGTTTTTTCTTAAAATAACCTTTTATTTATTTTTTTATTTTATTTTATTTTTTTATTTATTTTTTTAAGTGTCGACATTCCAAGGTTATGTTTTACAAATGTATTATTAAAAAATATCTGATTTTTAGCAAACGATAACTGTTTATATTTTTGAGGGTTATTAATAAATATAAGAATTTAAAAAAAATCAGTTTTTTTTTTTTTTTTTTTTTTTTTTTATAAAAATGATTCATTTAAATATAGTGACTGCCACCTAGTTTAAAAATAAAATTCGTTATTAGAATTAATCATAAAATGCTAAATGCAGATCTTGCTGGTTATTTTTAAATCAAAAATAGACATTCAAGGCTTCCATGTTGATTACAACAAATGTTTAACTACTAATTAAGTTGACTGGAAAATTTATACTGCTATAGATTTTAAGATCATATAAGGCATAATACAAACATAGCTTTAAAGATTGTTTGGTTCCAAAAATAAAATTCAAGATCACGAAAGGAATTATCCCGAGTGAAAACATTTTAGCTGTATATCAAACTCGCACTGAGTCACTAAATTAATTTCAAATTCGTTACATTCTCTCCCCCTAATCATTCGGTTCTGTTCTGCAAATATCTACTTTAAGCCTACACTGATCCTGGTTGAGCCTTAAATTATTAAGCAATTAAGACTTGAGGGCCACCTTAGGAAAATTTTAAAAGGCGGTAAGTTCCTAATTTCATTATGACCTTGGAAGAGTAAAATGCCTAGTAATGAACGTTAAAGTTTTTCGCGCAAAATTAAATTTGAGTAATTTACGTCTCCATCGTTCGCTAAAAGAACAACCTAGCTATGACAAGGAGTTTTAATATTCTCTAAGATTGAGGAGCTTAACACGGCGAGACTTAAGCAAGATTGTTTATTCATTTTTCCAACTGACGCATTGCTCTGTGTGAACTTTTTACAAAAATCTTAATAAGTTTATGATAAGTGCTCTATGAATGGGCAAGTATTAAGTTAAAAATGTCTCTTTCTTAGAATTAACTGGCTCTGTCCTGGCGCATCATTGCAGATTCGAGTGTTGGATACTATGCACGTCGTTAGAATTTTGAAAAACATCGGAAATTACTAAGCGAATGTTAATTTAATAAATCCAAACAGCAAATTCTGAGATTCTTTTAAGCCATGTATTATTGATGTTTATAGACTTTTAATTTTTCTGCGTTTGCGAAATACCTGAAGCTTAAATGATTATGAGTAAAGTTCAGAAAGACTTTGCCAGAGGTTAGTAATGCGTTGTTCATTAACTGTGATGTTAATTAGTGAATTCTTATTTTGATAGACAGGTCATGGTTTTAGTTTTTATATTTCTGATTTTGAGATTAGGTTTTACATTAACGTGTGAGAAATTGGAAAGATGATTAAGGTAAATTCTCGAAAAATAAAAACCATTGTTTTAAATTCGTTGCGAAAGGAATTAGGTAGAAAATTATGCAAAAATTAGTATTTGGGTTTAATATTTTTATTCACACGAGAACGAAATGCATTTAAACATAAAAACAATAATAATAATAAAGTACTCAACATTTTATTATCAGCGTAGATGCATGAAGAAAGTTTTTAGTTTCACATTTCTAATTAAATATACAACTGGCTTAATACTTACTCTAATGAACTGAAATGAAAATAATTGTAAAAGTATTTAGAGAGAGAGAGAGACAAGAGTATTTGTAGTTCCTACATTTTAATTATTATTCATAATAATTATTTATTTTTAATTAAGCTTGTAAATCCTGTGTTATTAAAATGAGCATTAAAAATCTCAATTTACAGTTTTAGAGTTATTTATTTATTTATTTATTTATTTATTTATTTGATAAGCTTATAACAAATTATAATCTTTATAAATTATTAACTTGAAGAGCAAAAATTGTTCCAAAAAGTTTTCTATAAAATCAAAATATGTTTAATTTTATTTGTTTAATACGTTGCGTAAAAATGTGTGTGGTTCTATTACTGTTATTTTCTTTCTTTCTTTCTTTTTTCTTTTTTTAATTATCTCTGTCTCTCTTTTTTTTTTTTATAAATACATATGTAAGTGATAGGCCTTAAATTCATTTCTTTTAAAGATTTTGCTTTTTATTTGGCAACTATTTTGGTACTCAAACTATTTTCGTTTTATGGATAACTTTGCCATTTGATATCATGTTTCTCTGTCATTCTATAATCTTGTAATATGTATGTATGTAAATCTTTTCAAACATATTAGAGGAAGAAACGAAAAACAGAAGGTTTAATTAAGAAAGAAAAGAAAAAGTGTTCACAATTAAAACTAGTGGATCTGCAGATCAAGAACCTCAACGTCCTATTTTCATTACGCATTATTCAACAAATCATTTTTTTTATTCCTTATTATAATATATATATATATATATATTGATTTGATTAATTTGCTAGATAAACAGAAAAATTTTTGGGGGGCTATTGCCCCCTCACCCCCCCCCCCGCAGTATCTCTCCTTCTATAACTATCTGCATATATATATATATATATATATATATATATATATATGTATATGTATTCCTTATAACTGATTGCCTTGTATTAATTCCCTGTAATTCATAAATACCTCTACCAAATTTCATGCAAAATGATTACATAACATATCAAAATTATTTTGTGTAACCCTGTAAATGAATTACCAATTCTATGCCCACTCTTCTCCCGTAAAAAACATTCTTTTTAAATTCTAATAAAATTTCATTATATTTAACGAGGTGTAAACATGTTAAAATACACTTTCAAGAAATACCGACAATAAACAGTAATAGTACGAAAATCTTTTATTTATCCCAGAAAACGAGTCACAGTAATTATATACATTAAAAAGAATACACCTATTTAATTAATTATAACTCATTAATATTTTAACCTAATTTGACATCATTTGGAAGATTACAATACGTCATCAAAATTCTTTTGTGGGTCCCGTAAACAAATTGTTTTGTCTATACATATCCTTTTTCTAGAGTAAACATGCTTTTAAGCATCTTTATAATGTATGTTAATTCCATTATGTTAAATGCAGCGTAAACGCATTAAAGTGCGCTTAAATAAAAATTTGTTCATAGGCTCTAGAGTCACAAAATTCTTTTGTGTGTCTCCGTAAAGGAACCATAAACATTGTATACACCAGTAAAAACTATTCAACTTATTTTACGTTTTTCATGACTACTTGTCCGAAATTTGACGTAATTTGGCAGATTACGTTACAGTGTCAGAACACTTTTGTATATTAAGCCTAAGACCACATATTTTCTGCAGAAACATAAGTTTAACCATCTCAGTAATGTACGCTAATTCCATTTTGTTGGTAGCAAAGTAATTATGTCAAAATGCGTTTAAATGAAATTCATCCCATATGCTGTAATGATAAAAATTTTGACGTGTCCCTGAACACAATCCATTAAAAAAAAAATAGACATAAAAAAATTATATAGCCATTTCTATACAGAGCCTAAATGTGTGTGCCAATTTGCAAGCCAATCGACGGATTTTTGCGGCCACCATTGCGGTACATACAAATTCTGCCAATAGGCCGTAATGATAAGGGGGGGGGGAATGGTATGTCCCTGTACACAAACTACAAATGGAATGCACACCCAAAACTGTACAGCTAAAATTCCGTGTGGCTCATAAATATGTGTACCAAATTGCAAGTCAATAGCTTGATTTTTTCGGTTGCTATCGCGGTACATTCAAATTCTTCCCATAGACCGTAATGATAAGAAAATCTTTGGCGTGTCCCTGAACACGAACTACAAATGGAATACACACCTAAAACTATACAGCGGATTCCGTGGGGCTCATGAACATGCGTACCATTTTTCAAGTCAATAGCGTGATTCTTTCGGCCGCTATCGCGCGACAGACAGACACACAGACGGAACCCAAAACTCTTTTGAGTCCCAACAGAGGGCCTCCACTGACGTTTCGGAAAAAAAAAAAAAAAAAAATACAATAAAAAAAGGTATATGATATTCAACACTCTTATGGGGTATTACCTAAATAGTTGTGTGCAAAAACAGGTGAATTTCTGTATATCTGTAATCATTAGGCCGAGAAATTGCAGATATCAGTGGTCTATTCTACCTTCTACCTTACAAAACGAAACCAATTGAACATGAAATAAGATAAATGAGATTAAAAATTTCTAGGAAAATAAAATTAAGTAAAAAAAAAAATATTATATATTTGCAGAACACATTAAATGAACTCTATGGTTTGTTAACTTAAGTGGTTTAAAAGCTTTTTTTTTTTTTTTTTTTGTGTGTGTGTGTGTGCGTGTGTGTATATGTGTATTAAAATTCAAGTATATGCAATTCGTAATTTGTATAACAAACTCTTATATGGTGACTATTGATTTAAGTTGAAAAATAAAAATAATAAGTTTTACAGCTACTCTGTGTTATAATAAACCAAATATTATAAAATAAAATATTAATATTTAATTAATAATTATGAATATTGAATTTCTTGCAAAATGAAGCTGCAACGATAGTTAATTGAACACTTAGTAATCAAATACTTGGTAATACTGGGGAAATAAAAAAAAAAGGTGTGCTGTCACCTGGGATCTATAAAAAATTATAAAATTCGTGGAGAAAATTTTAAAAGCGTAGATCCCCCAAGTTTATTTCGGTTTTATACTCCTCCCTCAAGTTTGATCTTCAGATAAAATTGATAGATTGCCTTAAAGAATTATGGAAATTTTAAAAAATCCAGAAACTACAAGATCTAAACTCTATTTTAGTCCGTATTTAAATTCATTTTTATTTAATGTACAGTTAATGAATTTTTAAAACGCAACTATAAATTATATAACTCTGCATGACGTAGCTATAGCTCTGAATGAAACTGAAAGACTTTAATTTTGGTTCATACTCAGAATAATAACTTCATAAATTTCGTAAATCCGTCATTGTCGAAACTAATTTATCATCTTAGAAACGCATGCAAAATGTCTTTACACACACACATCTATCTATCTATATATATATGTGTGTGTGTGTGCCATTGTGCGCCATTGTGTGCATTCATATCCATAATTTTTTTTTTCAATTTGTAAAACACTGTAACACTTAAATAGCAACGACAAGCAGCTGTCCATCGATATATTGATGATCATAAATCAATCAAATTATCATTTTGCGTGATAACATATTCAAACTTCTTTTTATATAATACCAACCTATTGTATTTTTTAATATTCGATACATATATTACAGAATTTTAATTCATTTCTCTTTGGCAGATAATGAGTATGATTTCGATTAAGTAACAGAAATTAAGTATTATTTAGGGAAATAAACTCCATTAACATAAACACAGAAACTATTTATGTTATTGATGATTGGTTGTGTGTGCTAAGATATAGATGTGTGTTAAGATTATTGATTAAGTTTTGGGGTGATTAAAAGGTAAAATTACTATATACATACGGTTACATTTTATTTGGTTTGATGGCATTAATTTCTGTTTCTATTCTTCGACTCTTTTGATTGTATTAATATGAATAAAATATACAAATTAATAATAATGAGCATCAATATTTGAAAATTTAGATTGAAATTTGCACTTTGTCATAAATCCTGGTGCCTGATTTGCCGAAATAAGGAGAGAGGGAGAAAAAAAAAATTCCGGATTTACATGTGAAATAAAATTTTTATTTTTAAAGGGAAGATAAAAAGTACTAGAAGAAAATAAATTTGGTTCCAATTTTCTTTTTCTTAAAATTTTTATCTCTTTTGTTAAATATCTATTATTTTAGTAATAAACAAATACTATATTGATAACTATATCAATTTATTATTTGTCGATTTCAATTTTTCGTTCTTAAATTATTTATCTGTTCTATGTTCAAATAAATTTAGGGTAAGTGTACAGGTTAAGGCCGATTGACATGTGAGTCCTAAATATGGGTAGAAGGCATTCCGTAAAGGGGGAGGGTCTTATCTCGTATTTATACGCGTTTAGGAGAAAAACATGGAAAACTCAGAACGACTGGTGTGACGAGTGCGACCTAGGATCGAACGTGACACTTTCAATCTATCAGTCTTGAGAGCAGAACCTTTGGATGCTGGTGGGGCTTATAAATAAATTATAATACAGCAGTTTAAAAGATTTTTAAAAATTGAAATTTTAAATGAAAAAAATATCATTTAATTTTAATTTAGCTCGTTTTCTTATCTCATTGTCTCTTCCTATTTATTGTTCGTTTTTCCTGTATTAGTGCCATTTCCGTCTTTTTATCTTCTCTTTTTTTAGCTAAAAATGACAAAATAAAAAAATTAAATTAAATAAATAATACACTCATATAGATTCATTTTGAAATAAAAGTTTAGAAATAAAAACCTCTGAGCACTTGAAAACATCTTCCTTACTTTTTGCTTTCAAATGTTAGTTTTACTTTTAAATATATGCAGCATTATTGTGAGATTTTTTGGCACGAAAGCAGTTCAGAATAAATCTATTAACATAAGCAATGAACCAACCAATAAAAGAATCACGACTAAACTTCTTTAGACAGTAATATTCTGCGCAATTTCTTTAAATGTGTAACATCAGCTGCGGCAATATCCCTTTAAAAAGTTCGTTTTTAAAATGATTGAATCTATAATCTATAACATCATAAGTCAAATCTTTTGTGAGATATGAACTCAGTAGAATAAACCCTCATTTATGCATCACGATTTTGCTTTGTACAATTCATAACTTTCGTATTACTGGATGTTTTAGTTGGATGACTTCATGAATTTTTTTTTTTTTTATCCATTAATGTACAACTTATAGTGCAAATGTCTCAAACATGACTCGTTGTTTAAGATCAGAAGTGATTCTCTAACCTACATTTCTTTTGATGTTACTAGTTGAATAAAATGTTTATCGACATTAGCTTAGTATTCGAATAAAATGAAAACGCATAATTTTGGTTATGAATATCATTCTAGATATGTAGACATGATTTAAAAAATAAAATTCAGACATATACACTTTTTTTTCTTTCTTTTTTTCTTTTTTTACGTATAAAGTGTATTTCGCATTCTGAATTTTTAAGTAACTTCTTCCACACATTAATATATATATATATTCAAAAAATTATAAACTTCTACTATTGGAAGTAAATGTAACTCGTAAAAATTAACAGTGATTATCTTTTTTCCTTTCATCTATTTTACGTGGTTGGATGGTTCTGTGAGTTAAGGCCGATTGATTACACTAGGTAGTCCTTTTTCTATTTTAGAAATTATGCTTTATTATTATTATTTATTTAATTATGATGAAGTTACTTAAATTTATCCAATGCTTCTTTAAAGCATTTATGACTATGACTCATAAAATAATCATAAATAATAATAATGATGATAATAATAATAATAATAATCGAATAACAGTACTATGTTAGTGTCGATGTCTTATAATGTCAATAATAAATAAGCGTAGTGCGTAATAACGCATTTATTGCTATTAACTGCATAATTGCATGCCACACACGATGTGAATCTTATGCATTTATTATAATCTGTAAGAAAGTTGCTTTGTTAACTACAGAAAACGTTGTATATGAATGTAATTTCATTTTTATATTTAACACCTTTGAATCTATATTTAACCATTACAGATTTTTTTTCTCCTATAAAGTATCTGTACCAGCAATTACGCAATTCTCGTGATAAAGAGGCAGACTAATCAACTATCCATCACGTTAATGCAGTTTGTAATACTACAACAACTAATGTAAAGTATAGTATTTCCTTAAAGTTTATTTCAGTTTATTTCCTTAAAGATCATTTTTAATAAAATTTATCAATTTTTTCAATGTATTTGTTATTGAAATACACAGCAAGTAATGATTTATACATTTTGCGAACTCTATCCTTTTTCTTGGTGGTTTGGATATAGCGAACCACCGGATATAGCGAACAGAGCATTTGATCATTTGAAGTTCAATATAACGGTTTTTGACTGTATATTATATTATTTATTTTTGAAATATGTCTTTCTCCGATTATTTTTAATGCACTATACAGTAAAGGATATTGTAACTAGTACGCTGTGGCCACCACAGGACTTTTTTTCATACTTTCCTATGCAAATTCACTCAGTAAAAATAATTAATTAAAATTATTATTTAATAAAATTATATTCCATGATAAATGCAGACGATTCTCATTCTATAGATATAGCACAACATTAAATATACAGCAAAAGTTAATTTTATTCTCGATATAACATCTTAAAAAAATATTTTTGTGTGTGTGTGTGGGGGGGGGGGGGGCATGATGAGAAAAATATAATTAACTGCAGATCGATCCGACGGTTCAACCATTCATTTTAAAGGTATTGGCGAGCTCTTTTGAAAGATGCCCATAATGAAAATTTGTTCTCTTCGGGGGAGAATCCCCCCCCTCCCTGGGCGGAAGCGATGCTCCTACATATACAAAGGTTTTTTTTTTTTTTTTTTCTATTAACTATCGCTATTATAATTCTTTTTAATTCTTTTTTCTTTTTTTCTTTTTAATTGATTCGCTTTTTAATAATACTTTTTAATTTCAAAATGATTAATAAAATATCTCTTTATGTACATTTATATGAAATTTTGTCCTATACTGCTGTGTTAAAAATTTAAAAAAAGCGGGATGGCAACGCCACCTGTTGGACGATTTTTAATAAAAGTTGGTGGGCACTAATTTATGTCAAGGTTCAACTACATATGAAATTTCATGAAACTCTGTGCAGTAGTTCCTAAGATACATTGCCACAAAATTTTGTCACACACAAACAGACAGAAGACACTGTCTAAAACTAGTCAAATCGTGTTCTACACCTCGCTAAACATGTAAATACATCGAAAACTCGAGGTAGAAAATTTTTACAAATCCAATACTTCCTTCTATCGAATATAGAAGAGAGCAAAAAAGATAAACAAACTAAACATACGTATAAATAAATGTAAATTTATATAGTTTGGAAAATATATGTTTTTCCCATTAACGAATATTCATTTGGTGTTTTTAGATAGTTTGATCAATGTTAAGTAATTTCGGTACAATGGTTTATAAAGAGAGGGAAAAAAAAAAAAAAAAAAACCTAATAGTGCCTATATTTATACTGCGTATATATTATTGCTAGATTTGTAAGGAAATTTATTCGATATTTGGTTTGTGTTTGGTTTATGATATCACTCTACGGTCATTTGTTGCACATTAACGCTGAAACCCGAGTCTTAAAGTGGATTTCGAACCACTTTGCATACGCGCTTGAGCCGGTATTCAAACCTGGCACCTGAAGGAAAGAACGCTGACCTTTCTTTCCCCAAACAGGCAAGACAAAGTATAAAAAACGTGTGTAAATAAGTATAAATACCAAACAGAGTATAAAAAATTAAATTTTAATCAGTTTTCTTTTTACTTTCTTCTATGTGTATATATAGAGTAAGTATTGGATTCATGAAAAGTTTCGAACTCCAGTTTCGATGGATTTGCACGGTTTGGGATGTCCTGAACACGATTTGACTGTTTTTAGAAAATGTCTGTCTGTCTGTCTGTCAGTCTGTGTATCTGTGTGTGTGTGTATCACGAATTTTGTTGCTCGCTGCATCTCACGAACCAATGAACGAAATTTAACCAAACTTGGTATTTAGTTGGAACCTGACATAAACTGGTGCTGATTAGATTTGGGAATCATTCGGTCAACAGGTGAGGCTGTGATGCAATTTTTTCTAAATTTTTAACATGGCAGTATAGGACAAAATTTCGTATAAATCTACATAATGAGAGTTATTTTAATCGTGTGATTGTAAAATTAATATGAATTATTGATAATAGTAGTAGTTAACTGGGAAAAAAATTGTGCATGTGGGGGCATCGCTTCCCCCCCCCCCCCCTGGTGGAATAAATTTTCAATATGGGTATCTTTCGAAAGATCTCGTCAATACCTTTAAAACCCATTGTTTAACTATAGATTATCGATTTTTTTTCCTTAAAAAAAAAAAAAAAACGCATTTCTTCTGATAATTGCAAAAAAAAAAATGACTTTCTTTCGGCATTTAGTGATATAATTTCTGTCAGATAAAAATCGTCTGCATTTATAATGGAAAATAATTTGATAATTTAATAAACAATTTGCATTGAATAAATTTTGTGTAAAATTATATAGAAGAAAGTCACGTGGTGGCCACATCATATTAGTTTTTGTTTTATACTGATTAATTTTCAAATTAAATTTCAAATCCCTTACATAATAATAATAATAAATTACATGCAAAATTTCATGGGTATCAACAAGAGAAATAATTTTTTCTTTCTTTCATAATCTTTAATTACAATATGTAAAATTTTTATTCATATTTGATAAAAATTTAGTTTAATTCTTTCCACGTTACACAAATTATTCAATAGAAAATTAGGCTTAAGTTGAAATATTTAAAATGGATATGTTTTAAAAAGCTTTAAAGACAGGTATATATATATATATATATATATATATATATATGCAGCATAAACATTTTTACAAACATGATTTCATTCTTTTGGACATAGAATTAAAATGCTTACAATGTTTTTACACCATAAATGAATATATATATATTGAGAGAGAGAGAGAGAGAGAGAAACAGAACATTCAGTAGTAATATAATAGTATCAGTGCAAACATTTGAAATTTAAAGATGATTTAATTTCAGTATTCAATCAATTATTCTGATCAAAAACGAAGATCACCCAAATCAACCCCCCCCCCCCCCAAAAAAAAAAAAAATAAATAAATAAATAAATAAATAAATAAATAAAGTAAAATCTAAATGAATTATAGCAAATTGGAATGAGAAAAACAAACATTATTTTCATTCTAACGTTATCAAGGGCCTGGTAGAATGCAAATATGCTAAAAAATTGGATGTTTTTCTGTCACAAAGAAAGCAAAAGCTAAGAATTTCTTTGTTCTCAGGTCCGAAACACCCATTGTAAATAAAACAAAAAAATAAAAACGTAGATCAAAATAAAACTCATCGCTACAAATGATAATCCAATAAACCATTTAAAAAATTATTAGTGATAATACACTAATAAACATTGTAATTTTAAGCCCCAAACAATCACAAATAAGCAAGAAAGAAGCAGCACAAAATTTATTAAATACTAGTCACATGTAAAACATAACACGCAGATGAAACACACATTGGAAATAAAACAAGAGAAAACGTAGATCAAAATAAAATCATCACTACAAATGTTAATCCAATAAACCACATAAAAAAATTATTATTATTATATATACATATATTATTATTTCTTTTTAATTGTGATGCAAGTTTTATTCTAAATTGAATCTTTTAAGGATAAAATAATGACGGTACTAAAGTAGATTTAATTTGAAAACATGAGGGAATTTGAAAATCGATTGTAAAGTTTATTAATAGTTATTCTCCTACACTGTTCAAACATTTAAAAAAGATTCGTTATTAAAGAATTAGAATATATTTATTTTGCGATTCTTTATGATTGCTGAAACTGTTGTGGCAGCCCAAAACTTTTACCATTGTATAACGATAAGTGCAGAGAGACAAGTAAAATTAAATTAACCCCAAAGTAAAATGAAATTAATTAAAAACAGGTGAAGATAAACTTTTTATTCATATTATTACCAAACGAAAACAGATATTTATTCTAAATTTTATAAATAACATGTCCTACGAGTCTGCTATCACGGACATCTGTGGTTCAAAGCGTCTCAAACAATCTCCGTTTGCTAAAACTATTTTCCGTGAGGGCCAGAATGCATTTTGTTATGCAAATAATCTTGAGACTATAACAGTGCATTTGTTGTTTTCGTAAAGTATTTTTGCGGTGAAAATACGAGCAGAAATTTAAAATTTGACTTTTGAACACGACTTGAAAAAATATAAACAAACCAAAAAAGCATGCTCAATTTTTTAAAATTTATTAATTAATTATTTTATTTATTTATTTATTATTATTATTATTATTATTGTTATTATGATATCATTTATTTATTTTTATTATTATTTATTTTATTTATTTATTTATTTATTTTTTATCTCAAAATTTGCACAAATTATACAAGTATTATAATTTCTTAACGGGGTATTTTTCAATTGTCATTCTTAAATTCATCATGTTAAATAATTAAAAGTGCTATTTTAATTTTTACTTACGCTTATTTTGACTTACTATCTCAGAAGATATAAAAGTGAAGCTAACTTAATTTAATATACAAAATTAAAAACAAAATAAACAGGCAGATTTCAGTCCACGAACATTCCTTAAAAAAAAAAAAAAAATAAAAAAAAAAGTATATTTTTTCTGTTTTTTTTTTTTTTTTTTTTTTTTTATATGTATATATATATATATAACAAATAAAATTTTAAGCACATAAAAGAACAAAATAAAAAAAAAAAAAAAAAAAAAAACATTTTATAAAATTTTCATTAAAAATTTTCGAAAATTCAGACGGTGGGTTCTATTTTCCGAAGATCCTTCAGAAAAGTGGTGGACATGATTTCTCAAAAAGTAATGCACCGATCTTATTGAAACTTTTCACATTTCTTCAAGATGAAACTGACTTGGGCTTGAATGAAGGACTCAAAATTAACTGAAATTCGAGTTTTTGGTAGAGTTGTATTTAAAAACTACAATTTTCGTTACATTTTACTTCACGTGTAGCCTTGTAAAATTAGTTGTAGTCAAAAATAAGAAAAATATTTCATTCAGGCACTACTCAATTCTGTTTGAGAGAGTGTGCGAAGTTTCAATAAGATCGGTGCATTAGATTTTGTAAAATTGTGTCCACCACTTTTTTTGAATGATCTCCGGAAATCAGGCCCGACCGGCTAAATTTTCCAAAAGTGCAATGAAAATTTTATAAAATAGTTGTTTAAGAGCCCTCTTCACTCACCGCCGACGGAAGCCGAAGCTAATGTTATTCTATGGGAATTTTTTTCTTTACAAAAAACTTATTAACTAATACATATTTTTAAATTCCTTTTTCACATTCTGAAAATTCCCAACTGTTAAATTGACGGACCCTTTTTAAAAAAATATTTTTTTTTTAATTTCTTATATTTTATTTTGAAGCTGCAAAATACGAATTTTCAATATGTGAATTTTTTTCATTTTGCAATTTCAAAATAAAATATTAAAAATTAAAAAAATACATTTTTGAAAAAGGTCCGTCAATTGAACAGTTGGGAATTTTGTGAATGTGAAAACAGAATTTAAAAATATGTATTAGTTAATAAGTTATTTGTAAAGAAAATTTCCCCATAGAATAACATTGGCTCGGGCTTGGTAAGTGAAGAGGACCGTTAAATGTCCCTCTTTTATATGCTCGAAATTCTGAATAAAATATTTTATTTATTATATTAAAAAATATATACAGTTATTTTTATTTTATTATTTTTAGCCTTTCTTATAACGCCTTAAAAAATCCGAGGATGAAAGAAAGAAAAAGAGAGAGAGAGAGAGAGAAAAAAAAAAAAAAAAAAAAAAAATAGATCTATTTGTTTTGGAAATTCTTTACTATAACAATAATAATAATTTTTAAGAAAATTTTGTTGTGTGCAGTATTATACGACAGAAATTTAATTATAAATACATAATAAAATTCAGTGTCATTATTGATGCAGAAATTAAACATAAAATATACTTTTTTCATTCAAAGCATTCAAAACTTATTAAATTTATCAACTATCAGCCGTTCGCGGTTCCCTTTTGTATGCCACAAACAATTTCGCATTCCCGCTAAACACCGTAATTCTCTGAGCGGTCGGCCTTGAGAGATTTCGACTTAATCAGAAATGACGGAGCGCAGCCCCCCTTGCAAACGACAAAAAGGTGTAAGAGCTAAAGCTCGCGGTTTAGCCTTTAATCCCGCAACCTTTATTCAAATTTGAACCCCCGTTTATAAATTTCCCTGCCGAGCATTTTTCCTGGGATGAAGTTCCAGAGAGATTAATGAAAGAGTGTCGAGAGTTTCACGGGGAGAGAAAAAAATGAAAATACGAAGGAAACGAATTAAGTTCGTGTTTACAAGAAGACAAACTTGGCTTGTGCGATAAAATCATAAAATATTTATAAAACCTCAGATCTTTCTGAGATTTTAGACTTTGCAGTGAATCACTGAAGATAATTCCTACAAATTTTTTTCTCCGCATTATATAGAAGATGTAAGCAGATTTACGTTCCGTTGTTTAATAGAATTTCTTCCTAAAGCCGTGAATACTGGTGCACATTTTGTACTTCTTTTCGTCTATTTATATTTAAGTATATTTATGCATTTATGTTTATATTTATTATTTAAAAGTTAAACTCGAAAAATAAAGAAATTAGGGGGAAATATAACATGCCTAACCAATACAAATGTGACAGAAAACGTCTACAGCAGATTATTTGGCTTATGAATAATAATTGAACTAAAGTTACACAAAAGAAAAAAAAATCATCTGGTGCTTAACAATAGTGCCCAGAGCGTCATTGAAAGAGGGGAAAAAAGGAAAACACGGAGGAAAAGATTTAAATTTGCATTTACAAGAAGATAAATTTGGACTGGCAGATAAACTAAATAAGATACTTATAAAACCTCGGAGTTTTCGACTATTTAGAAAATAATTTCAAAGTTTTTTTTTTTCCCCATAATATAGAAAATTTTCGTACCTTGTATGAAAGTATTTGTTATTAAATCCTTTACTACTACTATATATTTAATGCGTTTTGTTTTCAAAAGTATGTATATTTGTACATTTATATTCATAAATTTATATATATATAATATATGTATAATAAAGATGATCTATTAAGCATAGTAGAAGCCAAACAAGAGGTACAAGACCACTGAAACACCAAGGACCAATAAGATTAAAAAAATTTTTATTAATGGATGAAATACACCAATGTAAAGAAACCAGATCTATTAATTAACAGCCTGCAAAACAAACGAATCAATAAAGTAACACAACAAATCTTAACTTAAAACCATAAACTTATTAAAATTAATGAAAAAATAACCCAAGAAACACAAGATAGGAAGGAAGGAGGCAGGCGGCAAGACTTGTGACTTGCCTGTGGGGTTAAACTAGTTTCACGCCGGAGACACTCTCCCAGCCTGCAAAGATCAGAATAGGAGTCATATGGATTTAAAAAAGCAAAATTTATATATATACATATATATATATATATATATATATATATATATATATATACAGTAAAACCTCTCTAAGTTGGACACCTGTGGTTCCAGAAAAAAAGTGTCCAACTTATAGGGGTGCTTACATTTTTCGATTTAATTAAACTGTATCTATGCATGCCTTTTAACTTTTAATCATATCTAAATATAACATAATTAAGTATTCATAACTTATATACAAAAAAATATTAATTTGCCAATTTAAAATCTAAATTTAAATTGTGGCCATTATAACACTTTATTCTACAATTTTTTATATATTAGCGCCATCCACCAGTTAATATGAATAAAAATTTAATCAATAAAGATTTTTCATATGCGTTTTGGCGCAATTTTATTCAATAGACGCTGTGGTAGTCATATGGAAAATCGGAGAATGTGATTAAAAGTAGCACCACTTTGTCTACTGATACTATTGATATATACCCAAATTAAGAAAACATTAATTTTCATAATAGCCATCTCACTTATGAAGTTTGGTGAATTTATTCGCTCTAAAAAATCAGATTTAATTTTTCCGTGAACGGCGAAAACTGCAGCATAGCAGCGACACCTGTCGATTGATATGCACCCATATTGAATCAGTATCTTTTTTCACCATAGATAGATCTCTCACATATTAAGTTTAGTGCAATTATACACTCAAGTAAAACTTGGTAGGAAAAATAAAAGGGACAAATGAAGAGGACCCCAAACAACCGAAATGTATTGTCTAATGCTCATTTTAAAACAGTTTAAGTCAAAACATGCCTGTAGGATCTCTTTTGGATATTTCCTGGAGAAAAGGACTAAAACAATTCATGCAAATCAATAAAAAGAAAGACTCTTTCATTATGCGCCAAAATTCAGTTATTTGTGAAATTTTCAATTAAAGAAGATAAATATTTTTTTACAAGATGAGACAGAGATGAATATATTGTGAGAAGAAACATTGTTTTTTAGATATTTACAGCTACTTCTACAAGGGATAAGTAAAATTTCTAAAAAAAAGTGAGAAAACGGAAGTTTTATATCTTTCTTTCCTGTCTCATTCGATAAAAGTGTCCAACTTAGGACAGTATTTGACTGTCCAACTTATAGAGGTTGGACATAATGTTAATCCTATGGATACATTCCGTTCCGAGAAAAAGTGTCCAACTTAGAGGGGTGTCCAACTTAAAGGGGTGTCCAACTTGAGAGGTTTCACTGTATATATATATATATATTAAGTAAATCTGAGGAAGCAAAGAAAATTACAACAGTGTAAAAAAATTCTGTTAAAAATAGAACAATTTTGTAACTTTCCTACAAAAAATTTCATTTTTCTAAAACTGCAGAAATTTAGTATAAAATTAATCTCAATCTGTCAAAAGAAACATTTTTTTTTTTCTGTAACCAGATATAATCTGTAACCATTGATACAAATTTTATGAGATGGTCACATTTTTTTTTTTTTTTTTTTTTTTAATTCATGATTTTCAAAATGCTTAAATTTCGACAGATATTTAAGAAAAGACTTCTATATATATATATATATATATATATATATATATATACATTGTTTTTTTTTTTTAGGGGGGGGGACGTTTACTAGAGCCTATTTAAAAGAATTTGGGTGGATTTTGAAATACCTTTAAAAGAAAAATTACTAAAAATAAAAATGTAACAAAAATTATGTTAAAGCTGGTTTTATTTTAAAGACTAGAGATAACACACGAAATGTTTAAACAAATTAATAATCTAGTACATTAATTAATTAACTAAACATAAAATGCTAAAAATAACCAGATAACTAATTTATAAACTGGTAAATTAATTAACTGGTATGGTAAACAAATTAATTCAATTCAAGCTAAGCTGACCATGATATTTCATCTATATATATAAAATCGTTCTTCCTGACTGACTGACTGAGTGAGGGGGTGATTCATCATCGCCCAGACCAAACCCCTAGACCTAGAAGCATGAATTTTTGTGACAGTGTTCTTTCTATGACGTAGGTATCTACTAAGAAGCGATTTTACAAAATTCGCCCCCCAAGGGGGGGAGAGGGGGCAAAACGTGATTTCACAAAATCGTTCATATTTCAAACAAAAAAACAGATATCCGTAAAATTTTTACTTTAAAATATAGGTAATACAAACGTCTAAAAACCAATTTCTGGAATTTTCGAAATTCGGCCCCCAAGGGGGGCGAGGGGGAAAAACGTGATTTCACATGCGTAAAACATGATTTCGCATAATCTTATATATCTCAAACAAAAAAACAGATATACGTAAAATTTTTGCTCTAAAATATAGCTAATGAAAATATCTAAAAACCAATTTCTGGAATTTTAGAAATTCAGCCCCCAGGTGGGGCAGAAAGGGGGGGGGGCTATGGGGCAAAAATAAATAGAAATACAGTTAGGGTGTTCAAAATTGGTACAGATAGGTTTTAAAGGCCTGCAAGTGGAATGGGGATATTTTCGAAAGTGTAAAGTTATTAGGAGGGGCGAGAAGGGGAGAGGGGAGAGGGGGGGGGGGCAAAAAAATAAAAATAGAGTTAGATCGTTCAAAATTGGTATATAGAGGTTTTCAATACTTACAAATCGATTGCGGATATTTTCGAATTTGTAAAATTATTAGGAGGGGTGGGCTGGTAAGGGGTGGGCTAAAGGCGAAAACAAACAGAAATACAGTTAGGCCGTTCAAAATTGGTACAGATAGGTTTTAGAGGCCTGCAAGTCGAATGGGGTATTTTCGAAAGTGAAAAGTTATTAGGAGGGCCGGGAAGGGGGAGGGGATAGGGGGGGTCAAAAAATAAAAATAGAGTTAGATCGTTCAAAATTGGTATATAGATGTTTTCGATACTTACAAATCGATTGCGGATATTTTCGAATTTGTTAAATTATTAGGAGGGGTAGGAAGGGGGTGGGGCGGTAAGGGGGGGCTATGGGCAAAAACAAATAGAAATACAGTTAGGTCGTTCAAAATTGGTACAGATAGGTTTTAGAGGCCTGTAAGTCGAATGGGGATATTTTCGAAAGTGTAAAGTTATTAGGAGGGCCGGGAAGGGGGGGCAGAGGGGCAAAAAAATAAATTAAATAGAGTTAGATCATTAAAAATTTGTACATAGAGGTTTTCAATACCTACAAATCGATTGCGGACATTTTCGAATTTTTTAAATTATTGGGATGGGCGGGAAGGGGGTGGGAGAGGAGGGGCAAAAAAATAAAAATAGAGATAGATCGTTCAAAACTGGTGCATAGAGGTTTGTGATGATTGCGGATATTTTCGAATTTGTAAAATTATTAGGATAGACGGGAGGAGGGGGGGCGAAGGGGGAAAATAATAGAAATAAGAATTAGAGCATTTTGGGAATTTTTTCCGAAGGCAGTGAGAACCCGGTGCGACATTTTTCCTAATCAGATTTTGTTTCTCTTTTTTTTTTTTTCACGTGATAAAAATTAATGCAATTTTGAGAATTCAGTAATTATAAGGATTCATTTAAAAATAAGGACCAGCGAAGCGGGCGTTGCCTGCTAGTTATATAATAAATTCAGTAAAGCTTAAACTGAATGCACTCTCTGTTATTTATATTATGTATGATTTAAATAATATGTTAAAACGTCTTAAAATCTGTAAGTAAAATACAGAAAAATATGTGTTAGTCTCGCTCTGTAACGTAAGAACTGGGAACAAAGTTTCCCAGCCCACAAATGTAGAGAAAAATACTGCAGGAAGTGTAGCGAGGTATACTTCTGAGCCATTTTGTTTTACAAAAAATATATTTGAAAGTTATAAAAACTAAATCAAATCACAAAAATTAAATAATAAAAATTAAACTAAAATTTAATTTGAAAGTTTTTTTGTTCTGTTTTTACGTGTACAATAATATTAAACTGAAACTTTCATTGAAGTGAAATAATAAATATGAGACATAAATTACAATAAAAAATAAAATTTATTTTAAATGGTTAACATAACCTGAATGTTTATTTAAAAAACCTTTATTTAAAATTTATTTATTTTTTTACAAGTGTTGAATTTTAAATTTTAACTTACGTAAGTTTTTGGTTGCATGGATACTTGTCAACATCCTAATTAATATTCTGTAGTTTTGGTAGTCCCACCCTTTTTTTCACACCAGTAAATTTTTAGAGCAATATTCTCCAAATGCAATTAAGATTAAATAAGAAAAAAAAAAAAAAAAAAAAAGCTCTAAAAAGATACTGGTGGGAAAAAGAAGGCAGGGCTACCAATACTACAGAATATTAATTAGTATGTTGGCAAGTATGGTTGCATGATAGAAACAGATTTTACTAAAAATAAAAATACACAAATATGTGAAAAGAAGTGTATTTATCATGTACTTATTTCTCCTTTCTTCACCCAAACACTTTCTTTTGTCCGCAGAAACAAAATGGCAACCTGCAGTCAGTTGTGTATTCAAGCAATGTTTCATAAAAATTAATGAAATGCGTGAACATAACATTAATCTCACTAATTTTCCTTTGTTTTGCCTGGGGTAAAATAAATTACTCAAATAATTTAATGTTTAAAAATAATTTAACGGATAATAAATTACATTAAAATTTTAAATATTTTTACATTGTTGTGTTTTTTTAAAAGAGGATGGGTTTCCGCATCTTTAATATTTAATTTCTATCTATTATCAATAATAACTGATAGGCTAATTTTTCTTCCAGCAAGCTCTGGATAATTTTAAAGATTTTTATCAAATAAAAAATGTTTCAAATACGGTAATTTTTTATCAGTATTCATTTATTACATGTAATACTGCTTATAAATCATTATTTGCATATTGAAAATTTAAAAAATCTATTTATAAAATAATTTTTAAAGATATGAGAGCTGCTAAGAATAATTAATTTTTTTTAAAAAATTATGTTTTTTTTTTATTTTTTTTTTAAGAGACTTATAAAAACTTTCGCAAAAGAAAAAAAAAAATATTTTTTCTGCTTTTATTTTTTGCGCTCATTACGAAGCTAAAAAACTGTTTTAAAGGAAAAAGATATCTTTTTGTCTGTTTTTCGATACTGACAAATGACAAAGAGTATTAAATTGTGATGAAATTTTAACTCTGTCACCCTACCTGTATGTGCAAAACTGGAAGAAAACGTTTTATTATTATTATTATTATTATTATTATTATTTTAATTTAATTTAATTTTTTTTAAAGAATCATTTGCCTTTTTCTCTATTTTACTTGCTGAATGTTTTCTGTGATTTACCAAAACATTAAAAAAATTTTAGTTATGTGCGTTAAGTACACATTAAGTATTCTACACATCATATTAGTTTTTATATCAACTTACTTTTTCTTATACTATTAGCTTAATTATCCACATTCATTATTTCCCAATATATCTTAAAGTAATAAATAAATAAACAAGTAAATAAAAACTATTCTTTATTCAATGAAAATTTAAATAGAAAATTCAAAATATTTATCGATAAGAATAATTTCATTTTAACATGCATTTTGCATATTTGATAAATAAATCAAAATATAATTTATCATTCTATCACTTTACTTAATCTATCAAGAGTCTCGTTGCCATTCACGAAATTAAAAAAATAAATAATATATGCATATAAGTCTAGTAACGAACATATATTCCCTCTTAAAGTGCTTTAAAGCTTTCTACATGCTTCAGAATACCAAGCTACTACTCATCATACTATCAACTAACTATTTTATTAACCTCTTCGTTTCCGTTCCATGAGATATTAAGATTATCGAAGTAATCTAACAACAACTAAAACAAGTAAATAAAAACTATTCTTTATTCTATGAAAATTTAAATGGAAAATTCAAAATATTTATCGATAAGAATAATTTCGTTTTAACATGCATTTTGCATATTTGATAAATAAATCAAAGTATAATTTATCATTCTATCACTTTACTTAATCTATCAAGAGTCTTGTTGCCATTCCACGAAATTAAAATAATAAATAATATATATATATATATATAAGTCTAGTAACGAACACATATTCCCTCTTAAAGTACTTTAAAGCTTTCTACATCTTTCAGAATATCAAGCTACTACTCATCATACTATCAACTAACTATTTTATTAACCTCTTCGTTTCCATTCCATGAGATATTAAGATTATCGAAGTAATCTAACAACAACTAAATATGCTTCACCTTCCACATCTAACTCACGATTTACCAATTAAGAAAGCATTTGTCTCATGTCTTCGTGAAGTAGCCGTGTTCATCAATGTCAATGTGCGCTTTTAAAAAAAGTTCCAAGATAGCTAAGTCCGCCTTTCCATCACTTTATCTGTAACTGCCGCTTTTACGACCGACGCATAGGTATAGGTGAATCGTTGAACAGAGATTACTACATACGGCGATCGTAGCTCAAAGACAAAAATAAAGGAAATAAAGAACATTTTTTGCGTATCACTACGACCACTAAAATTGCACATAAATCTTGGTCGAAAAGCGGCAATTACTTTTAAATGTTAGTTTTGTACAATGTTAGACTTTGCTCTCGATTGAGCTAAAGTGTATTACCAGACAAATGTATTTTTTATCAAGTAGTATCAGCGGTAAATTTACGGCAAGATTTTGCTTTATACGAATAGAAAACACTCAAACACTCAGGAATATTCTTTTTCTTTTCTTTTTTTTTTTTTTTCTTTTTTTTTTTTAATTTAAGTATAATATACATCCATATTTATAGTTATTTGTGAGGTTATAAACTGTAAAAATGATAATCTTCAAAATTTGTTAAAACTAATTCAAAAATTAACATTCTTAATAAATATATGCATTATCAAAGATTATTAGTGGCACAGTGCATTTTAAATCTTTTAACTGGATTCATTACCAACTTGCATTGAGATTTTGAGTGCACTTGTAAAAAATATAGAGATAAATAAGAAGTAAAATAAATCTTTTAATATTAATAAAGAGAAAATGGTGAATTAAAACTTTGTAAGTAAACCATTTAGATAATAAATAAATAAAAAGTAAATGTTTTGAGTCGAAATAATTATGCAGGATCCTTTTTCAAGCAGGGCCTTGATATGTTTCTGCTTTCATGCTGCATTTTTGTCTACATGCTTCGACTGAAAAAGAACTATTCTAAATTATTATAATTCAAAATAATTAATAGGGTTTTTTTTTCCTTTTCCCCCCCCCCTTTTTTTTTTCCCAATTTACGATTATTTTATTTCTTATTTTATTGTATTTCATTTATTTATTTATTTTTTTAATAAAGCTTATATTTATCGTTCTTCATCTCAACTACAGTATTTTGATATATTTTATTGCAAATAGAAAGTGACACAGAAAGCTTAATTATTCTTGCATTCATTATTAAATTAAAATGAAAAAGAGTGGGAAAATATACGTAGTGCATAGCTACTAACTCGTACATTTTTTTTTTTTTCCTAACAGAAATTTTTAATAATTTTCTTAGCAGTTTTCTGTGATTAAACTTGATATATATATAAATATATATATATATATATATAAATATATATATATATATGTATATATAACTATTCTTAAAATTCTCATCATACTATTAAATACATTGTAATCAATCAGTGAATTTCATTGTTGCTTCGTGGTTTCCTTGTTATTCATCTGCTTTGAAATTTTGCTTTTTTAAATCCATTTGACTTCTACTCTGGTCGTGGCAGGCTGGGTGAGTGTTGCCGGCGTGAAATTAGTTTAACCCCACAGGCAAGTCACAAGTCTTGCCGCCTGCCTCCTTCCTATCTTAAGTTTCTTAAATAATTTTTTCTTAAATTTTGATAATGTTTATGGATTTAAATTAAGATTTGTTGCGTTACTTTAATTATTCGTTTGTTTTGCAGGCTGTTAATTAATAAATCTGGTTTCTTTAAATTTGTGTATTTCATCCCCTGATAATTTTTTTTTCTTTTTCATTTTTCTGAACTTCTCAAAGAATTTTTAATCGTATTTGTCATTGGTGTTTCCGTGATCTTGTATCTGTTGCTTGGCTTTGAATATATATGAATTTGAATATATATATATATATATATATTCAAATAAATAGTGCTAAAACGACATAATTTGGCAACTATGACAGTGATAATATCTGTGGAATCTTTCTTTGTAAGATCCTTTTTCAGGCTGGTAGTTTAAGTTTAATATTCGTGATTTTGATATTGCAAATCTGCACATATGCAGGGCCCGACTATGTTTTTTGAAGACCCTGGGCTCTGATTCTATGATTATATCTGAAGGTCTTCTCCCTGCTTTACAGAGCTTGCCAAAATACTCCCACCCCCACCCCCGCCTTTTTTTTTTTTTTTTTTTTTTTTTTTTTTCAAGAAGTTTTATTATTATTATTATTATTATTCTATTTGAAGCAATTTATTCTGTATAGTAGAATTTTTACATTTCTCCTTCGGTAATACATTATACTTCTAAAGTTTTTTTTTTTTTTTTTGTTTTGTTTTTTTTAATGAACCCATAAGAAAATCATTAGTTTAAAGCTCAAGACAAGCAAAAAATAGATAAACCATATTGGTCAGCCAATATAACTCTTACCTTAGTTTTGAAGATTAAAGACAAAATTTAACAAATGTTTAAGCTCTTTAATGTTATCTAAAAAGAGTGTTTTATCAGTTTTTGTTTTGTCTAGACATTTCATGTAAAAATTTTTGCTATTACATTCCAGCTTTTGTAAGTGAGGCCCTGGACCAGTGCCCCATGTGCCCATGCCATAATCTGGCTCTGCATATATGTCGCTATTCTGTATACGGTTACAGACAAAGACTTATAAGAATATTTAGAAAAATTACTTTGCAAATAAATGGTATCACATGCTGAATATCTCAAAGAAAAAAAAAATAAAATTTTGTAATCATTTCTCCCAATGCATGCTATTCAGAAAGAAATGGATTTTATGGGTAGTAGATTAGAAGAACAAAAAAGAAATGAAATAATTAATTATCATTGGCAAGCAAATATAAGTTCTTTGTTGTAGAAAGTAGTGATTGTTGGTGAAAAACTTATAAGTTATAAGTTTTAGAGTCATCCCATAAAAGTAGAAACTTTATGAAATGAAAACTCTTTTGTAATAAAGTTTGCAATCTTTTTTTCCATCTACTAGGATATGAAAGTCGTAGTATTGCTTAGGGTGTCTAAGAAATACCTGGCACAAATGTAAAGGCAGGTAATGTGACTGAAATAAGAGAATTTTATATTGGAATGTGCATTTCTACATGTAAGTCAAAATGTCTAATTACATTATTGAATAGTACAATTTTTGGAATTTACCTTTTGTCTGGTAACCTGGTAACTGGGACAATTTTTAATTCTTATCTATATATACATATATTCTAATTTCACTTTCATTATGCATAAATTTTACTTCCTTTCGCTACAACTACTAAGTTGCAACAATGTATTTGCAATTACCTACTGAATTCCAAGAATTCATCTCTTTAAATGTTTACGATAGGAAAGGTGAATTAATTTTAACAAGAGATAAAAAGGACCACCAGATATGAGCTTGGCACTATTCGCTATAGTGGCAGTTAGACATCTGCCGGGTAGATCAACTGTGGAGCAATAGCCGTTATGCCAAATACTCAGGTTTGATCCCTATTCAGGTAATTTTTTTGCTCTTAAAGGACGAAAATATTTTTTTAAGGTTAATTTAAGCCAATTTAGCTGGAATCCGTACTTTAAGAAATTTCGTAATAAATTTCACATTTTTAGTGGTGTTTTTAACTGAAATAGCACACTTAAAGTGGTAAAACTTAGCACCAAATCTGGATATAGTGATTGCATTTAAATGAACCTAGATCGGCTCTATTTTTGGTGGGGAATATTGAATCATAGCCTCCTAAATTAGATGTCTTCCTCATGGCTCGGAAACTTGGCAACAGTTCAACTGGTAGACAGCGCCACATGGTACAGATTGCGCGACTTTTTTATTCAACAGCCACCAAAAGTTTTTAAAAGTGAGATTTGATATACATAAAAGGCGAAAAGAATAGAAGAAACGTCGATTATATATCTGTACTGATAAGTATAAAGGATTTAAGGCCATATTCTTGATTTTTCAGGAGACGAAAAATAAAGTTAAACTAACTAAAAACTAATCAAAAGAATCGATTAGGAAAAAGGGATTATGTTGATTTATACCTTTTATACCATTCAGTGATTGTCAATCTTCATTTAATAAAGGGAAAAAATCGAATTAAATATTTTATACTAAAGATTAATGCTAAATTTCTAACTTGAATCTTTTTTTTACAATGGATTTTCTCAAAGACTAAATGACATGGATTTAAATCCTTTATACCAATCGGCAGAGAATTTTTTTCTGAGTCTGGCTATGAACTTAACTCAAAATCGACATTTTTGGACTTAAATCCTTTATACTTATCAGTATAGATATATCATATATCATTTCTTATAATTATTGGTGACAGTTGAATAAAAAAGTCGCGCAATCTGTACCAGGTGGCGCTGTCTACCGCTTTAACTGTTGCCAAGTTTTCGAGCCAAGTGGCAGGCATCTAGTTTAGGAGGCTTTGATTGAACTTTACTTTTTAAAGTGTTGTTAATATTGATACGTCTTCTCTACCTAAATTTATATGTATATAATCGAAGTTATGACTCTTATTTATCCATCTCTTATATATACTAAAAGTTTGTTGTATTCGGATTAACTACTACCATTCTCTGTTTACACGTGTAAGTTTATTTCCAAACTTTTCAAAGGCAAATCATCTGCGCCTACGACACGGCAGAAAAAAGAGCAACACCTTAATGACGATTTGATAGCTGTCAAATAAATCAATGTGTGGTACCTTGTCTTATCAGCAGACGTAAGAACGATGCAAGGAAGTTAATAAAGAGCATTGCTATCGCACTCTCTTCATCAAAGCTTGCCGAAATGAGACCATAGGAAAGCGATGCACGTACGGGACGCGACAAGATGCTCGCTAAATAGTTTTATAGACAGACAGTTGTGGATGAATTTCCTTGATATGCAAACAGATGGTTATGTTCAAATGATTTAGACAGTGTTAAGTATTAATATATTAGAAAGGCTGATAAAAAGACTCACAGTGTGTTTTACGTAGTATGTTTTGGGGTTTTCTTTTATTCTTTTAAAATAAGCTACCGAAAGATATAGACATATCAAAAATTTTTATAAAATAATACATGTGAGTTTTAATGGGAGTGGAAGGTAGAATTTCATAAGCTTCATAGAATATTGGGATAATATATATTTGTAAATTCTTTTTTTCTGTTTTAGTGGCAGAGTTTCAGCTAGCATTGGTGTTTATTAGATAATAAATAATAATAATTTAGCCCCCTCCCCCCACCCCACAAAATAAATAAATAAATAAATAAATAAATAAAATATAATAATAATAATAATAATAATAACAATCCTATCATTTTTAAAGTTTTAAAATTTATGAATGACAAAAAATATATAATATTAAATTGCATAGTTATTTAAATTTCTATCGCAGGAGATGCATACATTTATATATATATATATTACAATCTAACACTGAAACAAAACACAGATCCATATACCATGTTGTTTCGTGCTAAATTATTTTAAAAGAGAAGAAATAACTAATAATTGTTAGTAGATGTCGTAAACATGTGCAAGCTGCAACGTACAAAGTGTCTAGTTGCATCGACACTACTGGTAATCCAAAATGAGAGAAACATCCAGAAGACCTAAAATTTCCACCTCGATAGAATTATAAATGATTAAAATTTCAGCGCAGACGTATTTTATGGTCCCTTGTAACGTCTTATACAAGTACTGTAAAAAAAGTATATAAAAGGTTGCTTCATGTACGAAAGTTATTTTTTTCGTGCGACATTTTGGTGTGGTTTGTTTTAGCATGTGCCGTAGAAAAATATGGTAGTCAAATAAGCATATTTCTATGTTTTACAGAACAAGAATTATAGCATAAATGGTTGCAAACTTTCCAGAAATCGGTGTTTGTGTTGAACGTAGTAAGTTATGTAATGTTGTGCAGTAGATGCTCTTGAATGACGTTTTAAGGGCACTGCATCTAAACGTCTCCAAAAAAGTATATTTTAATAAGATATTTATTATCTTACTGTTTGATTCGATTATTTAGAGAAATGACATAGATATGATGGCATTTTAACATTCGATCAGATGAACGAACTCTGGCAATAAAGTGTTTCTAGTTAAATCGGTCTTTTTGGACAGCTACATTTTCATTGCAAACGTGATACTTAGTCATATTTGTAAGAGTTTTTCTTTATACACCAGACTGCATTATTGTGTTTCCTTGCCTATTCTCCTAAGTTGTTTCCTATTGAACACGTGTGGTCACAGATTGGATAAAAATCTATCGAAAAATATACCATCTGATACCACGCAAGAGTAACTTTACCAGTGTGTGGAAGAAACGTGGTATATTTTAGAACGCATCTGAAACCTCGTTGATTCACTGCCTTAGCGTAATAGCAAAAGTTACTACCAGCTATGGCAGCTGCACAAAATATTGATTTCCCCACATTCTTCAACTCGAAGTTGACTCTGCTCAATTAAAAATAAAGTTCAGTGTTTCACGAAAAACGTAAATGGTGCAAACTTTGGCTAATTTAAATGAAACCAGTATTTTTAGAAATTTTATTCTAAGTTTCATAATCTTAGTATCGCTTACTACTAAAATGGTGAAATTTAGGATAGAATTTCTAAACATATTGGTTTCATCTAAATTAAAAACTAGTATTAATGATTTCGAGAGTGTAAAAAAAATACGAGTAAAAGAGTAAATATAAAATTTTCTTTAACTGCTTTTGTTGAAAAGAACGTATTATGTTAAAAATTGCTTTGTTATTTTCTTTTCAGACTGCCTAGAAGAATACCTTTAAACTATTTGCAAAAGGGGCAAATAGTTGCATATAAAAATAATGGTAAAACTATTAGACAGATTGTTCATATACTACACGTCAGCCCCAATACAGTTTTTAACATTATCAGAAGGCCAGACAAAAATAGGAAAAGAAAGAGGACTGGTAAGCCTAAAAAGTTAGCATACCTGGCGATGAAAGAAAACTTGCTCTTGATCTTAAAAAGAGCTGTGAAAGTATTCCAAAGGCCTAAAATCAAGCAGGACTTATTCATGTGTCAAGTCAAACAGTTTACAACTACATAACAAGATTCAAATAATTAATTTTCAAAAAGCAGAAGCATCATCCAAAATGGAACAAAAACACGTATTGGTTACCGTTATATACGGGCTAAGGAAGACATGTCATGGACATCAGATAGAACTTCTATAACATTTTCAGACGAGAAGAAGTTTAATTTAAGCGATTTAGATGATTAACGATAATACTGGCATTGTCTAAAAAAAGCAGAAGAGTTTTATTTAGAGGAGGATGGTCTGGTAAGCAATTGGATATGGAAGAAGAACATGTCTGGTCTTTTTCAGTGGTAGGCGGTAACATACAGACTATGTTAAGGTGCTGAATCCCGAGCTTCTTCCTTATGGCTCTAAATTAGGAGGAGAAGAGTGGGTACTTCAACAAAATGAAGCCTCTATTTATACCACCAATGGAGTTAAAAATTGGTTCGCTGCAAATAATGTGTAGGTTTTATCAAAGTCAGCTAAAAGCCCTGATCTTAACACAGTGGAAAACATCTGGGCAATGCTTGTTCATAGAGTACATGCTGGTGCAAAAAAATTTGAATCAATTTCTAAGCTTCGGGAAATTTTGAATGGGATTAATTTTTGCCAAACAGGAATTCAATCTTTGATTCATTAGCAAATAGAGTATTCAAAGTTCTAAAAGCTAACAGGAACTGCTTTTGGGATTCCTTACTAATATCACCTGTATCTTTTATTTTGTATTACTATATTTCTACTTATTTTACAGAGTTTAAAAAAGTAGAAACTATTTTTGTGTTCATTAATAATTTATTTTTGGAAATCAGGATAATGATGCTAATATTTTCTTGTTAATTGATCGACAAAATGTTACACATAAAAATAATTTCATTAAAAATCGAAGATTCCTCTTTTTCTAAAAATACCTAGTGCCTTTCTACTTTTTTTACACAGTGTAATATTGGTTTTAATTTCACTTGCTCTTCTCGGTACTGAATTTCGGATTGTCCTATGCATTTTAACAATTTTTTGATTTTTTATCGCTTAATTATTGCATTAGTTTTAACAGCTTAAATTCATACACAGAAATTCTGCTGATAAAAGTGGTTAGCATGATTTTTTCTTGTTATTTATTCTGTATGTTTATCAATTGTTCCATAATTCTGTAAACAATTTAAAATTTCATAAAATTTGAAGAAATCGGTAGAATTGAACGCGGTTTGTGAAAAAATTATTCTCGTGAACGGGGATTTTTTTTTTTTTTTTTTTTGTAAAGAAAAGAAAAATAGTTAAAATTTTCGTCGATAGAGGGCGTTGCACAGACGCATAAAGAGAATTGTGAAAATGTGAGTCTTATAACTGCACGGTTTTGCGATTAACAGCTCATTTCTATTTACCTTTTAATTGCAGTGCTAACTTGGTGGATAAAACGTTATTGGTTAAGATGTCTTACCTCAGCTAAGAACCGCAAACAAAAGCTGCATTTCGCGGGAGTGTAATTTGTTTACAAACTGTAATTTGTGGCTATGGCGAACACAGAGAGTAGGGATTATACACTAGTAAACATTTGTCTGCAAATAAATATAGTTTATCATTGAAATGTGTGATTTGCAAAAAAATAATAAAGAAATAAAGAACAGAAAGAAAAGAAAAAAGAAAAAATCCCCCCCTCACGAGAATAACTTTCTCGTTTAATTCTACCAACTCTTTAATTTTTTAAGAATTTTTAAAATGTCTACATACTCAGGAGGCACCCGGTATATAAAACAGATTTAAAAATATGCAAATAAATAACTGTTTAAACACATGACAAAAAGAATTGTTAAGCTCCTTGATATATTTAATCCTATTTTACAATACATGCATTATATGAATGAATGAATAACCCACTCTGGAGACTTACTTGAACGGCAGAATATAAATTTGACATATGTGTCTCATTTAAATTGCAGAAATGGGCATTTCATTTAGTATGCAGGGAGAATTTCGTCCTTGCATAAACAAAAGTAGAATTCTCTCATATCTTTTATTCTTGTATTTGATTTAATACGTAAGTAATTGGTACACGTCAAATTTCGACGATTTCACAGAGGTTAAATGTACAACTGAAGCCTTATCATTGTATTGTGGCTGAGAAGTATTGTGTTTACTTAAGGCATATTTTTTATATGAAAAAAAAATGTAAATTTCACACAAATATGTACAATTTCAATAAAAATATTCACGAAATATTGATAATTTTACCACTGAAGACAGAGAAAGATTAAATGAAAAAGTCATTTTATGTGAGGCTGATAATGAAAAACGACTACTTAATGACGGTTTACTGCAAATAATAGCTAAAAAAAAACTTTTTTATGTATTAGGGTGAATTGGGGTAAGTGCAACCACGAGGCAAGTAAAACCTTAGCTTATAAATTTATAACTCAAATGATAAGTTAGATTTGTATCTAACAGTCATCGCATCTATTTGTTTGAACCTTTCTTTGTTATATTTAGTTCTAAGAAAACAAATAAAATATGAAACAGTGATAGTTTTTGAAGTTTGAGACATTGCTCACATTTCCTAATTCCGACTGAATGCTCCTCTGAAAATTCGAAGTTTTGCCATTGCGGTACTTGTGAAATAAACTCCATAATTTATAGTACTGAAAACAAGTTTTGGATGTAAATTTTAAATATAACCTCAGGATTGTTTTATTTCTTAAACGATTTGGTTTGTCATCAAATTTTTGCTCCAAAAATAACTGCGACCTGTCTTCACATGTGATATGCAGGTTTTAATAAGTGACCAAAGGAACGTTATAATACATTTACAAATAAGAGCATACAATTTCTTTAATTTAAGAATCGTTACTATATGAAATGCAGGTATTACATATCCTACACACAAATACACTAAAATTGACTTAACTCAGTTGAAATATAGTGAGTTAGGATATTAACAGGATGTCCGAGTCAACAAAAAATCATTTCATAACTAGGATTTATAAATCAGTGTAACATAAATTCGGCCTTTTATACTAAGTATTTTGTTCTTTTCTTAAAATTACCAATAAAACTTCTTAAATTAAAAGAAAAAAAAAAACTAAAGGCCTACTTGAAAGATTCTTGAGACATTTCGTCGCGGATACGCGACATCATCAGAACAGCCTCGTGCTGATGGCGACGAAACTAACTCTCCTCCTCTTCACGATCCTCAGACCTGAGGATCGTGAAGAGGAGGAGAGTTAATTTTTTTATTTTCATTTTGTTCTACAGAGGCTGTTCGCACATATTTTAGACGATTTTATTTCGCAGTAAGAAAAAATCGTTTGCATGGAGAATTTTATTTTCACAACAGTTATATTTTTGGAAGTTTTATTTATCTTCTGATATTTAGAATTTTTGTTTAGATGCAAAAATGCGCTTTTAAGGGGTTAGGGGTAGTCAGGATTTTCAAAAAATCAATTTTTTTTTTTTGCATTTTCTTAAAGTGTAATATCTTATAAATATTCTCTGAAAATTTGAAGTTGATCCGATAATTACTTTTCGAGTTATTCGACAAATATGCAAACTACATTGGCGATGGTGATTCGAAGACCTATTCGGGAATTATAAAAGCAGATCCTTACAAAAATACAACCGTAAATAAAAAGGAATGTATAGGCCATGTTCAAAAGCGGATGGGGACTCGACTGCGTAAACTGAAACTTCAACAAAAAGGTCTTGGTGGTAGAGGTAAGCTTACAGGAAAAGTAATAGACAAATTAACTGTGTATTATGGTTTATCAATACGTCGTCATTGCGATTCTATCGAAGATATGAAATCTGCTATTATGGCAACTTTTTACCACTACGGTTCGACTGATGAAAATCCGAATCATTGTATGTGTCCAAAAGGCGAAGATTCTTGGTGCTCTTACCAGCGCGCTGAAGCAAGTGGAGAGCTTGATACTTATACTCAAGATTATTCTCCCTTACCTCCTGATGTTTTAAAAGCTATTAAACCGATTTACGACGATCTCAGTAATGATAATTTACTTTCAAGATGTGTAGGTGGATTCAATCAAAATAATAATGAGAGCTTCAACCAACTAGTGTGGAAAATATGCCCAAAATCCATGAATACTAGTTTTACTATCGTACAAATTGCTGCATACATAGCTACATGTATATTTAATGAAGGTACAAATTCATTATTAATGATTATGAATGCCCTAGGACTTAATTGTGGGTCTTATTCCCATTAGTATGCAAAAAAAAAGGATGTTGCACGTGTGAAAGTGGCAGATCAGCGCGCCAACGACAACACTCGGGAAGGCAGAATGCTTCGTAGGCAACGGCAAATTGATGTTTTGGAAACTTCCACAATGGCTGAAGAACTATTATATGGCCCAGGAATAGATGACTCAGTGTAAGTGATTAAATAATTCGTATTTCTGTACGTAAATCTAGTGCGAAACTTTAAATGCGTTTTTCTCAAAACTATGTTTTTTGAACTGGTGACAACTGTAACTTGAAAACCGCTCAGTAGATTTTAATGAAATTTATACAGCTTTTAGAATACATAATAAACTCGGGCCTGATCGAAGGATTTTTTTTTTTTCAAAAATTTCGATTTTTTAAGACCAATTAACTGTTGACTTTTTCCCAAAAATTTAGAAAAAAATTTCCTGAGTCCGCCATTTTTTTAATTTTTGAAAAAAAAAAAAAAAAGGTTCGATCAGGCCCAGGATTATCTATTTATAAAACTAATTTTTCTTATCCGATTGATTTTAGATGAATCTCCAAGGACTTATCATTGTCACCGCAAGGACCTTTTTTTTGGACTGGGTCAACAGAAACAGCTATAACTTTGGAAATTATATATATTTTTTTTTTCAAATTTTCGTGACTTCAAGTCAAAACATTGTATAATAATGCCATATTATTACTTTTGTAAAATAAAATGATTTAATAGCGAAAAAAAATTACTGAAAATTATCATTTTTTCGTGTCTCTGACTACCCCTAACCCCTTAAAAAGGCAGTGGATGGAAAGATGCGTTTCCGCTCTTTCCAAAGATAGTTTTTAGTGAAATCTTTATGAAAAGCATTTATCAGGAGAAAAATGGAAAAATGTTTCAACAACAGATGAATCTTGGGTCTATTTAAGTGGTTGCAATAAAAAAAGGTCAATTTATTATCACAAAAGTGGAGAAAAAAAATTTGCTACATGGCTCAAAGCATCAAAAGAAAGTTTTTCTAAAGGATTTATGATTGCCACTGGTTTTTCATACAAGCACAAGATAAAAGCAAAAAAATGTGACAAAAATGTGACAAAAATGTCAAAATCAACTCTAAATACTCTCAAGAACATATTTTAATTCCAATTTTTAAAAATGAAAATCCAGATCTTTATCCACAATGCTATCAATCCGTTGAGCTGTATCAAGACAAAACAAGCAGCCACACATCACAATCCGCAATTGCTTTTCTAGAAAAAAATGGAACAAAAAACGGGAATTAAAACCATACCCTTCACTGACATTCCTGCTAAATCTTCTGATGTATCACTGTTGGATTTTTGTGTTTTTCGACTCTTAAAATCAACATTATCCAAACACCGACCTACAACGCTTTGTGGACTCTGGAAAGCCGTTCAAGAGGAGTAGAAAAATATACCTCTTCCGATATTATAAAAAGCATTATTATCATAGAAATTATGATGTAGAATGTTAGTTAAGAACAATGGCTATCAAACTGAACAAATAAAACTCGAAATATGAGTGAAATTGCTTCAGTACACTCCATCAAAATCGTCTAAAAAATGTGCGAACAGCCTCTGTATTTGAAAATTTTAGTTCTATTGAAGGAAGACAGAAGTCAAAAAGGAGCATAACTCATCAGCAATAATACTGAAATATTTCCTAGCTTCCATCATCTACTTTAAAGTATTGGTACTATTTAATGAAGGTACCCATGTAAAGCAACACCGGACATTATACCAACGTACTGTATGCGCATATTTAGTAGTACACACTTCAAAAAGATTTTTACTTAGAATACACCATATCTTTACCTTACATCGCCATGGACGTGAGATAGAAAGGAGCGTGTGTCGCATTTTACCAGACAAATCTGTTTCACTATTTTATGATCTAATCACGATGTTCGTGCCCACTGGATTCGCTAATTGTCATGATGCTTTTTGAATAAAGCTACATGCAAAAGTCATTTTCTGGAGAACTACATATCTATGAAAGTCTTATGGGTGGTGTGTTAAAAGATCTTTATATATTTATCTATATTTTTATGAAGTTGTCAAATAATTAATTTGAGATTTTCCATTTTGTTTGACCAATCATAAAAGCTTCCGACTTCCAACTTCAAAAATACTAACAATGGCAATTCAGAATACCAAAAAAGCTTCTTGGTTTCAATGATATTCGTTCTTAGTCGTAGTCCATCACATGATTGCCAACTTTTACGTTTTTTAGCTATCAGAAATTTTTAATAGAAATTTTTATTTTATTTAATCAGTGAAAAACTGCTGCAGAAATATATGAAAAATTTCTACTAAAATTTTCCGGTATCCAAAACGCGTAAAAGTTGGCAGTTATGCTATTACAATTCGACTTCTATCAAATTTGCTTCAATCAGCAGCCTTTCCATTCAACAGTGCATTAATTACGGAATGATTACCACGCATCCTTGGCAGTCATTATTTACCATCCAAATCTTGACCTTGCTTCAACTATAAACTAAGCTCATATTTATTGAAATTAATTTCAATAAATATGATTTTCTTCCCAATCAGTTGATTGTGTGATTTTAAGATATTATAAACTAAGCTCGTTTATTTTAGCTGCAAAAGAGTATGTAAGATAATTTTTTAGCTAGTAAATGTGCAAATTAATATATATATTTTTTTTTTCATTAGTTTTTTAGAAAATATGTTGCATTGCAAAAACAATATTTTGAGCGCTTTATGTATTTTAAGAATCATACTTTAAAATTGTTAGCACACATAAGCAATGAAATTATATAACATTACTACGGTAACATTATTATGTTACTGTATTTATTAATAGATGTATACAGGGAGGCTATAATTAAACTGACAGTGCTTACATTATTATGTAGGGTACAGTATTATAAACAAGAAAGGGTCGAAGGATTCCACAAATAAACAAATAAATAAATAAAATATAATAAAATAAAATAATAATAATAATAATAATAATTTAAGTTCGAAAATTTACCGCTAGGGAAATACATGGCGCTATATTTCTATACATATATATATATATTCACAATTTATAATTTAATATTGATGATTGCGCAACTTTTTTTAAGGGGCTATTCTTGCTGTTAGATCGCGCTACAGAGCACTGTGAACAATGTCAGTTTAATTATAGCCATCCTGTATGTATTGGGTTGTTCAAAAAGTAATTTCGTTTTTTCCTTTGAAAATGAAAAACAATTTTCTTATATTGTATAAATATTTTATTGAATTATATATTCTCCGCTTTGATCGGTTTCTTAGCGATCTCACGAGTTGTTATTTGGCAGTTTTCACAAATCAATACTTTATTTTGTCTTCATTAGCATAAACTGGTTTTCCAGAACGTAATGCATCTTCAACGTCAAAATTGCCGGAACAAAATTTGGTAAACCAGTTTTGACACTGGAGTTCTTTAAATAAATTTTCTGTATACACATCATATACTTTTTTCTTTGTTTGAACAGTCTTTTTGCCTTTTTGATAGCAAAAACAAAATATGCCGAAATTTCGCTTCCGTTTTTCTTTATTTGACAGGGCACCAATCAAAACTTATTGAGAAGAATAAAACGAAATTTTTCACAAGCAAGTCTTGCTCTATAAGCTCTCACAATATATAATGGTAATGCAGCTTAAATAGGAAGATGGTGGGAAAAAAATACAATTAAGTCCTCTGCTGAGTAAAACGAAATTACTTTCCGAACAACCCAATATAAGCAACTTATTATACTAGTTGAAGTTTTCGCTCTTTTTAACTATGAAATTTTAATTGCGATCATATATATATTGTACTTCGATAAATATTGAAAATATTGCAAAATTTACGAACTGTTTGGGATTCATATATTTATTTGAAAATACGCCAGAAAAGTTTTTTCATTACATTTACACCTATTAAAAACTATGACACACATACTCCTAATATCCTAATATATATATTCAACCAAGTTAAAAAAGAAACATTTGGGTATAAAATTTTGAATTTATTTTAATTACTTACATAAAATATGCAATAATTTTAGAGTTAACTGAAAATGCAGGGTTTATAATTTTCTGAATTTCATAAATGAAATTAAAATCAGCCAGGCATAAATATTCAAAGCCTTAAAACTCAATACTACCGAGTTATGTCCACTATAATCTTCCACTAAATAAATTCACGTAAAATGCCTAATTTATCTCATAACAGCTTAATTGTATTACGGACGCTTTCAACGCTCTGAATTAAGTTTAGTATTATTTTACATCATTTATTTCTAATTATGAAAAGTAAATGATACAGGTGCCTGGAATGTGCAGCACGCACACGCTAAACGTTTAGCCTATTGATTTTGTTTTAAATTACTTTTCTGGCTATCTAATTACTGCATTAAATCATATAAATGCGGTGTTATAAGAGTAAGATGACCAAAGGCTCAAAAATTATTAAAAGTTTAATAATATTAGTATGATCTCGGGAATGAGAAATTAAGGTCATAAAACTAGTAAAAATCTAACCCTCATCTTTTATAATTTAGTGCTAGATTGAATCAAATTTTTGTTCCTCATTAGATTAGTCTTCAGGTGCAGAAATAAATATCTTTGATTTTCTAGCCGAAGTGAACTTTAAAATTAGATGAACTATAATTTAATTAGCTTAAATCACTCTACACCATAAAACTAATATTTTGTGGCCATCGCAAAATTTTGTTCTATATAACAGTGCCACCTTCAGTTAAAATACAAGTTAAAATACAAAGTTTAAAATACAAAGTTAAAATACAAGATTAAAATACAAAGTTTTTCAATGCTCTTACTCACATTATAGATTTTACATACACAGTTTGGTGCAATTTTTAACCAATAGATGATGAGATATAGCAATTTGGATAATATAAGAAAATTAGTAATAGCAGCCCACTCATTATACACTTAAATTAACTCAGAATTCATTTTTCTGATGATTATCTCTCACAAGTGCGGTGCATTTATATGTTATATTAGCTAAGATATAGTCTTTTCGTACACAGAGCAAGTTGAAATATGGCAACCACACCCTATTGGCCGTATGCAACAAGATTGAAACAACATAGTTTTTCATAATAGCCCTCTTGAACATAACATCTCAAAACGTGGCAATCCATCGAAAACTGCATCTTAATACTTTTTTACGAATCCAGTACTTTCTTCTATGAATAAGAAATATATACACTCTATAACAAAAAAAAAAAAAAAAAAAACGACGCACCAAGAAGAAGTTGGGACAAAAATTGGTAGATGGGGTGTAATGGGTGGTCCGAATGGGACAAAAATTGGTAGATGTGATGTACATGTGGAGAAAAACAAATGATTACAGTTTCAGAAAAATTGAATGATTTAATCAAGAGAAAGGGCCTCACAAAGTAAACAAGTCAATAACGCGTTGGTCACTTCTGGCCCTTATGGTTGGTTGGTTGAATGGCTTTTTTTGGCGCAAGGTCGAAAGTAGGACAAGCTGCGCCAAACAAATAGGTAAAAGAAAAAGGATCTGGCCCTTATGTATGCAGTTATTCGGCTTGGTATTAATTGATAGAGTTGGCAGATGTGCTCCTGTGAAGTATCGTGCCAAATTGTCCAGTTGTTGCGTTAGATTGGTAAAATCCCGAGATGATTGTAGGACCCTTTTTATGATGCTCCAAACGTCCTCAGTGGAAGAGAGATCCGGGGACTGAGCTCAACCCCACTGAGCCGCCTATTAAGGGTATTTGAAGTCACTGAAGTACCAGTTGTACGTAGGATCGACGATAATGATGAATTGGTGCTTGATTCCATCAAAACCTGTATGTACGTCCATTTGTGTCCAGTTTGCATTACTCCTTCTTGGTGCGTCACTTTTTTTGTTATAGAGTATCTATAGAAAAAAAAATCTGATACAAAATAACATTTTTATATATGTATACTGTACGAAATATCCGAAAAGATTTATGCCTATAATAAAAGTCTTTTTTGAAAATTCAACTAAACTTTATTGTAATTTATTAAATATTTATGAGAATACATTCTGTTAACATAAAAACACATTTAGTGAAAGATCAAATCTTATTTTAATGAAAAAGATTAGTAGGAAGTAAAATTCTAACAGAGAGATATGACATTGAGTTTCATTTTTAGTATATAAAACGTAATAAGTTAGATGTTTAAATTTGAAGATTCAATTTAATCCGACATTGATCGGGTGAATGTGTTAGATTTTTCAATGCATTTTTGTTACGGAAAAAGCATTTTTCCTACAGGAAGTATCCTATTTGGTCAAAACATTTGCCATGAAAATATAATCACACTTACATAAATAGACATATTCATTCTTTGTAATATCACTTCGTTTCAAATGCACTTTTTTTAACAGGTAAAGTTGAATACCTATTTCAAAATTCTGCAGTAAGCTATAAAAACATATAAATATTTGAAAAGTTTTTCTATATTGTATAAAATACACCAAAGCTAGGACAAACCATTTTAATCAGCTCTTAGATGATAATCAAGTAGGATATAAAAGGTATATATATTTTTCTTTGTTCATTTAACTTTGCAGTGATGAGGAATAATTCAATATTTATGTTTTGTTGAATTACGTCGTTCGACTCTAAACTTTTGAAATCCGATCGTTCTTCAGGTTTAAAATTTACATTCATAATAATAATAATAATAATAATAATAATAATAATAAAATCTATGTACATGCGTTCACGCATGCGTAAAAATCCATATACACAAAAAATTCTCTTTTTTTTTTTTAACATAAATTGTGTTGCGAACATACACTGCTCAAAAAAATTAGGAGAGCACATCGTTTTAACGAAGTTAGGTTAATACTTATACGGATAATTAATGTCAAATGAAACATCCATAATTTAAAACGTGGCAGAAAACAGAAGAAGAAAACTTTATATGTAAATCAACGTTCGTGACGTCAAAAACGAGAAAAAGAATATAAGTGCAGAAATCATGATTACGCAGAAGCTTCTTCTTCTCACTGTCTCAGTGGTGAAATTTAACCGTTCGGTTTTGTTTTGAGAAAAGGTGACTTGAAAATATTATGACAACGTGATCTACCGGAATCCATGGCTTGACACATTATCGAGAGACTTGAATCCGGCCAAACTCAAAGAATTGTAGCGGACGCTCTTGGATTAGCAAAAAGTGTTATTTCAGGAGGGTGGAATCGATTCCAAGAAACAGGGGATGTTAGACGTCGACCAGGACGAGGAGACAAGGTCGCTCATATGCTACAACAGCAAATAATGTCCGATATATGCTGTTAACGGCTTGTCGAGACAGAACAACTAATGCTACTCAGCTGCAAAGACAATTTCTTTTGGCAACAGGACGACGTTTACAAGCCAAACAATCCGAAACAGACTTCATCAGGTTAGTCTCTATGCACATAGGCCAATGGTGTGTATTCCATTGACAGCAAGACACCGTGTGGACCGAAAAAGGTGGTCTGCTGAACATCGAGATTGGATGCAAAGTGATTGGTGTTAAGTGCTATTTGCTGACGAGACCCGATTCACTTTAATGTGTGACACCAGACGTATTTCGGTATAGCAAGAAAAGGGCTCTCGAAATAACCCTATATTCGTTCGAAAAAGATCATATTACAGACGTAGTTAGATGGTATGGGCTGGAATCAGCATAGGCGGACGTATGGACCTGTATATTATTCGGAATGGCAATTTCACGGCTCAATTGTAGGCAGACGAGATTCTGAGACCTCATATCGTACCTTACGCTTCACTAATTGGTGATTCCTTTATTTTAATGCATGATAATGCCAGACCTTATGCAGTTCGCCTTGTGCAGAACTTTTTTGAAGCTGAAACAATACAGCGTATGGAGAGGCGAGTATGTTTTCCTGATATAAATCAGATCGAACATTTTTGGAACAAACTCATCGGACGAAGCGTTGCTGCAAAATCAAGGTCTTCTTTTATTGTCCAAGACTTGGAGATCGCTCTTATTCAAGAGTCGAACAGTATTCCCCAAGTCTTATCCATAACATCATCGCATCCATGCCAAACAGGTGTGTGGCAATCTTAGCATTTTGGGGGGACCACACGCCATGTTAAACATCTTGTATAATATTTAAACATTAAATTTTTAGTTATTTACATGCAACCAAATTGTTACCCTGGATCATCATTTCATGTTTTTTCTACCCTTCCAAAGAATTAGAGTTCCCATACAATTTGTTTTGCTTCTTTTTCTCTCTATTGCATTTTATTACACGTGTATTCTTCATTTTATGTCCATATATTGCTATCCCACAATGGTTTCCTTACTTTTTTCTTTGCTCCAAAAATTGTTTTGAGCAGTGTAGTTGAATTATTCCTAAAAATCATTCCTTCTTTTGGACCATGTAAACGGATTTTTTATTTCCTAACAATGAATTATATATATATATATATATATGTAATTCTCATATAAAATTTCCCTTCAGATCCTCATGATATTTCTACAAAATTTTAGTTATTTCTAGCTTTTTTCTTTTTTCAAAATATTAGGGTAGGGAGATAAATTCATATTTTAGTACCTCTCTGGGAATCAGAGGTGAAAGTTTGCATAATAATGAATATAAGATATTGATAAGAAGGGATAAACAAATTTTCGAAAATATCTCTTTCTCTAGTGGTCAGAAACAGGGACAAATTAAAAATGTGGCTCAAGGTGCATGTTTTTTTCGTCCCAGGTGGAGTTATATTTATTAAAAGTGCAGTTAACTAAAGTATAAATCTTATACTTTAGTAATAGAAAGTATGCTATACTTTTAATTTTGCGTCTATGGACACAAATGAATAATCAAATTCGCCTATGTTTAAATGCAATTTTCTTAAAATAAAGCTCAAACTTAGATATTGAAAAATTATTGAAAAATTTCAAAATTAAGAGAATTTTTTTTATAAAATGATATACTGATGCACGCACAAATATTGACATTTCACAAAAAAAAAAAAAGCGGATAATGTAAGATTTTTAAATACCTTCATCTGTAACTTCCGATTGAAAGCATAAGATTGTGTTTGAGTGTCATTTTTAACATTATACAGGGTCCGTCAAAAGCCCCACAGTCCCCACCTATCTCGAAAATGCATGACATTTTTGAAAAATGGCGAAACACATGTTCAAAGAATTCTATGGGGATCTCTTCTGGTGAAAAATGTTGGTCCTGCGGAAGCTAGGGTAGTCGCTAGGGATGTCAACTTTAAAATTTTAAATGGGAAGGTATGTTTTGTGACACATCCCTGGAAACGTCTCTTTAAGACAAAGAATCTGATATAAATACTTTTTTTTTTCTGAAATTATTATTAAAGTAGATATATGAGTGTAAAATTCACTTGTCAAAACTCGAAAAAATTCCCACACTCCCCTCCAAACTCAGAAATGGGTCAGAATTTAAAAAAAAAACATGTGTTCATTGAATTGGAGGGGCATACCTTTAGGTGAAAATGTTTTGGGCTTGGGGAGGTGGATGTAAGGGTGCCACTAGGAAAAGCAACTTTAAAATTTCAAATGGGATGGTATGTTTTGTGATTCGTTCTTGGAAACGTCTCTTCAAGAAAGTGAATTTGATATAAATAGCTTTGTCCTGCGATGATTATGAAAAGAGATACATAAGTATAAAATCTACATTTGAAAACTCGAAAAACCCATTCCTTTAATAATTATAATAGGACAAAACTATTTATAACAAAATCATTGACTTCAAAAGACGTTTAAAAGGATGTATCAGAAGACACACCTTCCTATTGGAAATTTTAAAATTGCCCTCCTTAGTGGCAACTCTAGCACCCCCCCCCCCCCCAGGCCCAAAATATTTTCCCCGAAAGAGGTCTCCCTCAAATTCATTGAATACATGTTTTGCCATTTTTCAATATTCCGACGCATTTACGATATAGGAGGGGGTGTGACGCTTTTGGCGGACGCTGTATATTAACATGGAAAAAATATCAATTGATGAAGACAAAAATTTTAAGCGAATATATTATATTAATAATTATTTAAAAATATATATATATAATCAATCAATCATTCTCAAAAATAACCATTCAAAAAATTTTATTCCGCTATACTTCCTCTGATTATAATTGATCCCTAATTCAAAAACACAAATTAGAAATAAGTTAATTGAATTGAGTCCAAATGAATTTACATCTAGATTACTAACTACAACTCGGTTTATTAAACTGCGTAATTGCTTCATGTAAAGTTGAATCATTACCCTGGAAAAAGCTATATTTTTACATCATAACAAGGATTTTATTATTATTCCTTTATCTAATGCTTCATCTATTCTTCACAAATGGAAATAAATTACTAGATGCCGTGTTGAATGCATAAAATAAACGTCACTGCGGTTGTCATAGTGACTGGGGCCACGAGAACTATTCTCCTTATTTCCCAAGAGACCAAAAGACAACGGCAATTATAAGATGACATAACCACCGTAATTAAAAACGAAAACCGTAAATGATACGAACAACCACTGTAGACTATTCTCGCTGAAACAAAATCGTTGTAAGCCATTTTTCATTCAAGAGCAAGAGCAAAAAAGTGAATAGACATTTATTTTATATCCATTGATGGAAATAGTATTTTAGAATGAAGGATGTCAGATCTTCATGAAAAGAGCTAAGGCCAAATAATGCTTAACAATGCGATGAAAAGAGCTTGAAAAGTAATATCCAATTTTCCAGCCATTTTGTTTCTGTGTGTTACAATTTTATTCTGTACACTTACATACATTATCTGTGGTGTGACGTGCGAGAATATATAAGCAATGTTGAGTATCAATATTTTTGCCTGAAAATTATTTCTGAAGCCACGAGATATGTAACTGGACATTTCATTGGGGGATAAGATAATTTTATGTAGATAAGATAATTTTATGCCTATGATTAAGTAGATAAGATAATTTTATGCCTACCAAACCATTAATCAATTTAAAACCTGAAGTTTTTAGAGAGACGTTTTATGTTCCCTAGAAAAGGATGTGCCATTTTTGTCCGTAAATTTTAAAGGTATTGATAAAATATGCCACACAAATTTTTTAATAACAAATTACAACTTGAAAAATTTTATTGTAATTTCTTTTTCATATTTTATTAAGGAGACTAATTCAAAATAGCTCATAGTTAAGAATAGCTAAAATATAAATAAGATATTCTTGTGTATCCGTTTTTCTTCACATATTTAATATCTAAAATAATGTGGTAATCTCGATGTTTTGCTTAATAATTGTTGTAAATATAACCCGATATATTTAACTACCGGGTGCGATAATTTGTAGATATTATTCAGTTACATGTTTAGGTCGAACAAACTTTAAAGATAGGTAATATCAAATAAGAAAATAATTAGGATTGTTTTCCTTTTCCCAAGTGATTATACTATTTTAAATTTGCATTAAATTAATGACGTTTGCATTTTTATTATACTTTATGTATAGTTTTTTTTTTTTTTTTTTCAATTGGGTTTTAACTACAAGATGGCCATAATTAAATTGACGGTTCTAACAGTTTTCTGTAGCGCAAGCTAATTGCAAGAATAGTGTCAAACTTCATAGGAAGATTAAGCATGACGGGAAACGAAGAATTCCGAAAAAAGAAAGTTCCAAAAGTCACTGCTAGGTGAATATATGGCGCCGTTTCCCAATGTAAAGCTTTTGTCGTAATTTATAATGTAAAATCGATAATTGCGAACACCTTTAAAATACTGATTTTGTCCCCATTTATTCTTTTAAAACTAGAGACACGGCGCAAGTTTGTCTCCACCTTTCCATTTTTTTTTTTTTTAATCTTTTTTCTATCACACAGCACCATCCACGTATTCCTCTAGCGGTGCATTTAGAACTTTTTTTTTTTTTTTTTTTTTTTACGGAAACTTTTGTTTCCCGTCTTGTTTAAAGTTCCTTACAAACTTTGGCGCAATTCTTGTAACTAGGTCACACTCCAAAACATTGCGAGCTATGCCAACTTAATTATGGCCAACTTGAACATAAATGTAACCTTCACAAAATTAAAATTGTGAATCTATACAACCATTTTATTTTAACAGACTAACAACCTCAGTTCAAAATAACGCTAAAAATCTATGAGAGTCCCCTAAATTAAAGTTATTGAGTTGACGGGAAAGTTCTACCATATTGAATTAAAAAATTGACACCGGAAATTTATCCTGGACAATATTTATATAACTTTTAAGAATACATTTTCAAATACCTTCTAATTGTACATTACTTGGCCAATTTATTAGACCATTGGCAAATTAGACATTTTTTCATGTTTACAACCTTATTAATGAAGAATTTTATTAAAAAAGATATTTTCTTCATTCATATTTCAAAAATATATACATTAAGGAATACAATGATAAAAAAATTGTTACAATACAATACTTATTGAAGAAAGAAAAAATTGATAAATTAAATTTAACAGAAAAATCAATATTTCGTATGGCCACCTTTGGTAAAAGACTTTAACACGACGAGGCAAACCAAAAAATAATTTATTTTTTGATTCGATTTAAATAATTAATATTTATATAGGGTTGTTGGTTGATGAATGTCATTCAATGAACACTTAAACAAAGGGTTTGCGGATTATAATTGAATTGTAAACGAAATGTCGTTACACGTTTTGAATGACTATCCTCCTTCATCAGGATTTAAAGGGTAGTTTCGAAAGACTATCCTGTCTTATTTATAAATTGTCAGATAAAAGAACAACACTCATGCTGCATTCTGATGGGTTGAATCGGGTCACATGATAAAATACAGCATTCATATAACTTTTTAGAATTATGCAGAACCTTTAATAAAAAAATTTTGTATGCATTTTAAGGACTTAGCATTTTTGGAGATATTTCGGAGACATAAGTTTTGATGGAATTAAAAATTAAAGGGATTACATAGGATGGAAAACAATAACATACCGGTAGTTAACAGTTAATTTTTTAACATACATTAAGGTTAGTGGATGAGTGTCAGGTAATTCATTTAAAACAAAAATATAATAAGGGTTGATTGAAACAAAGGGTTTGTAGGTTATAATTATAGGATAAAACGTTATGTGTTTCGAAAACCCTTCATCAAGATTGGAACAACCGTTTCGAATGATAATCTCCCTTCATCAGATAGACTTTAAAATTTAATAAGTATAATCTGTTCGATGACTCATCAAACGATGAGTCATCCTAAACATGTCTAAACATGTCTGACATGTTTAGGATGACTCATCGTTTGATGAGTCATCGATGAGATTATACTTTTTAAATTTATTTATGTTGTATAAAAGTTAGGTTTATTAAATCTTTAACTAGGAGAGCATATGATACATAATTTTATTTAGAAAATATAATTAAGAGATATTTGAAAGACTTACATATAATTTGCATAATTTTAATTAAGAAACTTAATTAAGAGATATCATCTTCGTGATAGGTGAGGAAAAAACCTATGACTTCTCCATTCTGCTTAGGTGTGGGGGAAAACCCATTCATCAAAACCATCTAATCAACACGGGAGATTTATAGACCTTGTCATATTGTTTGAATTCAGTTGGATTTTGACTCTCATCCTGGTAGCATCTCCTTAGCTGTGCGGGTTATTTCCATCGGGCAGTATGCATAGTTTCTCCTGTATATGTCGATCTTTTTTCCGCGTGTTATATTTCAATTTACCGTATAAGACAATGGAATCGTTTCGAGTAATGTCCCGTAGACTTTGAATATTTTTCACTGCGTACTGAAGGACATTTCCGCGCGTTGTGGTAACTGATAAGCAATCGGTGACGTCATGATCACGTGACTGAGCATAGCCACTCACATCACTCGTGACGTCACTGGCCTCGTGACCGGGCGTCACTGATAAGAATGTCTCATATCATTCATTTTCTTCAAGTCTGCCAAGGGTGTAGGACGTGTTTTAAGGTAAGTCCCAACTTTTTCTGAAATAATGGTAATTCAGTATATAGTTAAGTCAGACATGTTATTACATGTATGCGAAATAATTTGATGGAATAGCACACTCGGTGAGTCATGCTGAGTGTATTATTTTATAACATTAATATTGTTTCATTTTAAAAATTTTATTTAAACAACATAAAAATATGTGTATCTAAAATCTTTATAGTGTTTTAAAAACTAAACTGAACAAGATTTTATTATTTATATATATGCTTCAGGCAAAACCAACTGCACAATTGTTTCTATATATTTAAAGTTTTAGGTGCATTGTAAGTTAATATCATACAAAACTTTGGTTATTGTATTTTAATAAAAACTTTGTATTTAAAAATTTATATATACATACTATAGAAGAAAAAAAAAAATAATAATAATTCTGAAACTTAATTATACATTATTTAAGTACTCTGTAAAATTAATTATATAACTTTTTTACTTAACTGAAAAACATGAATATTTATACTGTATTAATTTACCTATAATACATAGGTATTTCTTAAACTTTACTTTCTTATAATTTTGATTAGAGATTTTAATTAAAGCATGAGTCATACTTCACTTTACAATTGAAACAAAAGGTTTATGAGTATGTACAAAGATAAAAAATTACTTTAAGATCGATTGGTTAGAGTTTAAATGTTAAGTGTGAAATTTATTTTATGAGTTTATATTTATAATGTGTATAACTTTTATTGCCTATATAAAAAAATTTATCGAGTGATGTAAAACTTTCATAATATGCTAAATTTATTTAATTGTAAAAGCTTATAAAATTTATTAGCTGTTTTAAAACTTTTTTAAAAATAGTCATTTTAAAAATTAATACGTGTTCAATTTTTAATTAATGTAAAAATAAATTCATCTTGAATGTTAAATGGGAAACTTATTTAATGCATAGTGATAATATAAAATTTATTGATTGTTTCAAAGTGTATATGCGAGTTGCATTTTTAATGAAAGTCGAATTATTTATAAGTTGGGTTTTCAATAAGTGTAAATCGTCTATCGTTTTCTTTCATTCTGATAAAATAAAAGTTTAAGTCTATCTGATGAAGGGAGAGTATCATTCGAAACGGTTGTTCCAATCTTGATGAAGGGTTTTCGAAACACATAACGTTTTATCCTATAATTATAACCTACAAACCCTTTGTTTCAATCAACCCTTATTATATTTTTGTTTTAAATGAATTACCTGACACTCATCCACTAACCTTAATGTATGTTAAAAAATTAACTGTTAACTACCGGTATGTTATTGTTTTCCATCCTATGTAATCCCTTTAATTTTTAATTCCATCAAAACTTATGTCTCCGAAATATCTCCAAAAATGCTAAGTCCCTAAAATGCATACAAAATTTTTTTATTAAAGGTTCTGCATAACTCTAAAAAGTTATATGAATGCTGTATTTTATCATGTGAACCGATTCAACCCATCAGAATGCAGCATGAGTGTTGTTCTTTTATCTGACAATTTATAAATAAGACAGGATAGTCTTTCGAAACTACCCTTTAAATCCTGATGAAGGAGGATAGTCATTCAAAACGTGTAACGACATTTCGTTTACAATACAATTATAATCCGCAAACCCTTTGTTTAAGTGTTCATTGAATGACATTCATCAACCAACAACCCTATATAAATATTAATTATTTAAATCGAATCAAAAAATAAATTATTTTTTGGTTTAATAACGTTAAATTATTTATTGTAAATGAATATTGATTACTATTTTTTATTGTATGCTGAAAAATTAGTAAAACTTTTAATCATAGTGTTGTTTTATATAAGTCTCTTAAGCGTGTGTATGCATAAGTATAAAGATATCAAATAAATTTATGAGTTACTTCTTTCAAAATGTTTTACAAATCAGCATTTTCACATTACTAACCGTTTATTCATATACTGTCTTTTGTATTCAATTTAACACTTATGTTGATGAATAATTACTCAGTTTAAACTTTTACCCCGGGAAATATTATACAATGCATGGTGTATAAATATAGTTAAATAATATATAGTGAAAAAAATTACAACTATAGATGTTTAATTCGCTGTTACATAGTTAACGCATGCAAAATCTACTAAGCTCAGACCGTATTAAGCATTTTCTTATAAAGTTCATAAACATGTTGTTACAAGGATTTTGGAAGATCAAACGATTCTGTGTTTAATTCCAGGTTCGATTCCAGCTTATCAACCTATCTGTTTGGAGTTTTCCGAGGATGTCTTCAAAACTCACTTAAATATAGAAAGACTCCCACACAGACCAATCCACTTATACGGTCAACAGTTAAATATTTAATGGTAAGAGTTTACACTTGTAATGAATTATTTAAAGTTTTATCCATATAGGAATAATATAAAAATTTTCATTTACGTGGTGGTAAAAATAATTGTCTCATTCGAAGTTTCATTAACTGAAAACAGTAAGTTTCAATACAGCTGTATGAATCTAGTATGAGTCATCAATCTTACGATTTGTTAACGATTCTATAGTAAAAGGGGAAGTGTTGGGTTCGAATCCATTTCATCAACCTAGTCGATTTGAGTATTTCTTGGTTTTCTCTAAAACCTGCTTAAATATGCAATAGGATTCCTTAGAAAGACTCTCATGCATTTCGCTTATAGGATCCTCATTTATTTAATCGGTCTTAAACCTTATGAATATCCATATGTGAATGTTTATTGTATAGTAAAAACTTTTAAATATAGTATTGTTTTATATAATGTGTGATCCTGATTATGTATAAATGAGTTATCGATTATGAAATAAATTTATCATTACTATAATACTCACATTAAAAGATTCACACTTATACAATTTAGCGGTTACGCAAATTATTCAAACTCGTCACCGATCCTTCACGAACTTTCTCGGAAGATGTTGTACATGAACGAACGAGGGGTGAGTCATCTTTTCCGGGAATTCCCCCTTATCTCTAGTAGATAAGGTGTTACAACTCAACGTTTCCCTTCATTCTTAGTTTGGGCGTCGTGTGAGTAGGTTGTTTTACGGTGTGTTATGTTTACCGTCCACTGCTTTGGAGTTTTAGACGAAAATCCCGCCTGTTTTTCCGCATAATGTATTTCGGTTTTTCCGTACCTGGATTCTTTAAGTATAATAGAATATTCCAACTCATCAGCCTACCCTTTGGGATTTTTTTCTTGGTTTTTCTCTAAAACTGACTTAAGTATAAGGCGTATATTAAAATAATAATATATAGTTTACAACTAGATAAAATAATTGCTAAAAACAATAAGATTTTTAATTTTATCCTATTAAGTAATTTTAAAACCTCTTTTTTTTTTTTTTTTCTTATAAAGTTAAAGTGATTTCAAAACCATTCATTAAAAAATTACTCTTATATTTTACTAAAACTTTATTTATTTAATCGATTAAATGCAAAGTTTAACACTTAATGAATTATTTAAAATTTTATATATACAGGAATAATATAAAAATGTACATTTATATGCTAGTAAAAAATAATTGTCTCATTAGAAGTTTAATCACCCATTAACTAAAAACAGAGAATTTCATTACAACTGCATGACTCACTGACCTCACGGTAAGTTATTTTCACTTAGACATTCTGAGCAAATCTTATTGTAAAGGATAATTTCTTTCTGTGAAAGTGTCACCTCAATTCTCTCATAAGGATTATTGTTTAGTATTTTAAATCATATATTCAACTTATAAAATTTAGCAGTTATGTAAATGAGTAATTTTTATTACTTCAATCCGTATAAATAAGTTGAAAATTTTACCTTGCGATGTAATGCATATATTAAAATAATATATAGTTGTTATACAAAAATCTCTCTTGCTATCTGATTACTTATAGATAGTTTATTACTTAGTTTTATAACTAGAGAAAATAATTACTAAAACAATAAGATTTCTGTTTTTAATTTTATCCTATTAAGTGATTTTAAAATATTTCATTAAAAATTACACTTATATTTTATTAAATATAAAAAGCGCGACTTATCGTAAAATAATTCTGTTTTGAACTCATTATTTTCTTAGCATAATTTTAAAAAACGCATTTTAACAGGTTAATTGCAAAGTTCACCTCTCAATGGATTATTTAAATAAATGATCCTTATAAACTATTTTATATTATTCTGAAAACACAGAACTCTAACGTCTTCTAAGATAAGCATGAATCATCACCCTTCTTATCTGTACGTGAGTCAACGTGTAGCGATAAACAGTTTCTCGCATTTGTGTGCAAGACTGAAGGTTGCATTTCGCTAGAGAGAAATTTCTTCAATTTTAAGTAAGTTTCATAATTTATTATTACTATTTGATAATTTAATAAACTTGATAAGTATCTGTACTCTATACGTAATATCTTAATATGTATACTCTAGTAAATTTATTTGTTTGATTAAAACTAAATTTTGTATAACATATATAAAACCTACTTTTTATTTTGTTACCCTACAAAAGTTTTCATTTAACTTGTGTATGTTCAGAAATTATCCGAGTAAAACTAAATTTTTCAAAAACATATATAAAACTTTTTCGCTAAAGAATTTTTATTTTTTAACAATAACTTACTTTTATATTTATTTCAATACCGTTTAAGTGATACGTAGGTAATAATCGTTTAAACTCATTGTATGATATGCTTTGTGGGAAAAAAAATATTGCAAATTCCAATTATTCTCTATATTGTTTTAATGATTTTAACTGAATCTTTATATGAGATTGTGTTGATTACTAATATGCATGGCTCGCCAGCGTATATAACACATGATTCATCAGCTATAGGGGTTTTCCGTTGCAGGTGATGACTCATAGAATATTCCGCATTATCTGTTTTTTAAGGAAACTGTTTATTTTCATTTAAAATGATACATTGAATTTTTATGCAATTTATTTCGAAATTTTAAATAGAAATGTTTAATACAAAATAATTTTTAGTAACTGATAGTTTTTAAATATAACTAATCCTTTTTATTATTATAGTTTATATCAATTATTTTATAAAAATAACTTATTTTTATTATTTCAAAGTACTTACCTGTTTCATTTAAATCAACTAAGATAGTTTAAATTATATTACAGCGTTAAACTCGAATAAATGTTAAATAATATTTGTGTAGTATCAATATAATGTTTAATTTAAATAACATATTCATGTACTTATAGCTTTTTTGCTTATAAAATTTATGTAAAGTTTTCGTGTTAGGATAAATTTATTTAATAGTAACAGCATAAAGTTTAGTTAATTATAATGTATATAAAATTTAATTGTTGATTTTAAACATTGTATGTATTTTTAAATTAATATTATTATAGGATAGTCATTTTTATTTTATTTTTATTTTTATTTATTTTATTTTTTATTTATTTATTTATTTTATAACTTTACTGTATATCTTTGTATGCATTTTTTTAATTAATATTATTATATGAAAGTAATTTTTTTAATTTATATTATTATATAATAGTAATTTTTTTTAAATTAATATTATTATATGATAGTATTTTTTAAAATTTATAACTTTACTATATATCTTTGTATGCATTTTTTTAATTAATATTATTATATGATAGTCATTTTTTTTTTTCTTTTTTCTTTACTTATAATTTTACTGCATGTCTTTGTAAGCAATTTTTTAGATTAATATTATTATATGATAGTCATTTTTTAAAGTGCATGTGTTCAATTTTTAACAAATGTAAGTTAGAGTTTAAATAAGTGTGAAACTTATTTAGTGAGAATATAAAGTTTAATTTATATAATTTTTATTATATTTAGTTTAATTTAAATAATTTTTATTGTATTCAGTTTAATTTATAACATATAAATTATTTATACTCTTCCAATGGTAACACCCAAATTTTAATATCAAAGTCTATACCATTCACATTCAATGTTTTTAATTATATAATACTCACCAACCCTTTGTTTTATTTTGTCAAATTCCATGAAATACATAGGCAAATTTCTATTTATTCTGTAATAAATTTATAATCTTCGAATGGTAATGCGCAGATATTAAGATCAAAGTCTATACCATTCGTTAAATTCATCCACCTTTGTTTCAGCGTTCAATTTTAACGATTGTATTAATAGTATTTATAAGTTAGAGCTTAAAGAAATTTTAAAAGTGAAACTTATTTAGTGTTAACATAAAGTCATGATGTGTATAAAGTTTAGTTTAAACAACTTTATTGCTTATAATGTCGTTTTTGTTTTAAAATAACTAATTATACGTATAATTACATGATATTCATTATTAAAAAATATGTGTTTTAAATTATTTATTATTGTTTTTAAATTTATGCGTATCGTTTTTGTTTTAAAATAATTAATTATACATATAATTGTATGACATTCATTATTGAAAAATATGTGTTTTAAATTATTTATTATTGTTTTGTTTTTAAATCTGTGTGTTAATCCACTGATGACACTTATCCTCAAAATACGAAAATTTCTAGTTAAATCTGTAAAAATTTCTAAATTTCAAGCTCTAAAATACTAAGTGTACTCATTAACCAATTAGAATGCAGTATTAGAATCATCTTGTTTCTATAAATTCTGTAAAAATTTCCAAATATAAATTTACAATGACAACACTAAAAGTATGAACTCCTATTTAAATTCCTTATTTATTATCTTAACGCAATATATTTTTAATCTCTAAAAATGCTAAGTTTCTAAAATACTCATAAATTGTTACTGATGTTAATTAACTTCAGTCATTCATTGTTTCATTCAGTCAAAAATTTTAAGTCCCACCGGAAATTATTTATACTCTTCCAATGGCAACACCTAAATTTTAATGTCTATACCCTGTTTTTAATTATATAGTACTCATCAACCCTTTGTTTCATTTTGTCAAATTCCCTGAAATACATAGGAAAATTTCTATTTAATTCTGCAATCAATTTATAATCCCCGAATGACAACTCTTCAAAAGTTTCTATTCTTCCGGTGGCAACATCTAAATATTAAAGTCTATACCCTGCTTTTAACTATATAATACTCATCTACCTTTGTTTCAGTCAATCAACTTCGCTGTGCATTGCGGAAAATGCTAAGTCCCCAAAATTGTGAAAAAAATACTAAGTCCCGAAATTTAGGAAAATAAATCTAACTCCTCAAAATTCCCCCTTCTCCCCGATAGATGGCATCACTCATCGCGGAAACCCTCGTAAAAGGTGATGACTCATTCACCCCTCCCGACGATCTAAAAGTTTCTATTCTTCCGGTGGCAACGCTCTAAAAGTTTCTATTCTTCCGATGGCAACACCCCCTCGTCCAAGATGATGACTAAGTAGTGTAAAAAGGACATGTTGACCGACAGGGTGGTGGCGCAGAGGTGTAAGGGTGGTGGCGCGCCACCACCCTACGCCACAATACGCCACTACGCCACCACCCTGTTGGTGAACTGTCCTTTTTACACTACTATGCCTTATTTCTACACTACCTGTTCCTTTAAAACGTTTCAAAGTTCTTTCAATTAATCTTTTTGACACATTTAAATATTTCAAATTTTTAAAAATTTCACAATTTCGCTTACCTTTTAAATGCAATTCGAGAATAAAACGTCTTTTCGCATCCATGCTGATAATGCGAAGAATAAAACGGATTTTAATTCAAAAAATCGTCTGCACTATTGCCGATAGAATTAAAATAAAACTATTAATTGTTGCCAACATTAAAGAACATTTTGAATGAAAATTATGCGTAAATGATTTTGCCGTCCCTTATTTGTGGACACGCTGTATATATATATACATATATATAATGTGTGTATATATATCTTAATATATATAAATCTCGTGTCACAATGTTTGTCCTCAATGGACTCCTAAACCACTTAACCGATTATAATAAAATTCGCACACCATGTGCAGTTTGATCCAGCTTGAGAGATAGGATAGTTTTTATTACAAAAACTCGACCCCAAGGGGGGGAGGGTGGCAAAACAAGATTTCACAAAAAAAAAAAAAAAAAAAAAAAAAAAAATAGAAATGCAGTTAGACCGTTCAGAATTGGTACAAATACGTTTTAGAGGCCTACAAATCGAATGAGGATATTTTCGAAGTGCAAAGTTATTAGGAGTGGCGGGAAAGGGGGCGGAGGGGCAAAAAACAAAAAAATAGAGTTAGGTCTTTCAAAATTGGTACATAGCGGTTTTGGTACCTGCAAATTAATTGCCAATATTTTCGATTTTGTAAAATCATTAAGAGGGGTGGGAAGGGGGACAGAGGGGCAAAAAAAATAAAAATAGAGTTAGACTGTTCAAAATTGGTACAGATAGGTTTTAGAGGCTTGGAAATCGAATGAGAATATTTTCGAAAGCGTAAAGGTATTAGGGGGAACGGGAAGGAGGGCGGAAGTAAAAAATATAAAAATAGAGTTAGATCGCTCAAAATTGGTACATAGAAGTTTTTGATACCTACAAATCGATTGCGGATATTTTCGAATTTGTCAAATTATTAGGAGGAGTGGAAAGGGGGGGGAGAGGGGCAGAGGAGCAATAAATAAAAACGGAGTTAGATCGTTCAAAATTGGTGCATAGAGTTTTTGATACCTACAAATCGATTGCGGATATTTTCAAATTTATAAATTTATTAGGAAGGGCGGAAAGGGGGGCAGAGGGGGAAAAATTAAAATAGAGTTAGATCGTTCAAATTTGTGCATAGAGGTTTTGGATACCTACAAATCAATTGCAAATATTTTCAAATTTGCAAAATTATTAGAATACACGGGAGGTGGATGGCAAAGGGGCAAAAAAATAGTAATAAGAGTTAGAGTGTTGAAAATTAGTATTATTAAGTTTTAAGGCCCGATAAATCGATTGCGGATATTTTCAAAAGTATAGAATTATTAAGAAGGGCGGGAACGGTGGGCGAAGGAACTCGCTTGCCGTGCGAACAGGTATAGGCTGCCGCAGGGAGTGTGGGTCCAGGCAGATTATTCCACCGATGAGAGAAGAATTTTTTCTATTTTATATCATTTCACTTTCGATAATATAGGGATTCATTATGAGTGTCGAACATAAATGCGCGCGCGCAGAGCACAATGGGATCTCGATGCGACATTTTTCTCGATCAGATTTTTTTCTCTTTTCACATGATAAAAATTAATGCAATTTTGAGAATTCTTTAGTGAATCATTTAAAAATAGGGACCTGCGAAGCGGGCTAAGCCTTCTAGGATCAAGGATGTTATCAAGGACGGTCTTTATTCGTAAATAATAATTTGAATATATTGAATATTTTACTACAATATAAACCAACGTATAACATAGCCACAGCAACGCGTGGTCGGGTCTGCTAGTAAATATATAAATGATAGATATCATAATAAAATTTAACCTTAAAATTTTAGCATTTAATAGATACATGTTAATACCCCCACAACAAAAATAAAACTGATTGTAACACAGTACAAAAACTAGCACTTATATATATATATATATATATATATATATATATATATATGTATATATATGCGAAATTCTGTAGCTCTGCGACCAGTTGTTTGTCTAAAAATCGACCAACATACCTCTAAGTTTAACTTTTTTTTTTTTTTTTTTTCGTCACTTTCTCGTCATCCGCACGGTATAAGATACTTTGAAGACACTGAATGATTTTGTTTTTTTAACCAACTGACCTTTTTTCTATCAATTATCTGTAAAAAAAAATAATACATTGACCCTTGGAGGATTATACCCACAACGTTCGCGTTATTGGAATGACGCTCTAATTAAATGAGCTAATGGGCCACGGAAAAAAAAAAAAAAAAAAAAAAAAAAAAAATTACATTTACGCTTCTATCTCCAGAGTCAATCATTTCAGAAATTTATATATTTAAAATTAATTTTGAAAACGCTAATCAAAAATACGGAATTTTGTCTTCGAACTGCATCAGAAGAGGTCAAAATAAAACGGACCTCCATGCAAAATTCTGTAGCCCTGTTATCAGCCGTTTGCCTTGGAAGCAACGGACATACACATACTCACCCGCATGTTTTTTAATTTTATTTATTTATTTTATTTTATTTTATTTTATTTTATTGCTTGACGCTTACTATTTCTGAAACTTGCCACACCGATGATAAAATTTTTTAACGTAAAAATATATAATAATAATAATAATAATAACAATAATAATCTATGGAGCTCTATCCCTGCCATACAAATCCTATTTACTATATTTCATGCCTTTAGTTTCACATGGCTTTGAATAATAAGATCAGCTTATGGTCCACACACATATTTACGAACCTACACATAAAGTTGAAATATCACACAAATTCAGATAATTCACATAATCTGATAAATTTGCTTAAAATACATTATATAATTGTAACTGCATATAATATTTCATATATATTTCTTGAAATATTATCATTACAAAACTTTCTAAAATACGTTAATATTTAATTAACTTAAATATAAAGTAATAAACAAAACTAATTTTCAGACACACATATCAAAACATGCATCTGGCAATTAAAATTAAATACATATTTAAATCTGCTTACTATCCACTTTAACTCGCAAAATTCCTTTTAGAACTTTAACTTTACACCGTTTATTCAAATTTTGAAGTAATTTAGAGTAGTTTAATCACTCGGCCACTTTTAAAGCATGGTCTGCTTAACATGCTCTAGCCTTTGTTTTTAATTAAGCTAACTCGCGCATTCAAAACTTTATTTGCCAAAGACTAGAATACTGAAGCACGAATACTTCTATCTTAATAAGGTAAAATTGTTCTTCATTTGTATGAATAACTGTGCAGTATATATCTGCGAAGTTCTCATTTAAGGTTATTTACTTGATATTAAAATCATTTTAAAGCTTTTTGTTTTAATCTAATATGTTGTCAGAATTTTTATTTCTTTTAAATTTTAAAAATTCAAGAACTTCCATATGGTAGTGTAAGACTTTTAATTAATGGATCATTATATACTAATATACGTCAAATATCTTCACTAGGCCTCAAAAATGAGCAGTAGTTCACATTGTGTCAGTGAAAAGAGCAGTTTTTGCATCATAAAACATTTCTAGCTTTATAAGATTCAGACTTTGGATGTGTAAGTATTATAAATTCTGTAATCTATTTACGAATCAGTAAAATGAGTGAAAATCTAGTGTTATTTTCGGTTAGGGGTTGAGTTAGTAAGTAGTCTAATTATCATGAATTTATTTCTACCAGCAGGTGGTTGAGGTTGATTTAATTTACAGGATGGTGATTCGGGTAATACGGAAATATCAACTATTCCATATTTGCAATTTTTGTAAAACTTGATATTCCATATTATTTGTTATATAAGATCATCAAAACACATTAACAGCACTTGAAAGTTTGCAGTTCTCGAATCCACAATGATCAAAATGCTTCAACTTATTATGGTGAGTTCAAATAGAAATAATATTCCATATTTACGTACTTTTTGTAAATCTGAAAAATTAACGATTGACTAAAAACGTTAAAAAAAAAAAATATGTATATAATCATTAGCCATTTATTTCGAATTAATAATTTATGCTCTGCGAAGTTTAAAAATAAGAATATTAATAAACTAATCACAGCCACTGCTAAAATGGGTTTTCCTAAAAACTTTGTATGTTCTATTTTATATCCTTAAACTTATATCCTCTGTCAGTACATTAAAAAAAAAAAAAAAAAACTATGTACACTTTTCTGTATGTTAAAACAAAAATTATAAAATAATAAAAGACAATAAAAAAGGTGGCGGTTGGGTGGGCAGATGTTTGATTACGAAGGTGGGGTGGTGTTGTAAGGCTAGATGGTTGGGTGGGATTGTGAAATTAAAAAAAAAAAGCAGACGGCTTGTTACGTGTACTTTGTATTACTATGCAAACTTTCTTTTTCCATTAATATTTCAGATTCTTCTCTTTTGAGTTGTCAACTATTCTTAAAATTCTAATCATACTATTAAACACATTGTAATTAATCAAATACAAAGTGAATTTCATATAATCAGTGAATTTCATTGTTGCTTCGTGGTTTCATTGTTATTCATCTGCTTTGAAATTTCGCTTTTTTAAATCCATATTACTCCTAATCTGGTAGGGATGGAACACGGGCGCAGAATTCATACCACTATCAATGTAAGAAAATTTTCGACTTCTTAAATCAACGATATTATAGGTAGAGAAATTTCTTAAACGGATTCCGGTATGAAATCTGCGCCCGTGTTCCATCCCTGATCTGGTCTTGGCAGGCTGGGAGAGTGTTGCCGGCGTGAAACTAGTTTAACCCCACAGGCAAGTCACAAATCTTGCCGCCTGCCTCCTTCCTTCCTATCTTAAGTTTATTAAATTATTTTTCATAAATTTTGATAAAGTTTATGGTTTTAAGTTAAGACTTGTTGTGTCAGTTTATTGATTCGTTTGTTTTGCAGGCTGATAATTAATAAATCAGGTTTATTTAAATTTGTGTATTTCATCCCCTGATATTTTTTTTTTCTTTTTACTGAACTTCTCAAAGAAATTTTTTATCTTATTGGTCATTGGTGTTTCAGTGATCTTGTATCTGTTGCTTGGCTTCTACTATGCTTAATAGATCATCATTTATATATATATATATATATATATAACCAGCATCAATACAATTTTGATAATTTTATTGATTTGACTATTTTCAGTAAACTGAAAAGACGTATAATCAAGGAATCGGCGGATATAAGAATTGAAAGAAGAATTTTTAAATTCGGTAGTATGTGCAGAAAAAACGGGGTTGGATAAGGGAACAAAAGATTTTTTATAATGAACGTCACACCAAATAGTTAGGTTATTTTTGCTACGATGGATAGAAAAATCTAAAAAAGACCAGATTTATTCTGGCCGATTTGATTGGTTTCAATTTCATATGTAAATTTTATAGAAGGGAATTGTTTATTAAGGGTATCAATAAAACAATGGAAGGATTTTTTTGAATATGGCCCAGAAATAAAATTATCATCGACATATCGTAGATTATATTGTCGGTTTGAGTAACGATGTAGCAAATAAACGTTCTTTTAGTTCAATAAATAATAAATTGGCCAAAATCTGGCTAATTTGTTACCCCTTAGCCCTATTCTGGCCGATTTATTACTTATTGAACTAGAAGAACGTTCATTTTCTTCGTCTTTACTCAAACCAACAATATATCTACGATATGTCGATGATATTTTTATTTCTTGGCCATATTCAAAAAACTCCTTCCATAGTTTTATTGATATCCATAAACAACTCCCTTCCATAAAATTTACATATGAAAGTGAAGCCAATGAAATATTACCTTTTTCAGATCTCTTTCTATCCATTGTAGCAAAAATAACTCAACTGTTTGGTTTGACGTTTATAATAAAAACATTTTTGTTCCCTTACCCATCCCTGCTTCCTCTGCACATCCTGCCGAATTTAAAAATTATTTTTTCAATTCTAACATCCCCCCGATTCCTTAATTAAACTTCTTTTTACAAAAAATACTGAAAATACACAATTCAATAAAATTATCGAAATTGATATTGACGGTTACAATAAAAATACCATGATTAAAATTATCGATAAAATAAAAAAAATAAATTTTTATCTACTTTAATTAACAGCATTATTTCATAACTCCTAAAATTAAATTCTTTAACAGCCTTCCTTTTTGTAATGAATTCAACAAATTTAAACATTATATTTTTCGAAAATTTAACAGTTTAATCCCTTTTAGTTCTACTGTCAGTATTAAACAATTAAGCTAAAATGACCGTGATCATACTAGACCCATTGGAGGTGTTTATAAAATACCAATTGAACAACGATATCTTTTATTATATTGGCCGAATTAAATGAACTCTCAGCAGGTAATAAATAGGCTAGAATCTAGTTCAATAAATAATAAATCGGCCAGAAACGGGCTAATGTGATCCCCCTTAGCCCTACTCTGGCCGATTTATTTCTTATTGAGCTAGAAGAACTTTCATTTACTACATCTTTCTCAAACCAACAATATATCTACGATATGACGATGATATTTTTATTTCTTGACCATATTCAAAAAATTCCTTCCATTCATGCGCACATTCGTAACGTTAAAGAAGAAAAAAGTTCAGCTTTAGTTAATTTCATTTATGATAACCCTGGCGCAATACCTATCTGGGATAAAGCAAAAATTATTTCAACACCGCAAAATCTTCAAGAACTAATTATTTCCACAGCTGTATTTAATTAATTTATATTTATTTTTTCAGTATACTTATTTAGAAGCCATAAATCTCTTAACAAGACTTTTTGACTCTATACCATAAGTATTACTAGCTCTCTGAAAGATTTTTTCATGATCCCTTTAATTTAGATTACTGACTCTCCGGTTTCTACCTACTAAGTTCTTCCACAGATGTAGCCGCCTTGTCGACCTTTCAGTTTCCATCCAGCAGCTTCTTCAAATCTCTTTTCCAAACAACCATGTCAATTGATCCACCCCTCAAGCACTCCTTGTGACCCGACAAAGTCCCTACCAATCTAATCCTGTGATTCGTCCAGAAACTAATTTTGTAAATGCCGTTTTCAACCTTTCTCCGGCTACATCAAACTTAACTGCAACTGTAACTGTAAAATGTTGTGAAATATATTGAGCTGCACTTTAGGAACACGATTGCAGAAAATGCTTTTCCTGATGATGATGGGTCATTCCATATTCAAAGAGGTGTGTTACTCAACCATTTTTGTTTCTTTTGATACTTATGTTCCTTATAGGCACTTATGAGAGATGTTCAAAACAACTTTTATTTTTTCTCTACTATTAACCTGGAATTTTATACAGGTCATCAAAAGTCGTTCTCCTGGTCAAAAGTGGGATTATTAGACCTTTATATTTTGACACAAATCTCTTTGAATTAAATTTCTGAGTGCTAATTTTAAATATTAGTATCAAAGTACATAACATAAAGGTGTCACATGCTTAGTTACACTGCTGTATCTTAATAACTAAAAGAATTAGAGTAGGTGAAAGTTCAAAGTCCCACATCAAATTTTTTTTCAATTTCGGTAGTGAATGATTGTTCTAGGGAACAAAACCACAAAATAAAATATCACACAAATTAATCTCTGGAATCACACTAATGAAAAAATTTAATTGTAATTGTGTGGTATTTAACCCTTTAATGTTTACAGTTCCCTGAAATGTCAGAAAAGGGGCAAAAATGACATTGTCAGACCCCAATAAACCAGAAGGATATGATAAAAAAAAAAAAAAAAAAAAAAAAAAAAAATCTTTGCCAATTTACTATCCTATTAAAGTACTACAGTACTATATGTATTGTTTTGTGTTTTACATTTGTAAAAAAAAATATGTAGTTGTTTTAATTCGCGTAATTTGACTGGTTAACACACACTAAAGTAGAAAATAAAACATTGAAATTAAATAATTACAGACTAATTTTTTTACATTAAAATGAGCTTATAATAATGCAAAATTACTTTAAAGAAATTATAATTAAATAGTAGAAATTTTTACTCTTATTTTATAAATATTTAAACATTATTCCATAAATATTTAAAATTGATTATAAAAAGTAAAGGAAAAGCATTGTTCATTTTTAATTTCTAATTATTTATAAATAATTAAACATTTGTAAAAATTTCTTTAGTTAATGTACACAGTCTAAAGCAGAAAAATAAAGAATGAAAAATTATTGCACATTTATACATAATATGTATAATCTATATACTGAAAAGACATAATTAGAAAAAATCATTGACAATGATAGACATTCCGTCGTGACGATTCCGTCACACGGTCCTTTACCGTGTGATGCTGCATAGAAATGCCATTGAGCATTCAAGTTAAGATCTTTTTTTTTTTTTTTTTTTGTTTTTTTCTGATGGCATAGATTAACAAAGTTCTTTCTATAATTATAATATGAACTAGTACCTTCTGTAAAGTAATGTATTTTTTCCACGTTAGAAATGGTAGATTTTACAATCTGTTGTACTTTATTTTGAAAAGCATAAACTGCTGTTGTAGTGTGACTCAAATAATCGCTTATTACACAAATTCTCTTTATGAATGTTTAATGCTTGGAGATTTTTCAGAAAATTTTAATTTTGTTGTACAAGATGAAATACAAAGTTATCATTGGGTTAATGCACAAGCTGCATTTCATCCTTTTGTATTTTATTACAAGGATAACAATAATGATTTACGAACAAAGAGCATTTGTTTAATAAGCGATTATTTGAGCCACACTACAATAGCATAGCTTATGCTTTCAAAAAGAAGTATTACATACTGTAAAATTTACCATTCCCAACGTGGAAAAAATGTATTACTTTACAGATGGTGCTAGTGCACATTATAATAATAGAAATAATTTTGTTAATTTGTGCCATCATAGAAAATATTTTAACTTGAATGCGGAATGGTATTCGTATGTAACATAACACGGACAAAAGATATAGTGACGGAGTCGGAGAAACTGTAAAAAGAATTGTTACAACGGCCAGCTTGCAAAGAACTACAGAAAATTATATTTTAACTCAAATATAAAGGTATAATTTCTGCACTACTGCTATTACAGGCATTGAATTCATATATGTAAGCACACAGTGTATTAAACTTTCCGAAGCAATGCTTCACGAAAGATTTGATTTTGCTAATAAAATTCCCAATACAAGAACTGACTATTGTTTTATTCCAATGAGTTTAAATACACTCAGAATAAAATTACTGTCAAACAGTAAAAAGTATGAAAAAGTGTGCATAATCAAATAAATAAATAAATAAATAAAATAAAGATCACTTGGATCTGTTTATCATCGTCAATAATTTTTCATAATTGTCTTTTTTTTAGTATACTATGATTATATAGCATATAATGTATAAATGTGCAATGTTTTTTTTTCTGCTTTAGAGTGTAATATATTAACTAACTAAACTTTACAAATGAATTAAAAGTGAAGAATACTTTTATTTTTATTTTTTACAATCAATTTTCAATATTTATGGAATAATGTTTAAATATTTATAAAACAGGAGTAAAAATTTTTACTATTTAATTATAATTTAATAATTTTGCATTATTATAAAGCTCATTTTAATATTAAAAGAATTAGTCTGAAATTATTTAATTCCAGTGTTTTATTTTCTACTTTTGTGTGTGTTAACCAGCCAAATTACACGAATTTAAACAACTATTTCTTTTTTTCTTTCTTTTTTTTCTTTTTTTTTTTTTTTTTTTTACAAATCTAAAGCACAAAATAATACATACAGTATGCGTAGTATTTTAATAGAATTGGCAAGGATTACTTTTTTTTTTTAATTTCCTCCCCTTTTGGTTTATGGGGGATCTGAAAATGTCATTTTTTTCTTTTTTCTGCCATTTCAGGGGACTGTAAACTTTAAATGGTATAAAGGACTGTAAACATTAAATACCACACAATTGCAGTTAAATTTTCTCATTAGTGTGATTCCAGAGATTAACATGTGTGATATTTTATTTAATGGCTTTGTTTACTAGAAGAGTTATTCACTATCGAAGTAGACAAAAATTTGATGTCTGACCTATTGTAATTCTTTTAGGTATTAAGGTACAGTAGTGTAACTAAGCATGGGGCACCTTTATCTTATGTACTTTGATACTAATATTTAAAATTAGCACTCATAAATTTTTTGTGTTAAAATATAAGGGCTTAATAATCCCATTTATGACCAAGAGAATGACTTTTGATGACCTGTATAAGATTCCAGGTTAATAGTAGAGAAAAAAATAAAAGTTGTTTTGAACATATCTCATAAGTGCCTATACTTATGTCCCTACATAAGTATGAAAAGAAACAAAAATGGTCGAGCACACACCTGCGTGAATTTATATGGAATGACTCTGTTTTGATAGTCAAAGCAAAAAGCTTCGAAACCAATGTATTTTAATTGTAAATAAGTTTTTAATTAAATATAATGTTTTATATTTACATGTTTTTAAGTTTTTGTTTTTTTAAAGCAAATTTTAAATCTTTTTTTAATTTAATTTTTCAAACTAAATTCAAAAATGAACAATTTTGATTGATGTGGTTATATAAGTAAAAAACCTAAACCCTACTTTTTTGCAATTCTCCTATCTTCACTGCCTAGGATATGGAACGCCGTCATTTGGAGAATTTAAATCATATGTACACATTTGATCCATCAGCGTGGGAAATGCGCAATATCCCTTTTAGCATACGAGTGTATTTCACAATTTTTTTATACTTGCAATGAAATCGTTCTATATATATGTATCTTTAACTATATAATCAATCAACTGAACAATTTCAAAATATCACAAATTTCTTTTATTATTATTATTTATTTGTTTATTTTTATTTTATTTATTTTACTTTCATTTACTTTTTGCTCCAGGATTTATCCTATATACTGGAAAACAGAGATTTTTTTCTTTCTTTTACCTTGCTCTTTTCTGAATTTTTGGCTTGCAAAATAGAGGCTGTCACTTAGAGGTATTTGTTAAAAATCCTGAAACAAAATGGATTCTTGGATGTCAGACTTTGTATTTATACATTTTGTCTAATGGGTAAAGTGATCTTTAACGATTTATACAGAAAAGGGGAAGAAGTAAAGGTCTTTATGAAAGAGGTTTTCAGATGATTGAGGAATTACGTTATCGTCTTTTTCGTTTTTCAAATATTTTTAGCTTTTCAATAAATTTCTTAAAAGCAAAAGGTGTTTTCGTTACAAGTATTGAAATGCCCCAAGGGCGTTACTATGACAAAGTAAGTATAAATATTAAATTCCATATTTGAATGTGAAGAAGAAAAAAGTTACTAAACATTTTATGTTGATTAATGAATTAATCACTTAATTAATTACTTCAGAATTCATTCTGAAGTAATTAATGTTTGTTAAAAAGTTACGTTGACTGATTTATAGCGTATTAAAGGCATAATAATATCAATTTTAGGTGCAAAAATTAAATATACAAGCCCTAAATAGATGTGTATTATTATTTAATTTTTAGAACAGTTTAATTATATAATATTTTTTTAATGATATAATTTAAATATGCATGAAATTATAAATTCTTAAAGTATAAGGAGTTATTGTTTGTATATTATAAATCATTTTTTAAATACAAATTAGGAAAAAAATTTAAATAAATATTTTATTTATATTCATGATTTCTGAAATACTTTTTCAAACTAAGGTGTATCAGTAATGGACACTTTAATGACACTTTTCGGCTATTTTATGTGTACTATTTTTAATTTTAGAAACAATAATTATATTAGTGCTCGGTGCTTCCCTTAAATTTTTCCTCATATGTCTTTCTTGCGAAAGATGCAAAGTGAAACATTTAATAACAATAATAATAATAATAATAATAAACTCCAGGGTGTTAAAAAACATCAGTAGTTTTAGACATTTTTATGTTTCAGTAGTAAACACTTCTAAATTTTGCAGAAAACACGAAATATAATGTGAACCTATTGATAGCATATATTTAAATAAAAAATATGTACTTTCTGTCCTATTAATGCACTAATAAAATGATAATTATACCATAAACTTTTAAAAAAAAATGCATCATACATGAAAATTTTAAATATTTCAACGACACGCTGCATTTGCAGTGCTTCAACCAAATTGTTTTATTTTATTTGAGCCTTTATTTGAATAACATTTTAATCACCCCTTCGGGTCATTATCTTATAAATGCCTATGTTAACCAGTTTCGTTATCAGATATTTGCTGAGATTTTCAAAAAAGTACTAATCGCAAAAAAGTGCCTCGCAAAATTCGAAAAAAATAATATAAAATAAGCTTCATATGAATGTATCGAGACATTGTAACCGAATATCGAGTGAAATAAATTTATTTTTCTTATTTTAGCAGTAGTGGACAAGACTGTCCACTACTGGTAAAGATGCATGTTGTAGTATCTGTAGTGGAAAACTATAAAAATATTATATGCAAATGCAATGTTAAACTCTACTTACCTGCATTTTCCCCATAGACGTGATGCATTTGAATTCTTTTGGATGTCCCTGTACACGAACCATTTGCTCGATCTCAACGAAAAGTTTAGTGTAGCATCTCTATATGATACATATTTAGAATACCGAGTTTGAATATTCTGCTGCTAGTTGTTCTTGAGATATGCTGTAAACAGACACACAGACGGACCGATAAAAACATGTTTGTAGGATTCGGGGGACCTTAAAACGTGTAAATGTAATATAAACTCAATTTTGAAAGTTTTAACTAAAAATAATATTTTCTCTACTATATATATGGGTAAGAGAAAGTAAAAATGTTCGCATATTTTTAATTCTTATGAAATAAACTCTGGATTAAAATAAATAAATAAATAAATAAATAAAACGTATTGCGAAATCTCTTATAGGTATGCGTAAAAGTTTTAATGGATGTTTTTTTTTTTTTTTTTTTTTTTTTTTGTGACTTGTATATAGAAAATCCTCCACCGCTGCTTTAAGAGTCGAAATTCCTCCTTCTCCTCCTCCCCTTTCCCAATGGATGATAACATTTAAACATTGACTAAAATATTTGTGATGTGAAAGTACTAACAAGGAAACATTTAAAAGGTGTCATCTTCAAAAAGTATTGAAAAAAAAATATATTTGATTCTACTCTTCATAAAACACCAGAAAATGAAAATATTATCGACTGAAATTAATTACAACGACCACAAAAAATTATCAAAATTAAGCATATTTGGCGATTTCACACTGCTAAGCGATTGATGTTGAGTACTTGGCGGAAAAGCAAAGCACGGTTCTGTCCGTACACGGCAATCTCGGTGCTAGCAAACGTATCGCCTAACAGCGCTAATTATCGCCTAACAGCGCTAATTACCAAATATGCTTAATTTTGATAATTTTCTGTGGTCGCTGTAATACATTTCATCAGATATTTTTTTCGTTTTATGATGTTTTATGAAGAGTAGAATCACATATATTTTTTTCAATATTTTTTGAAGGCGACACCTTTTGAATGTTTCCTTGTAAGTAGGAAATTCATTCTATATCTTTCGAATTAATTAAACACTTTAATTGAAAAATTAAGTCACATATTACTTGTTAAAATCCAACGAAATTCTCTCGTAATACTAACCTAATGATCCGTTAATTTTAATTGTATCAAAATCTGTACTGTACAGTGTGATTATAATTAAATTTCAGTAGCAAACAAATTTCTACATTTAAAACGGGCAAGCAGATTATTACCAAAATTTCTAAATGTTCTTGAGGGTATCTCATTAATCGTTTAAACTATTTTAATTAAACCAAATTTTGGTGGCTTTTGCTTCAACCATGCATTATTACTGGAAGTTGCTTTTTATAACTCAATCTTTATTATAACCACAAGTGAAAAAATCTCAACTGAAATATCCGTGTCGCACACTTAACTTTAATTTAAAATAACTTATGCCGATTTTTTTTTCCATTTATTCTTCTAATAATATAATCACATCAGTTCAGATTTCACTTTCAAAAGATCTCCAGGAAATATTAAGTGTTTTCCCGTTCCTATCATTATTCCTCAAAAATCCTAATAAAACAATAAATACCAAAACCAAACTAAACCGTTTTTCTATGATCTCCATTTTCTTATTATTCTTTTCCCTGCCCGTGCGCGTGGTTTTTACTTTCTAAATTCAATATTATATTAATTTTAATAAACCATGGTATATATAAATTTAATTTTTATTATATATATATACATATATTTTTTTTTTTTCATGCTTTTAATCTCTTCTTTTTATTTACTCTTTATGATAATTCTAATTTAGATGTTCAACTATTTTAGCTAAGAAAGTATCCCGCGGACTCTCTTCGCTATGAATTTTCCTCACGGACGTGAAAATCCGCAACCAATTGCCCTAAAAAATCATGAAACATTTTCATATTTTAGCCTAATAACATTCAAAAATATAATATACGGAAAATAGCAAGTTCTGTCACTGAATCCTATACGCTAAACCGACATTATTTACTTTTAGATATCTTTTTCTCGACTGATTTTACTGCTTTTTTTTTTTTTTTTTTTTTCCGGTATCAATTGATTTTTCGTGTTCCTTCACATTTGCAAATGCGCGTGTAACTTTCTTTCTTTCTTTCTTTCTTTTTTTTTTTTTCTGAATTTTTTACTTTGAAAACAGAGGCAGTCATTTGGAGACATTTGTAAAAAATTTTGAAACAAAATGGATTCCTGGTTGTCAGACCTTGTATTCATACACTTTCTCTAATGGGCTAGTGATCTTTAACGATTTATAGAGAAAGAGGGAAGAAGTAAAGGTCTTTAAGAAAGAGGTTTTCAGATGATTGAGGAATTACGTTATCGTCTTTTTCGTTTTAAAAATACTTTTAGCTTTTCAATAAATTTCTTAAAAGCGAAAGGTTGTTTCGTTACTAGTATTGAAATGCCCCAAGGGCGTTACTATGACAAAGTAAGTATAAATATTAAATTCCATATTTGAATGTGAAGAAGAAAAAAGTTACTAAACATTTTATGTTGATTAATGAATTAATCACTTAATTAATTACTTCAGAATTCATTCTGAAGTAATTAATGTTTGTTAAAAAGTTACGTTGACTGATATATAGCGTATTAAAGGCATAATAATATCAATTTTAGGTGCAAAAATTAAATATACGAGCCATAAATAGATGTGTATTATTATTTAATTTTTATAACAGTTTAATTATATAATATTTTTTTAATGATATAATTTAAATATACATGGAATTATAAATTCTTAAAGTATAAGGAGTTATTGTTTGTATATTATAAATAATTTTTAAATGCAAATTAGGAAAAAAAATTAAATAAATATTTTATTTATATTCATGATATCTGAAATACTTTTTCAGACTAAGGCGTATCAGTAATGGACACTTTAATGACATTTTTCGGTTATTTCATGTGTACTATTTTAAATTTTAGAAACGATAATTATATTAGTTTTCGGTGCTTCCTTTAATTTTTTCCTCATATGTCTTTTTTGCGAAAGATGCAAATTGAAGCATTTAATAACAATAATAATAATAAGCTCCAAGGTGTTAAAATACGTTAGTACACTGTTAAAAATTTCTCTAAATTTAATGTAAATATTTATCCAGAGTATCTGTAAATTTACAGTTATTCTTAGTTAAAACAGAATAATCGAGATTCGCAATCTTTATTCTGTATTTTTACGTAATTTTATTATTTAATTTTTTAATTAAAATTAAAAAATGGCTGCTTCTACTTTAAACAAGAAAGAAAAATCATGCAAAACGCATTGATTAGTAACACTTTCCAACTGTACGCAATTGTTGTATCGAATAACTTTTAATATTCTTTGCCTACGTTATCACACAACACACAGAAGGACTGAAAAATATACAGATAGAATAACTGATTTTAAAATTGCTCTTAGGCATTTTTGAAAGTGTTAAAAAGGCTGAAAGAAAAAGAAAATGCAGCTATTACATTATAATTACAGCTTTTGATCTCTCTGAATATTTTAGCGTAGCCCTGTAAATGAGAAAGTTAATCGTATCATATTCTATACAAAGCATTATTTTAGAATATTAACAATACATTTCAATATTTTTGTGATTTTTTACAGCAGAAAGATTTTTAAATATGACTTTCTAAAAATTCTGTCGTAAAACGTAATGCATTGGCTTTGTTGTTGTTGTTCCTGTAAACAAACTAGTTATACAGGACCAATTAATGTCATTTTAAATGGAGAACATTCTATAGGGAAAATATTTATTAAAAAAACACTCATAGAACACAATGCTTTCGAATGCTTTTGGGTGTCCCTCTACACAATCCAGAAGAGATATTCACTCCATTTTCAATGTGGAACTTTCGATAGTGAACTTCAATAAAATAAATTAGTTTCAAGAAATTCCATAAATATTTACAGGAGTTAGAGCGCGGGCAGATAGACAGACATGCAGATTGACAGATACACAAACTGAAATCAAATTCACACTTAAAAATGTTAGAAAGTGTTAAAAACGCTTAATGTAAACGAAAGTACAATTCCAGCAATTTTTTATTAATAGCTCTTAATATAAATGGATATTTTTGTGTCACCCTGTAAATCTAATGCTAATCATGCTATATTCTATGCAAAGCATTTTTTTTGCGCACAAAAATAACATATTTCAATTTTCTAAAACTTTGTGGAAAGTAAAGTTATTAAAATTGTATTTATAGAAATATACCTCATATAACGCAATGCTTTGGAATACTTTTAAATGTCCCTGTACATAAATCAGTGGTGGTATTTACTCCATTTTATACAGGAAACATCCAATAGTGAACTTCGAAACATATTTCAATTTCATTCAGATATGTCTACAGTAAAGGTATGAAAATATGGTTTATAGAAATACCTCTCATAGAACACAATGCTTTGAAATACTTTCGGGTGTCCCTGTACACAAACCAGTAGAGGTATATACTCCATTTTCAATAGGGAACATCCGATAGTGAAATTGAATAGCATATATCAGTTTCAAGAAATTCCATAAATATTTAGGAGAGTTAGAGCTCGGACAGACGGACAGAGAGATACACAAAACTGAAATCATATTCACTCTTAAAAAAGTTAGAGAGTGTTAAAAATGCTTAATGTAAATAAAAGTACAATTCTAGCAATTTTTTATTAATAGCTCTTAATATAAATAGATATTTTTGTGTCATCCTGTAAATCTAATGCTAATCATGCTATATTCTATGCAAAGCATGTTTTTGCGCATATAAACAACATATTTCAATTTTCTAAAACTTTGTGGAAAGTAAAGTTATTAAAATTTGATTTATAGAAATATCTCTCAAGGAACGCAACGCTTTAGAATACTTTTAAGTGTCCCTGTACATAAATCGGTGGTTGTATTTCCTCCATTTTGCACAGGAAACATCCAATAGTGAACTTGAATAACATATTTCAATTTCATTCAGATATGTCTACAGTAAAGGTATGAAAATATGGTTTATAGAAATACCTCTCATAGAACACAATGCTTTGAAATACTTTCGAGTGTCCCTGTACACAAACCATTAGATGTATAAACTCCATTTTCAATAGGGAACGTCCGTTAGTGATCTGGAATAACATATTTCAGTTTCATTATGATATGTCTACAATAAAGGTATGAAAATATGGTTTATAGAAATACCGCTCATATAACGCAATGCTTTGAAATACTTTCGGGTGTCCCTGTACACAAACCAGTAGAGGTATTAACTCCATTTTCAATAGGGAACGTCCGATAGTGAACTTGAATAACATACATCAGTTTCAAGAAATTCCATAATAATTTACGGGAGTTAGAGCGCGGGCAGACAGACGGACAGACGGAGAGACAGACAGACAAACCGAAGCTATAAACACTTTTCAAACTTGTTGGAAGTGTTAAAAAGACATTCCAAGTCCGAAATATATTCTTAGTTATTAAAATGAATGTATAAAATAAGTTTTTTAACATCTCCGTTTATTTTTCTCTGTAATTTTACGTAAGACTTAAGATAATAGATTACACAGAGTTTTCTGTTGAAATTTTTAACAGTGTAGTTTTAGACATTTTTATGTTTCAGTAGTAAACATTTCTAAATTTTGCCGAAAACACGAAATGTAATGTGAACCTATTGATAGCATATATTTAAGTAAAAAATATGTACTTTCTGTCATATTAATGCGCTAATAAAATGATAATTATACCATAAACTTAAAAAAAAAAAATGCATCATACATGAAAATTTTAAATATTTCAACGACGTGCTCCATTTGCAGTGCTTCAACCAAATTATTTTATTTTAGTTGAGCCTTAATTTGAATAACATTTTAATCACCCCCTTCAGATCATAATCTTATAAATGCCTAGGTTAACCAGTTTCGTTTTCAGATATTTGCTGATAATTTCAAAAAAGTACTAATCGCAAAAAAGTGCCTCGCAAAATTCGAAAAAATAAAATAAAATAAGCTTCATATGAATGTATCGAGACATTGTAACCTAATATCGAGGGAAATAAATTTATTTTTCTTATTTAAGCAGTAGTGGACAAGACTGTCCACTACTGGTAAAGATGCATGTTGTATAATCTGTAGTGGAAAACTATAAAAATATTATATGAAAATGTAATGTTAAACTCTACTTACCTGCATTTTCCCCATAGACGTGATGCATTTGAATTCTTTTGGATGTCCCTGTACACGAACCATTTGCTCGATCTCAACGAAAAGTTTAGTGTAGCATCTCTATATGATACATATTTAGAATACCGAGTTTGAACATTCTGCTGCTAGTTGTTCTTGAGATATGCTGTAAACAGACACACAGACTGACCGATAAAAACATGTTTTTCGGATTCGGGGGACGTTAAAACGTGTAAATGTAATATAAACTCAATTTTGAAAATTTAACTAAAAATAATATTTTCTCTACTATATATATGGGTAAGAGAAAGTAAAAATGTTCGCATATTTTTAATTCTTATGAAATAAACTCTGGATTAAAATAAATAAATAAATAAATAAATAAAACGTATTGCGAAATCTCTTATAGGTATGCGTAAAAGTTTTAATGGATGTTTTTTTTTTTTTTTTTTTTTTTTTTTTGTGACTTGTATATAGAAAATCCTCCACCGCTGCTTTCAGAGTCGAAATTCCTCCTTCTCCTCCTCCCCTTTCCCAATGGATGATAACATTTAAACATTGACTAAAATATTTGTGATGTGAAAGTACTAACAAGGAAACATTCAAAAGGTGTCATCTTTAAAAAGTATTGAAAAAAATATATATATTTGATTCTACTCTTCATAAAACACCAGAAAATGAAAAAAATTATCGTCTGAAATTAATTACAACGACCACAAAGAATTATCAAAATTAAGCATATTTGGCGATTTCACACTGCTAAGCGATTGATGTTGAGTACTTGGCGGAAAAGCAAAGCACGGTTCTGTCCGTACACGGCAATCTCGGTGCTAGCAAACGTATCGCCTAACATCGCTAATTATCGCCTAACAGCGCTAATTACCAAATATGCTTAATTTTGATAATTTTCTGTGGTCGCTGTAATACATTTCATCAGATATTTTTTTCGTTTTATGATGTTTTATGAAGAGTAGAATCACATACATTTTTTTTCAATATTTTTTGAAGACGACACCTTTTGAATGTTTCCTTGTAAGTAGGAAATTCATTCTATATCTTTCGAATTAATTAAACATTTTAATTGAAAAATTAAGCAGGTGATTCCTAATATTTCACATATTACTTGTTAAAATCCAACGAAATTCTCTCGTAATACTAACCTAATGATCCGTTAATTTTAATTGTATCAAAATCTGTACTGTACAGTGTGATTATAATTAAATTTCAGTAGCAAACAAATTTCTACATTTAAAACGGGTAAGCAGATTATTACCAAAATTTCTAAATGTTCTTGAGGGTATCTCATTAATCGTTCAAACTATTTTAATTAAACCAAATTTTGGTGGCTTTTGCTTCAACCGTTATTGCTGCAAGTTGCTTTTTATAACTCAATCTTTATTGTAACCACCCTGTATAAGTGAAAACAAGTCCTTCCGGCTTATTCGGAAGGGTAGGTTGATTTCTTTTTCCTTATCAAGTAGCCGTCATTTTGTTTCAAAATGGCGGCTAGAAATTATTAATGTACTTGGTAGAAATATTGATGTAGGCTATGCACATATAGATTTTTAAGCAAATCGGTTCATAAATACCTTTTTATGTGAATTTAAAATTTTCAAGTGGCCGTCGCTTGGAAACAAAATGGTGAGTTAAGTTGACAAATATATGAAATGTTTTTGTGGGATAAGTGTCTACTGTACACATATAGTTCGAATTAATTCAAAACCTCAAAAGTCATCGTGTTGAAACATTAAGTGGCTGGCACTCCTATCAAAATGGCAGAGAAAGTTCCTCATCTAAAGTATCGTTTCAAATTTGAATTTTTTTTTTTTTTTTTTTTTTTTTTTTTTGTAGAAATTTTTTTAAAGAGTTGATAAAATGTTAGTTTTCTGCATTTCTAGCTTGTTTTAGCAGTAAAATAGCCTAATTTTTCCTTAAAAACGCATTAAAAAGATCCAGCAACGCAGGTAATGGATTTGGCACCAAATTTCGCGACTTTTCCTCTACGGCGACTTTTTTGGTGACTTTTGGCGAGAAAATACTTATTATCGATATACCAAAGATGGACGCAATAACGTGATTGGTTCACGAGTTACGTGAATTTTCTAGATTTATGTTGTTTGAATGATAAATCCATTTGTCAACTTTGATTTGAATTGGTTAAGTATTTCTAAAGTTACCGTGATAACAAATTTTCCAGTGGCCGCCAGTTGGAAACAATACAGTGGAACAAGTTGCCCAGCAAACATATCCAAGATATTTGAAGCATAGGTTCACTGTCCAACTGTGGTTTAAATCAATGCCGTGTTTCAAAAATTTTCAAGTGGCAGTCTAATTGGTTGCAACTTGGAAACAAAATGGCAAAACAATTTGCCCAGCGAAATCATCCAGTATACTTGTATAAGTTCCTTGTCCAGTTCTAGTTCAAATTAAATCAGTATTTCAAAAATTATCGTCATAAGAAATTTTCTGGTGGCACCACTTAGAAAAAAAAGCGGAGTGAGATGCCCAGCGAACTTATCTGAGATATTTGAAGGATAAATCCACTACCCAAATTTGATGTGAATTGATTCTGTATTACTAAAGTTACCATATTGACAAATTTTCAAGTGGCAGCTACTTGGACATAAAATTGCGGATCAAGTCACCAAGTGAACTTATCCTAGATATTTGAACCATAAGTTCACTATTCAACTTTTGTTTGAATGAGTTTAGTATTTTAAAAGTTATCGTGTGGCATATTTTCAAGTGGCAGTGTGATTTCAAGTGGCTGGAACTTAGAAACAAGATGTCGGGACAAGTTGCCCAGTGAAAACATTCAAGATAATTATTTGATAATATCATTGTCCAAATTTGGTTCGATTTGGAGCATTATTTCAGAAGTTATCGTGATTTTAAATTTTCAAGTGGGAGCCTGATTTCAAGTGCTCCCGCTTAACTTAAGATATCTGCCACTTTATTAAAAATGGCGGATATAGTTTACTAATAAACTTCATTGAGTTCCTTATGGGGTCTGTATTTACATCAAAATTCAAACAATTTCGGAATACGGTTTTTACAATTTAAATTTGAAATTTTCAAGTAGTCTCCACTTGAAAACAAAATGGCGGAGCTACTTGGTTAACAAACTCATCTAAGATATTTATAAAATAAGTTAAGACACTGTTCAAATTTGGTTCCATTTGGAGTATTATTTCGGAAGTTATCATGGTTTTAAATTTTCAAGTGGTAGCCTGATTTCAAGTGGTCCCGCTTAACTTAAGATATCCGCCACTTTATTAAAAATGGAGGATAAAGTTCATTAATAAAGTTATTTGAGACACTTGTATAATCTATGTATGCATCAAAATTTTAAAAAATTCGGAATATGCATTTACAATTTGAATTTGAAAATTTCAAGTGGTCTCCACTTGAAAACAAAATGGCAGAGCAACTTGGGTAACAAATTCATCTGAGTTATTTATAACTTAAGAAACTATCCAAATTTGGTTCGATTTGGAGCATTATTTCAGAAGTTATTGTGATTTTAAATTTTCAAGTGGTAGAGTGGATTTCAAGTGGCCCGCTTAACTTAAGATATCTACCACTTTATTAAAAATGACGGATAAATTTCATTAATAAACTTCATTGAGACCCTTATGTGGTCTATATTTACATCAAATTTCAAACAAATTCGGAATATGCTTTTTACAATTTGAATTTGAAATTTTCAAGTGGCCTCCACTTGAAAACAAAATGGCGGAGCAACTTGGTTAATAAACTCATCTAAGATATTTATAAGATAAGTTATGACACTGTCTAAATTTGGATCGATTTGGAGTATTATTTCGGAAGTTATAGTGATTTTAAATTTTCAAGTGGTAGCCTGATTTCAAGTGGTCCCACTTATCTTAAAATATCTGCCACTTTATTAAAAATGGCGGATAAACTTCATTAATAAACTTCATTGAGACCCTTATGTGGGCTGTATTTACAACAAAATTCAAGCAAATCTTGCTTTAAATATGCTTTTTACAATGTCGGTTTGAAATTTTCAAGTGGCTGCCACTTGAAAACAAAAAGTCGGAGCTACTTGGGTAACGAACTCATCCAAGATATTTATAAGATCAGTTCACTGTCCAAATTTAGTTCCATTTCGAGTATTATTTCGGGAGTTATCGTGATGACAAAATTTTCATTATAGATAGATAGATAGATAGATATATAGATAAACGAAGTGATTGCAATAGGTCGATTTCTAAAGAAATCAACCTAAAATCTCGACTCTCTGCAGTGGACTTTCACTGAAATATCCGTGTGGCACACTTAACTTTAATTTAAAATAACTTTTGCCGATTTTTTTTACTTTCTCTTACCCATAAAGTAGAGAAAGTATTGTTTTTGGGTCAAATTTTCGAACGCGAGATTTTGTTATATTTACACGTTTTGAGGTCCCTTGAATACGAAAATCATGTTTTTAGCAAATGGTCTGTGTGTATGGTTGTGTGTGTGTCTGTGTGTGTGTCTGTCTGTTATCAGCATATCTCAAAAACAAATTATGGCAGAAAGTTCAAACTTGGTATTCTAAATGTGTATCATACAGGGATGTTACAGTAAGCTTTTCGTTAAGATCAAGCAAATGGTTGGTGTACAGGGACAATCAAGAGAATTCTAATACATTACGTCTATGTGGGAAATTGCAGGTAAGTAGAGTTTAACGTCTATAGCCACTAAGCCAAATGAAACGAATATATATCTTTTGTAATAGAGATAGTGAACAGTGGAAAAAAATTGTGTATGTAGGAGCCTCACCTCCCCCCCCCCTGGGGGGAAGTCCCCCCCTCGAGGGGAGTAAATTTTCATGATGGGTATCTTTCAAAAGAGCTCGCCAATACCTTTAAAACGAATGGTTGAACCATCGATCTGCGATAATTTAAAACAAAGTTATGGATTTTTTTTACTTTTAACGAAAAAAAACTTAGAAAAAAAATCGTTAGACATTTTTTGGATATTTGGTGTTATACTACTTCTCTAATATGGAAATCGTCTGCATTATCATAAAAGATAATTTTTTTTAAATAATAATTTTAATAAATTATTTTTTAAAAACAGAATTATTTTTTTATAACCGAATTGAATTCTATATAAATTTAGGTGCATTAATGAAACGGGGGGTTGAGGGGGGCGGTAGTTCCCCTCACACAGAACTAATTATCATATAAAACTCTTCAGAAGCATAATATGAATTGTTTAACACAGGTTTACACAACAGTATTCGTTATCTTACCTTTTAATCTGCAACCTGTATTTATAGTATTAAATTTCTGGGTAAGAGAAAGTCGTGTGAGTGACACACCAGATTTTTTTTTTTTTTTTTCAATTTATTCTTCTAATAATATAATCACATCAGTTCAGATTTCACTTTCAAAAGAGCTCCAGGAAATATTAAGTGTTTTCCCGTTCCTATCACTATTCCTCTAAAATCCTAATAAAACAATAAATACCAAAACCAAACTAAACCGTTTTTCTATGATCTCCTTTTTCTGATTATTCTTTTCCCTGCCCGTGCGCGTGGTTTTTATTTTCTAAATTCAATATTATATTAATTTTAATAAACCATTGTATATATAAATTTAATTTTTATTATATATATATATATATATTCATGCTTTTAATCTCTTCTTTTTATTTACTCTTTATGATAATTCTAATTTAGACGTTCAACTATTTTAGCTAAGAAAGTATCCAGCGGACTCTCTTCGCTATGAATTTTCCTCACGGACGTGAAAATCCGCAACCAATTGCCCTAAAAAATCATGAAACATTTTCATATTTTAGCCTAATAACATTCAAAAATATAATATACTGGAAATAGCAAGTTCTGTCACTGAATCCTATACGCTAAACCGACATTATTTACTTTTAGATATCTTTTTCTCGACTAATTTTACTGCTTTTTTTTTTTTTTTTTTTTTTTTCCGGTATTAATTGATTTTTCGTGTTCCTTCACATTTGCGAATGCGCGTTTAACTTTCTTTCTTTCTTTTTTTTTTTTTCTGTATTTTTTACTTTGAAAACAGAGGCAATCATTTGGAGCCATTTGTCAAAAACTTTGAAACAAAATGGTTTCCTGGTTGTCAGACCTTGTATTCATACACTTTTTCTAATGGGCTAGTGATCTTTAACGATTTATAGAGAAAGAGGGAAGAATAAAGGTCTTTATGAAAGAGGTTTTTCAGATGATAGAGGAATTATGTTATCGTCTTTTTCTTCTTTAAAATACTTTTAGCTATTCAATAAATTTGTTAAAAGCGAAAGGTCTTTTCGTATTACCTACTAATATTAAAGCGCCCCAAGGGCGTTACCATGGTAGAGCAGGTATAAATATTAAACTGCATATTTGAAAGTGAAGAAGAAAAAAGTAACTAAATATTTTATGTTGATTAATGAATTTTGAAGTAATTAATGTTTGTTAAAAAAGTTACGTAGACTGATTTATACGATATTAAAAGTGTAAGCCTTATCAATTTTACGAACAAAAATTACGAGACATAAATAGCTCTGTACTATTATTTAATTTTTAGAACAGTTTAGTTATATAAAATGTAAATACATATGGTAATTATAAATTCTTAAAAGAAGTTATTCTTACAAGTTATTCTTTGTATATTATTAAACTAGTATAACCCTGTCAAAAATGACGGAATGTGAAATCAATTAAGGTAGTGAATCAACGAAGGCTTTGCCTGCTTCGTTGGCTTGCCTGCTTTGTCATTTTTTATCATAGATTGAATTCATGACGTAGGATAATATATTGTAGCTATAGTACGAAGGTGGATGAAATTAAGCGAATAAATATAGCAAGATTAAGGAAGAATGGGTTTTACGACGCTCTAGAGCTTAAATATAGAAAAAAGGGGGGGGGATAATGGGAAGATCCCTTAAACTTAATTAATTTTATAAAATTATTTGTATGTGGGTTAATATTTTTTAAACCTTTTTTCAGGCAGCAATATTTGCTTTATATATGAGACTACACGAAAACAATCATTCATCATTTATTTCGGTGGGAGGGGGAATGGACCCTCCCTTTGGCTACGGCCTTGCACATAACATCACATTAATACAAATAATTCCCATTTTTTATGAAACTGAGTGATTACAAATAATTATTTTCTTAATTCGTTTACCGTTGGTTCCCTAAAGTATCTCGTGGTTAAAGTTTTAATGGATAAAATGGTACTTCTATCTTGTTTGTTTACACTGGCGGCTTTGAACGAAAATTAATCTAATAATTCTCAGAAAAATCGAAAATAAATCCTAAATTAAAAGTATTCTCTAATATTAAACTGTAATACGATTTTATTATTTCTTACAGATACTACTTTTATAGAACTTAGTTGATATAACATATTTTAAAGTTTTGAACTTTTTTCACGTGAACTATTCAGCTTACGCATGCTGGAAAAAAAAATGATGTAGTTTTATTGGAATAAATGGTATTTTTTCCATGTAAAAATGTAATGTGTGAGTTTAATTTTACTTTAAAATTTATAATATCGAGTTTCAAGTAGGTTATAAATATACGAAAAATGGAAAATTCCGAAATTTGTAATTTAAACAGCGGATATTCATTATAGAAAAAAACTGGATATATATTATAACTATAACTATAACACACACACACATACGCGTGAACGAAACCTTATAATGACAACTTTATCTAAATTAAATGCGCGTGGCTGTTAGCTTTACCCGAGAAACACCACGTGGAGGTCGCCATGCATCGTTTCTCATGGGGAGTTTTGATAAGGCAGGCCCCCTTGCCTACTGCCAGCAAGCATCCCGAGGTAATTTAGTCTTTTACACTACGAATGCAACAACAACAACATATTTTCAGAAAATTCCTCAATTTTCGGAATTTCTTTTTTTTATGATGTTTTGGAGAAACAGAAACTGGTTGATTTTCAATAACCGTTACCACTGTCTGAGAAAGAACTGATTCCACTTCGATTTGAAACGGAGGTTCGTCAGTAGAATTATCAGGCAGTGCAGTAGAAACTGTTTCTTTTTCATCGAGTGTGTCAACTACCTGAGACTGAACTGAGTCCACTTCGGTGAACGGAGGTTCATCAGTAACAGTATCAGGCAGTGAAATAACATAATCAACTTTTGGCAGCTTTTTTATATCCAACTTTGGACGCTTGCGAATATTAGCTTTATTTAAAGCTGGGTTATGAAATTTTTGACTATCATTATTCATTAACAAATAACGTCCAGCAAAGATGGGAGTCACTGGACACGCATACCTTTCCCGAGCATCATCCATAGGACGATGTTCGAAAAATTTAAAAACAAACCACATGAGGAACTTTTTTAAAAAGTAACTCACGAACACGTTGTAATAAGACAGGAGAAGAAGGTAACGCTGAAATTTTGTGATGTTGTTTTCTAATGTTTACAGATGGCGCCAGCGTGCAATCCTTCCTTCTCTCCAGCTTCCGCAATGTTATTCAATGGGGAAATATCTCGTTTTAATTATTTTTTTAAAAATAATATCAAACTGAAAAAATTTCGATTGAAAGCAAATTTCATTAAATAGAGTATTCTAACCAACATGTTTTTTTTAAGAGCCATTTTATACTAATTTTACTTTGAAAGAAAGCTTTTAAAAAATGACGATTCTTATGAACCGAAGCTAGCTAAAACAGACAATTGGGAGGAAGGAGAATGGATGTAATTTTGTAAAGAAAAAAAATAAACTTACTTTCGGTGCAGAAAACACGAACTCGGACTTTATTTTTCTCTTACGGCCTTTTTTTTTCTTTTCTTATCACTATCATAGCCTGTTTTACAACTAGGAACGAAGCATTTATTTGAAACATCTGAATTATGCAGTTTTAAGAACTTACAAAGAAATTAAATTGCTTAAAATAAAAAATTTTAAATGTACTCCAGCAAAATTCTATTGAAAACAACAGTATATCCGCGCCGAGGTAGGGAGGAATGACAAGTGGCGCCCTCAATATTTACCAAAAATTTAGATCACAGTTTCGTAGCTTTCTGCCATTGGACCTTCAACTCCTATTAATATTACTCCGTGCTCACGAAGAAAACACCTAAGAACGAAAGATAAGTCATTCTCAGATGAGGGTCAGTAATTAGACTGAAGAAAATTGTTAAAAAGAGAAGCTTTTCATTGTTGTAAAAATATACATATAAACATTGTTGTTTATCAAACAATTATTTTTTATTAAATAGCTGTTGCAATTGTTCATTCAATTGTTGAACTGAAATATTGGATACATTGTTTAAAAACAAATGATGGAAAAAATTTTTATACTACGAAAATTAATTTTGTATTCCATGTCATGTGAAAAATGTCGATCAAATTAAAATATGTCATTAATATAACGATAAAGTTAACAGGGAATGATATCATGTCAAATAGAGGAATCATTCTATAAACTGGGTTGCAGAAAGTATTAAAACTCCTGATGTTTTTTATTATATGCTGTTGAAAATCTGTTGCCAGATGGTATGAAATTTTGAAACTTCATCAGTTGCAACCACGATGAGAAATTTCTCCATAACTAAATTTCAGAACGCCTATAATGCACAAAAATATGTCAAAATATTTAACAGTCTTATGGCAGTGTCTACTATAGCCTCTAAATTTATGTGCTGCTTTGTGTTGTGTTGTCGACTGTTTTAAAGCCGATTACAACACGATTGTCTTAAGTCTGAGAGAAGTACCCTTCGTGGTGATCTTTCTAAGCAGTTTTATCTATATACACTAAGCGACAAAAAATGCCGCACTGCAGAAAAAATGACTTATACCTTTTTTATTTGTAATAACTTTAAAATTAATGTTTGAAACAAATAAAACTGTCGTGTTTTCATGATACCAAAGGGATGAAATGATACCTATGTACATTTTCGATTTAATAATTCGCTTTATTGCACTTTACGATGTACTTTTTAAAAATCTGCATAAAACTTTCTTTTTGAACATAATGCAATAAACCTACACTTTGTATTCTATTATGATTTATTATGTGAAATAAACAAGTTATATTATAATATATGAAATAAAACTATTTATTTGTTAGATCTAAGCTATTTTTTATTGAAAATATGTATTCTGCATTGGGTTAATTCCATCTTTATATGGAATTACTGTTTTAATGCGCAATGGCATAGTTTTAAACAGTGTTTTAATATAAATCTCAGAAATTTCAATGTGCCAAATATCACAAATAATTTTTTCTAGTTCTGGCAGAGTTATAGGCTGCAATTCTCGAATCCTCTCCCCTCTCCCCCGTCTTTTTATAGACGAAACATTTTCAAGCGGATCGCTATTAGGACTATTTCCATGTCTGGTAAAGACGAAATTCTAGTATATTCTTTTTGGAATTTAACTTAAAGTGAAAAAAATTATGATTATTTACAGAATTATAGGTTCTCATGGGAATGGATAGGAAATTATGACAATTTGAAGTGAATAAACTTACCACAGATGCCGTGTAGTAAGGTGCTTTATCATCTTGAAACGGTATTTGCAGAAATGTCCAAGATAACTCCAAAATAGTCGGTCAGGCACCACTTTTATGAGTATTGTGTTCTATTTCAAGTTAATTGATCCCTTGAGCATAAAAATTTGGCAGACTGTTTGAAAATTTATACACCTCCGTACCATAATGTACGGAGAATGTGTCACTGTTTTAAAAGTGCTATTTTCATTAAGTCGGTCACATTTTCGCTGTCAGATCTGCTTGTTTTCTTTAGCTCGAAATAAGTTAAACTTGATTCTTCAAAGAGAACAAGTTCAGCCCAATAATTAACTAATCATTTTTTAATTTTTTTAGCCTACTGAGGTCTTGCTTTCCTATTTCTATTCACTAAGAATGGAATTTTTTCAAATTTTCTGTCATTTAAACCTGCTTTGTTTAATAGTTGCTTTACTGTGGTTAAGAAATTATGATGCTAAACACTTTTTCTGAATCTCTTTTATGTTCTAAAAGTAATACAAACCGATTTTATAAGCAATGGCTTTTTAACTTACGGTCATCTCGCTTGGATGAGCATCATGGCCGGCTAAAATCAAATTTCCATTTTAAACGGCCAAAAAATTTTATATCTTGCTAAAACCCTTTTACCAATATTTCGTTAACATTTAATTATTTTACCATCTCACGTATTAAAATATTTTTTGATTTTCATTCAAAAGTTTATACTTTTTTGTGGCATCGTTAACTGCCTTATTCTTGCCATTTTTGAAATAATTTCTAAAATTACAATTTTACTGACAATTGCATTTTGTTTTTAACACTGGACTCAAAGCTAAAGTGTATGTGGAGGACAACATAATAAAATCTGTTAGAAAATTTGCTTTTTAAACGATAAAATTGGGGGTTGTAGAAGGCGAAAAGGAAAATATTCAAGTGCGGCTTCTTTTTTGTCGCTTAGTGTATATAATAGAGTAAACTCATTGATTCACTGATTCACTGATTTACTGACTCAACACATCCGTGGCGATTCTATGGGAGATACAGTTGCAAATTTTCATGAGCACGTTGGTTTTAGAACCCTGACGCCCACTAAGACGGGATTTTGTGAAATACTCCGCCGTTTCCCCCTGGGGGTCGCAGATGGGAAAAGCACCTTTAAAAGCCTAACTCGGCTCCAAATTGCTTCACGGTAAAGAAATTGCAGAGGGAGAGGCTAGAGTTGAGTACGAAAAAATAATTTTCTGCGATTTTGGAATTTGGGATTTTTAAGGGGGGTAAGCAGCAAAAACAATTTTCGGAGGCAAATTTATCAAAATACGGATTTTCGAGTAAAACTCTACCAATAGTAGCACAAAGACGTAGAAAACCACCAACAGTCTTCTTGGGAATATTTCCAAAAACTCGTTTTTGCTTTTTTGCGATTTTCGAATTTTTTTTTTTTTTTTTTTTTTTTTTTTTTTTTGGGGGGGGGGGGAAGGGGGGGGGAGTTACGAGAAATTCGAGCCCCCTTTTAGCGCTAAATTCGTCCGGGGAAATCTAAAGGAGTTGAAGTCACAAGTTTTAGTGTGTGGCTTATTTATGTGTGTCCAACACCCATTGTAACGGGATTTTGCAAAAGTACCCCTTTTCCCCCTTTTGGGGTGGGGGAGGCAATAAACCCGTTTCCAAGCATATAATTTTGCTTCAAATTATCAATATGTCCGCGCTTTAACTCCCGTAAATATTTATGGAATTTCTTGAAACTAATATATGTTATTCAAGTTCACTATCGGACGCTCCCTATTGAAAATGGAGTTTATACCTCTACTGGTTTGTGTACAGGGACACCCGAAAGTATTTCAAAGCATTGTGTTCTATGAGAGGTATTTCTATAAACCTTATTTTCATACCTTTACTCTAGACATATCTTAATTAAATTGAAATATGTTATTCAAGTTCACTATCGCACGTTTCCTATCGAAAATGGAGTTTGTACCTCTACTGGTTTGTGTACAGGGATACCCGAAAGTATTTCAAAGCATTGTGTTCTATGAGAGGTATTTCTATAAATCATATTTTAATACCTTCACTGTAGACATATCTCAATGAAATTGAAATATGTTATTCAAGTTCACTATTGGATGTTTCCTGTATAAAATGGAGGGAATACAACCTTCGGGTTATACACAGGGACACTCAAAAGTATTCCAAAGCATTGCGTTCTATGAGAGATATTTCTATAAATCAAATTTTAATAACTTTAGTTTCCACAAATTTTAAGGAATTGAAATATGTTATTTATATGCACAAAATAATGCTTTGCATACAATATAGCATGTTTAGCATTATATTTACAGTGTGGCACAAAAATATCCAGATAAATTAAGAGCTATTAATAAAAAAAATTGCTAGATATGTACTTTCGTTTACGTTAAGCGTTTTTAACACTTTCTAATATTTTTAACACTTTCCAACAAGGTTGAAAAGTATTTATGACTTCGGTTTGTCTGTCGGTCTGTCTGTCTGTCCGTCTGCCTGTCCACGCTCTAACTCCCGTAAATATTTATGGAATTTCTTGAAACTGCTATATGTTATTCAAGTTCACTATCGGACGTTCCCTATTAAAAATGGAGATTATGCCTGTACTAGTTTGTGTACAGGGACACCTGAAAGTATTTCAAAGCATTGTGTTCTATGAGAGGTATTTCTTTAAACCATATTTTCATACCTTTAGTGTAGACATATCTGAATGAAATTGAAATATGTTATTCAAGTTCACTATTGGATGTTTCCTGTTTAAAATGGAGGAATTACCACCATCGGTTTATGTACAGGGATACTCAAAATTATTCCAAAGCATTGTGTTCTATGAGAGATATTTCTATAAATCAAATTTTATTAACTTTACTTTCCACGAAGTTTTTGGAAATTGAAGTATGTTATTTATATGCACAAAAGAATGCTTTGCACAGAATATAGCATGGTTATCATTAGATTTACAGAGTGATACAAAAATATTCAGTTATATTAAGAGCTATTAATAAAAAATTGCTAGAATTGTACTCTCGTTTACTTTACGCGTTTTTGAAACTTTCTATCATTTTTTTAGTGTGAATATAATTTCAATCTCTGTATCTGTCTGACTGTTCTTCTTTCCGTCTGTCTGTTTCTCTGTCTGTTTTACTGCGCTCTAATTCCCGTAAATATTCATGGAATTTCTTTAAACCGATATATTTTATTCAAGTTGACTATCGGATGTTCCCTATTGAAAATGGAGTGAATACCTATTCTGGTTTATGTACAGGGACACCCAAAAGTATTCGAAAGCATTGTGTTCTATGGGAGGAGTTTCTATAAACCATATTTTAATACATTTAATGTATAGAAACTTCAATGAAATTTTAACATGTTATTCAATTCGATATCGGATGTTTCCTATGTAAAGTAGAGTACATTTCTAACTGCTTTGTGTACAGGGGCACTTGAAAGTATTCCAAGGCTTTGTGTTGTATGAGAGTTATTTTTATAAACCTAATTTTAATAATTTTATTCTCTACAAAGCTTAATGCAATTGAAATATATTATTCGTAAGCACAAAAGAGTGCTTTCTATGTAATATAGTATGGTTAGCATTAGATTTACAGGGCCACACAAAAATAATCATTTACATTAAGAGCTATAAATAAAAATTTGCTGGAATTGCACTTTTGTTTACATGAGCGTTTTAAAACTTTCTTATAATTTTAGTGGGAATATGATTTCAATTTGTGCATCTGTCTGTCCGATTGTCTACCTTTCTATCTGTTTGTCTCCGGCTCCTATCATCCGTGAATATTTTGAGAATTTTAAAAAAATGATACATCTAAGTTCCCTATGGAATGTTCCCTATTTAAAATGCCATTAATTGGTCCTGTACAACTAGTTTGTTTACAGGGACAATAACAACAAGAAAAAAAAAACAATGTAGTATGTTTTAGGACAGAATTTTTTAAAAGTTATATTTAAAAATCTTTCTGCTATAAAAATCATAGAAACATTGACATGCATTATTGATATTCTAAAATGATGTTGTGTATAGAACATGATATGATTAACTTTCAGATTTACAGGGCTACACTAAAATATTCAGAGAGATTAAAAGCTGTAATTATAATCTGACGGCTGCGTTTTCTTTTGCGTTAAGCCTTTTTAACACTTTCCAAAATGCCTAAGAGTAATTTTAAAATCAATTAGTCTATCTGCATGTTTTTCAGTTGTTCTGTCTGTTGTGTGATAAAGTAGGCAAAGAATATTAAAAGTTATTCGACACAATTGCGTACAGTTGGAAAGTGTTACTAATTAATGCGTACTGCATGATTTTTCTTTCTTGTTATTTCTCTGCTTTAGAGTGCATATATTAACAAACTAAATTTTTACAAATGTTTAATTACTTATAAATAATTAGAAATTAAAAGTGAACAATACTTTTTTTTTTTTTTTTTACAATCAACTTTCAATATTTATGGAATAATGTTTAAATATTTATAAAACAGGAGTAAAAATTTTCACTATTTAATTATAATTTAATAATTTTACATTATTATAAAGCTCATTTTAATATATATATATATATATATATATATAAATAGTCTGCAATTATTTAATTCCAATGTTTTATTTTCTACTTTAGTGTGTGTTAACCAACCAAATTACACGAATTTAAACAACTATTTTTTTTTTTTTTTTTTTTACAAATCTAAAACACAAAATAATGCGTACAGTATGCGTAGTATTTTAATAGAATAGTAAATTGGCAAAGATTACTTTTTTTTTTTTTCATCCCCTTTTTGTTTATGGGGGATCTAAAAATGTCATTTTTTTTTCTTTTTTCTGTCATTTCAGGGGACTGTAAACTTTAAATGGTGTAAAAGACTGTAAACATTAAATACCACACAGTTGCAGTTAAATTTTCTCATTAGTGTGATTCCAGATATTAACTTGTGTGATATTTTATTTAATGGCTTTGTTTACTAGAAGAGTTATTCACTATCGAAGTTGACAAAAATTTGATGTCTGACCTATTGTAATTTTTTTAGTTATTAAGGTACAGTAGTGTAACTAAGCATGGGACACCTTTATATTATGTACTTTGATACTAATATTTAAAATTAGCACTCATAAATTTTTTGTGTCAAAATATAAAGGCCTAATAATCCCATTTTTGACCAGGAGAACGACTTTTTATGACCTGTATCAGATTCCAGGTTAGTAGGAGAGAAACAATAAAAGTTGTTTTGAACATATCTCGTAAGTGCCTATACTTATGTCCCTACATAAGTATGAAAAGAAACAAAAATGGTCGAGCAACACACCTCCTTGAATTTATATGGAATGTCCCTGCTTTGACAGTCAAAGCAAAAAGCTTCGAAACCAATGTATTTTAATTGTAAATAAGTTTTTAATTAAATATAATGTTTTATATTTACGTGTTTTTAAGTTTTTGTTTTTTTAAAGCAAATTTTAAATCTTTTTTAATTTAATTTTTCAAACTAAATTCAAAAATGAACAATTTTGATTGATGTGGTTATAAAAGTAAAAAACCTAAACCCTACTTTTTTGCAATTCTCCTATCTTCACTGCCTTGGATATGGAACGCCGTCATTTGGAGAATATAAATCATATGTACACATTTGATCCATCAGCGTGGGAAATGCGCAATATCCCTTTTAGCATACGAGTGTATTTCACAATTCTTTTATACTTGCAATGAAATCGCTCTATATATATGTATCTTTAACTATATGATCAATCAACTGAACAATTTCAAAATATCACAAATTTCTTTTATTATTATTATTATTCATTTATTTATTTATTTATTTTTAATTTATTTCTTTTACTTTCATTTACTTTTTGCTCCAGGATTTATCCTATATACTGGAAAACAGAGATTTTTTTTTTCTTTTACCTTGCTCTTTTCTGAATTTTTGGCTTGCAAAATAGAGGCTGTCACTTAGAGGTATTTGTTAAAAATCCTGAAACAAAATGGATTCTTGGATGTCAGACTTTGTATTTATACATTTTGTCTAATGGGTAAAGTGATCTTTAACGATTTATACTGAAAAGGGGAAGAAGTAAAAGTCTTTATGAAAGAGGTTTTCAGATGATTGAGGAATTATGTTATCGTCTTTTTCGTTTTTAAAATACTTTTAGCTTTTCAATAAATTTCTTAAAAGCGAAAGGTGTTTTCGTTACTAGTATTGAAATGCCCCAAGGGCGTTACTATGACGAAGTAAGTATAAATATTAAATTCCATATTTGAATGTGAAGAAGAAAAAAGTTACTAAACATTTTATGTTGATTAGTGAATTAATCAATTAATTACTTCAGAAGTAATTAATGTTTGTTAGAAAGTTACGTTGACTGATTTATAGCGTATTAAAGGCATAATAATATGAATTATAGGTGCAAAAATTAAATATACGAGCTATAAATAGATGTGTATTATTATTTAATTTTTAGAACAGTTTAATTATATAATATTTTTTTAAATGATATAATTTAAATATACATGGAATTATAAATTCTTAAAGTATAAGGAGTTATTGTTTGTATATTATAAATTATTTTTAAATGCAAATTAGGAAAAATTTAAATAAATATTTTATTTATATTCATGATTTCTGAAATACTTTTTCAAACTAAGGTGTATCAGTAATGGACACTTTAATGACATTTTTTGGTTATTTTATGTGTACTATTTTTAATTTTAGAAAGGATAATTATATTAGTGTTCGGTGCTTCCCTTAACTTTTTCCTCATATGTTTTTTTTGCGAAAGATGCAAACTGAAGCATTTAATAATAATAATAATAATGATAAGCTCCAAGGTGTTAAAATACCTTAGTACACTGTTAAAAATTTCTCTAAATTTAATGTAAATATTTATCCAGAGTCTCTGTAAATTTACAGTTATTCCGAGTTAAAAGAGAATTGTCGAGATTCGCAATCTTTATTCTGTATTTTTACGTAATTTTATTATTTAATTTTTTTATTAAAATTAAAAATGACTGTTTCTACTTTAAAAAAGACATTCCAAGTCCGAAATATATTCTTAGTTATTAAAATGAATGTATAAAATAAGTTTTTTAACATCTCCGTTTATTTTTCTCTGTAATTTTACGTAAAACTTAAGATAATACATTACACAGAGTTTTCTTTTGAAATTTTTAACAGTATAGTTTTAGACATTTTTATGTTTCAGTAGTAAACACTTCTAAATTTTGCAGAAAACACGAAATATAATGTGAACCTATTGATAGCATATATTTAAATAAAAATTATGTACTTTCTGTCCTATTAATGCACTAATAAAATGATAATTATACCATAAACTTTAAAAAAATGCATCATACATGAAAATTTTAAATATTTCAACGACGTGCTCCATTTGCAGTGCTTCAACCAAATTATTTTATTTTATTTGAGCCTTTATTTGAATAACATTTTAATCACCCCTTTGGGTCATAATCTTATAAATGCCTAGGTTAACCAGTTTCGTTTTCAGATATTTGCTGAGATTTTCAAAAAAGTACTAATCGCAAAAAAGTGCCGCGCAAAATTCGAAAAAATAAAATAAAATAAGCTTCATATGAATGTATTGAGACATTGTAACCTAATATCGAGTGAAATAAATTTATTTTTCTTATTTTAGCAGTAGTGGACAAGACTGTCCACTACTGGTAAAGATGCATGTTGTAGTATCTGTAGTGGAAAACTATAAAAATATTATATGCAAATGTAATGTTAAACTCTACTTACCTGCATTTTCCCCATAGACGTGATGCATTTGAATTCTTTTGGATGCCCCTGTACACGAACCACTTGCTCGATCTCAGCGAAAAGTTTAGTGTAGCATCTCTATATGATACATATTTAGAATACCGAGTTTGAAAATTCTGCTGCTAGTTGTTCTTGAGATATGCTGTAAACAGACACACAGACTCACCGATAAAAACATGTTTTTCGGATTCGACGGACCTTAAAGCGTGTAAATGTAATATAAACTCAATTTTGAAAATTTTAACTAAAAATAATATTTTCTCTACTATATATATGGGTAAGAGAAAGTAAAAATGTTCGCATATTTTTAATTCTTATGAAATAAACTTTGAATTAAAATAAATAAATAAATAAAACGTATTGCAAAATCTCTTATAGGTATGCGTAAAAGTTTTAATGGATGTTTTTTTTTTTTTTTTTTTTTTTTTTTTTGTGACTTGTATATAGAAAATCCTCCACCACTGCCTCCACCACTGCTGCTGAGTCAAAATTCCTCCTTCTCCTCCTCCCCTTTCCTAATGGATAATAACATTTAAATATTGTCTCAAATATTTGTAATGTGAAAGTACTAACAAGGAAACATTCAAAAGGTGTCATCTTCAAAAAGTGTTGAAAAAAAAAATATATTTGATTTTACTCTTCATAAAACACCAGAAAATGAAAAAATTATCGTCTGAAATTAATTACAACGATCACAAAAAATTATCAAAATTAAGCATATTTGGCGGATTTACACTGATAAGCGATTGATTTTGAGTACTTGGCGGAAAAGCAAAGCACGGTTCTGTCCGTACACGGCAATCTCGGTGCTAGCAAACGTATCGCTTAACAGCGCTAAATCACCAAATATGCTTAATTTTGATAATTTTCTGTGGTCGCTGTAATACATTTCATCAGATATTTTTTTCGTTTTATGATGTTTTATGAAGAGTAGAATCACATATATTTTTTTCAATATTTTTTGAAGACGACACCTTTTGAATGTTTCCTTGTAAGTAGGAAATTCATTCTATATCTTTCGAATTAATTAAACATTTTAATTGAAAAATTAAGCAGGTGATTCCTAATATTTCACATATTACTTGTTAAAATCCAACGAAATTCTCTCGTAATACTAACCTAATGATCCGTTAATTTTAATAGTATCAAAATCTGTACTGTACAGTGTGATTATAATTAAATTTCAGTAGTAAACAAATTTCTACATTTAAAACGGGCAAGCAGATTATTACCAAAATTTCTAAATGTTCTTGAGTGTATCTCATTAATCGTTCAAACTATTTTAATTAAACCAAATTTTGGTGGCTTTTGCTTTAACCGTTATTGCTGCAAGTTGCTTTTTATAACTCAATCTTTATTGTAACCACCCTGTATAAGTGAAAAAATCTCGACTCTCTGCAGTGGACTTTCACTGAAATATCCGTGTGGCACACTTAACTTTAATTTAAAATAACTTTTGCCGATTTTTTTTTTACTTTCTCTTACCCATAAAGTAGAGAAAGTATTGTTTTTGGGTCAAATTTTCGAACGCGAGATTTTGTTATATTTACACGTTTTGAGGTCCCTTGAATACGAAAATCATGTTTTTAGCAAATGGTCTGTGTGTATGTCTGTGTGTGTGTCTGTCTGTTATCAGCATATATCAAAAACAAATTATGGCAGAAAGTTCAAACTTGGTATTCTAAATATGTATCTTACAGGGATGTTACAGTAAGCTTTTCGTTAAGATCAAGCAAATGGTTGGTGTACAGGGACAATCAAGAGAATTCTAATACATTACATCTATGGGGGAAATTGCAGGTAAGTAGAGTTTAACGTCTATAGACTGCACTAAGCCAAATGAAACGAATATATATCTTTTGTAATAGAGATAGTGAACAGTGAAAAAAAATTTTGTATATAGGAGCCTCGCCTCCCCCCCCGGGGGGAAGTCCCCCCCTCGAGGGGAGTAAATTTTCATGATGGGTATCTTTCAAAAGAGCTCGCCAATACCTTTAAAACGAAAGGTTGAACCATCGATCTGCGATAATTTAAAACAAAGTTATGGATTTTTTTATTACTTTTAACGAAAAAAAACTTAGAAAAAAAAATCGTTAGACATTTTTTGGATATTTGGTGTTATACTACTTCTTTAATATGGAAATCGTCTGCATTATCATAAAAGATAATTTTTTTAAATAATAATTTTAATAAATTATTTTTTAAAAACAGAATTATTTTTTTATAACCGAATTAAATTCTATATAAATTTAGGTGCATTAATGAAACGGGGAGTTGAGGGGGGCGGTAGTCTTCCTCACACAGAACTAATTATCATATAAAACTCTTCAGAAGCATAATATGAATTGTTTAACACAGGTTTACACAACAGTACTCGTTATCTTACCTTTTAATCTGCAATCTGTATTTATAGTATTAAATTTCTGGGTAAGAGAAAATCGTGTGAGTGACACACCAGATTTTTTTTTTTCAATTTATTCTTCTAATAATATAATCACATCAGTTCAGATTTCACTTTCAAAAGAGCTCCAGGAAATATTAAGTGTTTTCCCGTTCCTATCATTATTCCTCTAAAATCCTAATAAAACAATAAATACCAAAACCAAACTAAACCGTTTTTCTATGATCTCCTTTTTCTTGCCCGTGCGCGTGGTTTTTATTTTCTAAATTCAATATTATATTAATTTTAATAAACCATGGTATATATAAATTTATTTTTTATTATATATATATATATATACATTTTTTTTCATGCTTTTAATCTCTTCTTTTTATTTACTCTTTATGATAATTCTAATTTAGATGTTCAACTATTTTAGCTAAGAAAGTATCCCGCGGACTCTCTTCGCTATGAATTTTCCTCACGGACGTAAAAATCCGCAACCAATTGCCCTAAAAAATCATGAAACATTTTCATATTTTAGCCTAATAACATTCAAAAATATATTATACGGAAAATAGCAAGTTCTGTCACTGAATCCTATACGCTAAACCTACATTATTTACTTTTAGATATCTTTTTCTCGACTGATTTTACTGCTTTTTTTTTTTTTTTTTTTCTTCCGGTATCAATTGATTTTTCGTGTTCCTTCACATTTGCGAATGCGCGTTTAACTTTCTTTCTTTTTTTTTTTTTTTTTTTTTTTTTTCTGAATTTTTTACTTTGAAAACAGAGGCAATCATTTGGAGCCATTTGTCAAAAACTTTGAAACAAAATGGTTTCCTGGTTGTCAGACCTTGTATTCATACACTCTTTCTAATGGGCTAGGGATCTTTAACGATTTATAGAGAAAGAGGGAAGAATAAAGGACTTTATGAAAGAGGTTTTTCAGATGATAGAGGAATTATGTCATCGTCTTTTCCTTCTTTAAAATACTTTTAGCTATTCAATAAATTTGTTAAAAGCGAAAGGTCTTTTCGTATTACCTACTAATATTAAAGCGCCCCAAGGGCGTTACCATGGTAGAGAAGGTATAAATATTAAAGTGCATATTTGAAAGTGAAGAAGAAAAAAGTAACTAAATATTTTATGTTGATTAATGAATTTTGAAGTAATTAATGTTTGTTAAAAAAGTTACGTAGACTGATTTATACGATATTAAAAGTGTAAACCTTATCAATTTTACGTACAAAAATTACGAGACATAAATAGCTCTGTATTATTTTTTAATTTTTAGAACAGTTTAGTTATATAAAATGTAAATACATATGGTAATTATAAATTCTTAAGAGAAGTTATTCTTAGAAGTTATTCTTTGAATATTATTAAACTAGTATAACCCCGTCAAAAATGACGGAATGTGAAATCAATTAAGGTAGTGAATCAACGAAGGCTTTGCCTGCTTCGTCATTTTTTATCATAGATTGAATTCATGAAGTAGGATAATATATTGTAGCTATAGTACGAAGGTGGATGAAATTAAGCGAATAAATATAGCAAAATTAAGGAAGAATGGGTTTTACGACGCTCTACAGTTTAAATATAGAAAAAAAGGGGGGGGGGGATAATGGGAAGATCTCTTAAACTTAATTAATTTTATAAAATTATTTGTATGTGGGTTAATATTTTTTAAACCTTTTTTCAGGCAGCAATATTTGCTTTATATATGAGACTACACGAAAACAATCATTCATCATTTATTTCGGTGGGAGGGGGAATGGACCCTCCCTTTGGCTACGGCCTTGCACATAACATCACATTAATACAAATAATTCCCATTTTTTATGAAACTGAGGGACTACAAATAATTATTTTCTTAATTTGTTTACCGTTGGTTCCCTAAATTATCTCGTGGTTAAAGTTTTAATGGATAAAATGGTACTTCTAACTTGTTTGTTTACACTGGCGGCTTTGAACGAAAATTAATCTAACAATTCTCAGAAAAATCGAAAATAAATCCTAAATTAAAAGTATTCTCTAATATTGAACTGTAATACGATTTTATTATTTCTTACAGGTACTACTTTTATGGAACTTGGTTGATATAACATATTTTAAAGTTTTGAACATTTTTCACATGAACTATTCAGCTTAAGCATGCTGAAAAAAAAAAAAAAAAAAAAAAACATGATGTAGTTTTATTGGAATAAATGGTATTTTTTCCATGTAAAAATGTAATGTGTGAATTTAATTTTACTTTAAAATTTATAATATCGAGTTTCAAGTAGGTTATAAATATACGAAAATTGGAAAATTCCGAAATTTGTAATTTAAACAGCGGATATTCATTATAGAAAAAAACTGGGTATATATTATAGCAATAACTATAACACACACACATACGCGCGAACGAAACCTTATAATGACAAGTTTATCTAAATTAAATGCGCATGGCTGTTAGCGTTACCCGAGAAACACCACGTGGAGGTCGCCATGCATGGTTTCTCATGGGGAGTTTTGATAAGGCAGGCCCCCTTGCCTACTGCCAGCAAGCATCCCGAGGTAATTTAGTCTTTTACACCACGAATGCAACAACAGCAACATATTTTCAGAAAATTCCTCAATTTTCGGAATTTCTTTTTTTTATGATGTTGTGGAGAAACAGAAACTGGTTGGTTTTCAATAACCGTTTCCACTGTCTGAGAAAGAACTGATTCCACTTGGATTTGAAACGGAGGTTCGTCAGTAGAATTATCAGGCAGTGCAGTAGAAATTGTTTCTTTTTCATCGAGTGTGTCCACTACCTGAGACTGAACTGAGTCCACTTCGGTGAACGGAGGTTCATCAGTAACAGTATCTGGCAGTTAAATAATATAATAAACTTTTGACAGCTTTTTTATATCCAACTTTGGATGCTTGCGAATACGAGCTTTATTTAAAGCTGTGTTATGAAATTTTTGACTACCATTATTCATTAACAAATAACGTCCAGCAAAGATGGGAGTCACTGGACACGCATACCTTTCCCGAGCATCATCCATAGGATGATGTTCGAAAAATTTAAAAATAAACCACATGAGAAACTTTTTAAAAAAGTAACTCACGAAGAAAACACATAAGAACAAAAGATAAGTCATTCTCAGATGAGGGTCGGTAATTAGACTGAAGAAAATTGTTAAAAAGAGAAGCTTTTCATTGTTGTAAAAATATACATATAACCATTGTTGTTTATCAAACAATTATTTTTTATTAAATAGCTGTTGCAATTGTTCATTCAATTGTTGAACTGAAATATTGGATACATAGTTTAAAAAACAAGAGATGGAAAGAATTTGTGTACTACGAAAATTAATTTTGTATTCCATGTCATGTGAAAATGTCAATCAAATTAAAATATGTCATCAATATAACGATACATTTAACAGGGAATGATATCATGTGAAATAGAGGAATCATTCTTTAAACTGGGTTGCAGCAAGTATTAAAACTCCTGATGTTTTTTATTATATGCTGTTGAAAATCTGTTGCCAGATGGTATGAAATTTTGAAACTTCATCAGTTGCAACCACGATGAAAAATTTCTCCATAACTAAATTTCAGAACGCCTATAATGCGCAAAAATGTGTCAAAATATTTAAGTCTTATGGCAGTGTCTACTATAGTCTTTAAATTTATGTACTGCGCTGTGTTGTGTTGTCGACTGTTTTAAAGCCGACTACAACACGATTGTCTTAAGTCTGAGAGAAGTACCCTTCGTGGAGATCTTTCTGAGCAGTTTTATCTATACACTAAATGTTCTTGAGGTTATCTCATTAATCGTTCAAACTATTTTAATTAAACCAAATTTTTGTTGCTTTTGCTTCAACCGTTATTACTGCAAGTTGCTTTTTATAACTCAATCTTTATTATAACCACCCTGTATAAGTGAAAAAATCTCGACTCTCTGCAGTGGACTTTCACTGAAATATCCGTGTCGCACACTTAACTTTAATTTAAAATAACTTATGCCGAATTTTTTTTTTTTTTTTTCAATTTATTCTTCTAATAATATAATCACATCAGTTCAGATTTCACTTTCAAAAGAGCTCTAGGAAATATTAAGTGTTTTCCCGTTCCTATCATTATTCCTCAAAAATCCTAATAAAACAATAAATACCAAAACCAAACTAAACCGTTTTTCTATGATCTCCTTTTTCTTATTATTCTTTTCCCTGCCCGTGCGCGTGGTTTTTATTTTCTAAATTCAATATTATATTAATTTTAATAAACCATGGTATATATAAATTTAATTTTTATTATATATATATATATATTTTTTTTTCATGCTTTTAATCTCTTCTTTTTATTTACTCTTTATGATAATTCTAATTTAGATGTTCAACTGTTTTAGCTAAGAAAGTATCCCGCGGACTCTCTTCGCTATGAATTTTCCTCACGGACGTGAAAATCCGCAACCAATTGCCCTAAAAAATCATGAAACATTTTCATATTTTAGACTAATAACATTCAAAAATATAATATACGGGAAATAGCAAGTTCTGTCACTGAATCCTATACGCTAAACCGACATTATTTACTTTTAAATATCGTTTCCTCGACTGATTTTACTGCTTTTTTTTTTTTTTTTTTTTTTTTTTTTTTTTCCGGTATCAATTGATTTTTCGTGTTCCTTCACATTTGCGAATGCGCGTTTAACTTTCTTTCTTTCTTTCTTTCCTTTTTTTTTTTTTTTTTGTTTTTCTTTTCTGATTTACTTTGAATTGGAGGCATTTGTCAAAAACTTTGAAACAAAATGGATTCCTGGTTGTCAGACCTTGTATTCAGACACTTTTTCTAATGGGCTAGTGATCTTTAACGATTTATAGAGAAAGAGGGAAGAATAAAGGTCTTTATGAAAGAGGTTTTTCAGATGATAGAGGAATTATGTCATCGTCTTTTTCTTCTTTAAAATACTTTTAGCTATTCAATAAATTTGTTAAAAGCGAAAGGTCTTTTCGTATTACCTAACTAATATTAAAGCGCCCCAAGGGCGTTACCATGGCAGAGCAGGTATAAATATTAAACTGCATATTTGAAAGTGAAGAAGAAAAAAGTAACTAAATATTTTATGTTGATTAATGAATTTTGAAGTAATTAATGTTTGTTAAAAAAGTTACATAGACTGATTTATAGGATATTAAAAGTGTAAGCCTTATCAATTTTACGTACAAAAATTACGAGACATAAATAGCTCTGTATTATTATTTCATTTTTAGAACAGTTTAGTTATATAAAATGTAAATACATATGGTAATTATAAATTCTTAAAAGAAGTTAATCTTAGAAGTTATTATTTGTACATTATTAAACTAGTATAACCCCGTCAAAAATGACGGAATGTGAAATCAATTAAGGTAGTGAATCAACGAAGGCTTTGCCTGCTTCGTCATTTTTTATCATAGATTGAATTCATGACGTAGGATAATATATTGTAGCTATAGTACGAAACGAAGGTGGATGAAATTAAGCGAATAAATATAGCAAGATTAAGAAAGAATGGGTTTTACGATGCTCTAGAGCTTAAATATAGAAAAAAAAAGGGGGGGGGGTAATGGGAAGATCCCTTAAACTTAATTAATGAGTTTTATAAAATTATTTGTATGTGGGTTAATATTTTTAAAACCTTTTTTCAGGCATCAATATTTGCTTTATATATGAGACTACACGAAAACAATCATTCATCATTTATTTCGGTGGGAGGGGGAATGGACCCTCCCTTTGGCTACGGCCTTGCACATAACATCACATTAATACAAATCATTCCCATTTTTTATGAAACTGAGTGACTACAAATAATTATTTTCTTAATTTGTTTACCGTTGGTTCCCTAAATTCTCTCGTGGTTAAAGTTTTAATGGATAAAATGGTACTTCTATCTTGTTTGTTTACACTGGCGGCTTTGAACGAAAATTAATCTAATAATTCTCAGAAAAATCGAAAATAAATCCTAAATTAAAAGTATTCTCTAATATTAAACTGTAATACGATTTTATTATTTCTTACAGATACTACTTTTATAGAACTTAGTTGATATAACATATTTTAAAGTTTTGAACTTTTTTCACGTTAACTATTCAGCTTAAGCATACTGAAAAAACAAATGATGTAGTTTTATTGGAATAAATGGTATTTTTTCCATGTAAAAATGTAATGTGTGAGTTTAATTTTACTTTAAAATTTATAATATCGAGTTTCAAGTAGGTTATAAATATACGAAAAATGGAAAATTCCGAAATTTGTAATTTAAACAGCGGATATTCATTATAGAAAAAAACTGGATATATATTATAACAATAACTATAACACACACACATACACGTGAACGAAACCTTATAATGACAACTTTATCTAAATTAAATGCGCATGGCTGTTAGCGTTACCCGAGAAACACCACGTGGAGGTCGCCATGCATCGTTTCTCATGGGGAGTTTTGATAAGGCAGGCCCCCTTGCCTACTGCCAGCAAGCATCCCGAGGTAATTTAGTCTTTTACACTACGAATGCAACAACAACAACATATTTTCAGAAAATTCCTCAATTTTCGGAATTTCTTTTTTTTATGATGTTGTGGAGAAACAGAAACTGGTTGATTTTCAATAACCGTTTCCACTGTCTGAGAAAGAACTGATTCCACTTCGATTTGAAACGGAGGTTCGTCAGTAGAATTATCAGGCAGTGCAGTAGAAACTGTTTCTTTTTCATCGAGTGTGTCAACTACCTGAGACTGAACTGAGTCCACTTCGGTGAACGGAGGTTCATCAGTAACAGTATCAGGCAGTGAAATAACATAATCAACTTTTGGTAGCTTTTTTATATCCAACTTTGGACGCTTGCGAATACTAGCTTTATTTAAAGCTGGGTTATGAAATTTTTGACTATCATTATTCATTAATAAATAACGTCCAGCAAAGATGGGAGTCACTGGACACGCATACCTTTCCCGAGCATCATCCATAGGACGATGTTCGAAAAATTTAAAAACAAACCACATGAGGAACTTTTTTAAAAAGTAACTCACGAAGAAAACACCTAAGAACGAAAGATAAGTCATTCTCAGATGAGGGTCAGTAATTAGACTGAAGAAAATTGTTAAAAAGAGAAGCTTTTCATTGTTGTAAAAATATACATATAAACATTGTTGTTTATCAAACAATTATTTTTTATTAAATAGCTGTTGCAATTGTTCATTCAATTGTTGAACTGAAATATTGGATACATTGTTTAAAAACAAATGATGGAAAAATTTTTTATACTACGAATATTAATTTTGTATTCTATGTCATGTGAAAATGTCGATCAAATTAAAATATGTCATTAATATAACGATAAAGTTAACAGGGAATGATGTCATGTCAAATAGAGGAATCATTCTATAAACTGGGTTGCAGAAAGTATTAAAACTCCTGATGTTTTTTATTATATGCTGTTGAAAATCTGTTGCCAGATGGTATGAAATTTTGAAACTTCATCAGTTGCAACCACGATGAGAAATTTCTCCATAACTAAATTTCAGAAAGCCTATAATGCACAAAAATGTGTCAAAATATTTAACAGTCTTATGGCAGTGTGTACTCCTAGCCTCTAAATTTATGTGCTGCGCTGTGTTGTGTTGTCGACTGTTTTAAAGCCGATTACAACACGATTGTCTTAAGTCTGAGAGAATTACCCTTCGTGGAGATCTTTCTAAGCAGTTTTATCTATATACACTAAGCGACAAAAAATGCCGCACTGCAGAAAAATGACTTATACCTTTTTTATTTGTAATAACTTTAAAATTAATGTTTGAAACAAATAAAACTGTCGTGTTTTCATGACACCAAAGGGATGAAATGATACCTATGTACATTTTCGATTTAATAATTCGTTTTATTGCACTTTACGATGTACTTTTTAAAAATCTGCATAAAACTTTCTTTTTGAACATAATGCAATAAACCTACACTTTGTATTCTATTATGATTTATTATGTGAAATAAACAAGTTATTTTATAATATATGAAATAAAAAAGTTATATTATAATATATGAAATAAAACTATTTATTTGTTAGATCTAAGCTATTTTTTATTGAAAATATGTATTCTGCATTGGGTTAATTCCATCTTTATATGGAATTACTGTTTTAATGCGCAATGGCATAGTTTTAAACAGTGTTTTAATATAAATCTCAGAAATTTCAATGTGCCAAATATCACAAATAATTTTTTCTAGTTCTGGCAGAGTTATAGGCTGCAATTCTCGAATCCTCTCCCCTCTCCCCCATCTTTTTTATAGACGAAACATTTTCAAGCGGATCGCTATTAGGACTATTTCCATGTCTGGTAAAGAAGAAATTCTAGTATATCCTTTGTGGAATTTAACTTAAAGTGAAAAAAATTATGATTATTTACAGAATTATAGGTTCTCATGGGAATGGATAGGAAATTATGACAATTTGAAGTGAATAAACTTACCACAGATGCCGTGTAGTAAGGTGCTTTATCATCTTGAAACGGTATTTGCAGAAATGTCCAAGATAACTCCAAAATAGTCGATCAGGCACCACTTTTATGAGTATTGTGTTCTATATCAAGTTAATTGATCCCTTGAGCATAAAAATTTGGCAGACTGTTTGAAAATTTATACACCTCCGTACCATAATGTACGGAGAATGTGTCACTGTTTTAAAAGTGCTATTTTCATTAAGTCGGTCACATTTTCGCTGTCAGATCTGCTTGTTTTCTTTAGCTCGAAATAAGTTAAACTTGATTCTTCAAAGAGAACAAGTTCAGCCCAATAATTAACTAATCATTTTTTAATTTTTTTAGCCTACTGAGGTCTTGCTTTCCTATTTCTATTCACTAAGAATGGAATTTTTTCAAATTTTCTGTCATTTAAACCTGCTTTGTTTAATAGTTGCTTTACTGTGGTTAAAGAAATTATGCTGCTAAACACTTTTTCTGAATCTCTTTTATGTTCTAAAAGTAATACAAACCGATTTTATAAGCAATGGCTTTTTAACTTACGGTCATCTCGCTTGGATGAGCAACATGGCCGCCTAAAATCAAATTTCCATTTTAAACGGCCAAAAAATTTTATATCTTGCTAAAACCCTTTTACCAATATTTCGTTAACATTTAATTATTTTACCATCTCACGTATTAAAATATTTTTTGATTTTCATTCAAAAGTTTATACTTTTTTGTGGCATCGTTAACTGCCTTATTCTTGCCATTTTTGAAATAATTTCTAAAATTACAATTTTACTGACAATTGCATTTTGTTTTTAACACTGGACTCAAAGCTAAAGTGTATGTGGAGGACAACATAATAAAATCTGTTCGAAAATTTGCTTTTTAAACGATAAAATTGGGGGTTGTAGAAGGCGAAAAGGAAAATATTCAAGTGCGGCTTTTTTTTGTCGCTTAGTGTATATAATAGAGTAAACTCATTGATTCACTGATTCACTGATTTACTGACTCAACACATCCGTGGCGATTCTATGGGAGATACAGTTGCAAATTTTCATGAGCACGTTGGTTTTAGAACCCTGACGCCCACTAAGACGGGATTTTGTGAAATACTCCGCCGTTTCTCCCTGGGGTCGCAGAAGGGAAAAGCACCTTTATAAGCCTAACTCGGCTCCAAATTGCTTCACGGTAAAGAAATTGCAGAGGGAGAGGCTAGAGTTGAGTACGAAAAAACAACTTTCTGCGATTTTGGAATTTGGGATTTTTAAGGGGGATAAGCAGCAAAAACAATTTTCGGAGGCAAATTTATCAAAATACGGATTTTCGAGTAAAACTCTACCAATAATAGCACAAAGACGTAGAAAACCACCAACAGTCTTCTTGGGAATATTTCCAAAAACTCGTTTTTGCTTTTTTGCAATTTTCGAATTTATTTATTTTTTTTTTTTTTTTTTTGGGGGGGGGGGAGGGGGGGGAGTTACGAGAAATTCGAGCCCCCTTTTAGCGCTAAATTCGTCCGGGGAAATCTAAAGGAGTTGAAGTCACAAGTTTTAGTGTGTGGCTTATTTATGTGTGTCCAACACCCATTGTAACGGGATTTTGCAAAAGTACCCCTTTTCCCCCTTTTGGGGTGGGGGAGGCAATAAACCCGTTTCCAAGCATATAACTTTGCTTCAAATTATCTCAGCAAGATTAATTTTTATGTGTGGGCTGTTTATGCCTTCCCAACACACGCTGTAAAAGGATTTTACGAAATTTCTCCTTCCCCCTTTTCAGCGCACGCGGGGGGGGGGCAAAAACACGCTTATAAGTGTAACTTTTCTCCAAATAATCTCGGGATAGCGATTTTTTAATTTGTCGATTGGTTATGCGTACTCAAGACACATACTACAAAGGGATTTTGTAAGATTCTCTCCTATCCCCTTCTTGAAGGTGGGGGGGGGGGGGGGGGGGGTAGGGGCAAAATCATGTTTCCATGCGCAACTTTGCTCCGAACTATCTTAGGCGATTTTTCATTTGTGGGATCTGGTTATGCGTTCCCAACGCGCATTATAAAGGGATTTTGTGAAAACTTCCCTTTCCCCCCTTTAGGGGGGGGGCAACTCTGCTCCAAATTATCTCAGGAAAGCGATGTTTTGGATATGTTGATTGGTTATGCTTACTGAAAACACACAAACTACAAAGGTATTATTTGAAATTCTGTGCTATCCCCCCTTGAGATTTGGAGGGTGGTAAAAAACATGTTTCCATGCTTAACTCTGTTCCAAATTATCTTAGAATGGCAATTTTTGATGCGTGGACTGCTTATGCGTATTCAACACACACTGCAAAATGATTTTGTGAAAATTCATCCTACTGCTCTTAGGGGGGGGGGGTAAATATGTATTCATGTGTAACTCTGCAGTAAATTATCCTAGGAAGGATATTTTCGATGTGTGGGTCAGTTATATGTATAGGAATAATATAATATAAAGATATTTTGCGAAATTCCCTCCTCTTTCTTTCCTTTAAGAGCGGGGCGGGGAGAGGGGGTGCTAAAAAACACGTTTTAAAACATAACACTGCTTCAAATAATCTCAGGATCCCGATTTTCTAATGTGCCGGTTAGGTATGTGTATGCAACATGCACAATAAAGGGATTTTGTGAATTGTGGCGATTAGCAAAACTGCTATCGAAGGTAGCAAGAAAGTTAACTTAAATTTTGTCTGATTTCAATGATCTTTTAAAATATTATTAATGATATGTTTTTTTTTTTTTTTTTTTTTTTTTTTTTTGAGAATTCATTTCAATATAATGACCAGCGAATCGGTCAAAGCCTGATTGTGCATAATAAAAGAATTTATATTGTTATTTTTGTATGATCATTCACTTATTTACTTATTTTGTGTGTGTTTGAATTTAGGTTTCATGTTTTTGTTAATGTCTTCTGTTTACAAAAGACGAAAATGCTGTGTTCATGAGAATTTTCGATTACCAGTTTTCAATGAATATTTATTCATTTTCAGGTGTCTCAACACAGGATTCAACCATTTTTAGAAATCGTCTGTCGTGCGATAGCACAATTTTGTAGATACTGTATCTCATTAACGAAAGGACGGAATTCAACAAAACTTTATTTTTTGGTTAAACCTTCGCTTAAATTGATGCTGATCATATTTTGAAATATACCGTCGAAATACATTATATGCAATTTCCGCCACGTAAGATAAGGCTATATCGCAGTTTCTATAGCGTATGAATGCACGAAACTTGATAGGAATGAGAGTAGTGACGAAAAGCTATGTTTATTCAATTAGTGTGCATATTGGCTGAAAAATAATGCTGCTATGATGCAATGTAACCCTGTTTACGGGTAAGTAATATATCAACTTCTATTATATATAAATGCACCAAACTTAGAATGTAAAATGGATATTTTGAAAAACTATGCTATGACAATTTCTCAATTTACAGTGGTGGCCGAGAAAGAAAATCGGTATATCACTAATTGATAGTGCTTACATAGAATTATATCTATTCATTTAAATTGTCTTTTATTCTCGATTTATTTATTTCATATCGCAGGTAAAATTTATTTTTTCTCAATACATTGTTGCAATTGTGACGTGAATGTTTTTTCTGTTGAATCATCCTTTTTCAGTTATTTTATTATCCCTCCAAACAGCGGAAAAAAATTTATTTTCTATTCTTGTAGCTACGACATTAGTTTCAGCATTATCTCTGGCAAACTTGGGCTTTTATTTTATTAAGAAGATTTTGCGAAAGTTTATTCACTTAATTATGTATTTTAGAAACATTTTTTAAGTAATATTCTGAGACGGTTGAATGTGTTTAAATGATATAATACTGCTACATGACAACACAGTAATGTATGAATTAAATTTGTGCATAAATGTATTTCCATTATTTATTTTTTTATATTGATGTTGATATGGTGTTGCATTAATGGGAAGCTGTACATATAAAAGAAGTTAGTGTATTTTATATATTTTATGATATAATGAGCCTGTCACATTCAATTCGAGCTAGAATTGAGATTTAAGTTAGCATAATGAAAGGGATTCAAAAATATTAAATCCAATATCGTGATACATCGTGATATCGCGATTTTGCCTTGACAATATATCGTGATATTAAAATAGTGACATCGCCCACTCCTACTTATCAGATGACAGTTTTCAAAACGGACAGTATCGAAAAAATTGAAGTAGCAATTTTATATTTGAATACCAGTTACATATGAACAACACTATACTTGGTGTACATAATATTTTCTTTCACGTTATTTTCTATATTTATTTTATTCGATCAACTATAAAATGACAACAATTTCACGCCAAATATAATATTACAATAATATACTATGATCGGCTACATCTATCGCATGAGACAATTTTTTGTGGTTATAATAGTAATTGAGTTAGTTAATAGTGGTTGGTATATAGAAATATAAATAATTAATTAATTAAATATGTAAGTCTGATCATATAGTACAGCCGTAGCTCCCCTTGTCGACTTTTAAATTTTTATCGCCATTTTAGACAAAAATACATAATTTATGAGATTATTTTTTGTGTTTCTTTCTTTTCTTTTCTTTTTCCCTTTCTTTTTCTTTCTTTTCTGTTTTTCAATATTTTATAATGTATTTACATTTTTGATGCACTACTTAGCTTAAAATGGCTTTTGCGAAAGTGGAGTGCTTGTCGAAAAGTGTGCGATCTATTTCAGCATCAAAATTTTAAAATATTACCCGGGATTATCAATGATTTAACTTTCATGCCAAGCGCGATTCATCTGTGCCAAAAAACATACTATTTAAACAAAACAAAAAAAGAAAAAAAATTTTAAAATTGAAGTATATTAAAAAAAGTTATGGCTGTTTTTTTACTCCATTTTCATACTTTCATTTTTTTTATATGCATGGGCAAATTTAATGTCTTATAATTTTTTATTTTTCGCGTGAAAGCATATTTCATTTTATGCTTAAAAATAAATAAATAAAAAACAGGTAATTTTTTTTTGGCAACAATTATAAATTTAAATGTCCAATTTTGAAGTTATGTTGCAAATTATATAAATAGATCTCTTGTCTCAAAATCTCGGGATTGTACCGCAACTTTGTTCAGTGCGGAGATGGAGACTATTTAAAATCTATTTCTTCCTGAAGTATGGTTACACATTTTTACTGATGGCTCAAAGCTTGAGATGGATGGTGTGGCCGGAACTGGTATTTATTGTGTGCATTTCTCCCATTATCTTTCGTTGGGAACAACCAAGACTGCGTTCGATGGTGAAGTTGAGGCAATTAGAGTAGCTTTGGCTCAACTGGATGCTCGTCCTTCTCTTTTCGACAAGGCTGTCAGTTTTTTTAGATTCACAAGCTGCGATTCTAGCTATTGCCGACTACTCTGAAATCCCTAGCTATATATCCGTAATGCAAGCCAGATCTTTAATAGGAGAGGTGTGAGAATAGAATAAAAAGATTGTTTTACAATGGATCCCATCCCACTGTGGTATTCCCGACAACGAAAGAGCGGATGAGCTGGCCAAAAAAAGTTTTGTTAATCAGACCCTATGTAACCTACTTAGCTATAAAGGAGCCTTCACACACTGGCAACTGGAAAGCTTCAACCTCGGTTTCTTTTGATATTTCTTTGATGTGGTTTTTGAGAATTGAAGCTCGCTCGGGCCCTCGATCGCAAACTCCCTAGTGCGAAAATTGCATGGGAACTAGTCTCTTTTGTAAAAGAGCAATGAAAAGTAATGTCCTTCATTGTAAATGTGTGCAAAATTTTAAGGGTCGCTTTCGGACAATGGATAATTTATGAGTTTTGAAGCTCTGCTCGTTGCCATTGTCTGAAGGGTCCTTAAGACCGCCTCGTCAGTGATCAATCAAGAACTTAAGACAGCGCATATGTCGTTATTAGAAGAACGTACGAAAGAAAAATCGTGGAGAAATTCCATCTCTAATATTCCCGATTGTCCAAGAAGCAGTGCTGTAGCTGCCTTTCGTCTCACGACTAAGCATGACTGCCTATATGCCCATCTTTGCCGACTTCGGATAGTGGATATAGCCCTGCCTGCCCTCTTTGCCGGAGTGGTGCGACGATGAAGGCTGACCACCTCCCTGTGTGTTCAGCCCTTACAAAGAACTGCATCTACTCCCGATACTGGGAAGCCAGAGACCTTTTGAACAATTTAAATTCTAAATTTTATGTGTTTTTCATGTTCTAATTCTTTATTCAGTTCCTGTGTTCGATTTGTATTTTGTATTTTACATACATTTGTAAACATGTATTTTCACATTATTTTCATCTGTGTACGGCGTTGCGATAATGTCTGTATCGCTTGCTGCATTGGAACTATATATATTATTAAATCCTTCTTTAAATGCAAAATAGAACAAAGATGTAAATAAATCTTTTATTTAGATTAATGAATTCCAAAATACTTTTTCAATCGAAGGTGAGCCAATAGTAGACACTTTAATAAAATTTTTCGGCTTTTTTTTTTTTTATTATTACTTTTAGGAATTTTATGAATTGTAATTATAAATGTTCAATATCTCAGTTAACATTTTCTCGGGGCTTGGTCTTCCCCTTTACTTCTTTTTTAAGATAACTAGAAACATCGATATACTTCTCAAAGGGATTAGAACTATTTATCTATAGGAAACACGAGTGGTAAAATTGGCAATTATGACTCCTTCAATTAAAAATTTCCATTTTCACAAGCTATTTTTTTCGAAATCCTGCTTTTTTTTTTTTATATAATAATAATAAAAGTTTATTTTCATACACCAATTTTAAATAAAAAAGTTAAATTTCAAAAGTAAGAACTTCAAATATTAAGACAAAAAATAGGTTTAAAAATAAAAATAAAAATAAAAATAAATAACTAAAATACTAGTACATTTAACAGATGTAACCAAGCACACATTTTAAATCAGAAGATATGAAAATTTCTGGTTTGTCTAAAAACTTCTTTTACAGTTATAACATTACTAATTGCATAATTTTGGGAACAACCATACTGCCTTATTATTGCCGTTTAAACTAGTAATGCTCAGGGAAAACAAAATTAATAATAATAATAACTATTTTAATTAATCCGTCCCTTTTCTTATTATTAATGAAAGCAAACCTCTTTTCCCCTTTTTCAATACATATATATACACACACTAGAGAATGAAACTGTAATTACTTGAAAAGTTTAAATATAAAAGTACAGATTTTGGTAAATTTTGAATTTGTGCACATGAAATATTTTCTTTGTTGTGAAATATGTAAAAGGTATGCCAGGCACATAGTATAAAATAAGTGCAGAGTCAAAAATTAAAACAGAAAACTTTTTGAATGCGCCGTAAAAGATTAATATAGGCAACGTATTTCGAAAGAATAAACTATTCCTTCATTAGGAAAGAAATGCTTTTTACCTTTATGAGATAAAATTGTCAGAAAACAACATTAAATTAACTTTTATATGACCGACATTTTCATTTTAGTCAAGAAGAGTTTTAAAGATTATCATTTATTCCAAAGAACATTCAATGTAGACGTAGAGAGAAATATGCGGCACTCCTAGTTAAAAGAAAAACAAAAACTGATTACACATCATTTTATGGAACTCTCTCTCGCTCATTTTCAATTTCTAATGTAGACGTAATGTAGTTTTATTTGACTCTAGCAGGGCGTTAAAACGCTCTTATAATATGCTTAATATATATTTTAATTTTAATGTGTACAAATTTAATCAAGAAATTAAACCAATACATAAAGAAAAAGGCATCCATTTAATTGCCTAAATTTAAACACATAGTAATAATTTTATGGAATTTAAAGTTTTATTTACAGATCCAATCTAGAGTGGAAACACCAGAACGACTGGATATTATTCAACTTCGATGAATACCAGTGATGTATGCTTATGATGTATGCTGAACCAGTGCTGTATGCTTATCCAGGTAAGTGAAATCTTACCTATTCACTATAACATTATTTAATATAAATAAAAATTATAGAAGCGCTCTATCGCTATGCAAATGTATATATAATTTTATATGAGATCAGTTATTTAAGACAGCGCAATAATTTGTACTACCGAGAATTCAATATTATATTTAGTTATTTATAAAAAAAATACGGAGTATGATTTCCTGTGCTTCTTTATAGAATAGTACGCATTTCTTGCCTGATTAAAAAAGACTTTTCTTCTCAAAACGAGTACCATTATTATTCATTTATAATGCAGAAATTTTTCATTACTGTCCAGTTTTGTAAAGTTAATGTCAAATATGTCAAACGCAATTGGAAGTTGTAAGACTTTAGTATTTATGAACACAGAATAAATATATTTTAAAAATCTTCATTTGATATTTAGCAAAAATAGGGAATACATTTTTGTTGATTAAACAATTAACATTAATAAACAACAGTGTATAAATTAGCCAACGTTACAAAACTGGAAGGCTTGTGAAAATTAAATACGTAATACATAAGTATAAAAACCCGGATATAATTATTTTCCTAAATTTCTATAAAGCTAAAATAATAAAAACAAAATAATTTTTATACCCACACTTCACCTCCATCAATAAAAAGTATATGCCTATTTATGATGCAATATAATTGTAGAATGCAAGAGGAACAAATGAACAGTTAACAAAATTATCTATAAATTTAAAAATATATATTCAGGATTCAAATGAAATATGAATTAATCCATAGTACTCATACTTTAATCATTAAACAATTATACATGGAAACTTTATAAATGAAACTTTATTATAAATATGTCAATTATAAATGAAACTTCATATAAAGCAATTGATACTGAAAAGTTAATGAGCTTCTCTGGGAGTCTGATATATAAGATCATACATAACAAATATGAAACAAGTATAACAGAAATAAATAAAGGATAACTAGAAGAAGGAGCAGAGGCCCCTACGGCTATATATATAAAGAAAAAATTACTGAACTTCAATTATTTCTTTATTTTTGACCCTATGTATTTCATACTGCAAAGTTATTTCAATTTTATTACAAATTATTAACACATAACTAACACATAACACATTAATAAAACATTTAAGGATTTAAATAACTATTTTAGCTTTAATATGAGGGCTATAACTGTTAATACATAACAAGATTTAATTATCATCACAATAATTGTATATTTTAAAAAGTAAAGTTTTTGATGAAGGTGTTTAAGATAATGGTTTAATTATTATATCAAATTTTAAAATTCATTTTAACGAGTGTCTTTCAGAAACATAATATGAAATGTTGTCAAAATATCTTATTAATACAGAAGTAATAAATTTATATTCTAATATCATGACCTGATAAATTAGTACTTGAATTTTTGGTAAAATAAAAATATATAAATAAAAATAAAAGTACAGCACATACACATACAAATAATTACGCTATACATGAGGACTAGTTATCCAATACACGTATGCAAATAAAACTATTTTGTTCCGAGAGATTATTTATAAAATCTATAAATGTGTCACAGACTTTTTTTTTTTTTTTTTTGGTGTGTATGTGTGTACTATTTAACACACCTGTAAGGGAATGAAGGACATATCTCCCCCCCCCCCTGTTCATCAGTACATGTCAGTCATAAACATGGACACAGGAAGGGGAGATCAGGGCAAACGACCTGTGCCTTCGAAAAAAGGGTGAGGGAAAACGACTCATTTTCTCTGTCAAAATAACATACATCAGGGGAATCGACATCCACTCATTTTCTCTACATAACTGTATTGCGAAAGATACTGATTAAAGCATCTTAATAATAATTATAATAATATAATAAATTAAAGGTGTGAAAATAGGTCTGTGGTAGACAGTTTTCTGTCTAGTAGAAAGCATCTTTAAATTTTGCAGAAAATGCGAAATAAATTGTAAACTTATTGATAGTATATATTTAATTAAAATGTATATACTTTTTGTCGCATCAGTGCTTTAATAGAATGAAAAATATATCATAAATATTAAAAGACTTTGAAAACTTTAAATATTTTAAAAACACATTTCATTTGCAGTGCTTCAACCAAATTATTTTAAATGAGCCTTCTTTAGAATAATATTTTAATCATCCCTTTGTGTCATAATTTTATAAATGACTAGCTTAATCAGTTTCGTCTTCAGATATTTGCAGAGATTCTGCTTATCAGTTCGAAAAAATGTAAATATCCTTGCAAAATTTAACAAGAGCGAAAAATCGAACAGTGTGCATTGATTATTAACACATACAGTACATATACATATACATACAGTACATTACACATACATATTATAACAGTATATACTTGTTGTATCGTATAACTTTCAATATTCTTTGCCTATGTTATCTCACAATACAAAGACAGAAGGACTGAAAAGTATACAAATAGACTAACTGAATTTAAAATCACTCTCAGACATTGTTGGATGGTGTTAAAAAGAAGGCTTAACGCAAAAGAAAATGTAGCCGTTAGATTATAATTGCAACCCTTGATCTATCTAAATATTCTAGTGTAGCCCTGTAAATCTGAAGTTTAATCATATCATATTCTATACAAAACATTCTGTTAAAATATAAACAATACATGTCATTTTTTTTTATGTTTTTTTACAGTAGAAAGTTATTTAAATGTGAGTTTTAAAAATGTCTGTCCTATAACGCAATGTATTAGCAGTTTTTTTTTTCTCCCTGTACACAAACTAGTTATACAGGATCTATTAATGTCATTTTAAATACGAAAAATTCCAAAGTGAACTTGAGTTATATATATATATATATATATTAATTCTGAAAATATTAACACAGACAGACAGAACGATAGATAGTTGGACAGACAGATACAAAAATTGAAATCATATTAACACTTACAAATTCTTAGAAAGTATTATTTGTGCATTTAAATAACATATTTCAATTTATTAAGCTTTGTGGAAAGTAAAGTAATTAAAATTTGGTTTATAGAAATACCCCTCACAGAACGCGATGCTTTGGAACACTATAGTGTGCTCCTGTACACAAACCAGAGGTGATATTTACTCCATTTTATATAGGAAACATCCGATAGTGAACTTGTAGAACATATTTTAAATTCATTAAGATTTGTGTACAGTAAAGGTATTAAAATATGGTTTATAGAAATACCTCTCATAGAACACAGTGCTTTGGAATACTTTCGGGTGTCTCTGTACACAAACCATTCGAGGTACTAACTCTATTTTCCATAGGGAACATTCGATAGTGAACTTGAATAACATATATCAGTTTCAAGAAGTTCCATAAATATTTACGGGAGTTAGAGCGCTGACAGACAGACGGACAAACTGAAGTCATTGACACTTTTCAACCTTGTTGAAAAGCGTTAAAAAGGTATAAGAAAATATTAATAAAATTTGTATATAATATTAATAAAAAAAATCATATGAATGTATAGAGATATTTTAGCTGATTTTGAATGAAACTGATTTATTTTTGTGTCTGTATTTTGAATTCGGCAGAATACGACACTGTATCTACTAGTTTTTACCCCCTCCCCCCGAAAGAAAAAAAAAAAAAAATCAAATGTCCTAAAGGACAAAGCTGTCCGCTACTGGTACAGATGCATGCTGTAGTATTGTATTAGGCACCCATAAAAATGTTATATGCAAGCACAAAGTTGTAATTTTAACATGAAAAGTGGATTCTGCATACCTATTTTAGCAATATAAAAGCAGAAAATGCAAGAAAGAAATTTGAAGTACGCACAGGATAAGCAAACAAAATTTTATTTAGCTTACAAGATGACAGTAAATCACACTGCTTCAGTTAAGTTGATCTCATTTTATAACTGACTGAGCTTGAAGTGTTCATAGTTCAAGAATTTAAAAGTCGAGAGTTTCGTTTGAACACCAATTTTCAATACGAGACAAACCTTTGTACGATTTTCATAGCACACTTTCAATCAATTCGGTATGTTTTTATGAGCGTAGCTAAAAATCTAAGAACTAAATTTTCACCCTCTTCCTAGCATGCAATTGAGCTGAAATTTTGCATACATATGTTACTATGATCACAATACATGCTCAAGTAGTAAATTAGTTAGAGGTGGCGATCTGGGAAAGTTAGACCCACAATACTAGTTTAAAATTTATTTCCGAAGTTTACCCCATTTCATATCGTTCAATTCCGCTTAAATTTTGCCTACATGTATAATTGTGACGGCAATAGATGTTTAATTTAATAAAAACGCACCACAAAACTGGCGTTGTAAAGATTATTACCTACAAACTTTGAATAAACACCATAAAATGCGATAAACTCGCAACAATTGTATCGGGTCGAAAAAACACACGACCCTTCATCAGGCGAATAAAGTAAGCACGAGTGCTGCAGTCAAAGTGGCAACGCACCGGTGCGTTGCCGCTCTCGTGCTTACTTTATTCGCCTGATGAAGGGTCGTGTGTTTTTTCGACCCGAAACAATTGTTACGAGTTTATTCCATTTAATGGTGTTTATTCAAAGTTTGTAAGTAATAATACATGCTTGAGCAGTAACGTGAATAATTCGAGCAACCTGAAGGCCTGAGCCTCCATCTCTAGTTCAAAATTTGCTTTCGAATTTTATCCCATTTTCTATCGTCTTTTTGACCTGAAATTTTGTATACATGTATAATTTTGACAATAGTACATGCTCAATCAGTAACATACATGAAGGAGTGGGGGAGGGAGGGCTGAGGATCTGGGCTCTCAACTCCAATTCAAAATTTGTTTTCAAATTTTAATCAACTTATCATCTGATTGAGGAGCTCCCGTTTAAAAGTTCCCTCGACGGAATAGTAGACAGTTTATTCTGTTTGCATGAGCGAATATATAAATATATATTTTTTTTTTCTTCCGGATTATAGTATTATTAGACGAGAGTTTTCAGAGAATGTTTTTTATTATTATTACAACGAATATTCTGATTTCAAGAGTAACTGTTTATATATATTCCTTTACTGACAATTATCGGATTATTTAAAAACAGAAGTCGTCCAAAAAACGAAAATAAATAAATAAATAAATGATCTATTAATTAAATTGACTTTTAGAATATTGACTTATAATGTATAAATAATCTTTAGAATATTGAGTACGTTTTTCAATTCTTACAATAGAATCCATACATATAGTTTTATAACTTTTGGTTTATTTTGCAGGAAATAAAACTCTCAGTGGTCTTTTAATTATTCAGATTTTTGCATATCGCTGTATTTTACATGTACAATTTTTTTGTATAATCAAATATTCCTCAAAGCAAATATCGATTAAAATAAAGTAAAGAATTTTCTTTTGATTTATTCCAGAAGAAACAAAAATAATTAAGTAACTGAATATTCAATTCTATGAAACATATTTTTTTGAATTTGTTCTTAAACGAAGTTTTTCTTTTTCTTTTTCCGAATATCATGGTTTCGAAATAAATAAATGAATCATACTTTTTACGAATACATTTTGTTGTTTTATTGGGAATTTGTATTATTTACAAGATAATTGAAAATATTTTTTTTATTATATCTGCTGCATGTACTTAACTATAACAAAGTGCATAAGTACTTATTGTTCAGATAACAAGCTCAACGTTATTGAAAATAAAAATAAACAAGAACGAAAAACCATTCGGTTCGCATTGATTATAAACTATTTCCATCTGTACTTACTCGCAACATCGTTTAACTTTCAATGTTCTGTTACTACGTTATTACACAACAGACAGGCGGAAAGACAGATAGACAGATAGACTAACTGAGTTCATAATCACACTTAAACATAGTTCTAAATAGTTAAAATGCTTAACACAAACGGAAATGCAATTACCCCAGTTTTCAATTGTAGCTCTTAAGGTATCTGAATATTTTAGTGTAGCCATGTAAATTTGAACGCTAAACATATCAATATACAAAATATTAATTTAGTATATCAACAGCAAAAGTCAATTTCATTATGACTTTTGCAGTAGAAAGATATTAAATGTAATTTACAAAAATGACTTTCCTGAAACTGAATCATTTGGCCTTTATTGGGACGTTCCAGTACACAAAAAAAAATTGTACAAAGCCTATTAATGCCTGTCAAATGGAGAACATCTTTTACTGAACTTGAATAACATGTGTATCATTTTGAAGAAATTCTGAAATTATTTACGAACGATGAAGGCGGGCAAACGGACAGATAAAGAGACGGACGGTCAGACAGATTGGTGGACTCATTCAAATTTTATTCGCAATTAAACATTTTTAGAAAGTTTTAAAATGGTTAATAAGAATGAAAATGCAATTCCAGCTATTTCCTTATATAGTCCTTAATATACCTGAATATTTTTTTTGTAGGCCTGTAAATCTTAATGATAATTGTACTATATACTACAAAAAGTATTCTTTTATGCACATGAAAAACATATTTTAATTTCATTAAAATTTCTGTAAAGTTATTAAAAAATGGTTTACATAAATGTTTCTCATAGAACGCATTACTTTGGAATACCTTCGGGTGTCCCTGTGCACAAACCAGTGGCTGTATTTACTTCATTTTCAATAGGAATTATCCGATAGTGAACTTCAAAAACATATTTCTGTTACATTAAGATTTGTGCAAAGTAAATGTATTAAAATACGGTTTACAGAAATACCTTTCTTAGAGTGCATTGAACTGAAATGCATTTGGGTGTCCCTGTACACAAATCAGTGGAGGTGTTTACTCTATTTTCAATACGGAACATCTGATAGAGAATTTGAATAACTTATTTCAATTTCATTAAGATTTATGCAAAGGAAAGGTATAAAATATGGTTTATAGAAATACCTCTCATAGAGTGCAATACTTTGAATATTGTCGGATGTCCCTGTACACAAACCAGTTGGATATTTACTAAATTTTCAATAGAGAACATCCGATAGGGAACTTGAATAACATATATCAGTTTCAAGAAATTCCATCAATACTTACGGGGGATAGAGCGTGGACAGACAGAGAGACAGACAAACAAACCGATGTCATAAACACTTTTCAGTCTTGTTGGAAAGTGTTAATAACAACGAAAAATCCTGCGGTGCGCATTGATTATTAACATTTTCCAGTTGTGCGCACTTGTTATATCGTATAACTTTCAATGTTCTTTGGCTACGTTATCACGAAAGGTTCAGACAGAAGGACTGAAAGGCATACATATAGAATAATTGAATTCATAATCATTCTTAAACACCGTTGAAAAATATTAAAAATGCTTAACACAAATAAAAATGCAGCCCCTATAGTCTAGTTGCAGCCATTAATGTATCTGAATAATTTGGTGCAACCCTGTATATTTGTAGGTTAGTATATCTCATTCTATACAAAACATTATTTCAGCATATTAAAAATAAATGCCAAGTTTTTATGAATTTTTCAGTAGAAACGTACTTAAATGTGATTTATTTAAATGTCTGTCTTAGAACGTAATACGTTACAATTTTTTGAGTGTCCCTGTACACAAACCAATTATTAAAAAATTTTAAGTAGGAAACGTTTCATAGTGAACTTGAATAACATATACCATTTTGTAAAAATTCTGAAAATATTTACAGACGCTGGAGCCGGACAGGCGGACAGATGGTCAGTTGTACGGACACATACACAAATGCAAATAATATTCAAAGTTAAAAAAATATTAGAAAGTGTTAAAAACGTTTAATGTAAACTAAAATGCAATTTCAGCAAATCTCTAACAATATCCCTTAATGTAACTGAATATTTTGTGTGGCCCTGTAAATCCTAATGCTAATCACACTATATTCTATAGAAAGCATTCTTTTGTGAATATGATTAACATATTTATTTTCACTAAGATCTGTGCAAAATAAAGTTACGAAAATATTGTTTAGAGAAATATCTCTCACGCAACACAATGCTTTTGAATACTTTCGTGTGCTCCTGTACACAAACCAGTGGTGGTATTTACTCCATTTTCTATAGATAACATCTGATAGTGTACTTGAATAACATAGTTCAATTTCATTAAAATTTGTGTAAATTAAAGGTATTAAAATGTGGTTTATAGAAATACCTCTCATAGAACACAATGCTTTGGTATACTTTCTGTTGTCCCTATACACAAACCAGTAGAGGTATTCCCTCTATTTTCAATAAGGAACATCCGATAGTGAACTTGAATAAAATATATCAGTTTGAAGAAACTCCATGAATATTTACGAGAGTTAGAGTACGGACAGACAGAAAAACGGGCAGACAGACAAACCAAAGTCATTAATAGTTTTCAACTTTGTTGGAAAGTTTTAAAAGGAACTTGAATATTTTGAAAATGAATAATGATTACTGATGTGATAATATTCACGTTCTGCAATTAACATCAATTACTACAGGTAGATTTAAATATGATGCATTGAAATTTTTTCCCCTTACATTTAATCACTAAATCAATTAGCAATATGCTACCTATCCATCCTATCCTCTCCTCTACACGACCAATCAGCCACATACCTTCGTTTGTCGTTCAAAGACCTAGTAGACGAATTTCAATTATTTGATTGTACCTCTTTGTATTCAGTTAAACAATACCTTGACTCTTTTGAATTTTTTAGTACAGTATAACCTTGCGGATCACCAATCACTCGCAAAGCAAGGTATCACCGGTACTGCCAGACATTTTCTAAATTCGCCAGGCCTTATAAATTCTTACAGTTCACCTAGAACATTACTTCTTGATGAGTTTAAAGAAACTTTGATCGAACTTCATTTCGCACGATAATCGAAATGATTTTCTTATGATATGACCCTTGGAAAGACCCTCATGAAGGCCATCCTCTCCCCCCTTAGGCCCACAAACAATGTGCAGGCAATTAACCTTTAACCCAAACGCCATCGAACGATATGAAGTTAAAATACTATAAATGTACGCAGAAATTAGTCATGCACATGTAAATTAACAACCATTTTATATATTAATATTTATAGTAGTAAAAAGATTTGTAAAAATCGTTTAAGTTTTCATTTATTTAAAAAATATATTTACAATCTTTACAATGCAAATATTATAAAAATTTTGTTTAGTGCTGCCATCTATTGAGTAAAATAACAAACTTTCTCCTTTCGAATAAAGTCAATAGATGGCAGCATCATGCATTTTAAAATTTTATAAATATTATTGTGGTTGTGGTTGTGTGGGTTAAAGCTGCTTGACTACACTAGGGTCCTAGGCCTATAAGGGGAAAATTTTCGTAGGGGTCTTTCCAAAGGGTCTTAGTCCATATTTACTCAAGTTTCGGAGGAAACCGCAGAAAACTCCGAATGGCTAGGTCAATGATCACGACCTGGAAAATTGGACTCGGCACTTCCCAATAAACATTATTTTAAACAAAATAAAATAGCCTTAGTTTAGCCATGATCTCGACATAACTTTTATTTCTCCATGCATATGTCTTGGCCCCATAGTGGCTAATAAATTCTGCTCTCGAAGCTTGTAGGTAAAGGGGAAGTGTTGAGTTCAAAACCAGGCCGAGCCCGCTTTTAATTTGTCTTTTTTTTCTCCGAATCTCACGTAAAAATAGACTAGGGCCTCTTATAAAATCCCCCTACACCATGCAGGGAATCTCAGGCTGAAAACCAGCTCATGTCTGAGAGTTTTAAGCCTACGATTCAACTGGTTTTAATCCCTACATCATCATCTATACATATACGCCCCACGAGTGGCCGATCGATTCTGCGTTCAAAGGTGGTAGACAGGAAGGGCCGAGTTCAATCCCAAGTTACGCTCTTCGACTAAGCTGCTCGGAGCCTTCCGTAGTTTTCCCCGAAAATCTCGTAAATACGGGCTAGGACCTGTTATTAGAAAGACACCCGATGTAGGGCAATCCGACTTTAGACCTAGGACCCTATGGAAGTCAGTCGGCCTTAAAACCCATAAAGTAACTACATATATGTGTGTATATGATTAACTCTTTTAGTCCCCGCGATGGTAATTGGAATCATAACATATAAGTTTTTTTTTTTTAACCATCTAAAACTCCCACTGATTCAAAATGAACAATATCATAATCTATATAGATTTTCATTTTCGTAGCGAATAATATATATTTTAGATGTTTCACTATCCCTGTTGATGAATGAAAGGATGTTTTACTCTATTCTGATGAAGATGTCGGAATTCGTTTATTTTTGGGGACAATATAAAGGAATCAGCTCTTACAAATATTTTTATTTTATTTTAGTGTTTGTAATTTGTATTTTAATTAACTTCAACAAGTATTTCTCCCAAAATTTTGATACTTTTATTTATTGAAAAGTTATGATTTTAAATGGCATGTTCCCCCCTAGGCCGAGAAGTTCTGCTTTTAAAGTTGGTAGGCATGAAGTGCCGGGCGCGATCGCAGGTCACGCTCGTTGTCCTCGCCGTTCGAAGTTTCCCGTGGTTTCCCCGGAAATGTGCATAAATACTCTCTTAGAAATACACCTGAAAAGGGCACACAATCAAGGCTTAGGACCCTCGTGAAATCAGTTGCCTTTAATCCTATCACCAGGACCTTTAAGGGTAAAAAATATATGTATGTGTATGTACATAATAATATCTTGGAACTATGATTAAAATAGGCAAAAATGAACGGCGTCTAGCCCCAAGGTTTTATTCTCGAAGTTGTTAAATGGGAAGTGCTGGTTTCAATTCCATAATCGTGCTTGTCGATCTAGCTATTTTGAGTTTTATGTAATTTTCACCGAAACTAGCATGAATACGCGTACAGGCTACAAATCCCCCACGAAGGACCCTACTAAAAGTATTCCCTCCAGACCTAGGTCCATAGAGCAAAAAATATGCATTAATCCATATAGCTACAGTTATTTTTAATGAGTGCACAAACAAAATTTACGTTAATTTTTTCATATCATGAAAGATACCTAAATTTATTTATAAATAAATGTTTTCGAAGAAACTTGCTTATTTATAATTCCATTGAATCTGGAACAAAATTGAAAACTTTTATTCAAAACAACAAATAGAAACATACAATTTTATTTTTTACTCATCAAGATTTACATTTTAAATAATTTCTCAATTATTTGACCCTCAGGCCTAGAGCCTAAGCACAGTCAATCGGCTAAGACCTTCATGACCCAATTATTTTCGATGAAATATTAGAAATTTAGTGCTGCCATCTACAAAATGGAAGATGAAATAATTTTATGGCAATGGTTAATTTAGTAATTTAGCGACATTTTATTTTGGCCTTACTGTTACTCCCAAAACACCAAACACACACCTTTACTGTGAAGGTTCTCTACTTCCATCACACATTTTTCATATAAATATAGTTTAGTGCTGCCATCTGTTAGACATTAAATATATATTTTGTCTTTTCTATTATATTAATATATTTTTAAAACAATAGAATTGTATTGAAGGCAGCGCTATTCTGAAGGAAGATTTTTTTTAACTATTAACCATATATGTTACTACAATGAAAGGATAAATACAGGTAATGGAAATTTGAAAATATTTCTATTTATTAATTCATTTAAATATTTCAATTTTTTAAATTATATTGCAATTCTTTTATTACTGTAATATTCTGACCGCCAAGTTCATTGCCCCACATGTAGACGTGAGATTTTGCTTACACAGTTGGTTGATGGAGGTAATATATTTGACACCAAGTCGTGTTCTTCGCTCTAACAATTCGGTGCTGGTGTTGGTGGTAGAGTTAAAGGCAATTGATTGCATTGGAGTCCTAGGCCTGAGGGGGAGTGCTCTTTGCAGGAGGTCTTTTATAGGTATCCTAGCATTTATTTACGGTATTTTCGGAGAAAACCAAAGAAAACTACGAACGGCTAGGCTAATGAGAGTGACTTGGGGATCGAACCCGACACCTCACGTCTACTAGCTTTGAAAACAAAAATTTGCAGTTTACTGTATTTTATTTATTTATTTATTTTCCAAAAGTTACGTAACTCCGGCTGGAATTCTTAGAAAAGTCTCCCCATCCACTTAGGGCAATTCATCGAGGGCTAAATTCTTCGAGTAGATGCCACATAATACAACAAGCAATCTTGTTCATAATTTAATACTGCTTTTACCATAATTATTCTAAATACGTTTTGATTATCCTATTAGTTTCAATTTTAAAGTAGCGCTCAAATCTGGTAGACGGAAGTGCCAGGTTCGATCCCAGGTTGTACTGGTCGGCCTAATCGTTCGGAGTTTTCCGTTGTTTACTCCAAACCTCACGTAAATACGGACTAGGATACTTTAGAAAGACCTCCATGAAGGGCACTTCACCTATAGGCTTAGCACCCTCGTGAAGTCAATCGTCCTTAATACAAATACCAACACTAACACCAGTTGTAAAGCATGAGTGCATTTATATTATATATATTAAAAAAATAAATAAAAATTAAATTGTGCACTTTCATGGTTTATTTTAATATTGGAATTGGCGTTGGGATTAAGGGCAATTGATTACACGAGATTCTTAGGCCAAGGCAATGTGCTTTCAGTGGATGGTCTTTCAAAGAAAACCTAGCCCGTATTTAAGCGAGTTTCGGAGAAAACCAGGGAAATTCCAAATGGCTAAGTCAACGAACATGACCTGGGATTCTGGCACTTTTCGTTTCTTCGATTCCAAAGTTTATTTTATTTTATTTGTCCTTAAAGATGTCTTTATGCCCTTATTTTCTTATAACAACAATAAAAATGAAAAGGGATATAATACGCGAGAGGGGGAAAAAAGAAAAAAAAAATGATGCCTTTCGATAAAAAGCTTAAAATCCATACAAATTTCTGCTCTATTTTCCAGTATCTTTCGATAAAACAATATAGCTTCCATAATAGCTGAGAAATTCTGCCCTCTTAGCTGATATATGTGGGTGCTGCGCTCGATCCTAGGTCGCGCTCGTAGACCAAGCTGCTGGAATTTTTCTGTAGTTTTCTCCGAAACTTGAATGAATACAGAAAATATTAAAATTATTAATTTATTCAGAAATGAAAGTAAAAAACGAAAAGAAAATGTAAGTGATTGGAAATTATAAGGAAGTTTTAAGTTTTATCAATTTGTGAATTTTAATCTACAACCTGGGCTATTTAATTTAAATATTTTTAGAATACAGATTTTTTTTTTCTTTCTTTCTTCAGTTAATCTAAATCAGGTGAGAGGATGCAGCATTTTTGCAATTTTAGAATTTTTTTTCCGAAATCGATAATAATAAACACAAATACTGAATAAAAATTAAAAACATGAGTGGATGAAAATGTTACGTGAAATAAATAATTTTTTAAAAAATCTTGGAAGAAGAACTTATTATGGTCTCTTTTCACTATAAAACTTTTTCTGGTATTGCAAAGCCTCCTAATAACGAAGTTAATGACAGGAGATTTCTATTTACAGTCAGAAAAGAAAAGAAAAAAAAAAAAAAAAAATCCCACGACTAATTTTTAAATCACCACATAAATATGCGACTTATGGCGATCGATTAGTAATAAGACTTATCTAGTTAATAATGCTATACATAAATTTTGCTTAAGAATTCGTCTACATATTTATTAAAACTTGTAACAACTTCATGTTTTCAAATAATAAAATGTAATTTTGATGCCATATTAAAATGTCTAAGATCGAGACAGACCGATAAAAAAGTTATAGTTTATATACTTTTATAAATAATCTCAAAAAAAAAAGAAAAAGAAAAAAAAAGAGTTAAATTGAAGTCAAGTCAACGATGTGCTTCGGAGTACCTGCATTTGGTCGCAACCAATGCTTACCTCCAACGAAAAATGTGAAAAACATAAAAATAATTTTCCATAAAATAATTAAAAGCCAAAGGGATGAATTTAGAATTTTGATCTCTGAATAAATCTCCGCGTGAGCAGAGACCAATCAGAGTGAAGCACCAGGAGTTAAAAAAAAATAATAATAAATAAATAAATAAATAAATAATAAAATAAATAATAAATAAATAACTCCTTGAAAAAACCTAAGTGTAACAGTGAAACTGTTATGTGCGTTGACGAGACGGTCTGGACGGCGAAAAGGAATAGAGTTGAGCAGGGCGTCCAAAGGGGCACAGGAAACCGCTAATAATAATCAGAGTCCCGCAATAAAAAAAAAAAAAAAAGGGGTGGGCATACATTTTTTTTTTTTTTTTTTCCTATCATAATTAAAATTCAGGAGGATTAAAGTGAAGTGCATGCATGAATCCTACGAAAGTCTCCGGAGTTAAATTGAACACGCGTCATTTGTTAATTATATTAAAAACACTTTAAACACACGCAAAATTAAAAGATGTTAAAAAAGTTTATCCGAAGCTTTTCGCTTTAAAAGTAAAGCATCATCAGGGATTTTTATTATTCGTTTTACTATTCTGCTCATTGGAAATGGATAATAAAAATCCCTGATGATGCTTTACTATAAAAAGCGAAAACCTTCGGATAAATTTTTTTATCATCTTTTTAAATAAAATTTAATTTTACATGTGTTTAAAGTGTTTTTAATATAATTATATACTTTTAATTAATTCTTGCTATAGTTACCAGAGATAATGTATTAAGGGTTCAACACTAAATGTAGATAAGTTAAATTAATATCTAGGACCTCTTTAAAGTTTCTTCACTGAAAGCATTCTGACCAGGACTAGGACCCAGGTGTAGTTAAACGACCTTAACCCTTGCATCACATCAAACCGCCGAAGAAATGTTAATGAAATGTAAAGATGATCCCTACATGTTTCAGATGTAAAATAGAAAACAGATTATCAAACATCACTGCAAAAAACTCTGTTGTGAAGGCAAAATCTTAGAGGCACACAATACTCGTCACCAACAGTATACCTCACGACGTTCTATAGGGAATTTTGTGATAAGAATTACTCATTAACTAATACATAGATTTACATTTCATTCTCCCATTTAGAAAATTCGCAACCGTTAAATTTCGTCTTGTTTTGTAAAACTTTATTTATTTAATTTTTAATATTTCTTTTTATAGCTATAATGTATAAAAAATGAACTAAGTATATTTCCGTAGTTTGTAACTTTAAAAAAAAATAAAAAATAAAAATAAAAAAAGGTTTTGTAAAATAATAATAATAATATAGTAAATTTTCTAAATGGGAAAACAGAATTTAAAAAGTTGTATTTGGCAATGAATAATTATCATGGCAATTTTTTCTATATGATAGCGCCCCACCAGCCCGACAGGTTGTACTCTCAAAGTTGGTAGACAGGAAAACCAAGTTCGATCCCAGGCGTGCTCCTTAACCTAGCTGTTCGGGTTTTTCTGTGGTTTTCTTCGAAAATCAAGTGAATATGGGCTAGGACTAGGAGTGGATGATATTGAAAATACTACATCGTGATATATAACCAGCATTATATCGTGATTTAACGATATATCGATATTAAAATTTTAAGAATGTTTTTATTTTAATGCCCATAAAATTATATATTATGTTTAAATTAAAAATATTCTATAAAAATACTTTTACAGAAGTTTTTTACTTCAATTGAATATATATATATATTCTATAAAATTATTTAAATAAATCTTTCTGGTAAAGCTCAAAAATTGAAATAAGTCATCACTTGATAGATTCACTTCCTACTCGATTATCAATAATTATTTAAATAAATATATAATTACACCACGTTTCTAAAACGGTGTAAAAAGTGTAAAATAATTTCACCTAGACCCATATAGATTTTCCTGAAAATTCATGATTGGGAATTTTTATTAGCTAACTATGAAAATACATCGTCCTAGCTAGGAACCCTTAAAAAGGCACCAATGGGGGGCACTTTACTCAGGTACAGATACCCAGTGCAGACAATCGGCCTTAATCCTAACATTAACAGCAACACTCATATGATAGCATGGGATATGGCTGTGTGCGATGATAGGTACATTGGGTCTCCGTGAGATGAATCGCAAAGCACGTGATTCTGGCGAACTAACAGTACGCCAAAATCTTATATCATCGCGTGGATGACAAAAAGCGTATTTGAGATCTACTTAAATAAAAAATAATAATAATAACAACAACAACAACAATAATAATAATAACAACAACAACAACAATAGTAATAATAACAACAACAACAACAATAATAATAATAATAATAACGACAACAACAACAACAGTAATAATAATAATAATAATAGAATTAATAATAATAATAACGTTTAACAATATTATTTTCTAATATTAATATAATTATATTTTTAATTTTAATTTTGATATTTCTGAAATTTTTAATCAATTTTGGCAGTGTTCGATACTATCTGATATTTATGGACCTCAAAATAAGCTTCAAATTTTAATAAAATTTTTTGCTAAAGGAAACTAAAATAATAACAATAATAATAATTGAAGGGATTAAATAATATAAAAAAAGAGGTTATTAGAAATTTTAATATTTATAACGTAAGTAACAAACAATTATTATAAATTACAAAATATTTTTTAAATATTTATATTTTTTCATACAATATAAGTGTTAGGTCCTTTTCATAGACAGTGTCTGTCAGTGTTAATACGCATCCATTATTTTTGTAAAATAAAAAATCACTGATTTAACCTATCAGACATTTTTTTGCTTTCATATGACTCTTTATAAAGATAGTAGATGGCAGCACTATTATTCAAATAATATTCTTCTTCAGTCTGTGTTCATAGCGAAGAGCGAATACATGTTTCATTCTAAGGTGGATCGTGTATAATTTAAGACAATAAAATTGTTTTGGAGAGATTAAATATATATATATATATATACATATATTTATGTTATAAACGTTAATATACATTAAAGTTTTCAAAAGTAATGTTTATTTGATTTAAAAAAAAAAAAAATGTCTTTAAATTAGCTAATTTTGTAGTTGTTATAATCAGACTGACAGCGCTCGTCTAGATACTTACTTTTTTTTTTTTACAAAATTTCTTTTGTATCTAAAATCAATATTTTTTATTAGCATCATTAACTTGCTTCCAGGAAATGGCGAATTTAAAACGTAATAACAGGGTTAATTTTAAAGATTTATAAAGAATTAGAAGATAAGTAAAATTTAGACCATATAATAAGGCCGAGGTGTTTGTTAAAGCAGATTAACTACACTAGAATCCTATGCCTGGGTAAAATGCTCCTAGTTTTTTTTTTTTTTTTTTTTTTTTTTTTTTTTTTTTTAATTCTTTACCCATATTCATGACAGTTACGAATAAAAACTATGAACAGACAGGCGCGACCTAGGATCGATCCCGGCGCCTCCCGTCTTCTAGAGCAGAACCTCTCTGCCACTAACAGACTAACAAACTTAGAGGTGTTCTTATAAAAATAGTCCACCATCAGCCGAGTGATTCTGCACTCAAAGCTGGTAGATGGAAAGTGTCGGTTTCGATCCCACGTCACTCCCGTCGACCTAACTTTTCGAAGTTTGACTTTTTTTTTTTTTTTTTCTTTTCGAAATTCGTGTAAATACAGACTAGGATCCCTTAGAAAAGACTCCCAGATAGGACATTCCACCCATAGTCCTAGTGCCCTAGAGTAGTCAATTGCCCTTAACGGCCCTCTTTGCTTACCTTCGCCAAAAGCTTAAGCCAATGTTATTCTATGGGAAATTTTCTTTACTTATAACTCATTAACTAATATATATTTTTAAATTCTAATTTCACATTCAGAAAATCCACAACTGTTAAATTGACGGACCTTTTTTAAAAACGGATTTTTTTTTTTTTTTTTTTTTTTTTTTGAAATATTTTATTTCGAAACTGAAAAAGGAAATATTTCACGCATTGAAAATTTGTATTTTACAGCTTTAAAATAAAATGTTTAACGTTAAAAAAATTCGTTTTTAAAAAAGGTCCGTCAGTTTAACAGTTGTGAATATTCTGAATGTGAAAACGGAACTTTAAAATATGTATTAGTTAATGAGCTATAAGTAAAGAAAATTTCCCATAGAATAACACTGGCTTGGGCTTCCAACTACGGTAAGTGAAGCGAGCTCTTAAATGTTACAACAACATCCTATAAAAATATTTACCACTAGAAGTAGGGGTGTGTAGATAGGCCCTGATTAACAAATAGGTGCGGAAAGCACGAGCTTCATTTGAAATTTTTTAATGGCCCCCGGAATTAAGGAAAGTAGTGATCCCAAACTGCCTTTTTCTATCATCTGGCTACATTGTCTGATTATAAAAAGCCAAAAGGCACCTGAATATATAACAATCACTTGTAGATTATAGGATATTGGTTAATGCAATGTGTAACAGTTTGATATAACATGCATAATTCAGATTTCACATAACACCATTTTGGTGCTAATATTAAGCGAATTTAATTTTGTACTTTTCCATCAATTACAGTTTTTGTTTAATGACAAAGAGCAAAAATTTCCGAGCTGTTTGTGTGTGTGTTTAGATCGCGTTGTTAGAGAGACCCCCAAATAGCTTTGTGTTTCTCTTCTGTTGATAGATTAATCGGGCTCTAGAGACTTAAAAAAAACCAATTGTATGCTCTAAGAAACTAGCCTATGTTGGGGTGACCTGCTTGGTGCGGGAGTCTTTCTGAGAGATCCCAGCCCTTGTTCATGCCAGTTTAGGGGCAAACTGAAGAAAACACAGATCAACTGGCTGACGAGAATGACCCAGAATCTAACTCGACACCTACTGTCTACCAGCTTAGAAAACAGAACCGCTTTTACCTTTGAATAATTATAGTTTTATGAATATTAACGTAAATGCATGCAGATTTCTAGGCATTTTCATTTACGAATTTTTTTTCTTCGGGATTATACATTCATTTTATTTTAATATTGTATATACTTTTATAAAAACTTAATTCCTATAATACTGTTGTTGTTAAATATTAGTAGTTTGCTTACAAAACACCAAAACATCTTGCAACTGTCATAAATGATATTTTAAAACTGTTCTTTATTTTGATTCATTCTTGAGATAACGTTTACAAGGCTAATAAACTGACTAACGTATAGACGGAAACGAATTTGGTTTTGTTATTTTCGGATTCCTTATGCTTCAAAACATGCAATAACATGTTTTGAAACATCAAAAATTTCCACTGAATAGCAGGGCCCGACTTAGACTACCTGGAGCCCCGGGGCAAGCCTATTCTGGGGAGGGAGGGGGGGGGGCTCGCAGTGGCATAAGAGCTCTTCAGGTTGCAGAATTTCTGCATACGCCTGTAGGGGGGCCCCTTCCAGAAGGGGGTCCAGGGCATTTGCCCCGTATGCCCTGCCGTTAGTCAGGGCCTGCTGAATAGAATGTTTAATGGGGAAGAAAATCGTGTTTGGGACGCTGTAAGTTTTCTAATTTAGTATTTTATATAATACATATAAAATTTTCAATATAAAAAGTTAAGCTGTATTCAATTAAAATACTCTTATACTGAAGTAATTATTCATTAATTTTGATATTTAATGTTCCTTTTTATGAAAATATATTGTTTAGTGCTGCCATCTAGTAGGTTCAAAAGGGAATTTGTTTTATTTCCAATTGTATATTTTTATTAAACAATTTTTTCCAAATTCCCAATTTCTTTTTTCCAATTATATATTTTTATTAACAATAAAAATGGGTTCGTTGATCGAGCAAAAAAAATTTTTTTTTTTAATTTAATGACCATGACCAGAATTGCAATAATCGACTTAAAAGAAGTGACAAAAAATTTAAACATTTTATTATAGACTAGCAGGCTTTGCCCGCTTCGCTGGTCACTAAATTTAAAGGAAACTCTTTTCTATATAGCTTTATAAAAATAAAATAAAATACTAAAATTGCTCAAAAGCTCGCTTCGGATCCCTGTTGCCTTCGGTAGCGATTTGGTCATCCGCTAAAACTCGGGCGCTTGTCCCTATTACCTGAGACAATGGTTTACCAATAGGCTTGCATTAAGTCCTTATTAGATAACAGTTTCGAAATAGATAGTATCGAAAAAAAAAAAATGAAGTATCCCCTTTATATTTGAATCCCAGTTACATATGAACAACACTATACGTGATGCACATAATATTTGCTTTTACGTTATTTCCTATGTTTATTTTGTTTATCCCCGATCAACCATAAAAATGATAACAATTTCACGCTAAATATTATAATATGCTATGACCGGCTACGTCTGTTGCATGAGACAATTAATTTTTTGTGGTTATTAGTATTCATGGTTTGTAAGCATGATCATAGTACCGCCTTAATATAGCTCTCTTTGGCGACTTTTGAATTTTTGTCACCATTTTAGATTTTATCCCTTGTAAAAATAAGACTTAATACCTTGTAACAATATGCTATGAGCGCTATTTCTGACATATTTTAGACAACTAAACTTTTAATGGTTATATATATTTCCCATTAAGCATATTTTTATTTTCATTTATTTATTTAAATATTGATGAAATTTGAACTTCAATTTGGTCTAGTGTTGTACAGGCTGTATACTACACGTTTGTGTTTGTGAAAGAAAATTTATAAAATACATACATTAGTTAATTTTAAAAAATCTAATTGTCCGATCGATAAGCTGTTTAATCCGTTGGATTCACAAAAATTGCATCTTTCATTTGGTATCTTATTTGTAACGATACGACTGATATTTCTAATTTTTTTAATTTACTTTCCTCATTTTAAATACATGTAATTTTTGGCAACAATTAAATTAAGGATTAAAATTAAATGGCCAATTTATCAGTTATTAGAAGGTTTTAATTTTAACATTTTAATTAATTAAAAGAAAACTAAAACAAAATTCGAAAATCCGGCTTCGAGGTGCATCAGGGGAGGTCATTACGAATCAACATGATAATTTTTGTAGCTCAGCCATCAGCCGTTAGGAACACACCTAAACTTTATTGAATAGCAATTAAGTTCAAATTGACTCTAGAAAACGTTTCTATGGGAAATAGAAAAGGGTTGTTTTTAGGGTTTTCCCGGAATTTATTCGATTTTTTCTCGCCTTTTAAACCTTCCCTAGACCTCCACGAACATTTCAAGACTAAGATAAGATAAATCCGTTCAGCCGTTCTCGAGTTTTAGTGAGACTAACGAACAGCAATTCATTTTTATATATACAGATATACTATTAAATTATAAACATTTTATTAATTCGTTTCTTTTTGGTTGGACGACTGTCATTAAATTTAGCTCATTTCAACCGAACGCCGTTTAATATTGTTAAAATATTTTTTTTTTTTTTTGTTTGTAATTAAAAAATAAATAAATAATACATTTGTAAATTTATTTTTACTGTCTCGTATTTTTGATCAGCTTATATTTTGTTTCTAATAAGATAATAAATAAATAATAAATTACTGAAATATTTTTAAGTTTATTTAGTTAATTTATTGTTATTTATATTATTATTGATTTTATGAAATTATTTATTATTGTTCATTTTGTTTTAGGCTTGTATTAATTTAACTAACTGTTTTGAACATAATTTGGAAGTTTTTTGCAAGGCATGAATATGAAACTGCCAAATCGCCTAGAGTCAAACTTTCTGAAACTGTTTTGCAATTTTGTTATGATATGATTTCAATTTTTCAAAAATTTAATTGATGATATATACTGCTTCTTTTATTATACCTGTAATTTAAAAAAATGTCATAATTAATCCTAGTTCTTTAGTTTTGAAATTTGATTATAATTAATTAATATAAATATTAAATGTCTAAATTTCATAGCTTCATAGTTTCTTTTAATATTTGTTTTAAATCTTGCTTTTTATTTTTCTTAAATAAATAAATAAAATTCTACTTGAAACACGGTTAAACTTCTAGTTGAATGTTTTAAATAATAGAAATAAAATTTACAGCATAAAAATTATATATATATATATATATATTACTTTTGTAAATATTTAATAGATAATGTTAAACTATTTGATGCTATTATTTAAATAAATAATGATTACAGTGATTTATAATATTAATGTAATTTAAAGATATTTTTCAATTTCAGTGATTGATTAAAATTATCTGAGTTTAAATGATATCATGTAAGATATGATAGTTAACTCGAATAATATGTATGTATATGTATATCAAAATTGCTTTTTAAAGAAAAATCTTTTTTTTTTTTTTTTTTTTTTTTTTTTTTTTTAATATAACTCTGATATTTCTGAATATCTAATCAAGTTTGTCAATATTCATTAAAAATTCTCTTTAAATAAACAGGACACAAAATAACAATATAGGGTAACCAATAAATAACAATATAGAACAGAAATATTTATTACCGTTAAACTGATTGGTGCCCTCTAGTGGCTGTTAAACATATATTTCATCATTTCATGAATGTGGTTCTATTAGCTATAGATATGTATTGAGTGTAGTATTATTTTAAAGTTTCTTATTCAAAAAGAACTCTTAACACTAGTTTTTATTTGTTGAGACTAAGTTTTAGTAAAGTTTGGCTGTTGATATGAAAAAACTTCCAGGTACGAAAATCGGTCTCGTTCATCGTCGGCCTGTGGGTTCGGAGTTTTCCATGGTTAGCTACGAAATTCGTGAATATGGATCAGAATCGCAGAAAGATCTCCAGGCAAGGTGTTCTCTTTATGTCTAAGTCCTAAGTATCGACAATTAGTCTTAATCTATTCACCACCAATAAATATTTTGCAAAGTAAAATTAAAAAAAAAAATCATAAAAAAATTGACTTTAATTAGAAATTGCTGCTCAGTAAGAAACTTAAAATGGACAATATTCCTGTGACGTCACAGTAGGTAAAATCGCCGAACACGTGGCCGATATTTTGTAAACAAATTAGATTCAAGATGCCATTTTATTGTTACGCATAACATTTTCCTAAATATTTCTGCAGTGAAACTTAATAATCAGATATCTGTTCAAACAAGAACAAAAGAGAAATGTAAACAACTGAATCGAATGGTAAAGTTAAGACTATTCCATATCGTAAAATTGCAGAACATTTTATGTACACACACACATATATATATAATGAATAAAAGATTAATAAGAACATTTTATACACACACACATATATATAGACATCAAAGCTTAAATAATTAGAATTTCAATCACTTTAATAAAGGAATTTATTAAATGGAACATCCATTTAAATTTGTTAACATCGCCACAGTTCACATGGCAATTTTTAATATTACATATTTTGATTAATGTTAAAGTTTATTACTAAAACTGGATTAAAAACAAAACAAAGGTATCACTACATCACTCTTACTTCAATTTCATATAATCTGTAACTCTTATAAATAATATTGCAAGATAAAAATTTGCAAGCCACAATGCTTTGCTATGGTAGAGTTGAGGATTGTTTTCCTAACCAGCTGATATTCTTGTAGCCTCGAACCCAAAGTGGGAATATGGTCCATTGTGTACGTATTTATAAAGATTCACGCACAGAACAACAAGCTCAAATGGAGACAATATTCATGTGAACTGATTGCTACATCAGCTTCTATACAATTAATGAACTTTCTCGAACAGAATATTCCAGAATCGGAAAGTTCTAGAAATTGGATAATTAGCAACATATTAACATTATATATTAAAAAAAGAAAGGGGGGGGGGGAGATAGAGAGAATGAAACAGAACGTAAATTTAAAAAAGAAAATTTTAAGAGGCCTCTCCACTTATCGTCCCCAGAAACCAGAGCCAATGTTATTCTTTGGAGAATTTCGCCCCGTTATAACTTATTAACTAATATGTATTTTTAAATTCCGTTTTCACATTCAGAAACTTCACAACTATTAAACAATTTATCACTTTCTAAAAATTATTTTTTAAAATGTTTAATATTTTATTTTGAGGTTGTAAAATGCGAATATTCACAATGTGAAATTTTTCATTTTTGAGCTCAAAAATGAAATCTTAAAAATAAAAAAAAAAATCAATTTTTAGAAAGCGATAAATTGTTTAATAGTTGTGAATTTTCGGAAAGTGAAAACTGAATTTAAAAATATGTATTAGTTAATGAATTATAATGGGGCAAAATTTCCCATAGAATAACATTGGTTTCGGCTTTCAGAGACGATAGGTAGAGAGTCCCCTTAAGCAAAACTCATCCAAAATATTTCTAATACGGCCAAAAAATATTTTGAATGTTTCTACATGGAATTTCGGCTCGAATTCATTCAGTATTTTGAACAATTATGGTAATAACAAGTTTTTTCTTTATACATTGATTTAACTAAATTTCTTGCAATTAATTTGATTGAAATAGGTCGATATCTGAAGAAATTAACCGAATAAATAAACAAGCCTAAAACCACACAAAATTGCAACTTGAAATATAAATAAATACATAAATAAATAATAAAAATAGGACTATGACATTAATAATTTTTATACACTTAAAATAATCAAATAACAATTTTTATTTTTATTTCCATTAGCAGTAAATAATTAGTAAGCAAATGCAATCGCTAATTCATTTCTTATTGCAGAAATGAATAAATAAATCTATATTAATAAAATCAGACTTTTGTCTGTAAATTTGTCAGAATCAAAAAATTTTGTGATATCTTCACGTTTCAAACACCATGAAAGCCGAAAATGACTTCAGAAAATTTTATGTGTGTGTGTGTGTGTCATCGTGTCTGTATGTCGCTATTTTTGTCCGGGTATCACTCGAGAATGGCTTGACGGAATTCAACTGCGCTTGGCAAGAATTTAGGTCTTTACCCACCTTAAAATTATATATATCAACTTTTCGGAAACCCCTCGTTCCCCCCTGGGGGGCACAAGACAAAAACACGTTTGTCCGGGTATCACTTGAGAACGGACAGACGGAATTCAACTGCGCTTGGCAGGAATTTAGGTCTTTTCCCAACTTAAAATTATATCTATCAACTTTTCCGAAATCCCCCCCCCCCCCGTTCCCCTCTGCGGTGGGCAAAACACAAAAACGCGTTTGTAAGCATAACTCGGCTCCTAATTCTTTTATAATAAAGAAATTCCACATGGGGAGACTAGACATGAGTACAAATAAAACATTATCTGCGATTTAGGAATTTTCGATTTTTCAGGGAAGGAAGGGGGAAAATCGATTTTTGGCGGGAAATTTAGAAAAATCCTGATTTAAGTAAACTCTATCAAAAATGGAACAAAGATGTTGAAAAAAGGCTATGCGACTTTCTTAGGATATTTCCTAAAACACATTTTTAGTTTTTTGTGGTTTGCAACTGGTAATTAATACTTAAAATTATGGTGAAAATATTGTTAACGTTTTTAATATTTGAAATAATTTAAATTTTCTAAGAGTACATATTTAAATAAATATTTTTTATCAGCAATTATTTTTAACTAAAACTAAAGAGGTTTCTTATTATTTTTCTATTATTATTTCATTAAATTTTAAATTCAACATTGTGAAATATATGCTCATATTTACCAAATAAAGTTATGCATATATTATTGCAAAAAATGTTTTCTTTTCACAATTATATTTTAAAGGTATCGATTTTTTGAGTTAAAGTTTGTCAATAAAAAGTGATTCCATATACGTACTTATTTATTTATTTATTTTGACTTAAAAAAAAAAAAAAAGTTTAATAAATTATATATAAAAATTAAGGTAATGATATTGATATATGTTTTTAATATTTCAAACAATTTAGATTTTGTAAAAGTAAATATTTAAATAAATATTTTCGATCAGCCATCATTTTTAACTAAAATTAAACATAAAAGGTTTTCTATTATTATTCTATTATTTATTTAAATTTTTTAGCAATATTACTCATAATATTAAATATTGTTAATTTAAAAATTTTAGTAAGGTAACATGGGGTATTTAAGGGTGAATTTATTTATATTACTTGTAGTATTTCTGTAAACGTAACTGTAAAATTTTTGTGAATATAACCGAAATTCATTTGCATTATTAATTACCTTTCCTTAGCACAATTACTGATAAAAAATCTGTATTCTAAACAAAACAAATTTAGTAAGGTTACATGGATATTATTTGAATTTACATTAATAATAACCATGTATCCTACACAAAACATTTCCTGGTAAAATTGCAGTATTACTTTCAGTAATGCTACTAACACAATCTTAGTAAACATACAAAAAAAGCACTTGACCCGTTAACTAAGAGTTTCTTAGTATATTTACTAACGAAGTGCGTGTAATGTTTACTAACTCTAACGGAGTAAGATCACTTTTGAACAATCTGTATTGGCTACTAGAAAAGTTTATGGAATACCAGTTTCCTAAAATTTTTCTAGTAGTACTACAGAATTTTTTTTACAGTGTATAGTTTAAGTTGTATAGTATTCTTTAAGCTAAGTTTTTCTCAAATACTTCTATTTTTGAGTTTCTTGTCGATATATGATATAAAACATTGGCTTTATTTTTGAGAGGTTTCAGAAATTGCTTTAACAAACCTAGTTTTATGGGTAGAAGGTAGCAGGATTTTGTCAGAAGGAAACAAACTTTCATCTCCTAATAACAGAGCTTCTCGGTAGCCTCTTCAACCCAATGGGATTTCCTATCACAAATGACTCATAAACATACAGGAGACAGATAATGTATATTTGACTAATCGTTGTCCTAAGATGACGGCGAATATCTTCCAATCTTCCCAAATCATTCACTGATGTTTATTATTAACGAAACCTTTCAAAAATTAGGCAACAATTTCGAAAATTTGTTCTAAATTTACTGAAAGGCCAATTGGTATTGAAGCTTAAGTTTTTGTCATCGTGTTAGAAAACTGATTTTGGGTTTATCTTTAATTGGTGAATCTGTGAGCAGATGCAATTACTTAGGCATATTTTACAAGGAAGAACAAAGTAAAAAAATAAAAAAGTTTTAAGTCCACATTACCTAACTCATAGTAAGGTTAAGAACAACAAGAGTATTTTTGGTTTTTAAGAGCAGCTCTAAAATTTTTATTTACATTTTAGAAGGAATCACACACAGGATGCACTCAGACACCATCTGCCAAACTGAATCTGAAATCTTTTATTAAATTTTTATTTTATTTAGTTTTATTTTTGAGAGGTTTCAGAAATTGCTTTAACAAACCTAGTTTTATGGGTAGAAGGTAGCAGGATTTTGTCAGACGGAAACAAACTTTCATCTCCTAATAACAGAGCTTCTCGGTAGCCTTTTCAACCCAATGGGATTTCCTATCACAAATGACTCATAAACATACAGGAGACAGATAATGTATATTTGACTAATCGTTGTCCTAAGATGACGGCGAATATCTTCCAATCTTCCCAAATCACTCACTGATGTTTATTATTAACGAAACCTTTCAAAAATTAGGCAACAATTTCGAAAATTTGTTCTAAATTTACTGAAAGGCCAATTGGTATTGAAGCTTAAGTTTTTGTCATCGTGTTAGAAAACTGATTTTGGGTTTATCTTTAATTGGTGAATCTGTGAGCAGATGCAATTACTTAGGCATATTTTACAAGGAAGAACAAAGTAAAAAAATAAAAAAGTTTTAAGTCCACATTACCTAACTCATAGTAAGGTTAAGAACAACAAGAGTATTTTTGGTTTTTAAGAGCAGCTCTAAAATTTTTATTTACATTTTAGAAGGAATCACACACAGGATGCACTCAGACACCATCTGCCAAACTGAATCTGAAATCTTTTATTAAATTTTTATTTTATTTAGTTTTATTTTTGAGAGGTTTCAGAAATTGCTTTAACAAACCTAGTTTTATGGGTAGAAGGTAGCAGGATTTTGTCAGACGGAAACAAACTTTCATCTCCTAATAACAGAGCTTCTCGGTAGCCTTTTCAACCCAATGGGATTTCCTATCACAAATGACTCATAAACATACAGGAGACAGATAATGTATATTTGACTAATCGTTGTCCTAAGATGACGGCGAATATCTTCCAATCTTCCCAAATCACTCACTGATGTTTATTATTAACGAAACCTTTCAAAAATTAGGCAACAATTTCGAAAATTTGTTCTAAATTTACTGAAAGGCCAATTGGTATTGAAGCTTAAGTTTTTGTCATCGTGTTAGAAAACTGATTTTGGGTTTATCTTTAATTGGTGAATCTGTGAGCAGATGCAATTACTTAGGCATATTTTACAAGGAAGAACAAAGTAAAAAAATAAAAAAGTTTTAAGTCCACATTACCTAACTCATAGTAAGGTTAAGAACAACAAGAGTATTTTTGGTTTTTAAGAGCAGCTCTAAAATTTTTATTTACATTTTAGAAGGAATCACACACAGGATGCACTCAGACACCATCTGCCAAACTGAATCTGAAATCTTTTATTAAATTTTTATTTTATTTAGTTTTATTTTTGAGAGGTTTCAGAAATTGCTTTAACAAACCTAGTTTTATGGGTAGAAGGTAGCAGGATTTTGTCAGACGGAAACAAACTTTCATCTCCTAATAACAGAGCTTCTCGGTAGCCTTTTCAACCCAATGGGATTTCCTATCACAAATGACTCATAAACATACAGGAGACAGATAATGTATATTTGACTAATCGTTGTCCTAAGATGACGGCGAATATCTTCCAATCTTCCCAAATCACTCACTGATGTTTATTATTAACGAAACCTTTCAAAAATTAGGCAACAATTTCGAAAATTTGTTCTAAATTTACTGAAAGGCCAATTGGTATTGAAGCTTAAGTTTTTGTCATCGTGTTAGAAAACTGATTTTGGGTTTATCTTTAATTGGTGAATCTGTGAGCAGATGCAATTACTTAGGCATATTTTACAAGGAAGAACAAAGTAAAAAAATAAAAAAGTTTTAAGTCCACATTACCTAACTCATAGTAAGGTTAAGAACAACAAGAGTATTTTTGGTTTTTAAGAGCAGCTCTAAAATTTTTATTTACATTTTAGAAGGAATCACACACAGGATGCACTCAGACACCATCTGCCAAACTGAATCTGAAATCTTTTATTAAATTTTTATTTTATTTAGTTTTATTTTTGAGAGGTTTCAGAAATTGCTTTAACAAACCTAGTTTTATGGGTAGAAGGTAGCAGGATTTTGTCAGACGGAAACAAACTTTCATCTCCTAATAACAGAGCTTCTCGGTAGCCTTTTCAACCCAATGGGATTTCCTATCACAAATGACTCATAAACATACAGGAGACAGATAATGTATATTTGACTAATCGTTGTCCTAAGATGACGGCGAATATCTTCCAATCTTCCCAAATCACTCACTGATGTTTATTATTAACGAAACCTTTCAAAAATTAGGCAACAATTTCGAAAATTTGTTCTAAATTTACTGAAAGGCCAATTGGTATTGAAGCTTAAGTTTTTGTCATCGTGTTAGAAAACTGATTTTGGGTTTATCTTTAATTGGTGAATCTGTGAGCAGATGCAATTACTTAGGCATATTTTACAAGGAAGAACAAAGTAAAAAAATAAAAAAGTTTTAAGTCCACATTACCTAACTCATAGTAAGGTTAAGAACAACAAGAGTATTTTTGGTTTTTAAGAGCAGCTCTAAAATTTTTATTTACATTTTAGAAGGAATCACACACAGGATGCACTCAGACACCATCTGCCAAACTGAATCTGAAATCTTTTATTAAATTTTTATTTTATTTAGTTTTATTTTTGAGAGGTTTCAGAAATTGCTTTAACAAACCTAGTTTTATGGGTAGAAGGTAGCAGGATTTTGTCAGACGGAAACAAACTTTCATCTCCTAATAACAGAGCTTCTCGGTAGCCTTTTCAACCCAATGGGATTTCCTATCACAAATGACTCATAAACATACAGGAGACAGATAATGTATATTTGACTAATCGTTGTCCTAAGATGACGGCGAATATCTTCCAATCTTCCCAAATCACTCACTGATGTTTATTATTAACGAAACCTTTCAAAAATTAGGCAACAATTTCGAAAATTTGTTCTAAATTTACTGAAAGGCCAATTGGTATTGAAGCTTAAGTTTTTGTCATCGTGTTAGAAAACTGATTTTGGGTTTATCTTTAATTGGTGAATCTGTGAGCAGATGCAATTACTTAGGCATATTTTACAAGGAAGAACAATGTAAAAAAATAAAAAAGTTTAATTCCGCATTACCTAACTCATAGTAAGGTTAATAACAGCAAGAGTATTTTTTGGTTTTTAAGAGCAGCTCTAAAATTTTTATTTACATTTTAGAAGGAATCACTCACAGGATGCACCCAGACACCATCTGCCTAACTGAATCTGAAATCTTTTATTGAATTTTTCAAGGAAGAAAGTAAAAGAATAGGGGCCAACAAATAACTATTACAAAAACTGCGAAAAGAACAGTTAGCAGCAGCGTTAAGAAGCGTTATGTTTCAAAATCAAATAACCACCCATTAATTCAAATGTTAAACAAAATATTAAGTTTCATAAAATTATGTGTACTTATTCTTGGGGATGACCACAATATTTGTGTAACACACAAATACATCCCTTATATAAATAGAACGACAAACCTTTCCTAAATCTAGTCAAAGAGACTTGTCAAAACGAATGGAAATAGAACAAATAATAAACAAGTAATAATAAATGTATAAATATTGCTCTACTGTATATTTAATTATATTTATTTCACTGAAAATAAAAGATATATATAAGAGAGTTCATTCTACATTTTCTAAATAAGAAGAAATTCAAAAGACTTGGTTACTTAAAAAATGGCAAATGTTAACTAAAACGTTGCTATATTAAGTGTAAGCAGTAATTAACAATAAGTTTCAGAACTGTCACACCTGTGAATAGTAATGACATCAGCTTGTCGGAATGGCGCCCGCGCTATTTTCTAGAAGAGTAAACGATCTTTTTAAACGTAATGAAGGTTTTTTTTTTTTTTTTTTTTTTTTTTCTTAAGCTTATGGGAAAAAAAAAAAAAAAAAAAAAAAAAAAAAAAAACGAAAAGATAAAGGAAGCAATGTTTTGCAAGTTAAAACTAACGCTGACGTCGAAACATTTGGAAAGATAATTTTTTATATGTAATGAATATTTCAATTGACAAAACGAAATAAAATTTAAGTAAAAAATCATTTTTTAAAATTAGAAGCTTTTTATTGTGAAGCCCTAAAAAGCATAAAATAAAATTTATTCTGACAAAGACATGCTACAAAGAAATGAAAGTTTCAACACTAAGAAAATTTTAGAGAAAAAATATAGGTACTTACCTTTTGCAAGAGATGAAAATTTTTTAATGTTCAAAATATTTTAAAAAGCTTTCGAGATCAATCTTCTTAGTTATTAGTTTTTATATAATCATTCGTTAGGCCAGAAATTTCAAACGTCTCGAAAGCTTTTTAAAATATTTTGAACATTAAAAAATTTTCATCTCTTGCAAAAGGTAAGTACCTATATTTTTTCTCTAAAATTTTCTTAGTGTTGAAACTTTCATTTCTTTGTAGCATGTCTTTGTCAGAATAAATTTTATTTTATGCTTTTTAGGGCTTCACAATAAAAAGCTTCTAATTTTAAAAAATGATTTTTTACTTAAATTTTATTTTGTGCTTTTTAGTTACAAGAAAGGAGAAAGCTTCTTATAAGAAACTAATTAAAATATCTTAGGATATTTTGTAGACAAAAGATGATTTTCGTTTATCAATTGACTTTCTTTTTTTTTTTTTTTTTAATGTGGAAGTGTCTTGTTTTTTAGCGTGACAGAAAACGCGATAACCAAATCAACTTCATATAATAATAAATAATATATATATAAAACTTCTAAAAATATTTATTTTGTACTTGAAACTTCTTATTTTGAGCTTTTTTAATATCTAAAATATTTTGTGTTTTCTAATATCTAAAAAAAAAAAAAAGAAATTCTTAAAAAAACTCTTCGAAAATTTTTAAGATATTGTGTAGTCAACGAAAAATCTTCTTTTATCAATTGACACCTTTTCTACTAATTGGCCTCAAACATTAACGCGCCGTACCTTCCGGGGACCGAACTGTAGACCACCGCTTTATTAACGCCACGCTCTAACCAACTGAGCCACGGAGCCACAAACGGACTAGCTTAACAAAACTCCTCAAAAAATTCTTAGTGCAAGCAACGAAAAGTTTTCTTGTTTCAATTAACACCTTTTCTACTAATTATCTGCAAAAACTAACACGCTGGACCTTCCAGGGACCAAACTCAGACCCACCGCGTTATTAACAGGACGCTCTTACCAACCGAGCCACAGAGCGACAAACGAACTAGCTTATATTTACTTTAAAATGAAGGCGCATTGTTTACTAGCGTGACACGAAGACACGATGACCAAGTCAATTTCAATTAAAAACCTTCTAATATGTGATTTTATTATTATTAATTTCTTTACTAATGCATATATAGACGCATTTAAAAAAAAATAACAGTTTTTATTTTTCAAACATATATAGAGTAAGGAAAGGCGACGTCCATTAATTACGTGAGGTGTCAGGGAGGGGGGGGGGAGGTCGAGCCAAATCTCACCCAATCTCACGTGGGGGAGAGGGGGTGTCTCCGCAAATATCACTTTATTTTTTTTTCCGAAAAAAAAAAAAAAAAAACAGTGTAAAGTTGCGAGAAAATTGAGTTAAATTCTATTTAAGTATTTTATTGTTCCATTTTATTACTGTGATTCTAGACTACGATCTATGCAATCTTAAAAACTAGTCTTAACTAGTCTTCAATAAAAATAATAAAAAGAAATGTGTTTTTTGGAATAATTCCAACGCATTTTCAGTAAAAGTACGAATTTTGAAAAATCTCATGTGAGATTAGGGGAGGGGGTGGGAGGGGTTCGAGCCAAATCTCGCGAAATCTCACCAGGGGGGAGGGGGGGTGTAAAAAAATCGTCAAAACCGCCTCACGTAATTAATGGACGCCCCCAAAGTATTGAAAAAAAAAATCCCACTGTGAGATTTTGTGCATTTTTATGCTTTGTGATCTCTTGAGTTCATTTTTGTTACTTTTGGAACAATAAAAACTTGCCTTTTTTTTGTGTGTGTGTGTATGTGTGTGATTTTACATTTTCTGGGATGACCTAAATATAATTTCAATACCTTTGAAAAATATTACAAGTATCTTATTTTTTTCCCATTTGTTGATGATTAGTTTTGATAAAACATAGGTCGTTTTTCGATACTAGCAACTGCTTGATATATAATTTAACGCTGCCACTACATTTAGTTTTAACCAATCAATGAAAGCATTACTATGCTATGAAAAATGTACAATTTTGCAAACATTGTATTACACTGAAATACATTGTTCAGACTAATTTTCTTAAGCCCTCTTCGATTCACATTTATATTTTTTTGAGATGCAACATTTGCAGTAAAAACAGATTGTTCACATAGTAAATTTTAGGAAAATGTTATGCTGCTAAAATTGCAAGTTTGAGCAGCAGTGCATTTATTTGTTCCTATATATTTTACTGAAATAATATTTTGTGGTAGAATTTGTTAGCAATGTAATTTTTGTTGTAGGGAGAGACTTTAACCTAGAACATTTTAAAACATATATGACTTTCTCTTTTGACTCCTTTAGTAAATATTTTATTCTTACCAGGAAACCATCCCATACTGTAATCATAAAAAAAAAAATCGAAATAAGCATTAATCGATAGAGCATATATAAATATATTTTTTGACGCATAAAACAATAGCCCTCGTCAGCTCATTTACGAGTTATAAGTTCTGAAAGTTCGCTAATAATCGGTGCAACCACGCCTGAATCGATAACACCAAGCCATACTGAAATAGTGAATGAAATCTAAAACAAGCAGAAATCAAAAGAGCACAGACAAACGTGTTCTTTGATCCAAAAATCAGTTACCCATTTCAGGTTTGAGATATATTCAATCGAGATATAACATCTAAAAATTCGCTGAAATATAATCTAAAAATTGATAAAAGTCATGGTTCTGGTAGGTTTTAACGGAATTCCTCCCACTCCTTTCTCGTTACTACATTTTTACTCGGACTTAAATATAGATTTCTCAGAACGGGCTTACAAGGGCTAACAGTTTATGCATCAAAATTCACTTTAGATTATGCCCTCTCGAATGAACATCATTTAACACGTTGAGCGCCACGCGAATTTCCGTCAGGCCCAGGCCACGTGCGCTGCTTAGAAACGCAGTGTTCCTGACCAGTGTTGCCAGATTGCGCGACTTTTTTATTCAATAGCCACCAATAATTTTTAGAAGTGGTATTTGATATACGAAGAATCATCGAATATCACTTCTCAAAATTATTGGTGACTATTGAATAAAAAAGTCGCGAAGTCTGGTAACACTGTAGAAGCCATAGCTGCCAATATTTTAATTTATTCCGGAGTAATTTTAGCCCCGCCTCTATTTCGTACCACTTATTTTTTAAAAGTTTATTTTTCTTATTTTATCGAAGTTGTGCATTGAAGAAAATTTTCCTATGAATAAAGTGGTGCGTAATAAAGACGGGGCTAAAAGTACTCCAGAATAAACTAAAATATTGGCAGCTATGGTAGAAGCGCGTTATGTTTACCGTGTTTCAATAAAATACCAATGCCTTAATCGCAAGTAACTTTTAAATAAATTTTTAGTAATTACTTAAAACAATGTAAACTTTTTAGTTTTATATCATATTTTACACTTGTCAGCCACCGGTGGTTGACGCGGCTTTATATCACATTTTATGCTGTCAGCCGCCGGTGGTTGACGTGGCCTGAACGGAAAGTTCAGTGTCTGCCACCGATGGATGACATGGCACTCAACGTGTTAATTGATTTCTATTATTATACTATTGGGATGGTTTTCTGGTTAGGACTATACTGCTCTAATCAATTATTATTCTATATTGGCGTGCTGAAGTTTTCTAAGACTTGCTCAATCTTGTATTCACCGCATAGAAAATATGCCGTTTCAACAAGACTTGTTTAGAAAGCATAGCTATAGTAACTGCTAAGATTGTTCATATAAAAACTTTTTACGATTGGTGGTTTTTACTTTTAGACAGAAAGTTTATGAGAGGTTAGAAAACGGAATACAATTTTTCTATCTTCTCTCAGGTGTTTTCTTAGAATTAACACTGTTTGATATACTATAAGGTATGTTTAAAAATTCGGACTAAATTCATATACAGTCAGTAACAAAAGTGTCCGAACACTAGCAAAAATTCCTATGTAAAAAAAGTACACTTCATACGGTTTTGTTAAATAAATCCTTATCGAATCATGTTCTTACACTGACTAAGAACAGGATTCGACAAGGATTTATTTAACAAAACCGTATGAAGTGTACTTTTTTTTACATAGGAATTTTTGCTAGTGTTCGGACACTTTTGTTACCGACTGTACCTGTATTTTCAAATATGTTGAAGCAGAGAGCTGGTGTGATCATGAATTAATTTAGAATTTAATTAAGACACTGAAGAAAATTGCTTTTTGTCTGGGTTGCTGAATTTTACGTTTTGAAAGCTTGGAGATCATGGAAAACTTGAGGCATTTTAAATGATTAGAGGTATAAATCTAATTAGCTATCACCAACGAAATTAGCAATATAGACTACAGATTTCTGAATTGCGAATTACTCAAAATAAATAAATAAATAAATAAAAATATAAAAAATTGGAAAAAGTGTTTGTTGCCGAGAAGGTTTATAAATTATTCCAAAGAAAAATCGTAAAATAGCTAAAGGGATAAATGATCTCTCTGATACAAAAATCATTAATTTTATTACTAGCAGTGCCAGTATAGGAGCATACTTAAATAATCGATGAAGTGCCTAAAGTGATGTAAAATGGAAATACTAATTCTGCTACCATTTTCATCTTTTTGTTCAAAGGCTGAATGAAGTTATGTCTATCTATTTACAGGGCTCCCAGCGTTCCTATATTTTTACGATCGTTTTATTGTACTCTCACCACAATTTTCAAAAAGAAAATTTTCATGAAAGTTTTCATGTAAAAATAGCGTCAAAATCTACAAGATAAATTTCTTTCTAAAAATTATGTGAGAGTATAATAAAATGATCGTAAAAATATAGGTACGCTGGGAGCTCTGTATTTAGATTAAAGTTTTTTTTTTTTTTTTTTTTTTTTTTTTAAGTTATTGACATGTTTCAATATTTACTAAACAGATAGAAGCTCGTAGCGTGAAGCGGATTAAGAATCTGATACGCAAGTATGGCGATTCAAGTAACTGAGAGGCTAAAATAATTAAAACTTCAATCAGTACAAACTTCGGATTAAATCCAAAGAAATACTTTTCTATCCCCTAGCCCCCCCCCCCCATCCAAAAAAAAAAAAAAAAAGAGTAAAAGACAGGCTGCAAGCAATTTTTTATCCCGTGATCCAAATGTTTTTCAAACAACAAGCAAACTACTTTTTTTTTCTTTTTCTTTTCCCTTTTAAATAAAAATATAAATAAATAAATAAAAATGAATGCTGTTAAAATATCTATTTTTACAATCTGTGATTTAAATGTATATACAGCCAACAAAATATTCGAAAAAATTTTTTAACTGTTAAGTGCTCAATAAGGTATAATATGTAAAGTATGTCTCAATATGCTTTTCGCTACAATTTTGATTACTTCTTTAGCAGTAAAATATATCTACTGAAATTTTATTTTAGGATTATTCATAGAATGGATGTTTTTTGTTGTTTTGTTTATTCTCATACTGCTTTCCGTAGAAATATATTAAGTTTTATTTTTTAAAGTGATTTATATTATTATAAAAGGTTAAAAAAAAAAAAATTAAAGGAAATCTATTGCAAAACATCACTTTTTCTTTTTTCGAAAACTTTACAAGTTGGTTATCTGGAGGACTGTCAGTGTAATTATATACTATCCTATCATGCTAGAACACCTGTTTCCTTTACTAACACCTCAATAAATTTTATCTTAAACTGTCTGTAACACAAGGGTGTGTTCTACAATTCCATCTCTATCTCATTAAACCCCCAATTTTGTTTCTTTTTGTACTGTTTTATATCCCCCTCCCCACTTCAAATTTTATCAAGTCTCACGACCCTGCATTAACCATAATGCCGCACCATAATCACACCAATCACTTACAGGCCGGAATTACTCAGGTCACGGCAAAGTGCATATTACCGATGCTAATTCCTAGTGCCAGCTACTTAACGATCGCCTTCAAAATTGCACTTCTTTTAATAAAAAGAAAAATCAAGTCACCGAGGTCAAGCTACTTTCATAAGAAAGTTTCATATTCCGTCGTGCTTACATTCATAGCTTTTTGATGCAAATGTTAGGCGCGCTCTGAAAAGGGAACATATAGTTAAGCAGTCATTCATCAAAAAAGGTTAAATGGTTGCGCGCAGCTCAATGTAAACATTTTATTAAAGTCTTGTGATGGATTGCGAATTATGGAAATAAAGTATTTCTTTCACACCTAGTTCCCATCTCCCAAGATTATTTCACTTTGAAGGGAGTTAATTATGAGAGAATTATAAACAATGCGTGGCATAATTTAGCTGGAAGTGATTTTGGAAAAAGGTCAATCCTCGTTAATGCAGTTGGATTACCTGATGATGAAATGAAATTTTAACGAGGCGAAGAAATGAGCCTTCTGTCTCCACTTGGGTTAGTTCTATAACTTTCTCAAACTTCTATATCATTCTTGAATTCAATGTTACATAAAAGCTCAATGCGAAATTTCTGTTAAAATTTTGTGATGGATTACGAATTACGGAAATAAAGTATTTCATTCGAAGCTAGTTCCCATATTTCAAGATTATTTCACTACGAAGAGAGTTAATTATGACACAACGGATGACATAATTTTGCTGGAATTGATTTCGGCAGATCAGGATGATAAAACTTTTCCCATTTGTACATGGTACTTGTATTGAATCTGATACTGGTAAATTTTAAAAGTGCATTTTATTCAGACAGTAATATACATATATCCCTAACAGCACATTTTCTCGAAATGTCATCCTCAGGATGTCCTATGGATGAAAAGGACATATATGGACATCCTACGGACATCTTCAGGATACATTATGGACAAGGGTGTTGTTAGGGTATATATGTAATGGATTAATTACTGGATAAGAGAGAGATGACAGGCGTAGCACACAATGACGACTAGTCATTCTTTCAGGAAACATCTTTATTGACTCAGTATTTCTAAGTCGAGACAGGGTAAGGCGAATGGAGTCTTAATCCGACACTCTTCCGATCCACGGGCGGCTCAAGCGACGCCCCGGGCCGCAGAATCTGTTGGGGAGGCCTGTAGCGCCTACGTAATATCGGAGGAAGACTGCAGCGTGGAATTTTTTAACAAGTCAAAATCGTGGCAAAAAGTCTCCGTTTGTTTAATGTTTGGACTTTTATACCTAATTTTCTGAGCTGCTGATTGGTTCTTTAAATCGTCTGGGCTCTTAAAAGGAATTTCTGGGATTAATTAATATGCAGCTCAATGCCGACACAGTTTCAAATTGCATTAACGTCAGCGAATTTCGACTTATAATTTCGTTCCTTTTCTGATTTCTGAGTTATAAAGTCTCCTGCTGGAAAACAAACTTTACAGGGGCAATTGCGAATTATTCGCGATTATAATTTCGATTAGCGATTTTCACACTTTTAAATTGGGTTTTTAATAATTTAAAACTATTTATTTTTATCACTTTCATATATAAATTTCCTTTTTACCGACGTTGAATTAGTTTTACATTAGTCTATAATTTCAACAAGAGGCTTAATTCTATTCAAGTCTGAAAATGATGCATTTTAATCTTTCAGTCCATGTGATACCAACTGAAATAATAACAGTTAAGAATATTTTTCTCTCCATTTAAAATTCCCACTGCTTCCAAAAGAACACCATTATGATCTATAAACATCCACCCGAAACATATACATCTATAAAAATAAAATAAGATATTTGTCTGCCTGTTCTCCTATACCAGGGGTCGTACTCTCCGCCCTTTTTTCAGGACACTCACAGAGATGAAAATTTCTGCCTTTTTTGCCACAACTAATTTCATGCAGAAATACTTCTGGTATACTTATACACTGTCAAAAAAAAAAAAAAAAAAATCTTGTTTGCTGCAAGAAATTTGCTGTAATTCAGAAAAATGCGTTCTATCAACGGAAAAATTACGTTGATAGAACGTATTTTTCTGAATTACAGAAAATTTCTGGCAGTAAACTGCAGCAAATAGGACTTTTTTTTTGACAGTGTAGTCATGTGACATGATTATACAGGGTAGAAATTACTTTATAAAAATAGTGGTAGCAGTAAGTTTCAAAATTTCTCATTCATAAGAATGTCCTGAAAAAAGGGCGGAGAGTACGACCTCTGCCTATTATGTTCAACGGAGAGGTAAAAAAATTGACATGCGGTTGTATAAAAAATATATCCTCAAAGGCCTGCCGCTGAGTATAATAAAAAAGTGATAGATAATAAATAATAAATAAAATGAATAAAAATGAATAAATAAAATTGTTATTAGTTTTTAAGATATTAATTAAAATGTAAATGCATGTTAATTATTAGGGGGCAGATTATGCGGGCAAACCATTATAAAATTATACAATAAGCCTAAGACTTCGAAAATTCGTTTTTTGAAGATTTTCGGGGCGAGAAATCAATCGCCCTTACTTCCGGAAGTACAAAATTATTTTTGGGGTGGTGAGGAGGTGTTGCATGTGTTAATGAGTGTCAGTTTGCTATGACCAGACCTTTCAAAATTTCCTTGCACGGTGAGCGAACAGGCTGTTTCACTAGGGTCTTACTAGGATCTGATTTTGTTACTGTGAGAATTTTCAAAGATTGTTTGCACAATGGGTAGCCAGATTGTTGTAGATTCTGAAACAATAGGAGGGCGCACAATCGCTACCAACCTGGAGTTTGTTACGGTCAGGATTTTCAAAAACTGTTTGCACAGTCATCGAACATAACTGTTACAGGTTATGAAATGGAGAGTAAACGTCGCAGGCGCCACCGAGTGCAAACTTAGTGCAGTTTAATATTTCAAGGATCACGAACCAGCTGGTCAAGGAAGACGGCTAGTATATGCATAGTTTTTACCGGTAGATGGTTTCACTATCCCTTGTAGATGGATAAAAGTAGGTTTTACTTTATTCTGATAAAGATTGTAAAATTCTTTTCCTTTCTGGAGGAAATTTAAGATAATTAACAGTTTCAAATAGTTTTTTATTTTATATTTAATAGTAGTAAGCCCCCCCCCCCCACTTTAGCCGACGGAAGTGACGTCATAGGAGGGGGGGGAGGGAGGGGGAGGAAACCGGAAGTGACGTAACGGTTGGTTGCTTGATCGTGAAAGATGACGGGGGGGGGGGTAGAGTTTCTTTTTACCCGATGGCAACCTGGACTTCTTGTCAAGACATGTGACGGAAGGGAGAGTTTTCTTAAAGGGACAACACAGTGAATGATTGCTTGCTTGCTTGATCGTGAAAGATGACGGTTGTAGAATTTCTTTTTATCCGTTGGCAACCTAGACTTCTGGTCAAGACATGTGACGGAGGAGAGAGTTTTCTTAAAGGGACAACACAGAACCATGTCAGAACATGAAAGAGAATGACGTCATCAACCGAAAAGAGGACAATGTAATATATTTTTTAATTAATTTTTAATGAGTAATTCATTAATCAATTTTAATAAGTAAATTTTATTGATTATTAATTAATTATTTAACTGACTATTTTAATTCGCCAGATTTTTACAAAACGATATTACCTTCCAGTGGAATCGAACCTACCATCTATAGCATGCGAGACCAACGCGCTACCGACAAAGCTACGGAGACGTTAACTTGAGCTTTCTTCTTTATGTTTTCACTTCTTACGAGATAGGGGTGGGAAGAGGTTTTCCCCACATGGCTTTTAACTTCAAAGTATAGTCCAAGGAGATTGATAAATTACGTGATTTTCTCAAAATATTCATATGATAGTGGTGGTTTGTTCATTTTTGTGAACATTTTTTTAAACAACTAGAAAATATTGTTCGAGATATTTCTTTCTTGAAAAAATATTAAAACAATCCCATTTTCTTAAAATTTTATTTACATTATTAATAATACGATCAGATTTTATTTTTTAAACATGCAAAAAAAAAAGATTTTGCACATATTCCTTATTTATTTTATGTTTTTATAAATTACAAAACATGTATATATATATATATATATATTATTTATTATTATTTATTTATTTATTTTATTTTATTTTATTTTATTTATTTATTATTTTATTTTATTTATTTATTTTATTTCATTTTATTTTATTTTTATTTATTTATTTATTTTTCTTTTTGAGAAAAAAATTGAATTCTTTTTCTGGAAAATTTATGAAAACAATTCAAAAAACTTATGTTTTAGTTATTTCTTTTCTAAAAAATTTAAAACAATTTTATTTTCTTACACTTTACTTACAATAGTAAAAATACTATCATATTTAATTTTAAAACATGCGAAATTTTTTTAAACAGCTATTCATTTTTTATTTTTAAGTTTAATAATAATAATAATTAATTTTTTTTTGTTAATTCTGTATTTTCTTTTTTCTGAAATTAAAAAAAAAAATTTTTTTATTATTATTATTATTAATGTAACTGTTTTTAGGTTTAATGAAATATTTTTTAAAAAATATTTCTCTTCTTTTTTCAGTTTGTTAATTCTATAGTTTCTTTTTCTGAATTTTTTAAACTTGTTATTTTAAATTTTATTAATGTAACTGTTTTTAGCTTTAATAAAATATTTTTTAAACATATCTCTTCTTTTGTTTGAGATTGTGAATTTTATATTTTCTTTTTGTGAATTTTTTTTACTTGTTATTTTTTTTTTCTTTTTATTCTTATTACTAATTTTTAAGTTTAAAAAAATGTTTAATAAAAAGAATTATCTTTCTTTTTTTGTTTTATAAATTCTTTTATTTGCATTTAGTGAAAAAATATAAAAAAAATTACTTATTATTACTATTTAATGAAACTTAATTGTATTACTATAATTATTATTATCATTATTTAGCAATATAATGAGATTTTTTATGCAATGTTTTTTTTCAGTTAAAAAAAAATATATTTTATCTTGTGAAAAACTTTTTAGTCATTTAGTTATTTCTTTAATGTAACTGTATTTTCTTACTCGCAAATTTTCAAAAGAGTTATTATCATTTAATAATTTGGATTAAGTAAGGAATCTGTTTAATACTGTCATATTTTAAAAGATATTTTAAAGAAAAAATGTTGAATGTTCTAGTTTAAGGAAATAAAATTTAACGTATGCATTCTGCTAGATTTGCTCAGGGAAAAATTACATTGGGTGACTAAAATTATAATTGTAGTCCAATCTGAAACAGAATTCCACTCGGCATGTGTTGAACTAAGGGATTTCTTTATTACTATTATTATTAAATAAATTGTTTTGGTATTAATATATACCCATTATGATACTTATTTCATCACACCACAATATAATTCATCATATTCACAAAACTTTCCATTATTTTCATATTACTTCTTAAATATATAAATCTACTAAAACAGACACCGAATCTTCAATGAGTTAATTAGTTTTAAAAATAGTTTATCTCTTTTTGGGAAAAAAAGTATGACATCTTGTATTATTTACACATAACTAAATCAATATTCGAAAATAATAATTTGCGAAATTTTCTTGTACATAACAGTTTTTCATAATTCTGATAGAAATTTATAAAAATGAATTACCTTACAATGACCACCTATATCACTAAAGTCTTCAAAACACAAATCTTCATTCATACACATGAAATATTTTCATTATCTTATCACCTTGTTGACAATTCGAGTTCATGCTATCCTTTTTATTCAAAAGCATGTTAACAATTTAAGCCATGACACTTACCTATGTTTGCATAAAGTTACAATTTAAATGTCCCATAGTTTTTACAATTATTTTTTAATAGCTAAAATAATAATAAAAGTGTTTGAAATTATTAGCTTTATAATTATTCATTTTTTAAAATAACGAAGTTTTAGTACCATTTATAAACTGGAAATATATTGTGTTAACTTTCTTATACGATAAATAGTTTAAAAATAAATATTTACATAGTTTTTATATTTACGATAGTTTTATATACAATGATTCATTAAAAAAATATATAAGTTATAACTGATACCTTTTTATTAGAGCAAGAATCTAACTAAATAACATTTATCTAATTTTTAAGCGATCAATAATAAAAAAGTGGCAGTACATTTTTTAAACAAACAGAACATTATATATGCATTCTTTAATTTATTAACTTAGACAACACATTCTGTTTATATTTGTACACATACATCATCTCATTTTGGATTTTAACTTAAATAAATAATGTTTATCACTGTGGTTTACAAAAGAAAAGAAATTCTACACATAAAAGTTCTAATTTATAAATATTTACTGATTAAAATAAATATATCTTATAATGAAAATCATCTTTCATAATGTTCATTAAAAAACTTAATAAAAATTCACAAAATTTTCTAAAAATAATTTTTTTCACATATACAAATAAAAAATATTTTACTATGTTATTATCTGTTTTGACAATTTTTTATGTCTGAGTGATATTATTTTAGCATAAAGGAATTTATATCAGATATGAGATTTGTTGGAACTTTCAACATTTTTTGATATTTTTTCAGATATTTTGTTGTAGTAAAATTTATTTTATTTCTTATGCAAGCTGTCAGAAAACGCGATGCAATTTTTTATTTAATTTTTCTTATTACTTTTTCCTGTATCTGAGCATTCTACTTTCAAATATTTTCTAAGTTTATATATTGAAAATATGGTACCTTGCATACGTTTCATTTCACTTTTAGGGAAAATCATCGAGTTTACTGAGAATATTAGAAAAATCGCACTATTTTTAAAATGTATGCACGGGTTGCGAAATTTTTACTCATTTCTTAATATCCGTTATATTCCATTTAGTATGTTTTATGGAAGATCATAATAGCACACTTACAATAGAAAAAATTGATATAGAGCACAAGAACTTTAATGACTTAAAAAACCGCTTGCCACAAATCTTTTTTTCACTTGAATTACATTTTAATTTTTAAAAAGTTTCTTTTAAAATAATTTTCTAATAATCTTAACATGAATTAAACACAATCGATTATTAATTTTTCCGGCAAATTAAATATTTTGAACAAAGTTGACTTTTATAAAGTTTTGGCGTAACACCAAATGAAATTTCGAAATACTGTTTTTATAAAAAATACGCTAGATTACTAATAAAATCATCCAACCTATACAGAAAAACGCTATGGATTTTTTTAAATTGTGAATAATATGAAAAATAATTTATTGTAAATTGTGTTTATATAACTTAGTTTGTAATGAAAATAAAACTTTAACTATGGCTTTATGCAATTTTATTATTATTATTATTATTAGTTATATTATTAAATATGGAAGATATTATTATTATTATTTTTTTTTTTTTTCAGAAAAAAAATTTTTTCATAAATTATATGCTCGAATGATGACCAAAAGCATAATATTTTATTGTGTCTTATAATTAGCTGTTTAACGAACTTTAAATGTATATTACCTTAGATTTTCAAATATGTTTTTTAAAAAGTACATTCAATCGCATTTATTTACTACACATTATTATAAATGCAAAGGGAATATATCTATCATTTATAGACAGGATATTTTTTCTAAAGAATATTAACATAAACTAAAATATAATTTTTCACAAATCCTTTTTGTCAAAAGATAAATTTACAAATAGTTATCTAATAAAGTAAATTTTTCCATTAAAATGTCGCATAAATAATAATTATTTACAAAGCAGTTTTTATAATTTTGCATTTTAAAAATCTATATATGATATCGTGCGTAAGTGTATGACATTCATCATTGAAATAACGAAAGTTATTTTTAAATGTTTAAACTTCCAATATGATATATCAAATAAGTTTAAAGAGTCGCATCTCCATTCATCTATTAAAATTAATAATAATTCAAACAGAATTATAAATATTCATACCCCAATTTTTACTTTCCGAACACTATAGTGAGGAAAGTATTGTAATCATGTCAAAAATCCGAATTCGAGATTTTGATGTTTCTATACGTTTTGAGGTGCCCTGAGTCCGTTTTCACTATTTTTACGATGATGTATGTATGTGTGTGTGTATGTGTGTATGTGTGTATGTGTGTATGTGTGTATGTCTGTGGGTGAACACGCTAGCGTCTAAACGCTTCGTTCGATTAACCTGAAATTTGGTACGCATATTGTAAGTCACCATAGTACGAACCCTATAGATTTTGGTGAATCTAGCACTTATAGTTTTTTTACAGGGACACAAAGAAAAATTCTTTATCATTATGGCCTATGGGAGCAAAATCTTAAAAGTGCGATAGCATCTAAACGCCTTATTCAATTGAGCAAAAATTTTATACACATATTATAGATCACAAATACTCAATCTGTATAGATTTTGGAGAATCTAGCACTCATAGTTTTTTTACAGGGACACAAAGAAAAATTCTTTATCATTATGCCTATGGGGCCAAATTTTTAAAAATGTGATAGTGTCTAAACGCCTTATTAATCCGAGCAAAAAAATTGTACACATGTTATAGATCACAGTTGAACTAACTGTATAGATTTTGGTGAATCTAGCACTTACAGTTTTTTTACAGGGACACAAAGAAAAATTCTTTATCATTATGGCCTATGGGACTAAATTTTTAAAAGTGCGATAGCATCTAAACGCCTTATTGAATTCAGCTGAAAATTTATATGAGTATTAGAAATCACTGTTGCACTAACTATAAGCATTCTGGTGAATCTAACATTTATAGGTTTTTACAGGGACACAACGAAAATTTCTTTGTCATTATGATCTATGGGCTCAAAGTTCAGTAGCGTTAAATAAAACAACGTGTAATAGATGGAGAAAAATACTCAAACACTCTATTATGGTTTTCTCTCTTTTGTTTGTTTAACAACTACTCTTTCTTTACTTTATCTACAAAACTGTTAATTACTCAATGTTCGGAAAGTCGAGTGGAGTCACTCCAGATTTTTTTCTTTATCCTTTAACTCTGCATTTTAATGATTGGAAATCCATTAAGTGAATGGATAATTTATCTTTCAATTGAATGAATGCTTTATACAAGTTACCATCACTCTCAGTAAATAAAAAGTCTTTCATACAATACAGCTAAGATAACTAAAAATTACAATTTCAAGTAAACAGAGGTAGTATTTTACAAGTATAGCACTTAGTAAATTTTTTGTTTTAATTGTTTAAATGCATGTCTTTTTTTTTTAAAAAAAATAAAATATTATAAATTAGTACGTTTGAGAGATAAGGTTTTATTACATTCCTAATCAGTCACGATCACAATTAACTAACATTTTTATTTTGAGATAAAAACAATTCTTTGCATGGATAAATATTAACAAAGGATTTAAATAAGTGAACAGAAAATAGTACTTTTCATAAGTACTTAAATACAAATGTAATTTTAAAATTCAAGATATATTTTTTAAAAATCAAATAATATATTTTTCTAATTTTATTTAAAAAATAAAATAAAATATTTACTTACTTTCCGCAAGAAATTAAATTAAAAAAAAAAAAAAAATGTTTTATTTATCCTAAAACTTTATTCAAAAAAGTAAAAAAAATCCATTTCCTCTATCCTAAGCATTTAGTTTCATAAGAGAAAAAATTCTAAAAAAAAAACGAATATATTTAAAGTCACATCCAAATATTTATTTATTTCATAACGTTTTATTAAAAATTTTATTTATTTATTTTATTATTTTTTCTGTATTCAACAGCAGTTTTCCAATACATTTTTACTGCTAACCTTTTACTCAAAATTAAACTTACAAAGTGTTCTCTAAAATTTCTTTTAACAAGACGTTTTGTTAATTTGAGATTTTGAATTTAACCAATTTACCAATCGATCTTTCGATAAGTGTCTTTCACTTTTTACCGTTGAACGTTATGTTAAAATTTATTTAGTATAAAACAAATACTCTTACGATAATGAGGGTCATAGAAAAAGTATTTTTATCATTTTAAACTAAAAGTGAACTGCATTATATGAATGAAAAAACTTTATAAAATAAATCAACTTTGAGAGAATTATCAAATATTTTTATATAAACAAAACTAACAAAAGTTTTTGCATTAATTAAAAATTACTTATCAAAAATATGATATCTTTTTGAAGATTAAAAAATATCTAACCAATGATTAGTTTAATTTTGCTTGAAACAACAGGAAAAACTTTCTTTTAGAATTCAAATGGTGTTGTAAATGATTACCTGTGAAGCAATTTTATAATTATTTTGTTTATATAAATGTGAATTACGTTGTATTCATCAGGAAGATTTCCATAAAAACATTGTAATTTGTACGATTTTTTTTTTAATCGTTAGTTAGTATTTTAACATTATACGTATTCATTTTAAATATTTTGCACTCAGAAATTGTAAATCAAACTTACACACAGCTAAAAGAATTAAATACTATTATTCATAGATGTATATGAAACCAAAATTCAGTGTTATTTCTGATAAAATATTTCGACCAAATTAAAAATTAAGTACCAGTAGACATAAATTTTAGCTAGACATTTTTTTTAAAACATTTTCAGAGAAATAATACGTTATCTAAGAAAATATATGTTTGTGTTTGATGTCCCCCCTTTTTGCACTCGGAAAGTAAAAATTTTTATTTGTTAACCCTTTTTATGTTTTCTTTCGGCTTATGCATAAATATCACTCTTGAACTGAAAGCGAAACTTATGAAATTTACCTCAATTTTTAACACATGGACAAAAATTATGATTTCATTAATAAATTAATAAAATCATGTTTTTTGTCTGTTTAAATTGGATCAAATTTCATAAGTTTCACCTTTAGTTCAAAAACGATATTTATACACATGTCGTAAAACATAGAAAGAGTTTACAAATAAAAATTTTCACTTTCCGTGTGCAAAAAGCGAACATAAAAACACAGATATATATTTTCTTAGATAACGTATTATTTCTCTGAAAATGTTTTAAAAAAAATGTCTAGCTAAAATTTATGTCTCCTGGTACTTAATTTTGAATTTGGTCGAAATATTTTATCAGAAATAACACTGAATTTTGATTTCATATACATCTATGAATAATAGTATTTAATTCTTTTAGCTGTGTGTAAGTTTGATTTACAATTTCTGAGTGCAAAATATTTAAAATGAATACGTATAATGTTAAAATACTAACTAACGATTAAAAAAAAATCGTACAAATTACAATGTTTTTATGGAAGTCTTTCTGATGAATACAACGTAATTAACATTTATATAAACAAAATAATTATAAAATTGCTTCACAGGTAATCATTTACAACACCATTTGAATTCTAAAAGAAAGTTTTTCCTGTTGTTTCCAGCAAAATTAAACTAATCATTGGTTAGATATTTTTTAATCTTCAAAAAGATATCATATTTTTGATAAGGAATTTTTAAATAATGCAAAAACTTTTGTTAGTTTTGTTTATATAAAAATATTTGATAATTCTCTCAAAGTTGATTTATTTTATAAAGTTGTTTTCATTCATATAATGCAGTTCACTTTTAGTTTAAAATGATAAAAATACTTTTTCTATTACCCTCATTATCGTAAGAGTATTTGTTTTATACTAAATAAATTTTAACGTAACGTTCAACGGTAAAAAGTGAAAGACACTTATCGAAAGATCGATTGGTAAATTGGTTAAATTCAAAATCTCAAATTAACAAAACGTCTTGTTAAAAGAAATTTTAGAGAACACTTTGTAAGTTTAATTTTGAGTAAAAGGTTAGCAGTAAAAAGGTATTGGAAAACTGCTGTTGAATACAGAAAAAATAATAAAATAAATAAATAAAAATTTTAATAAAACGTTATGAAATAAATAAATATTTGGATGTGACTTTAAATATATTCGTTTTTTGTAGAATTTTTTCTCTTATGAAACTAAATGCTTAGGATAGAGGAAATGGATTTTTTTTACTTTTTTGAATAAAGTTTTAGGATAAATAAAACATTTTTTTTTTTTTTTTTTTTTTTTTTTTAATTTAATTTCTTGCGGAAAGTAAGTAAATATTTTATTTTATTTTTTAAATAAAATTTGAAAAATATATTATTTGATTTTTAAATAATATATCTTGAATTTTAAAATTACATTTGTATTTAAGTACTTATGAAAAGTACTATTTTCTGTTCACTTATTTAAATCCTTTGTTAATATTTATCCATGCAAAGAATTGTTTTTATCTCAAAATAAAAATGTTAGTTAATTGTGATCGTGACTGATTAGGAATGTAATAAAACCTTATCTCTCAAACGTACTAATTTATAATATTTTATTAAAAAAAAAAAAAAAAAGACATGCATTTAAACAATTAAAACAAAAAATTTACTAAGTGCTATACTTGTAAAATACTACCTCTGTTTACTTGAAATTGTAATTATTAGTTATCTTAGCTGTATTGTATGAAAGACTTTTTATTTACTGAGAGTGATGGTAACTTGTGTAAAGCATTCATTCAATTGAAAGATAAATTATCCATTCACTTAATGGATTTCCAATCATTAAAATGCAGAGTTAAAGGATAAAGAAAAAAATTGGGGTATGAGTATTTATAATTCTATTTGAATTATTATTAATTTTAATAGATGAATGGATATGCGACTCTTTAAACTTATTAGATATATCATATTGGAAGTTTAAACATTTAAAAATAACTTTCGTTATTTCAATGATGAATGTCATACACTTACGCACGATATCATATATAGATTTTTAAAATGCAAAATTATAAAAACTGCTTTGTAAATAATTATTATTTATGCGACATTTTAATGGAAAAATTTACTTTATTAGATAACTATTTGTAAATTTATCTTTTGACAAAAAGGATTTGTGAAAAATTATATTTTAGTTTATGTTAATATTCCTTAGAAAAAATATCCTGTCTATAAATGATAGATATATTCCCTTTGCATTTATAATAATGTGTAGTAAATAAATGCGATTGAATGTACTTTTTAAAAAACATATTTGAAAATCTAAGGTAATATACATTTAAAGTTCGTTAAACAGCTAATTATAAGACACAATAAAATATTATGCTTTTGGTCATCATTCGAGCATATAATTTATGAAATATTTTTTTTCTGAAAAAAAAAAAAATAATAATAATAATAATATCTTCCATATTTAATAATATAACTAATAATAATAATAATAATAAAATTGCATAAAGCCATAGTTCAAGTTTTATTTTCATTACAAACTAAGTTATATAAACACAATTTACAATAAATTATTTTTCATATTATTCACAATTAAAAAAAATCCATAGCGTTTTTCTGTATAGGTTGGATGATTTTTTTAGTAATCTAACGTATTTTTTATAAAAACAGTATTTCGAAATTTCATTTGGTGTTACGCCAAAACTTTATAAAAGTCAACTTTGTTCAAAATATTTAATTTGCCGGAAAAATTAATAATCGATTGTGTTTAATTCATGTTAAGAATATTAGAAAATTATTTTAAAAGAAACTTTTTAAAAATTAAAATGTAATTCAAGTGAAAAGAAAAAAAGGTTTGTGGCAAGCGGTTTTTTAAGTCATTAAAGTTCTTGTGCTCTATATCAATTTGTTTCTATTGTAAGTGTGCTATTATGATCTTCCATAAAACATATTAAATAGAATATAACGGATATTAAGAAATGAGTAAAAATTTCGCAACCCGTGCATAAATTTTAAAAATAGTGCGATTTTTCTAATATTCTCAGTAAACTCGATGATTTTCCCTAAAAGTGAAATGAAACGTATGCAAGGTACCATATTTTCAATATATAAACTTAGAAAATATTTGAAAGTAGAATGCTCAGATACAGGAAAAAGTAATAAGAAAAATTAAATAGAAAATTGCATCGCGTTTTCTGACAGCTTGCATAAGAAATAAAATAAATTTTACTACAACAAAATATCTGAAAAAATATCAAAAAATGTTGAAAGTTCCAACAAATCTCATATCTGATATAAATTCCTTTATGCTAAAATAATATCACTCAGACATAAAAAATTGTCAAAACAGATAATAACATAGTAAAATATTTTTTATTTGTATATGTGAAAAAAATTATTTTTAGAAAATTTTGTGAATTTTTATTAAGTTTTTTAATGAACATTATGAAAGATGATTTTCATTATAAGATATATTTATTTTAATCAGTAAATATTTATAAATTAGAACTTTTATGTGTAGAATTTCTTTTTTTTTGTAAACCACAGTGATAAACATTATTTATTTAAGTTAAAATCCAAAATGAGATGATGTATGTGTATAAATATAAACAGAATGTGTTGTCTAAGTTAATAAATTAAAGAATGCATATATAATGTTCTTTTTGTTTAAAAAATGTACTGCCACTTTTTTATTATTGATCGCTTAAAAATTAGATAAATGTTATTTAGTTAGATTCTTGCTCTAATAAAAAGGTATCAGTTATAACTTATATATTTTTTTAATGAATCATTGTATATAAAACTATCGTAAATATAAAAACTATGTAAATATTTATTTTTAAACTATTTATCGTATAAGAAAGTTAACACAATATATTTCCAGTTTATAAATGGTACTAAAACTTCGTTATTTTTAAAAATGAATAATTATAAAGCTAATAATTTCAAACACTTTTATTATTATTTTAGCTATTAAAAAATAATTGTAAAAACTATGGGACATTTAAATTGTAATTTTATGCAAACATAGGTAAGTGTCATGGCTTAAATTGTTAACATGCTTTTGAATAAAAAGGATAGCATGAACTCGAATTGTCAACAAGGTGATAAGATAATGAAAATATTTCATGTGTATGAATGAAGATTTGTGTTTTGAAGACTTTAGTGATATAGGTGGTCATTGTAAGGTAATTCATTTTTATAAATTTCTATCAGAATTATGAAAAACTGTTATGTACAAGAAAATTTCGCAAATTATTATTTTCGAATATTGATGTAGTTATGTGTAAATAATACAAGATGTCATACTTTTTTTCCCAAAAAGAGATAAACTATTTTTAAAACTAATTAACTCATTGAAGATTCGGTGTCTGTTTTAGTAGATTTATATATTTAAGAAGTAATATGAAAATAATGGAAAGTTTTGTGAATATGATGAATTATATTGTAGTGTGATGAAATAAGTATCATAATGGGTATATATTAATACCAAAACAATTTATTTAATAATAATAGTAATAAAGAAATCCCTTAGTTCAACACATGCCGAGTGGAATTCTGTTTCAGATTGGACTACAATTATAATTTTAGTCACCCAATGTAATTTTTCCCTGAGCAAATCTAGCAGAATGCATACGTTAAATTTTATTTCCTTAAACTAGAACATTCAACATTTTTTCTTTAAAATATCTTTTAAAATATGACAGTATTAAACAGATTCCTTACTTAATCCAAATTATTAAATGATAATAACTCTTTTGAAAATTTGCGAGTAAGAAAATACAGTTACATTAAAGAAATAACTAAATGACTAAAAAGTTTTTCACAAGATAAAATATATTTTTTTTTTAACTGAAAAAAAACATTGCATAAAAAATCTCATTATATTGCTAAATAATGATAATAATAATTATAGTAATACAATTAAGTTTCATTAAATAGTAATAATAAGTAATTTTTGTTATATTTTTTCACTAAATGAAAATAAAAGAATTTATAAAATAAAAAAAGAAAGATAATTCTTTTTATTAAACATTTTTTTAAACTTAAAAATTAGTAATAAGAATAAAAAGAAAAAAAAAAAAATAACAAGTTAAAAAAAATTCACAAAAAGAAAATATAAAATTCACAATCTCAAACAAAAGAAGAGATATGTTTAAAAAATATTTTATTAAATCTAAAAACAGTTACATTAATAAAATTAAAAATAACAAGTTTAAAAAATTCAGAAAAAGAAAATATAGAATTAACAAACTGAAAAAAGAAGAGAAATATTTTTTAAAAAATATTTCATTAAACCTAAAAACAGTTACATTAATAATAATAATAATAATAAAAAGTTTAAAAATTTCAGAAAAAAAAAATACAGAATTAACAAAAAAAAAAAAAAAAAAAAAATTAATTATTATTATTATTAAACTTAAAAATAAAAAATGAATAACTGTTAAAAAAAATTTCGCATGTTTTAAAATTAAATATGATAGTATTTTTACTATTGTAAGTAAAGTGTAAGAAAATAAAATTGTTTTAAATTTTTTAGAAAAGAAATAACTAAAACATAAGTTTTTTGAATTGTTTTCATAAATTTTCCAGAAAAAGAATTCAATTATTTTCTCAAAAAGAAAAATAAATAAATAAATAAAAATAAAATAAATTGAAATAAAATAAATAAATAAAATAAAATAATAAATAAATAAAATAAAATAAAATAAAATAAAATAAAATAAATAAATAAATAATTATAAATAATATATATATATATATATATATATACATGTTTTGCAATTTATAAAAACATAAAATAAATAAGGAATATGTGCAAAATCTTTTTTTTGCATGTAAAATAAAATCTGATCGTATTATTAATAATGTAAATAAGATTTTAAGAAAATGGGATTGTTTTAATATTTTTTCAAGAAAGAAATATCTCGAACAATATTTTCTAGTTGTTTAAAAAAATGTTCACAAAAATGAACAAATCACCACTATCATATGAATATTTTGAGAAAATCACGTAATTTATCAATCTCCTTGGTTGGTTGGTTGGTTGTTGGATTTAAGGCCGATTGACTCCTGATGTGTCCTAGGCCTAGAGGGGGAATGCCCTCCGTGGGGGTCTTTCTAAGGGGTCCTAGCCCGTATTTACGCAAGATCAATCTCCTTGGACTATACTTTGAAGTTAAAAGCCATGTGGGGAAAACCTCTTCCCACCCCTATCTCGTAAGAAGTGAAAACATAAAGAAGAAAGCTCAAGGTAACGTCTCCGTAGCTCAGTCGGTAGCGCGTTGGTCTCGCATGCTATAGATGGTAGGTTCGATTCCACTGGAAGGTAATTTCGTTTTGTAAAAAATCTGGCGAATTAAAATAGTCAGTTAAATAATTAATTAATAATCAATAAAACAATAAAATTTACTTATTAAAATTGATTAATGAATTACTCATTAAAAATTAATTAAAAAATATATTACATTGTCCTCTTTTCGGTTGATGACGTCATTCTCTTTCATGTTCTGACATGTTTCTGTGTTGTCCCTTTAAGAAAACTCTCCCCTCCGTCACATGTCTTGACCAGAAGTCTAGGTTGCCAACGGATAAAAAGAAATTCTACAACCGTCATCTTTCACGATCAAGCAAGCAACCAAACATTCACTGTGTTGTCCCTTTAAGAAAACTCTCCCTTCCGTCACATGTCTTGACAAGAAGTCCAGGTTGCCATCGGGTAAAAAGAAACTCTACCCCCCCCCCCGTCATCTTTCACGATCAAGCAACCAACCGTTACGTCACTTCCGGTTTCCTCCCCCTCCTTCCACCCCCCTCCTATGACGTCACTTCCGTCGGCTAAAGTGGGGGGCTTACTACTTTTAATGTTTGCAAATTGTATTCTAACTATTTCTTTTTTCTTTTTTTCTTTTTTTTTTTTTTTTTTTTTCAAATATATCTTTCAAAATTTTGCTATTTTTAATCAATGAAAAGTTACGATTCCAAATGACATCAATGGCATTTGAGGCTAATTAAACGCTTATTAGTTGTTGTGTTGTTTACTATTGGCTCCCCAGCAAAACTTATACTGGCGGGCTCGTTATGGCCTACTGCTGGCATCCTGCACTTGCCATCAGTTGCCGGTTGCCCCATATAACTCCAGCAGCGGGCCTTTTATGGCTGCCAGCAGTGATGGAAGCCTAAAGCAAAATGGTCGGTGGCCCAGAGGTGGCACAAACACAGATGGCCTTATGCAGGCTATCACCACACGGCCAACCTCATGTTTTTCATGTTGTGGCCACAAATTATTATGCCATAACCAATTTGTATGCATAGAGGGCGCTGTGATTCTTTTTCTGTTCATTTGAAATTCCCTCGCTTTCCGCCATTTCATACGAAGTTGTTGTTCGTTAATGTAGTCTGCGGGTGCGTCTTCGAGGTTGAAAATCTTGTAAAAAGAATATATGAGTAAGTAATTCCATTATTAATTTGTTTTTGTATTATTTTTTAAATACTATTTTTTAAAAATGTTTCACTCTAAAGCCATAGTTATAACAAAAGGATTTCTAGAAATATATAACAATTATCCAGTTGATCCGTTTTAGTAAATTATGATAGTCGCTAACCTTCTAGTATTTTATCATTGTTATTATTATTTTAATTGATTTAATAAAATAAAAATTATGGATTTTATTTTATATATTTATATTATATGGACGGGAGAAAGTTATTAGAACAATTATAACTATTTATAGTTTATGTTTTATTTATTTTTTCTTCCTTCAGTGTAGTTAAGAAGAAAGCATTAGATTCGGGAAAATTTTCGACATCCGGTTTTCGATAGATTTTGCACGTTTTGGGTTGTTCCCATGAACATAATTTGAAAAATTGTCTGTCTGTCTCTTTGTGTGCGCTCAAAAATTTATGAAAATGATAGTAGCCTAAAAAGTTTACTTCTTCCGCTTTTTTTCCCCTTTAATGTACAAACATTGCTTCCTCCACCCCTGAGGGAGAAGTATATCAGATAGAGTAAATTTCCAATATGAGGGCTTGGGGACAAAATCTCTCGGGACAAAATATCGTAGACGTAAATGAATACAAAGTAAAAAGAGTTGGTAATTATTAGTAATGATGTATAAAATTCCATGACAAGACATACCTTAGTCAGAGCACTGACATTCTGACAAACCTACAATAAATTTTTTTATAAATTTTACTTAAAGAAGTTTAAAAACTATATTTATTTATTTTTTGTCAGAATTAGTCATAATGAATTCAATCGTGCTTATTAATTTTAAAACTTTTAATTCAAGTTTGTGAACAGTGTTCAGCTTTAATGTCAGCAATGATGTACACGATTTATAAAATGTATTTTGAATAGTGAAAAGCAAAAGATAGAATAACTTAAAAATAAACATAGATAAAATAATGAAATTCAACTCTATGATCTATTTAATTATTTAATTATTTATTTTAATTAATTAATTAATATTTATAAGGCCCTGTGGCCCCCTCCAGAGATCACGCGTGACACAAAATCAAATTTTCAAATAGATCCTACTATTTTTTTGACGCGAGATTTTGTCCCGCGATATTATGTCCGGATCCCAATATGAGTATTTTTGAAAAAAAATTCGTTAATATCTTTAAACGAACGTTATATTATACATCTGTGATATTTTAAAGCAAATTTATTGATTTTATTATTTTTAACAAAAACTAGTATGTTGTGGCACCACAAAACATGCTTTTATATTTTTTATTATGTAAATTTGCGTAGTGCAAATAATTTATTAAAATCATTTTCCTGAATGCATGGAAACGATTTTCATTTTAGAACAGTGTTTGTCAATAATAATAATAATAATAATAACAATAATAAATGAATTTTGTGCCAACTTCTGAAAAAATGACTTTTTCTTCTTCTTCTTCTTTTTTTAAAATAATTTATAACTTTGTTTTAATTTACCACAAATTTAATTCAGTCATTTACTTGAAAGTTATTGATGAGTTTCTTTTGAAAAATATCACCACTGAAAATTTGAAGGGCGAGCGATTCCTCAACTTATACAAAAAAAGTTTCCTGGTTAGTTGTTAACAAGTGAAATTGTTTTTCTTGAATTTTTGCATGCGTGAGAAATCCTACACACTAAATCAGAACAGAAAGCCATCTGTACTTCTTTCATAAAACAACAACAAAATGTAACTGATAATTGCTGCGTCAGCGTTGGTTGGGCTACTGGGCAGAGAGGAGATTTATTTATTCAGATAACGAGGAACTGTGTTCAGAAAATAAAATAAAAAAAGAAGAAAAATTAGTTAATTCATCAATTATTTTTAAATGAAAATTATTATAAGTATACAACTAAAAGTTTGTAGGTGTAATATATGTCACTATCGCATGAAATGTATAAAGATTCATGGAGTCCTTCTATTTTTTACGGGCCTATAAATAAGTATATTTATTTATTAACAGCTTATAGATTCAAACTATTTGAAATACGCTATTAAACAAATTCTTCAATAACATATTGATTTCTATCTGAAATTATGCTAGGATTTGTGTCAACTAATTATTAATATTATTATTCATTTCCATAATCCGAATACCGTAGATAATGAAAGCATTGTATTCGGTCAAAAATTTTGATATCGAGTTTTCACCTGATTTACATATTTTAAGGTCTCGTGAGTCAGAAAAGTGTTTTTTGGCAATTGGTCTGTGTGTTTGTGTATCTGTATTGTATATATGTGTATATGTTTCTGGAAAATTTCTGATTATCATATCTACAAAACTAATAAAGAACGACGAACTTCTGATTAAGACAGGTATAGTGTACAGATGATTTTTCCAACTTTTGTTGAAAACTGGAAATCTCAAAAACTGGCGATTTTCTTCAAGTTTATATAAACTTATGTTTTGGATGTCCTTTTGTACTTGTTAGTTCAGGGAAATTGATAAACGACCTATAAAAATACACAAATTTTTTAAGTCTCACAAGTGCTTTCTCTTAAAAACAGCTTTATGGATTTTCTTCAAAATCGCTATATTAATTCCTTTTTAGATATCATTTCGTATGCAATTGTTAATTTATGGTGAACAGATCAGTTTACAAAGTTTTGGTGAAAATTATCAGTAGGACAGTGAGCCGATATCTCAAAACCGACTTTAACTTTCTTCAAATTTGCTACATAAACCCCTTTTTACTCGCTCTTTAGCATGTAATACTTGCTTAATACAGGAAAATTGACAAAAGTACTTATTAGGTGGAAGCAATTGCAAATCTAGGAAATGAGTGTTTCAAAAAACCGATCTAACGATTTTTTTTTTTTTTTTTTTTTTTTTTTTTTTTTTTGTTAATTCGCTATGTAAACTCTTTTTGTTATATCTTCATGACGCATGTACCAGTTTGCTTTGACAGGAAAATTATTAGATGTGTAAATTCATAAATCATTTTTATGTTTTCTGACCACTTTTTTTAACAACAGCAACAACAATAATAATAATAAAATATAACAGGGGTAAAATATGTGTAGTAATAACTGATAAAATTCATGCAGATTACTATTATTATTATTATTATTTTAATGTGGGTCGGGTTGTCTGAACTTATTTTACTGTTGTCGGAACTACGAGTATTCAAATTTTATTATCTAATAATTTTCTTGATAATCGCGAAACCCCACTATTGGAAAGAAATTTTGTAGCCTAAAATATTCTTATACATCCATTTATTCAACTTTTTATGTATTAAAAAATATATGAACATAGGAATTACGATATTAACAAAATGACACAAAAAACTACACTTTTAAAAACTTGAATTTTTTGCATTTCAAACACACGTCTATCTCTAATCTTCGCTTTATGGTAAACGTAGTTTTTAACTCGGTTATCGACCTCAAGGTTTTGAAGACAAACTGTTTTTAAGCTACTACATTTCGTTGATGACATTATGCTGAACTTGTAGTCAATTTATCTTTTCCTGATGATGGGTCAAGCTTAATTATTTTGAGTGGAAACGACTGGTGTGTTGTTTCATAATCTATAAAATTAACTTACTTTTTTCCTTCTTCAGCACTAATTTTCCTGTCATTTTACTAAATATTCTCTAAAACCTTTCTAGCATAATTTATTTTAATAAATTGAAAAAAAAAATAAATAACTTATCTAAAACAAACAAGAGAGAGACAGATTTTAAAACATATACTTATTGCAGCAAAAAATGTAATGAAGAGCTGGTGTTGAAAAAAGTAAATAAAGAACTTTGTAAATTTAATTTACAAAGTTGTAAAAAACATTAATAATAATAATTAATTAAAAAAAAAAAAGTTTCAGGTCGAAATGATTCCACGACCATTCATTATGTGAATAAAATAGGCACGAGTGAAGTAGTTATAAATGACGAAGTATTGCTCTTTCATACATTTTGAAATATGACTAACTATTATTAAAATAAACAAAATGAAATATTAAAAACTGGAAGTGATATTGAAACTTTTCAAAAACTTAATTGCCCCATGGGATTGAAATAGTGCTAATGGCATACCTTAATACTATCTTCAGCGTGAAATTGCTGACAGAATTTTTGAGAAATGAATACATAAATATAGAATAATTATATTAATATTATTATATATTTTAATTATATTAATCATATTATAAATTTATAATTAATAAATTTATTCTAAATATAAATTTAATATAATAGAGCGAGGGATAGGAAAACTATTTTATGTAACTAAATTCTCTGATACATGGTACCAAAACTAAGATGTTTAATAGATGCTGAGTTATAGTAAAACTGTAGTTCTTGAATAATAGTAGCATCGCCTGACTACCGATAAACACACAAATTGAACCTGTCGGATAAGGCTCTATCAAAGGCAGTGGAGACCCGGGTCGAACATTGCGCGAAAGACGAAGACGCTGCTAAAGCAGCGGAGAATCAAAACTTGGTTTTATGTGATTTCAGTGAACTTTGCTTTAGTTATTAATTTTAAAGTAATATAAAATATATATATATATATTTATCTATTGATTTTCTTTCCTTTCTTTCTTTCTTTCTTTTTTTTTTTTTTTTTATTCATTTAAGTGTAGGGACAAGAAAGCGAAGAAATCATGATAGTAATAAATAGAAACATTTGTAAATAAACATAATTATTGCCCCCCCCCCACCCCAATGAAAAAAAAAAATGTATCAGTTCTTTCAGGTTGAAATAATAAAACATCCCTTCGTGAGTCTAACAAAAAGCGTGAATGCAGCAAATTATTTTTGCTGCACTCATGCCCACATTGTTTCGCCTGATGAAGAGCCTTTGGGGTATTTCGACCAGAAACAATTGCTGATTTTTTTTTTTTTTTTTTTTTTTTTGAGTTTATGGTGTTTAGTTCTTTACAATGCTCTTTTTATAACAATTTTGGTTTCAATATTTTATAATTTTCACATGTAAAGTTACATTTATTTATATCAAATAACTTAACAAAATTAAACATATTAAAATTTGAACACTTAAAAAAAAAAAAAAAAAAAAAAAAACATAATCTACTTCATTCAAAAAATGTAATGGATCAACTGAATATTTCTTATATGCTGTACTAGAAATCCTGAATTTATAGCCATGGTGTATGAATCAAATACTTGTAAATAGTATTTAAAAATGAATATGTACAAAATAAAATTAAATATTGGATGCATAGAAAAAACTGGTTGCTACCTCATCAGAAAAAAGAGAGAAAAAAAAAAGAAAAAAAGAATGAAAGAAAAAGAAAAAAAGCACTAATAAAATTAAAGGTATCACCAATAAAATAATATACTAGGTATAACCAAATCACTGCTGGCCTATTAACGGCCTTCTTCACTTACCGTCTCCGGAAGTCCGAGTCAATGTTATTCTATGGGAAACTTTCTTTACAAATAACTTATTAATCAATACATATTTTAAATTCTGTTTTCACATTCAGAAAATTCCCAACTTTTAAATTGTTGGACCTTTTTTAAAGATGTATTTTTTTAATTATTAATATTTTATTTTGAAATTGCAAAATGAAAAATTTCACATATTAAAAATTCGTATTTTGCAGCTTCAAAATGAAATATAAAAAATTAAAAAAATAATTTTTTTTTTTTTAAATGTCCGTCAATTTAACAGTTGGGAATTTTCCGAATGTGAAAACAGAATTTAAAAATATGTATTAGTTAATAAGTTATTTGTAAAGAAAATTTCCCATAGAATAACGTTGGCTTCGGCTTCCGGTGACGGTGAGTGAAGCGGGCCCTTAATAGGAAAATATAAAGGACCAATGAAGACTGCCGGCAGTAATGTAATTTTTTATGTTTGCCACAGCTGGCCCACTGTAGGCTGCCAGCAACAACATGGAAAAACTATATTTGCCACCATATGGCCCAACACTGGCCCTCTAACAATTTCCAACCTAATGTTCGTTACCAACAGTGGCCCATTACATATTTTCATCATACTGCTAGCTGCCAGCAACGACCCATTCACCGGCCCACTAACTTATTTTTAACTTACTGCTGGCTGCCAACAATGGATCGGTTGAATACGGCCAACTGATGGCTGGCGTAACATATTCCCTGCGGCAACGTTAACTTTTGCCACCGGCGGGCCAATTGCAGCTACTGCTGGCAACCAGCACTTGGCCTCATGCTGGCCGTCATTTGAGGTTTTGCTGGGTCGTATTCATCACTCATGTATTTAAAAAATATTTTGCTATTTTTGAGTGGCGTTTATGACTAAATGTAGGATTTATTGTTTTATGTAAATGAAGAGTAGGTGTTAACAAGGTAAACATGATGATCCTACAATTTCTCCTAATTTTGAAGTAGTTCTTTATTCTTACTTTAGATATTAAAATTGTCTTAAGTAGATACCTGAAAACTAAAGTTTAAGCTCTTTCCTTAACATGCTGAGGGCCGCAGTAGCCAGGTTTGTAGAGCACTGATCTCGTAATTGGAGGATTGCAGGTTCGATACTCGAGCCGGCAAAAGACCGCCGTGTACACTAATGGTGGCTGGTGCACGTAAAATCCGTCGTGGCCGCAATGTCCTACATGTTCACATCCAAATTATACCTCTGTGGGTCATCAAAGCGGGGGAGCCGTCCTCTCAATAGAGGATCAAATCTGTAACAGCATGTCTCCGGACCATGCGTTCCAGACCATCGCCAATTACCCATAGCGCAGTACTAGTGCGACGTTAAACCCAACCAACCAACCACAGCATGTTAATGACTAAATTTTAAATTGGAGAATTTACGGACAACCCTAAGATCGAATACTAACCAGGATGGGGGATAAGTGGAACTTAAGAAAATCTTTTTTATAATTCTGTAAACTGATACTTCTACAGTGCTGAAAAAATATTAAGGCCAAGACAAAAACACTACTGCTTATTTAAATTTCATGAAAATCTAAAGTTAATGAAGAAAATAACAGTTTTAATTATACATATAAAAATATTACAAAAAATGTACTTACACTCAACTTTTTTTTTTTTTTTTTTTTTTTTTTTTTTTTAAAGATATGCTACAACCTAAAAAATTAATAACGTCAGACTCAATTACATAGCTTTTCTCTTTTTTAACATTTTCCAACAAGGTTGAAAAGCGTTAATGACATCGGTTCGTTTGTCCAACTGTCCGTCCGTCTGTCTCTCCGTAAGTCCGCGCTTTAACTCACGTAAATATTCATGGAATTTCTTGAAATTATATGTCTTATTTAAGTTCACTATCGAATGTTCTTCATTGAAAATGGAGTAAATACCATCACTGTTTTATATAGAAGGACACCCGAAAGTATACCAAAGAATTGTGTTCTATGAAAGATTTCTGTAAATCAAATTTAAATAACTTTACTTTGCACAAATATTAATAAAATTAAAATATGTTATTCATATGCACAAAAGAATGATTTCTATAGAATGTAGTATATTTAGCATTAGACTTAAACGTCCACACAAAAATATTCAGTTGAATTAAGGAGTATTATTGGAAATTTGCTAGAATTACATTTCAGTTTACATTAAACGTTTTTATCACTTTCTAATTGTTTTTAACCCTTACCAACAAGGCTGAAATGTTTTAATGACTTCAGTTTGTCTGTCTATCCGTCTGTCTGTCCGCTTTTAAACTCTCGTAAATATTCATGGACTTTCTTGAAACTGATATATGTTATTCAGGTTCACTATCAGATATTTCCTATTGAAAATGGAGTAAATACCGCTCCTGGTTTGTGTACAGGGACACGCAAAAGTATTCTAAAGCATTGAGTTCTATGAGAGGTATTTCTATGAACTATATTTTAATCCTTTTATTTTACAAAAATTTTAATGAAACTGAAAAATGCTATTCAATTTCACTACTGGATGTTTGCTTTAGAAAATGGAGTAAATAAAATACCACCTCTGGTTTGTGAATAAGGACACACGAAAGTATTCCAAAGCATTGAGTTTTATGAGAGGTATTTTTTTAACAAAATTTTAATAACTTTACTTTCCACAAATTTTAATGAAATTGATATATGTTATTCATATGCACAAAAGAAAGCTTTCTACAGATTGTAGTATGATTAGTTTTAGATTTACAGGGCCCCACAAAAATATTCAGTTGGATTGAGGACTTTTATTGGAAGTTTGCTGGAATTGCATTTTCGTTTACATTGAGCAATTTAACACTTTTAACAATTTTTAAGTGTGAATATTTCAATTTGTGTATCATCTGTCTGACTGTCTATCTGTTCATCTGCCCACCCCCAGCGTCCGTAAATATTTTCAGAGTTTTTAAAAAGTTATCTTTGTTATTCAAATTCACAATGGAGTGTTCGCTATTTAAAATGCATTAAAAATCTTGGGCAACTGATTTGTGTACAGGGACACCCCAAAAATGGACAGACATTTTTATAAATTACATTTAAAGAATTTTCTACTGTAAAAATCATAATGAAATTGACATTCATTGTTAATATGTTAAAATAATGTTTTGTATAGAATATGATTTTGTTAACCTTCAGATTTACAGGGCTAATCTAAAAATACTCAGATACATTAAGGGCTGCAACTAGAATTTAAGGGCTATTTTTCTTTTGAGTTAAACATTTTTAACACTTTCTAACAATGTTTAAAGCGTTCAGTGTCATGTCAGCTATCGATGGCTGACACTGAACTTTCCGTTTAGGCCACGTCAGTCACCAATGGCTGACAGTGTGAAATATGATATAAAACTAAAAAAATACATAGTTTTAAGTAATTACTGACAATTTATTTAAAATTTACTTAATTTTTATTTATTATAAGATTATATCATTAAGACATTTTAATGGATTTTATTGAAACACGGTAAATATAACACGCTTCTAAGAAGCGCGCGTGGCCTGAATGGGATTGCCTTAAGAATTCGCATGGCGCTGAACGTGTTATGAATGATTAGGAATTCAATTCAAAATTTCTGTAATATAAGAAAATTTTGTTGGTCTTTGTTATACTAATTTAATTTTAATGGAAATGTTGACTTTGTGAGCCATTGAGTGACCTGCTGGGAGAGTAATAAATACGCAATGCTGTAAAACTAGAAATTTGTGTGTTAAGTAAATTTAGGTATCATAGTCAAAATTTACTAGATAGTTAAAGTGATCATTAAAGATCACTAGATCATTAAAGATCATTGTGTTCTTTAACTCCTAGCAGGTAACATGTGATTATTTTTTGTTTATTTTTGGGGGGAGGAAATGGCTCTTCATTATTATTTTTTTATTATTTTTTTATTATTTTAAAACTATAGTTTATTTAATACAACTTATGGTGATTTCTTTCGTTGTAATGCAAAGTTTGACGGCCTTAAAATAAATGAAATTAGCTTACAGAAACTGCCAGAAGTGCCTTTCTACGGTAATTAAATATTGGATTATTAAGTTATTGCAATAGAGCACTGGCATTTACATCCAGCGAGCTTCGGCTCACTTTAACATCATATCTTACCTGGGTTGTGTTGATCTAATTATTGATGAAGTACAATTAGAAGAGTTCAAAAATTAGAGAAATTAAAAATTTTAAAGTCTGAAAAATTAGTAGTAAAATCTATATGCAATACTAAAAATCAATGAAATGGCCATTACATATGTGTGTGTGTTTACTTTTTCCTTTTCTGTTCTTAAAGTTTGAGAGCAAGCAAGTAAAATATTCGTTTCAGACAACAGTATGTAAAAATAATTACTTAATTTTTTAAAATTTATTTTGTTATTTGCTTTTTAATTCAAAGTACACTTTAAAAATGCTGTACATTATTGCTAATATCAAAGCTGAGCATTGTTCACAACTGAATAAAATATTATGAAATATGTAAATACATTTGAATACAATATCCTAATCTTCACAAAAGTTAAACTATAAACATGTGTATATGTTAGTATGTTAGCTGATCTATATTTATATTATTATGAGCGTGACATTGAGTGTACTAATTTTAAATTACTAAGATACATAGATGATATAATTATATTATATTTGGATAAATATAACACCAATCTAGACTTACCTGTAAATTATCCTAAAAATCTGTCTCTTAGTAGTACTGATTTGGAATCTAGTGTTATTAGTTTCTTAGATTTAAAAATTATTCATAATAGTAATAGCCAATTGGTATTTGACTTATATGATAAACGGAAAGATTTCCCCTTTAAAGTAAACTTTTTTACTAATTTTAAAACATGTTTAGATAAATCTGTTTTTGTCAATATTCTTCTTAATTTAAATCTACGGACAAAATATTTAGTATCTGATAAATATCAAAACGTGCAATTTCGATTCTTTAAAAATTTAGCATTAGTTAATGGATATCCCAAACACTTAATTAAAAAAAAATTTAATTATTATTTTTTTTCCCCTCTCAATTTTTATTTCAATTTAAATTGTAATTTAGGTCTAGAAAATTTTTATTCCAATATAAACTGTAATTTAGGTCTAGAGTTTATGGTACTTGATTTTAAATAAGGTATTATTAAATGGTTAGTTTTTTTTTTTTTTTTATTCCCATTATCTTTCAATCTTTGTGGCAAATTACAATCATAGATGGCAGCACTATTCAAATATCTATACTGAATATGTGAATCCAAAACAAAAAATTTCTTTTTAGCTTGAATAGGTTTATGTCTTCTCTGCATTTGCTCCATGCTTCCTGGCCATTTTTGTACAGACATTATATGTATTTTATTTCTTTTTCTTTTATTATTTATTAATTTTCTTTTATTAATTTAATTTTTTTCCATTATTTTCATATCATTACTGTAGATGGCAGCACTATTTACTTTACTATAATTAATATGAATCCTAATTTACGTAAGGATTCAACCTGATTCGGTTTGTGAATTCTCTAATTTTACTCCAAGTTCACTGCTAACATTGAGCTGACTAAATGTGCTTTTAACTAATATCTGCTTGTTATATTTCACATGTGTCTCGTTTTTCATAAACTATGCGTTGCCTCTTTTTTGTGAGAGTTTAAAATTACGATATTTATTGTGTTTTATCAATAATAATTTTTTATGTAATTTTTGGATTAACATTTGTAGTGGTGAGTTTATTTTGATCTACATTTTTCTTGTTTTATTTCCAATGTGTGTTTCATCTGCGTGTTATAATTTACATGTGACTAGTATTTAATAAATTTTGTGCGGCTTCTTTCTTGCTTATTAGTGATTGTTTAGGGCTTAAAATTACAGTGTTTATTAGCGTATTATCACTAATAATTTTTTAAATGGTTTATTGGATTATCATTTGTAGTGATGAGTTTTATTTTGATCTTCGTTTTTTCTTGTTTTATTTACAATGGGTGTTTCGGGCCTGAGAACAAAGAAATTCTTTTCTTTTGCTTTCTTTGTGACAGAAAAACATCCATTTTTTAGCATATTTGCATTCTACCAGGCCCTTGATAACGTTAGAATGCAAATAATGCTTTTTTTCATTCCAATTTCCTATAATTCATTTAGATTTTACTTTATTTCTTTTTTGGTTTGATTTGGGTGGTCTTCGTTTTTGATCAGAATAATTGTTTGAATACTGAAATTAAATCATCTTTAAATTTCAAATGATTGCACTGACAGTATTATATTACTACTGAACGTTCTGTTTCTCTATATGTATATGTATACATATTAAACATTTTGGAGCAAATTTCCAATTTTTGTAATTGGTTCGTCTTTCTATTGTTGCTCTGACTGGGGCAAATATGCATGTGTTGTTACATGCACGAAAATTTATAAAATATTACTAATAAATACAATCCCAGTCTAAGAAAATAATGTAGAATATATCACTTTATTTGAATAAAAATCAAACATTATTCACATTATTTTGTTTTCCATTCATTTATCTAGTTTGTTGACACGAGATTTTGTCTCCGCGAGATTTTGTCCGGTAGGGAGGCGAGATATTGTCCATGCGAGATTTTATCCCAGCTATATTTTGTCCTCGCAAGATTTTGTCCCCGCGACCTTTTATACGCGCGAGCTTTAGTCAGTGCTATAATTTTGTCCGGCGAGATTTTGTCCCAACGAGATTTTGTCCCCAACCCGTTATTAATGTAGGACTGTATTTAAGTACACAATGTGGTATGTACATAATTTATTGATGACATACAAATCTATCAATAACTAAGCAAAAGCATTCTTTCCTGTTGAATGTAATCGATGAAAGTCCTTAACTATCTTTTACCATGTTCAAGAAAACTGTTTAGGAATGCAAATTAATGAATAAATATCCAGATATGAAGATTTGACATTAAAAATGAGCAATTAGACCAGTACCTAATAAACGAAATACGTTCAAAAGACTAAAAAATATATTATCAGTAATGAACACTTTTTTAGTAAGGCAATTCACACCAGATTTCGAATCATGGATTGCCAGTTAAACTAAAGTCCAAATAAGTATTCCTTATATACATAAACCATTTAGGAGATATTTGAAACATAAAATCTGAAAAAAAAAAAAAAAAAAAAAAAAAACGAGAGAGAGAGAGAGAGAGAGAGAGAGAGAGAGAGAGAGAGAAATAAAGAAAAAGAAAAAAGAAATTCCATCTCCGTGGCTTTATCTTTTATACCAAATTGTACGTGAATTACTAAAGGACTTTTTTTTTTTTTTTCTTTTTTTTACAATTTTTTGTAAAACTTAATCTTTATTTAAAACAAAGTATCATTCACGACTCTAATGTTGTCAAATCTTGATTTGTTAATAAACCTTTTTTTTTTCCGCTTTCTCTGAGAAGGTGTAAGGTTTGAAACCGCTTTCCAATTATCAAGATTGCGTAGGATAACAAAATTTCTACTGCATTATCAATCAAAAGGCAACGGGAGTTACCACGACAGAATATAAAAACCGACGACACCCGTGCTAAAATAGCGTAGCGATAAAAACTTAGTGGGAGCGTCGATGTCACTTCAACGTCCATCAATTGAAACGTATGGGCCAGGGTCCCTTCTCCTTACGCCCATAACCAGAAATTATAGGGCTCTTTAAAAAAGATCTTTTGTAACATTTTCCTTAAGTTGTTGTTTAAATTACGTAATTTTTCAATGAGTATTTTACAGAGAGTCTAGAATGCATTAAGTTTGCGGATATGGGTTGAACATATAAGATTTCAAATGCATGAATAGATGACAGTAATATCATGTAATGAGAGGTTACTATATATATTTTTTTCCCCTCTTTTCTTTTATAATTAATTGCTGACTATTTTATTTTATCTCAAAAATCATATTTTTTACTTTGTAATAGAAAATTAAAAAATATAATAATTTTCTCTTTGGAATTTTTCCTCTTTGTTTGCAAAAGTATGGTTTGATGTAAATTATTTTTGATTCATACAACTACACATGATTTATTGATTCGTTTGTGTTAATAATGCTAAAGTGTGTACTTGATTTATTTGCTCAAACAACATTTTTGCAAAAATCATAGAACATGTTCCTTAGTAACTTTTCAGCAATAATTAAAGCAGTATTGAGCCTGTTGTATGCAGAGGTTAATTATTACAATTAAATTTCTACTAGTTCAAGGATATGTAAACGACAAATAAGTTTTTCTTCAAATTTAGCATTTTCTCTATCTACACAAGATACAAATTTCAAGTCTCAAAATGTCTGTTAGGTGAAGTTTTTCGTTGAAAACTAAATTTAAACAAACAAAGAAAAAACAATAATCCCACGGACGCAGAAAGCATGAACTGTTTAAATAACTAAGAACAAGACATGTTATTAGTAATATATTAAAGTATAGCATACTTAGGGTGGCAAACGATTCTACAAAAATAAATAAATAAATCACGGAATTTACGTATGTGAAAATAAGAATTGATTATGCAAAACAGACCTGGATATTAAAGGTTGGCAAAAATAATTATTTTTCATTCCGGGGTTTTCCGATTGTCATAATGACGGTGTTGTTATTTTAACATACGTTACAAGTAAAATTGTACTTCGGAAACTAGGTGAATATAGCTACTACGGTTTATGAATATTTCCCCCTAAAGAATTTATTGAGTTAACCAACGTCAGCTAAAAGCGCAATTTCATAAGGCTGGGAAAGAGAGAGTTCATCATTTTTTAGAGACATAGAATGTCTCTAAAAAATGCACATAGAAAATCAACCCTAGGTTATTGACGAGCAACAACGCCTATGAAGACTAATTTCTTAAAGAAGAAATCTAACAAGGAATTATATTCTTCTCTAACACCTTCGCTCGGTTACTGGTACACAGTTTTGAGTGAAACTGTCCGAAGCTGTCTCTACACTTTAGGCCTGTACGCTGATATATCTCTGATGTGTCTGTTGTTAAAGGCATGCTTTTGTGATGCCCGTAGAGAGTAGGTAAGAGCGCGTGTCAATTATGGAGAAGACATGAATGAAACAAAGTCATTTTCTGCAGTGAGACTCGCTTGACAGTTATTTCTGATAATATGGCATCTGGAGAATACGTGATACTTGAAATAATTCTCCATTTGTGCAAGGAATTACCAGACTTGGAGGAAGTGATTGTTGGTCTAAGAAGGTAACACAATGATTGTTCGCATAATACCTCCACATTAATAAAAAAGGATCTCTTTTGGTTGGATGTTCTGAAGATGAAATACTTACCCCTTCTGTAGTCACTTGTACTGAAGCAATAAGAGATAATTTCATATTAAAAGACGACAATTTCAGACCAAATCCTGTACGATAGGAGGCGATTTCTTTTATGTTGAAGGAGTCAGGCGAATAATTTGGCCAGCATGTTTTCCTACCGTGAATGCAATAGAACATGTTTGGGATATTCTAGACATACGAATTCTGTCCACCAAACTTTCCCACAAACGGTTCGTTGCTGAAAAGAGCTCTTCAGCAGGAATGGGATGGGAATACAGTCGGTAACAAAAGTGTCCGAACACTAGCAAAAATTCCTATATAAAAAAAGTACACTTAATACAGTTTTGCTAAATAAATCCTTGTCGATTCATGTTCTTAGTCAGTCTAAGAACAGGGTTCGACAAGGATTTATTTATTACTTACAAACTTTGAATAAACACCATAAAATGCAATAAACTCGCAACAATTGTTTCGGGTCGAAAAAACACACGACCCTTCATCAGGCGAACAAAGTAAGCACGAGTGCTGCAGTCAAAGCGGCAACGCGCGTTTGTGCGTTGCCGCTTTGACTGCAGCACTCGTGCTTACTTTGTTCGCCTGATGAAGGGTCGTGTGTTTTTTCGACCCGAAACAATTGTTGCGAGTTTATTGCATTTTATGGTGTTTATTCAAAGTTTGTAAGTAATAATTTTTACAACACCAGTTTTGTGATGCTTCTTTATTAAAAGGATTTATTTAGCAAAACTGTATTAAGCGTACTTTTTTTACATAGGAAATTTTGCTAGTGTTCGGATACTTTTGTTACCGACTGTACCTTATTGATAATCTGGTAGGCTCCATCATGGTATTTAGAATGTATGGTAGGGATCACACCGAGATACACAGTAGCAAAACCCTCCCTCTGACGTCAGATGGATGACAGGTAGTCCCTGAACTGGATACTATATCCTTTTTAGGATCTCTAAGAGCCATTGAATTCGTGTTATTCGTTAATATTTATAAATACAAAATATTTATATACTAACAGTCTCATCTTCGTCAAGGGATTGTCGTTTCTTGGATTCAGGCAAAGCTATTTTGCCTTTTTCTGTAAAAAATCCCATCGTTTTTGCACAATGCATTAGCTAATACTAAATTATTCAACAACCCTTGTTTATTCTATATGAATGCGTATAATAAGAATTAAATATTTTATTACTTCTATTTTTTGTGATGGTGATATTGAGTCTTATTTTAATTAATTCGACTAGAATATTTATATTATTTGCTACGTGTGCATTGTGTTGAAGAAAATGTTCTAGATCTACATTTCACTGTAAATTATTATTAACCTTCTCAATTATTGCATAAAATTCCAACCTTTTAGTATAATTTAATTATTTTGCATTATACATTTCAGTGATCACTGATTGCTTCACAAATTCTCTTGTAATTTTTGCCTCTCCTCTCCATGTCTCCCACATTCTTCCTTTTCATTTTCCTTCATGTCCAGGCAATTCTGTTTCGTTTTTCTTTTTATTATTATTATTATTTATTTATTTTTCGATAAGCATTGCACATTTTTTGTCAAGAAATTAACTTTTCATAATTTGCAATATTGCTGTTTTTTCAAGAAAAGTTTATGTTGACATCTGCCAAAGATTTTATAAATAAATTCTTCTGTCATTTAAATAGCGTAAACAATATTTGATATATTTCCTTCTAACTCAGCAATAAGAATTTTATGAAGTACACAAACAGTAAATAGTTGTTAAGATTTCACCCCATTTCTCAAATTTAAACGATTAATTTCTAATAGATTTATGTTGCAAAGTTTTAAATTATTTACCAGAGTATTCTAGTGCGTGTAATTTTAGTTTTCACGAAAATTTTAGACTTTTTCTGAAGATTTTATGAGTTTTGAGATAGGAAGAAACCGAAATTCACAAAATCGATTTGGTGTCCTTGTGTATGTAAGTCAATTAGCTAGTTAATCAATGTGTTTGTTTGTGAGTATTTTAGTTCGCGTAGAACTTATCTCAAGAATCATCATAAAGATGTCGGACTAATTTAAAACATTAATTATGATACTAGCATGAACATTATTGAATATCAACATTCTACGGTAAAAATTTTCGCAAGTTTTACTCGAAATTTAATATCTTAATGTGGCAGAATAGGACATTATGCCACGCAAAACTTTAGAGGAATTATCTCAGAGAGAAAAATAGCATGGAATTATGTGAAAATTAAAATACAGAAATGACACCAATGAAAATACGCAGCAAACTAGCATAAGGTTATTCATATTTAGTTCAATTATCTGTTCCATCACTACAAGCCGTATGTTTTTCTAATTTGTTAAATTAAATTTTCATTAGCAACATAAAAGAAAGTACCAGATTGAACTGAAACTAATTTTAATCTGTTAACTTTTGTCTAGAATAAAAACCAGACAGAGTCTAGAATAAAAGCCAGACATTTTCTGAAAAAGACCAAATCGTTTTCTGGATATCTCAAAACGTATTCATCGAAAACCGAAGGTCGAAAATCATCACGAATCCAATATATTCTTCTTTTACATATAGAAGAAAGTAGAAAGAGCAGAAATAAGGACAGTGAAACCTTTCGATTAACATTATGTGCAACCTCTATAAGTTAGACGCCCCTTTAACTTGGAAGTTGGATATTTAAATATGTTGAACATTATTCAACTATGTTGTTGCTCTATGTTAGACACTTTTACCCGATCAGACAGGAAAAAAAGAAATCAAACGTCAATTTTTTCACTTTTTTTTAACCGACTTCAAAAAAGAAGGAAGGTTCTCAATTCAAACCGTATGCATTTTTTTTTTTTTTTGTTGTTCGTTAGCTCATAACTTCTGAACGGATGCTCCGATTTTGATACTTTTTGTTTTGTTGAAAAGGTCTTGGTCTAAAATAGGTCCCATTGTTATATATTTACGATCTAAAGAAAATACAGGGTGCCCCAAAAAATCAGTCCCAACTCTTTTAACTGCTAAACGGCTGCAGCTATTGTGATAAAAATGGTATGTAAGTATAGCAAAGTAGCCATGTAGTACACGGTTAAACCTCTTACAGCGCCACCTGGTGGAAAATAGAGGAGTTCGTGTTCGTATCTCGAAAACGGTTCTAGAGAAAAAAGTGAATTACAAAGCTGAAGAGTATCATCGATTTAGTACAAAAAGATTATTTAGACATTCATGCTAGCGTTCCTATCTCGGAAAAGGTTCAAGACAGGGGGAAAAAGTGAATTATAAAATTGCAGAGCATCATCGATTTAGCACGAAAAGATAGTTTAGACATTGATGCTAAAAATACAATGCTAAAAACGTGCATTTGTTTGTTCGCAATTTCTTACACTATGCACACTTGAGCTACATTGCACACGTTGTAGCGTAGCTGGTGAGACGTACGCTATATAGTTCAAAATACGGTTACTTGATACTTTTTGTTTTGATGTAAAGATCTTGGTCTGAAGTAGGTCCCATTGCAATATCTTTACAATCTAAAGAAAATAAAGCGCCATCTGGTGAAAAACAGTGGAATTAGCGCTCCTATCTCAAAAACGGTTCAAGATGGGAGAAACGTTAATTACGAAGTTATAGAGCATCATCGATTTACTACGAAAAGACAGTTTTTAGACATTATTGCTAAAAAAAGAACGCTTAAATGTGCAGTTGTTTGTTCGCAATTTACTATACTGTGCACACTTGAACTACGTTGCACACTTTGCAGCGTAGCGGATGACACGTATACTCTGTGGTTCAAAGTATTGTTATTGTAAACGGTTAGATCGGTTAGTGCAAAGTCGTTTTCAACCAACTTCAGAGAGGAGGGTGTTCTTAATTCGAGCTATGTGATGTTGTCGGTGTTTGGAAGCTTATAACTTCGTAAGAGATGCTCTAATTAACCGACTTCTAAAAGGAGGAGGGTCTCAATATAAAGCGTATGTTTTTTTGTTTTTGTTTTTGTTTGTTAGCTCATAACTTCTGAATGTATGATCCGATTTTGATACTTTTTGTTTTATTGCAAAGGTCCTGGTCTGAAATAGGTCCCATTGTAATATGTTTACGATCAAAAGAAAACACAGGGTGCCCAAAAAAGTCAGTCCCAACTCTTTTAACTTCTGAACAGCTGCAGCTATAGTCATAAAAATGGTATGTAGGTATAGTAAAGTGGATATGTGCAACGTGGTTCAACCGCCTACAGCGCCACCTGATGGAAAACGATAGAGTTAGCGTTCCCATTTCGGAATCGGTTCAAGACAGGGAAAAAAAGAGAATTATAAAATTGCAGAGCATCATAGATTTAGTACAAAAAGATAGTTTAGACATTAATGCTAAAAACAGAACGCCTAAAACGTGCATTTGTTTGTTCACAATTTTCTATTTTGTGCACACTTGAACGACATTGCATATGTTGTAGCGTAGCGGGTGACATTTATGCTATGTAAAATTCAAAGTATGGTTATTGTAAGCGGTCACATCGATTAGACGTTTAGACGTTTTAAACCGACGCATAGACGTTTAGACGTTTTAAACCGACTTCATAAAGGAAGAGGTTCTCAATACAAACCATGTTTCTCATTGTTGTTGTTGTTGAAATTTATTATCTTATAACTTCGTAACAGATGATTTAATTTTAATACTTCTTTTGTTGTCGTATAATGATCTTGGCCTGAAATAGGTTTCATTATGATTTCATTAAGATATAAACAAATTTCAGGATACTAAAAAAAAGTCTGTTCTCACTCTAACTGCTGAACGCATGCAGCTACACTGGTAAAAGCAGGATGTAAGTATCGATGTTGAAACTTCTGTCCGTCAGCTGCAATGCGTATTTTGCTCTTTGTTTGAACTTTACGCTGCGCAATTTTCAGCGCAACGAGTGACACGTATTCACTGTAAAGTTCAATATATATGCCTAACAGAATTTTTGGTTACGAATACAACGTATCCATTCTTTACATTTCTAAAGGCATTTTAATTGAACGTATGTTCATTCAATAGATAATGTTTTGCTCATATCCGATAAAGGCAAGAAAAGTGACACAACTTAAAAATGCAGCATTTGAGAAAAATCAACTTAAAAAAAACTTGACTAGAATAAAACTGGCATAACTGTCTCTCGAGTGGATAACTTTGTAGATGGAGATGTAACTTTTTTGTTCACATTCGGTGGATTTCATGTATTTTTCAGTGACTTAAACCATTTTTTGAGTTATGTCACTTTTCTTGGAAGTTGTGATTTGTGAAACTGCTGTCGAACGTCTTCTGGTGTTCTGCTATATGAATAAGTTTTCATTGAAAAGAGAAAAATAAAATCTTTTTGTAAAAAAATAGAACCGACTCCAAAAAGCAACTACTATTCAAACAACTATAAAAAAAAAAAAAAAAAAAAAAAAAAAAACATGGTACGAAATGAAACTGTAAATTGCGCCTAAAAGTATAAAATAATTTACTTCGCCAAACAACCTATAACATTACAATTAATCATAAATTTTGAAGTTGGCGCAAAATTAAATAAAAATTGATACCTTTATTCAATACAAAAATCAAATCCTATTCAAAATACACATCTTACATTGTCACCTGCAAAACGCAGCCGAAAACTACTTTGATTCAAGAAAACAAATAAGATTTCGTAAGCAGCAAAAGTTGGCGAAGATGCTGGTATCTGACGTCCTTGGTGAAAGAAAAATTGCAAAATTATCTGGCAAGCATATTTAATTTCTTTGGGATATCATTATTATTTTGATAAGGTATATTAAGAGAGCGATCAAGAATATGTAACAATACTTCGTACAATACATATTATGAAAATGTACATCTTGCGTGTATATTTTTGCATTACGTTTTGATCACCAATCCAAAAGTCACCAAGGATTATAGTTATCAAAGTTATACCAAATTGGACCAATTGTATACAGTGATAAAATAACAAAGGAAACATGAAAATGGATCATTCGAGACAACAGCATTTGTTGCTACCAATCTAAAAACAAACTTTTAAAAACTAATTAAATTTTGTTTAATTTTGCGCCGACTTCAAAAGTTATGATTAATTGTAGTGTTATAGGTTGTTTGGAGAAGGAAATTATTTTATACTTTTAGACGCAATTTACAGTTTCATTTCGTAATTTTTTTTTTTTTTCCTTAGTTGTTTGAATAGTAGTTGCTTTTTGGAGTCGGTTCTATTTTTTTACAAAAAGATTTTATTCAGAAATTTTACTTATACCTCCTAGAAATAGCTGTAAATATGTAAAAATCAAAGTTCTTGTGATAGTATATTCACGTCTTTCTCCTCTTATAAAATAATATTTCTTTTCTTCAGTAGAAACATTAAAAATGTATAGCGATTTACTGCATAATGCAAGAGTATGTATCTTTATTAATTTGCACTCACTATCCTAGTCATTTTTTTTTTTTTTTTTTTTTTTTTTTTAACATTAGGACTTTAAGAAATATCTAAGCGGACAGTCTACTGGCATGTTTTAACTTTGATTGTTTTAAAATGGGCATTGGACAATACACTTTGGTTGTTAGGATTCCTTTTAGTTTGAAATTTGTTCCTTTTACTTTTCCTACTAAGTTCTTATCTGAGAGTATAATTAGTAAAAAATGATACTGATTCAATTTGAATGCATAGCAACCGTCAGGTATCAATGTTATGCTGCAGTCACGTTAATGGAATATTTCTCCCTATATCTCCATGCTTGCAGTTTTTCTTGTTCCCAGGAAAACTGTATCTTAGTTTCTATAGCGAATAAATTCACCAAACTTCCTATGTGAGATGGCCATTATGAAAATGAATTTTAGCTTAATTTAAGTGTGTATCAGCTGACAGGTGGAGTTACTTTTACTTGGATTATGCGATTTTTCATGTGATTATCTCAACATCTATCAGTTAAAATTGAACCGAAATGTATATTCAAAATCTTCATGTCAGAAGCTATGTTGATTAAATATTTGCGCATGTTAACTGGTAGGTGGCGCAGTTATATAAAAAATATGTAGAAGAAAGTATTGAAATGGCCACAACACAAAAGTTTAAATTTAGATTTTCGATTGGCAAATTAATTAATATTTGTACATACGTCGTGAATATTTAATTGTTTTACATTTAAATGTGATTAAAAGTTGAAAGGAATGCATAGATACAGTTTAATTAAATCGAAAAATGAAGTGCCCTTGTACAATGTAGATTTCACTGTACTATGTTGGCGGAGTTGAAGCCCTATACAGATCTCGTAGATATTAACGCACGATTTTTAAGAAAAAACTTGAATACATCACCTCTTCTAGAAATAAGACTTAATCTTTCCTTTTACCAAACATGCACAGACAGGGACTGTTATCATACATAAGGATTATTTTATTTAGGTTAGTTTGATTTTTTATCATAGTTTTACATACTTTTTTGTGAAATACATTACATTGTCTAATCAAAATTTAGCTTGTCCACATTAACCTCATGACATGGGTTATTATGAAAATGAAAAAAAAAAAAAAAAAAAAAAAAATCATATTTAAAAACTATACTGACAAATAGTTTGATTTATTAACCAAAATAAAGACAAATATGCAAATTATCGTTTCTTTTTTCTTTCTTATTCTTTTTCTTTTCTTTTCTTTTTTTTTTTTTTTTTTTTTTTTTTTTTAATGGGTTAAAAATGCTATTTAAGATACAATATTGGAAAAAATATAAAATGTGCCAACACTAACCCCCTTCTCTCTTACTTTTTACGCTTCATTATTATTATTATTATTATTTTAAGATAATGAAAATTTTTGCAAAGAAATAATGAGAATCATATAATCGATGAAAGGTTATTAACTATTTAGAATGACAATTGAATATATATATTTTTTTCTTTTTTTATGAAATACAGTGAAGCATCGATAATCCGGTATCGGCGGGAAATAGATATTGGCGGATTATGGATCTTTCCGGATTATTGCTGTTTCGAAAATTCATATCGAAATCACATATCAGTCACAGCATAAGAAATATGTTTTAAAAATTAGTTTTAAAAAATGTATGCAAACCCTTATTAAAAACGAAATTAATTAAAATAACGTTTTAAATAAATTATAAAAATTTTTAAATAACAATTATAAAAAAGTATTACAGATCGTTTATTTTTGTACAAAAAATAATAATTTTAAAAAGTTGATATTAAAACTGGCTTAATAACAAATAAGTTCAGGAATTTGACAATGCTACATTCTATTAAGTATGTCAGTCAAATTCATTTGTTTCATTCTTTTTTGTTTTTCAGTCTGTCGTTGACTGTTTAACATATGCACGTTCATTAGTTGGTTATCACTGATCTGATAAAGTCATATTTTTCAAGTCTTTCTAAAAACTTTTGACTGAGATTTCCGGTGGTCGTGTTTAGTTTGACTTTCGGTATCAGGAACAGGAACGATGTCTTTTATTAATAACTTTTGGATTTGCCATCGCGAGACAAAAATTTCGTTATTCGTTTTTGAAATTTTTGCATTCATCCTGCTTAATCTGTCAAAAATTCACGCTAGTCCGTAAATCAATAAAACTAAATGAAACTCAATAAAAATTAAATAAAATGAAAATCAATAAAATGAAATTAAATGAAATTTTCTAACGATTCATAAAAGCTGGCAAGCATGCTGCGTATATCGAATAACAAGTTGAGTACTACCACGATTTACGAGCGGATGTAAAAAAAAAAAAAAAAAAAAAAAAAAAGAAGAAGAAGAAGAAGAAGAAGAAAAGCAGAGAAGGAAAAAAAAAAAAGTCATTAGTACCGGTTTATGGGTGCTGCCGGATTATTGGATTACGGATTATGGATGCTTCACTGTACTATGAATAAAAATAATGGTGGAAATTTAACTAAATTGTTTAACTTTTTATTTTTTTTAAGTAAAAATTATAATGCTTTTTGTGATTTTGATATGATAGGAAAAATATTAAAGTTATTTTATTTTATTATTATTTTTTTTATTTTAATAAAAATTACAATTATTAAAATAAAAGCTTTAATTCTGATACACGGGACAAATTATTAAACCTTTTTAAAAATACAAATAAAAACTGCAATACATTTTCTAATTTTTGCAGGCAAGAAAATTTTTTTAATCTTTCACAAATTCGTCAAACGTTTCTTTAATTATATATATATAACATTTTCTAATTTTGGTGGACTTGGCAAAATTACTGATTTTTTTTTTTTTTTTTTTTTTTTTTTTTTTTTTCAAGTAAAAACTGTAAAACTGTTAAATTACAAAAAAAAAAAAAAAAAAAAGAAAGAAAAAAGAAAAAAACTAAATACACTTTGTAATTCTGGAAGACTTTGGAAATTAGAAATCTAATATGCAAAGTTAATAAACATTTTTTTTTTTTTTTTTTTTAATAAAAATATATAGTAATTTCTTATTTTGAGAAATTTCACAAAATTTTATCTATTGAAAAAATTATAGAAGTTTTTCCTTTGAATGAATTTATTTATTTATTTTTTAATTTTAACAGACTTGTCAAAATTAAAAGCATGTATTAATAACTTAGTTTGTTAAACTTTGTTTATTCTATTTAAGAAGCAAAGCAAAACAAGCACTATATAATGGAAAATTTGGCACACCGTGTTTAAAGTCCTGTTAAGAAATTTTTTCTGTTTCAATTTGAAAACTTGTGAGGTAAAGTCATGTTAGCGTAACGCTACAAACGGAATTCGCACTTTACGAATAACACGTGAATGTGCAGAGTTTTAGGATTCGATTGATTAATGGAGTTAGTTCTTATGCTAAACTAAATTATAATTTGCGGTATCTTAATATTTTGGATAAAGTGAGATTGATATAAAAGGTGATGTGTTTCATAGTAGAAGGGTAGAAGTAGTAGGGGGTCAAAGGAGTTAGTAGCGAGCGGCTATAGTAGAAGATAATTAGTGGAGTAGTATAGTGGTTTAGGGAATCCTCCCACTAACGAAAGATTAGTAAAGTCGTGAGAGTAAACTACGTTAAGTGAAGCTGTTGAGATTATTTAAAGTTACCTATTGATGGTTAGAGTATTTATGAAGGCTGCCCCTTTAAGTTTATAAAGGTATTGAATGTGAATATAGTCCAACGCCCACCTTTTCATTAAGCTCTAAATAAAAGCCCTTTATTTATTTTATAAATCTGACTTTGTCGCTACTTCATAATTTAATTAAGTAAAGTTAAATGAGGGCGATGCGTCCACCAATACGCATACGTCCTCACAAACTATTATGAAGTTTCTGCTTAAATGAAAATTTTTTAATAAAAAGTTATATAAAAGAATGCTGAATATTATTACCGAAAATCGCGCATAAAAAACATATCAGCTAGTGTTCGAAAAAGAAAGTTGAAATTAAGGTGTTAGAAAATTTTTCTAATGTATTACATAAAATTATAGAACAGAAGATGTATAGGTTTTGAAAAGGTATATTTCAGAAAAGTGTGAATCCTTAAATTAACAAAATGAAAATTTCTATTCCATTATACACTCTTTTATCAAAAGTATATCATTGTTAATACTACGAATCCGGCAAATTATTTATTTAATAAATGATAGGTTTCCTAATTTAAAACAAAAAAATATATGCATTTAATTACTTAATTCTTCTTATGCCCGACTTGAATTTTTTTCCTAATAGATATTTTAACCATATTAATAACAAGACTCCTTTTTTGCTTATAAATTATTAATTAGAATTAAGTTAACTTACAAAAAGAGCTCTAACCTCTAATTTCATCAAGTTTTAGTAGATTTATTATTTTTAAAAGAAGAGATTCATGCCTTTCTTTGTTTTAGGGAAGACTACTTATTCAAACCACATCCAGCTTCGAAATATTTATTAAATTTCCTTTGCATTTCATGAATAGTCAAATTGTTGTATTTCTTATTTGTCATAGTTGTTTTCAAGGCTGTTTTTAAAAATTTTAATTATTTACTGTATGGCCTTATCTCCGAGCTCCCTGTAGTAGAAATTCACTAACATATTTTGAACATTCTCTTCATAGCAACCCATTCTCCCAATTTTTTAACTCCAGTATATCAGAATGCATCGGAATATATACCATAATGAATATGCACTATAACTTTGTCTTGTTTAATTTCAAAATTTACCTTTTAAATAAAGCAAAATTTTTTTATTCAGAAACAGTGGTGTTAAATATTTGGAATATGTGGAAGCTATGCGATTTTAAGTCTTTTTAACACTTTCCAACAAGGTTGAAAAGTGTTTATGGCTACGGTTTGTTTGTCTGTCTGTCCGCGATCTAACTCCCATAAATATTTATGGAATTTCTTGAAACTGATATATGTTATTCAACTTCACTATCGGATGTTTCCTATTGAAAATGGAGTTTATACCTCTGCTGGTTTCTGTACAGGGATCCCCTAAAATATTTCAAAGCATTGTGTTCTACGAGAGGCATTTCTATAAACCATATTTTCATACCCTTATTGTACAAAAATTTTAATGAAATTGAAATATGTTATACAAGTTCACTATCGGATGTTCCCTGTTGAAAATGGAGTTTATACCTCTACTGGTTTGTGTACAGGGACCCCTAAAATATTTCAAAACATTGTATTCTATGAGAGGCATTTCTATAAACCATGTTTCCATACCCTTACTGTACACAAATCTTAATGAAATTGAAATATGTTATTCAAGTTCACTATCGGATGTCTCCTGTATAAAATGGAGTAAATACCACCACTGATTTTTGTGCAGGGACATACAAAAGTATTTCAAAAATTGTGTTCTATCAGAGGCATTTCCATAAACCATATTTTCATACCCTTACTGTACAAAAATCTTAATGAAATAGAAATATGTTATACAAGTTCACAATCGGAAGTTCCCTGTTGAAAATGGACTAAATACCACCACTGATTTGTGTATAGGGACACACAAAAGTATTTCAAAGCATTGTGTTCTATGAGAGGCATTTCTATAAGCCATATTTTCAGACCCTTACTGTACAAAAATCTGAATGAAATTGAAATATGTTATACAAGTTCTCTATCGGATGTTCCCTATTGAAAATGGAGTTTATACCTCTACTGGTTTGTGTACAGGGACTCCCGAAAATAATTCAAAGCAATGTGGTCAATGAGAGGCATTTCTGTAAACCATATTTTCATACCCTTACTGTAAACAAATCTTAATGAAATTGAAATACGTTATTCAAGTTCACTATCGGCTGTTTCCTGTAAAAAATGGAGTAAATACCACCACTGATTTGTGTACAGGGACACACAATATATTTCAAAGCATTGCGTTTTATGAGAGATATGTCTATAAACTAAATTTTAATAACTTTACCTTGCACGAAGATTTATAAAATTGAAATGTATTATTTATAAGCACAATAGAAAATGATTTGCATAGAATATAGCATGATTAGCATTAGATTTACAGGGTGACACAAAAATATTCAGTTATATAAAAAGCTATAAATAAATATTTGCTAAAAGTGTACTTTCGTTTACATTAAGCGTTTTTAACACTTTCTAACTTTTTTAACACTTCCCAACAAGGTTGAAAAGTGTTAATGACTTCGGTTGTCTGTGTGTCTGTCTGTCTCTCCGCGCTCTAATTCCCTTAAATATTTGTGGAATTTCTTGAAACTGATATATGTTATTCAAGTTCACTATCGGAAGTTCCCTTTTGAAAATGGAGTTTATACCTTTACTGGTTTGTGTACAGGGACACCCGAAAGTATTTCGAAGCATTGTGTTCTATAAATCATATCTTCATACCTTTACTGTACACATATCTTAATGAAATTGAAATATGTTATTCCAGTTCACAATCGGATGTTCCCTGTTGAAAATGGAGTTTATACCTCTACTAATTTGTGTACAGGGTCACCCGAAAGTATTTCAAAGCATTGTGTTGTATGAGAGGTATTTCTATAAATCATATTTTCATACCTTTACTGTACACATATCTTAATGAAATTGAAATATATTATTCAAGTTCATTATTGGATGTTTCCTGAATAAAATGGATTAAATATCAATACTGTTTTACATGCAAGTACACTCAAAAGTATTCTAAAGCATTGCATTCTATGAGAGATATTTCTATAAATCAAATTTTAATAACTTTACTTTCCACGAAGATTTAGGAAATTGAAATATGGTATTTAAATGAACAAAAAAATTATTTGCATAGAATGTAGAATGATTATCATTAGATTTACAGGGTGACACAAAAATATCCATATTAAGATCTATTAATAAAAAATTGCTAGAATTGTACTTTCGTTTTCATTAAGCGTTTTTAATACTTTCTAACATTTTTAAGTGTGAATATGATTTCAGTTTGTGTATCTATCCATTTGTCTGCCTATCTGTCTGCCCTCGCTCTATCTCCTGTAAATATTTATGGAATTTCTCGAAACTGATATATTTTATTGAAGTTCATTATCGGATGTTCCATATTGAAAATGGTGTAAATATCTCTTCTGGTTTGTGTACAGGGACACCCAAAAGCATTCGAAAGCATTGTGTTCTATGAGTGTTATTTTTATAAATATTTTCCGTAAAGAATGTTCCCCATTCAAAATGACATTAATAGGTCCTGTACAACTAGTTTCTTTACAAGGACAAGAAAAAAAAAAAAATGCCAATGCATTACGTTTTAGGACAGAATTTTTTGAAAGTTATATTTAAAAGTCTTTCTACTGAAAAAATCATAAAAATTTTGAAATGTATTGTTTATATTCTAAAATTATGTTTTGTATGAAATATGATATGATTAACTTTCTGATTTACAGGGCTACACTAAAATATTCAGAGAGATCAAATGCTGTAATTATAATCTAATGGCTGCATTTTCTTTTGCGTTAAGCCTTTATAACACTTTCCAAAATGCCTAAGAGTAATTTTTAAATCAATTAGTCTATCTGTATATTTTTCAGTCCTTCTGTCTCTTGTGTGATAACGTAGGGAAAGAATACTAAAAGTTATTCGATACAGCAAATACGTACAGTTGGAAAGTGTTACTAATCAATGCGTACTGCATGATTTTTCTTTCTTGTTTGTATTTCACAATAATATTTTTTAGTGCATCCACTAACAATATTATTTTGTCTTTGTCTTTTTCAAAAAAATCTTCCAGTTCACCTAGAAAACACACACACCAAACTGAAAACTTACAAGGAACAGCAACTCTTTCTATGCTGCCTCAGATATCTATTATTATTAATAATATTATTATTAATGCAAAAAAAAAAAAAAAAAAACGCGTGAAGTAGAGAAATTTATGTTTGTATAACAGTAAAATTCTTATTAAAATATTTACACAGTGTATTAAGAATGGCTTTAAATGCTTTTCAATGAAATTATTTAAGGTTCAGTCCAACTTAATTTTAACACTTTCCAACAAGGTTGAAAAGTGTTAATGACTTCGGTTTGTCTGTCCGTCTGTCTGTCTGTCCGCTCTCTAACTCCCGTACATATTTATGGAATTTCTTGAAACTGATATCTGTTATTCAAGTTCACTATCGGATGTTCCCTATTGAAAATGGAGTTTATACCACCACTGATTTGTGTACAGGGACATACAAAAATATTTCAAAGCATTGTGTTCTATGAGAGGCATTTTTATAAACCATATTTTCATACCCTTACTATGCACAAATGTTAATGAAATTGAAATATGTTATACAAGTTCACTATTGGATGTTACCTGTTGAAAATGGAGTTTATACCTCTACTGGTTTATGTACAGGGACCCCGAAAATATTTCAAAGCATTGTGTTCTATGAGAGGCATTTCTATAAACCATATTTTCATACCCTTACTGTACACAAATCTTAATGAAATTGAAATATGTTATTCAAGTTCACTATCGGATGTTTTCTGTATAAAATGGAGTAAATACCACCACTGATTCGTGTACAGGGACACACAAAAGTATTTCAAAGCATTGTGTTCTATGAGAGGCATTTCTATAAACCATATTTTCATACCCTTACTGTACAAAAATCTTAATGAAATTGAAATATGTTATACAAGTTCACTATCGAATGTTTCTTGTTCAAAATGGAGTTTATATCTATACTGGTTTGTGTACAGAGACCCCAGAAAATATTTCAAAGCATTGTGTTCTATGAGAGGCATTTCTGTAACCCATGTTTTCATACCCTTATTGTACACAAATCTTAATGAAATTGAAATATGTTATTCAAGTTCACTATCGGATGTTTCCTGTATAAAATGGAGTAAATACCACCACTGATTTGTGTACAGGGACACACAAAAGTATCCCAAAGCATTGCGTTTTATGAGAAATATTTCTATAAACTAAATTTTAATAACTTTACTTTGTCCGAAGATTTATGAAATTGAAATATGTTATTTATAAGCACAAAAGAAAATGCTTTGTATAGAATATAGCATGATTAGCATTAGATTTACAGGGTGACACAAAAATATTCAGTTATCTAAATAGCTATTAATAAAAATTTGCTAGAATTCTACTTTCGTTTACATTAAGCGTTTTTAACACTTTCTAACATTTTTTAAGTGTGAATATGATATCAATTTGTATATCTGTCCGTCTGTCTGTCTGTCCGCGCTCTAACTCCCCTAAATATTTATGGAATTTTTTGAATCTGATATATGTTATTCAAGTTCACTATGATATTCCCTATTGAAAATGGAGTTTATAAATCTACTTGTATGTGTACAGGGACACCCGAAAGTATTTCAAAGCATTGTGTTCTATGAGAGGCATTTCTGTAAACCATATTTTCATACCCTTATTGTACACAAATCTTAATGAAATTGAAATATGTTATTCAAGTTCACTATCGGATGTTTCCTATATAAAATAGATTACATACCACCACTACTTTATGTACAGGGACACTCAAAAGTACTCCAAAGCATTGCGTTCTTTGTGAGATATTTCTATAAATTAAATTTTAATAACTTTACTTTTCACGAAGTTTTAGGAAATTGAAATATGTTATTTACATGCTCAAAAGAATGCTTTGCATAGAATATAGCATGGTTATCATTAGATTTACAGGATGACACAAAAATATTCATTTATACTAAGAGCTATTAATAAAAAAATGCTAGAATTGCGTACTTTCGTTTACTTAAAGCTTTTTTGACACTTTCTATCATTTTTTTAGTGTGAATATAATTTCAATTTGTGTATCTGTCTGACTGTTTTTCTGTCCGTCTGTCTGTTTCTCTGTCTGTTTTTCTGTGCTGTAATTCACGAAAATATTTATGGAATTTCTTTAAACCGATTTATTTATTTAAGTGCACAGTCGGATGTTCCCTATTGAAAATGGAGTTAATACCTCTTCTGGTTTGTGACACCCAAAAGTATTCGAAAGCATTGTGTTCTATGAGAGAAGTTTCTATAAACCATATTTTAATACTTTTAATGTATAAAAACTTTAATGAAATTTTAATATATTATTCAATTCCCTATCGGATGTTTCCTATGTAAAATAGAGTACATTTCTAACTGGTTTGTGTACAGGGGCACTTGAAAGTATTCCAAAGCATTGTGTTGTATGAGAGTTATTTTTATAAACCATATTTTAATAATTTTATTTTCCACAAAGCTTAATGCAATTGAAATATTTTATTCGTATGCTCAAAGAGTGTCTTCTATGTAAAATAATATGGTTAGCATTAGGATTATAGGGCCACACAAAAATAATCATTTACATTAAGAGCTATTAATAAAAATTTGCTGGAATTGCACTTTTGCTTACATGAGCGTTTTAACACTTTCTTATAATTTTAGTGGGAATATGATTTCAATTTATGCATCTGTCTGTCCGATTGTCTACCTTTCTGTCTGTTTGTCTCCGGCTCCTATCATCCGTGAATATTTTGAGAAATTTAAAAAATGATACACTCAAGTTCCCGATGGAATGTTCCCTATTTAAAATGTCATTAATAGGTCCAGTACAACTAGTTTCTTTACAGGGACAACAACAACAACAACAATAATAATAAAAAAAAAAAACCCAATAAATTACGTTTTAGGACAGAATTTTTAAAAGTTATATTTAAAAAATTTCTGCTATAAAAATCAAAACAACATTGACATGTATTATTAATATTCTAAAATATTGTTTTGTATAGAATATGATATGATTAACTTTCAGATTTACAGGGCTACAGTAAAACATTTAGAGAGATTAAAAGCTGTAATTATAATCTAACGGCTGCATTTTATTTTACGTTAAGCCTTTTTAACACTTTCCAAAATGCCTAAGAGTAACTTAAAAAACAATTAGTCTATCTGTATGTTTTTCAGTCCTGCTGTCTGTTATGCGATAACGCAGGCAAAGAATATTAAAAGTTATTCGATACAACAATTGCGTACAGTTGGAATGTTTTACTAATCAATGCGTACTGCATGATTTTTCTTTCTTTTCTTTTCTTTTTTTCTTTCTTTCTTTAAGTCCTCTGGCTCTCTATTAGTTTGCGTCAAGATCATCCAAATTCAACCTAATTGAGAAAATAATTCCTACTATTATTCGTTAATAAAAAATGCATATTTTTAGATTTCGTTTTTAAATTCTGAAAATTCATAACTGTTAAATTAATGTTCTATTATCCAAACTATGATTTTTGTTTAGGTTTTCAGATTTATTTTGAAGTTGTAAAAAGCAAAAGACAAGGATTTCGCTTTTTACAGCTTCAAAATAAAATATTAAATGTTTAAAAAATTAGTTTTTGAAAAACGAGACAAAATTGAAATGTCATACATTTTCTGAATGTGAAAATGAAATTTAAAAATATGCACTAGGGATAATTTTCTCCATAGGTTAACTTGTTATTTAAAAGACGTTCACTAATAACTAGCCTAAAGTAAAGTAAAACTTTCTGCCCATTTTACTAAAGTGTCCTTGTCAGAGGTGTTAGCATTTATTTGTTTTAGAACAAATAATGCACTTTCAATAACTACTATAATACAATCAATCAGATTCGACTGCAGATTGTCTTCCAGAAGAGCAAAATTGTAATCACTCTCCAAAAACATATATATCTGTCAGCCAATCTGTCTATCTACCAATCTATCTATATATAAATTTATTATTCTATCCATATTTTGTGATTTGGTTCAAAAATTCAGTTAATCTTAACTTTTATGGTTCATTTTGTAAATGTAAACTTGATTTGTAACCTTTTTAATAAAATCCGTTCTTCTTATCTACTACATTACCTTGAAAGATCCTTCTTTTGTATGTTCTTAACATAATTTGTAATCTAAAAAGTATTAAAATTTGGTGAGTAATTTTGTTAAATTTCTAATAAATTTAAATCATTATAACTAAAAAAAAAAAAAAAAAAATTAAAATTATTAAACCTATTCAAGTTAACTTACTCTTAAAAATTTCTGTAAATTTAATGTAAATATTTATTCAGAATCTCTGTAAATTTACAGTAATTCTTAGTTAAAAGTCAACAATCGAGATTCTCAATCTTCATCCTGTATTTTTACCCAATTTTATTATTTAATTTTTTTAATTAAAATTAAAAATGACTGTTTCTACTTTAGAAAAAGCATTCCAAGTCCGAAATATATTCTCACTAATAACTATTTAAATTAATATAAGTTATTAAAATGAATGTATAAAATAAGTTTTTTAACATCTCCGTTTATTTTTCTATGTAATTTTACGTAAGAATAAGTATCATAAATTGCACAGAGTTTTCTGTTGAAATTTTTAACAGTGTAATTACCCAATTCGCCTTTGTGCGTTTTTGTGGTGAATTATTCAACTGTTTGGGATTCGTTCTCATTCTTTTCATTGTTCTCATGAAACGTTATATATATATATATGGGTGTGGGTTAATGTAATGTTGAAAAAAATAATTTTTATATAAAGGTAATCCTCTGTAGTATTGGGTTAATTTTTATTATTTAAAAAGTGCAATTTAAATTCCTGATTATACATAATATACATACATAAATATCGGGTTGCATTGCTCTGAAACTTGTAGTGTACAGTCAGTTATATTTATTGTGACTATAGAAGGTTAATTAAATAAAATTAGCTCATTATTGATCCTAATTTTTGATTTTCGTTCTTTAAGACATTCTCTTTTAGAAAACACATGTAATGTTCTTTTTTAATTAAATAAAGAAACAGTTAAAGGGTGAAAGGGAAAAGAGGTAAAAAAAAATAAACAAATAAAATAAATAAATAAATTTAAAATTCTCCAAAAAGAATCTCCATATTAGCAACATTTTTATCCTGTATATAGATCTGTACTCTAAACGATAAGAGTTAACTGGCTATAACGGGAAGTTTGTATGCTGAAAGTTTATATACAATGCAGCACATAATGATTTAAATTTCAAATACACACTATCATTAAATGAATGTTCAAGACAAATTATCGATATTCTATTATATTTAATTGTACATCAATTAGTAAAATGAAATTATGTAAGAGTACTAACAGATATATGAATTATTTTTGTCTTAAGTAAGTTGGTAAATGTCAATATTTGACTCGGCAATTTCAGGACCTGAAAAAAATAATTTTTATATAAAGGTAATCCTCTGTAGTATTGGGTTAATTTTTATTATTTAAAAAGTGCAATTTAAATTCCTGATTATACATAATATACATACATAAATATCGGGTTGCATTGCTCTGAAACTTGTAGTGTACAGTCAGTTATATTTATTGTGACTATAGAAGGTTAATTAAATAAAATTAGCTCATTATTGATCCTAATTTTTGATTTTCGTTCTTTAAGACATTCTCTTTTAGAAAACACATGTAATGTTCTTTTTTAATTAAATAAAGAAACAGTTAAAGGGTGAAAGGGAAAAGAGGTAAAAAAAAATAAACAAATAAAATAAATAAATAAATTTAAAATTCTCCAAAAAGAATCTCCATATTAGCAACATTTTTATCCTGTATATAGATCTGTACTCTAAACGATAAGAGTTAACTGGCTATAACGGGAAGTTTGTATGCTGAAAGTTTATATACAATGCAGCACATAATGATTTAAATTTCAAATACACACTATCATTAAATGAATGTTCAAGACAAATTATCGATATTCTATTATATTTAATTGTACATCAATTAGTAAAATGAAATTATGTAAGAGTACTAACAGATATATGAATTATTTTTGTCTTAAGTAAGTTGGTAAATGTCAATATTTGACTCGGCAATTTCAGGACCTTTTCCGTTCTAATAAAATGCCATAGTGATGTCCTGCAGACATCTTTTATAAAAGAGAATCTAAAAATACTATTGGATTCATTTGTATTAACTTCAAAGGACTTCTTCCTGAGTTAAAATGCAAGAGGGAAATGAGGAGTTCGATCACAGGTCGCGCTCGTCAGCCTAGCCGTTCGGAGTTTTCTGTGGCTTTCGCCGAAATTTGCGTACATACGGGCTAGAAAGAAACCCCCTCTCTCCAATGAGGGCGCACCATCTAGGCATCTAGGTCTAGAACCCTCGTATTTAAAGTGAATGCTTATGAGAATTGCCCTTTTCTGGAAATGCAACATAAAACATCGTAGAAGACAATATGTTTTTTTTTTTTTTTTTTTTTTTTTAGAATACTAAATTATAGTTCGGCAACAAAACACTATATAAATAATAAAAATATTCTGCACATCACCAACAGATGGCAGCACTTTGATAAAATTACAATGGTTCTTTTAAAAGAAGTTCTTTGAGCAAATGATTCTAGCTTCCCTCCCATCCCAACCAAAGCAAGTACCGTGATTCGGTCCCCCCCTTCTCTCATAACAGAGAGGCGGCTTTTTATTAGAGAGCGCGGGCCATAGATGATGACTAGGAGAAAGGAATTGCATCCAGAAATGCAACTCGAAAACACCAATTTTAACACCCCGAGATTCGATAGCTACTGAAAGAGGCTTTCAATTGCACACATCAGCCGACCACAATTAGAACTCCGCTTTTCGTTGATCGCATATACAGGCGGGAATGCTTTTTATTCTTTATTGAAACGAAAAAGAAAAAAAGTTAAAAAGCTATTTTCCGTTCGACCTCCCTGGGTGTTACGAACCAAACATTTTTTATTCTTTTATATATTTTATATCTGTCTTTGCTCACACGCAATTTATGGAATTTTTATTTATTTATTTATTTATTTTTTCTTGTAGATCTGGAAGGTATTAAAGACTGGAAGGGATTAAAGAATAAATAAAATATCGGAAAACTGTTTTAGAGATCATTATAAATAATAAACCTGTTTCCGAAATTTATCTGGAATTGAAGAGGAAATAAAGTAAATTGATAAGGAAGTAAACAGGAACACGTTTATTCTTTTTCTTCTTCTTATTATTGTTATTATGAGAATTAAATTTTCGGTATCTTTTAAAACTTTATAGAAAAGAGAAATATATATATATATATATATATATATATAATTTATTTTTCTTATTTAAGGATTTTGCAAATAGTAATATGAAATAGATAAAACTTTTAATTTACTTGGTTGAAAAGTTTAATCATTGGACCACCAGGGAAGGCGTGTTACTACAAAAATTATTTTTACTTTTTGATATAATCTCTACCTTATGATTAATTTTCATTTCACTTACACATATACATTGACTATGAAATATAATGAAAATTTATGAATAAACAGTTACGTACAGCGTTATTTTATATAAATGAACCAGAGAATAGTTGGTATATTGTAAATATTATATGATACAGATAAATATCTGTCTTTTTATTAAGGGGACAATCTACTTTTAAAAATGGGAAAAGGAAGAAATTTTCGATCATTTTTCAAAAAAAAAAAAAAAAAATAATAATAATAATAATAATAATAATAATAATAATAATAATGCATGTACAAACAAAATTATTTTTGCGCTAGCATTACTCTATTGATTAAAAATATTATTTTTGGTTTATTTTAAAAAAGAAAATAAATTAAAACCTTATTTTGCTGCAGATTATTTTTAAGGGTGCTTTTTCACTGCGCGTGTGATATTTCAAAAGGTATTTGAGGTATAAACTTAAAATTTTTCTCAACCATACATTCTGACATAATGAATAAAATGAACTAAAAATAAGAAGTTCTGCTCAATAGAAAAAAAAATATATGATAGTGGAAATTTTTTAATTTTAATGGTAATTTCATATATCATATTTCATTATTAATTAAACTCCCTATTTTTAAAATAATTAAAACTTTTTAGTTCACATCCTTAATTTGAATGTTTTGTTTAATTTAATGTAAAAATTATAATGATAAAGAAAATTGTAATTGAGATATCTTGTGCGCAGTGAGAAAGCACCCTTGAAAATAATCTGCAATAAAACAATATTTTAAAAACTTATGGACATGGAGACAAAAAAAAAAAAAAAAAAAAAAAAAAGGACACTATATAGGACCGAATGTTTTAAATACGGCTTCAGCTATAACAAGGCAAATGTTCGTGTAGAGATCTTCTCGTGGACAGTCACTAATCTGTTGCAAAGTGACCAAGATGACATAACAGGAGAGGAGATGTTCAGGTAATAGTTCTGTGTCAGGGCTGCAGTTTCTTCAGTGCAGGGACCTTTGAAGTTCCATCTTTTTGAACTTTCATCCCTCTCAGGTGGCGTGTTCTGAGTCTGGTAAGCGTGTTCTCCAGGGTCCTGCTTGTGTCTAGTTCACAGATTTGGTGTTTAAGTTTCACTTCCTTATCCTTTAATCTTGACTTTGCCACTGAATTAATACCATTAAGTGTTACAACATAGGGTAGTTTATCATTGATGAGCTTTCTTACCTCTTTCGCTAAGGCATCCGCGGTCTCATTTTCATCAATTCCAACATGTGCCGGCACCCATACAACAATCTGTTACCACCATATTTGTGTGTAAGTTTGAAAAATAGTAGAAAGTTTAGAGCCTTATATCTCATAAAATTTTCAGCAAGTAAATGTAAAATTGTGTTGTAGCATTTGTGTAAATTTAGGGCCTAGGTCTGGGTAGGATGTTTTGGGTATAGGATTTTTTCCATGGGATAATAGCTCCTATTCATACGAGTTTCGGAGAAAACCACAGAAAACTTCGAACGGCTAGGCCGCTCTAGGTTTGAACCTGGCAACTCCCGACTACTAGCTTTGAGAGCTGAACATCTGGGCAACTGGTGGAGCGCGTAAATGTGAAATAAAAATGCTTTATGTTTTTCTTCTTTGAGCCAAATTTTTAGAATTTAAAAATAGGCAAATCTAATTTAGTGGAGGCGAAAATTTGTACACTGTAAACGTAAACGTCTTAAATTCAGTTAAAAAAGTGTCTTAAACGTATGGTCATTTTTTAAGCGAAAAAAAAATGTCTTACTTTTTAAGACACTTTTTTGCAACTGAAATTAAGACATTAAAATGTCTTAAAACACCGCCATGTTTTTTAGGCTTAGAAATACCGCCATGTTAGGCTTAAAAACACCGCTATTTTTAAGGCTTTTTAATAAATAAATAAAGGTGGCCTGTGATTCTTTTTTTCTGTTAAAAATAGATTTTAGAATTCTCTAGAGCATTAAAAAAAAAAAAAGAAAAAAAAAAAAAAAAAAAAGAAGAAGAAGAAAAAAAACATTTTTTAAAAAATGCCTTTCACCCAGCACTGGAATCGAACACACATTAGTCGAGGAATACGAAACCAAGCATCGGAAGTCGCAGTTAATGCCATGTACCTTGCCAATCAAGCTACCATTTCACACACGAGAGGTCCTTTTTATAATTATATGTAAGTCAGTATTAGCCGAATGCAGGTAATTATATGTTATAATTCGCATTTATTGTTATAAAACTATTAATAATATACTATCTAACAGTTAATATGCATTATTATATTAAATTTTGTATCTAGAGGTTTAGAATTTTTAAAAAATGTATATAAAATATGTGAAAAACTATCCTTATTTCGCCCTCAATATTTTTGGATAACGATTTCCTCCTTTAAACTGTTTTTTAAAAGAAAACAAATTATGGATATGAATACCTGAAAATTCGTTGTTTTACGCTTAAGAACAAGTAAATATGTGGAAGAAAACAGATTTTAAATCAAAATTAAGAATAATAAATAAAAAACAGTGATGCACAAATTATTCAAGATTCGCTTTCTTAGCTTTAAGTTACTTGCTTTCATATTAATACTTTTTCTTTAAATATCAAATATTAGCTTTAAATATTACATAGTTTTTTTTTTTTTTCACCGAATAATTTTTGCGTTATAATATATTGCTTTATGAGTTATAATAAACATAATTCCATGCAAATATACACATATCTAGAGTAATATTCATTAAAAATTTAATTTCATGAATTAATATTGTTTAAATTGCTTACGCTTTACAACTTAATATGTAAAATGTATTATATTTATTGAATGAGGAAAGAAATTTAAATAGGCTAAGTATGTTGCTTAAAGTAGATTTCATATAAGAAAAAATGCCAAGAAATGCAAGTGTCTGAATTTCCAAAATGGACGAAAATTTAGACGCATTTGCTGTCTGAAATTTCTCATAGTTATGCATTTTAGATATTTTTTGTGTCTGAATTGGTATTTTAGACACATTTCTGTCTTAAATTAAGATATCTATAATGTCTTAGGTGTATATTAAGACATTTACGTATCTTAAATGATTTTTCAGTTGTTTTTATGTCTTAAATTAAGACACCTTTATTTGCAGTGTACAAATTATATTTTGAGAAGAATTTTTGTATATGCAAATGGTTTAAATCTCAGAGAAATTTTGAAAATGTACTGAATATGTTTTAAATTATAAATTTTTAAAATATATTAAAGTAACTTATCACATCTTAAGGTTTCTTTTTATTTTTTTATTTTTGGTATCTGTAATGAATAAAACACTGATCCATATTTCGTGCACGTTCTGAATAACTCTTTACAAAAATTTGCAGATTTAATGAAATTCCTAACAATAATAGGGCTCGTAATTGGAAGATTGCGGGTTCGGTACTCGAGCCGGCCAAAAACCGTCGTGTGCACTAATGGTAGCTGGTGCATGTAAAATTTGTCGTGGCCGCAATGTCCTTCTTGTTTCCATCAAAAATTGTACTTCTGGGGGTCACCAAAGCAGGAGAGCCATTCCTTCCATGGTGGATCAAAATTGCGATGACATGTCTCCAGACCGACTCTAAGGGTGAGTCCCAGACCGTCACCAATTGCCCATTGCGCAGCTCTAGTGTGACGTAAAACTCAACCAACCCAACCTAAGATTAATACTACTACAAATAATAATAATAAAACTTTTATAAAGCCCCGAGAAACTGAAAACGATTCTTTGTATATTCAAATTTGATTTTAATACTCATTTAGATGACATTTAACGGTAATTCTGATTTAATTATTAAAAAGAAAAAGAAAAAAGAAAAAAAAAAGAAAAAGAAAAGGGAAAGAAAAAGAAAGTTATATCTAGAGAGAGAGAGGCGTATGACAGCGAATATATACTTTTTAATAGTTTTAGAAAGACATTTATTTCTTGACATATATTTCAATGTGAAGGGGGCTACCTTTTTGCCCCCCCCCTCCCCCCGATTAGATTACGTTTTATTTTTAAAATTATTATTTACAATAAATAATTAATAATTAATACTGCATTACATAATATAATAAATTTAAAAAATAAATAAGTTATTTTAACGGACTTTAAAACTATTAGTTTTATACAAAAGTGCATTCGTATGAAATTTAATTTGAAAAAGTCAAAGTTCTTCATTGAAATTTTCGTTCGTTTGTACGTCGTTAGAATGAAATATATATATATATATATATATATATATATATATATATATATATATATAATGAATAATTTAATTCCGTAACAATACTCAGCAAATGAGAGAAAGATGAAAATACCAACAATGAAATTAAAAATTAGATGTAATACGTATAAAGTTATTGTCACAATTACCATTTAATTAAAGTTCACTGATTAGTAAAAACATGTTAAAGTACTTACGCAGAAGAGAAATGATGTATATATCACTGAAGCCTAAACTGTGAGATAGTTTTCAGAATCCATTAATCCAGTAAATACATGCAACACAAGATAAAAATTGAAAGAAATTAACCAAAAATACTATTGAAATAAAAAGGAATGCATGAAGGAAAAATAGAGTTATAAATGCTGAAACCCAGTACAGATCTCATCAGGAAACTAGCAGTACTGTCAGCATGGAATGCAAGATTTCTGAATATTGTATAGCTATTTCAGAAATATACAACACTAGTTTCAATCTTGCATAAAAAATAGAAAGATAAAAGGAAATTAGCTTATAAAATAACTTAACCATAATGAAAATTGGTATTCGTGAAAGGTGATGGCCACATGTAAACCAAATCCAAATCGAATAAGTAAATAATAGTCCGGGCGGTTGCCAAAACGAACAAACTGAAAAGAAATGATTAAAAGTAGAGAATCGATTAATCGAAATAGTTTCTGAAATGAAATAAATGTAAGCATGAAGTGATAATTATTGTTCTTAAAATTTAAAAGCTTAAAATCACAAATAAAGAATATTCTAGAGGGAAATTTATGTATAATGTAGATCAATACGATTTTCACTGTAGGGCATACGTTCGACACAACGTATGAGCGCGCCATCTAACGTGGAAAAAATAAGTTACTATTAAGTGATTTAAGAAAAAGTGTACGATTAGAGGTTCAATTTACATGAGTGTAATTTATAGTCTTAAGCAAACAGTTGAAAAGGCCAACAAGTGATGATAAAGTCATTATGATTAGGAAATTGGTGAATAATTTTAATTTTAAAATTTTAATAATTATTATTGTTATTAATATTATTATTAATTATTATTATTATTGACGTATAGTATGAAAATTATCCATACATATTACTTTGTAGCCATACCTATTCTTAAAGCCCGTTCATTAATTTAAGATAAAAGATATATCTTTATTCCACGGTGCACGAACTCTTACTGAGTAAGACATTATATACATTGGGATGCATACTGTTGCCAATCAATTCATTTATCAAACAACTACTATTATCCCAGTCTCCGAGTTTGTAGATAGAACAGGTATAATATCTTAACTCTAACATTGCATACATTGACAGAATAATTGGTTTATAATATCATGAAATTAATGATTTGTTTTGTATTTTTTATTTTATTGATGTCTTGGTCTGAAATTTCACTCCTTCTTTATTTTATTATTCTTGCTTCTTCAAAGAATGGATGTTTAAAAAATAGACGAGAAAGAGAAAAATAGTAATAGACATGAAAGCACCATATACACGGACAACTAAATATTAGAAATTATTAGAAAGAGACTCTTCTCCTTCTTTTGGAAAATATATTTGCTGTAGTTTTTATCGCTACTCATAGCTTTATATTTTATTGTAAATGCATACTCAGTTTCAAATAGATTTAATACTTTAATTATAAAATATATTTTCCTTTCTAGCGGTCAATATTGTTTCTTTTTATGGACGAAATGCTAAATGTTTATATTCACGCACATATGCATATATATGTGTGTGTGAAATATTTTCAAACATTTCACAAGAAGAAAAATGAAATCACATGAAAAAAAGAAGAAGATTCAATTAAAAAAAAAAAAAAAAAAAAAAGCAAATCAAACAATAAAAGCACGTATATAGGGTAATAATATAAAATATGGGTGATAGGTGAATAATATAATCAAATAATAGGTGAATTTCTGTATATTTTTGAGCCTAAAACCAAATATATACATCGTGACCAATAAGTTCTCATACACTTTGAAATTTTTATTACAGCAACACAAAGTAAATCATACAAAAACTTTTTGCATAAAATTAAAGTAGTAATCATTGAGTATCTTTACAATAAATGCTTTGGAATAATTCCGCCTTTTAGTTTCTTGACGAGCTTAAATCTTTTTTCAAATCCATCACATGCGGCACGCACGGCTTCCATTGACATTTCCTGTTATATCGTTTGAATTGCATCTTTGAATTTGCTCAAATCGGTAATTTTATAGTTATTCAGTTGGGAGAGCATATATGACCACACAAAATAATCAAGCGGGTTCAGATCGGGGAAGTTGGAAGGTCATTCGTTCTTTGGCAAAAAGTCAGCTAAATTTTGACTGCACCATTCCTGAACCAAACGTACGATATGAGAAGGGGCATCATCTTGTTGGAAGCAGAAATACTTCAACCCATACATACTCTGGACATTTGATAGTAAACCTTTTCCAAAACCCCTGTTTTATAATATTGGGCATTGATTTTTATCCCTTTATCAATGAAGACTAACTGGAGTTTTCCGCTTTTGAAAATAGCGGCCTAAATCATCAGAGACGAAGCATTTTGATAACGCGGAACGTAATGTTGTCACTCAGGGAAGTTATCAATAGAAACTGGCCATACTCTGTCATTTTGGAAGTTCAGAATTTGCTGTAAAATGAATAGTTTCTCGTCTGAAAAGACAAATTCATCCCCAACGTGCCAACCAAGAATTTCTTCCACCCTTTGCTTCCTTTTCATCTTAACAGAATACGAAACTCCGTGAATTTTACGTTTTCTATAAACCTTGCACCCAAGGTCCTTTTTCAGAATGGTTAACATTGATCTCTTCGATATTTTGAGCTCCCGTGCTAGTTTTCTTGCAGATTTTTGTCCGTTTCATCGTATCCTTTCCCTGACCCTTTTCACAGCCTTTTTTTTGTACTAACGGACCTCGGTCTGCCAGGTCTTTTTCTGTCATCGACAGATGACGTCTCATTACACCTTCTGATAGTTCTGCAAATGAAATCTCTCTTCACCCCCAGGGCTTTCAAGTCTCTGAAAATTTCAACCGGCTACACGCCTTTGATGAATTTATTTATCACATTTTTTTTTTTTTTTTTTTCATTTTACTTAGGTAAAGGAAAATTATAATTAGTACAACATTTACACTTGCAATAGCTTTACACCTAACACTAAATTGCCTGCAAAATAATTGGCTACAGTAACACAGATGTACAATTTTTTAACGTGCTTCAAAAGTTGTATGAGAACTTATTGGTCACGGTGTATATACATGATTACGTATCTATGTCATAGCTGCCGACATTACTAATTTTTAAATCAGGTATACCCACCAGTATTTTTAAAAAAAGAATCTGTTACATATATTTTCAAAGAATGAAGAAAATTAAATAAACCGAAAACATTTCTAAAAACGTTCCGGTATGATGTCTTCGTTGTCACCTATGCTATGTATTTCCGAACACATAAATATATATTTACACATTCTTGCATCTATACATACATATACAATCAAAATTTAAAAATATATGTTAACAGGAACGAATTTAGGCTTAAAATTTCGAAAATTCGTCTGGAGCATAATTTAAAATTTGTAAGCAAAAACTTGCGATTTTTTTTACAGAAGTGTGCAAAATGCTAAGAAGATCACATCTATTTACGTGTTAATCACAAAAAAAAAAAAAAAATAAATAAATAAAAAATAAAATAGTATATATATGTGTGTGTGTGTAATGTTACAAGATTGTATAATTCAAGAGAAAGATATGGTCAAATGACAAATTTATCCATAGGAACCAAAATAGATCTAAGAATATTTAAAACAAATCTGAAATAATCCACAATACTCACGGTTTAATGACCCAGAAATTCCCACAATCGTCAATAAGGAACAAATTAAAGATATCGATTTGATAATAAAAAAGAATGTCTATCTATAACGAAAAGATTAATATAAAAAAATGAACAATGATAAATTTTATTAAAAGTTACTAAAAGAATCTCAAAACATGAAGAGTAATTAATCTCTTCAGGAACAGAACATTCTTCATAGAGCAAAATTATTTCAAGATTTCCAAAACTATAGCAGTCATATTAAGCCAAACAATATAGTGTATGTCTGATTTTACAATAATAATAATAATAATAATAATAATAAAAGAAATTGAGAAAAAATTAAAGAATATCTAAAGGAAAAATAGCAGATATGATTATAAACCACAAGTCATGTTACTTGTTAAAACAACATTCAACATATATTGAGGGATAGCCAGTAATTTAAGAAGTTTATTTAAAAAAAAAAAAATGAAGAAAGAATTAACTCAGTTGATTTATCTTTATAATTGTTATAAAATAAACTAAATTAGAATATTTTATGTAAATTAATGATATTATCTTAGTAAACAATTTAAATATAATTAATTCATTTTTTATAACTAAATTATATAAGAAGAAAATGATAATTAAATATTATAAAAAATAATCGGGAATTACTGCCATCTATCGAAATAAAATAGTTTTAAATTGAAAATTTTGCGTTACAGAAAATTTACATTGTTCTGCTGAAAAGTATTAATTACTCGAATATTTTCAAAATAACTTATATGAACACTTGTAATAATATTAATAATAAAAAATATATTTTACAATGAATAGATGAAAATAAAAATAAAATTCCCTTTAACAAGCAGTAATACATTTCACTGTTGCTGCTATCTAGAGAGATAAAATCCATTTATATCCCATTGCAAAAATATTTTAATTCCATTACAAATATAATTGTACAATAAAAAAGTTTTAAATTTAAGATAAAATTTAGTATTTTAAATTCTATTAAAATTTAATATGAACAGTAATTACTTTTTAAATGAAAGAGAAGAGTGATTTATCTTATACAGATATTGCTAATAGATCATTTAATTAAATCAATTTTAAATGGTACTAAAATTAGTAATTGGAACATCACTACCATCAAGGTAGATAAATTACATTTATATTCTTTGAAAATACAATTCAGCAACAAAATAGTCTTAAATTGAAGAGAAAATCAATTAATTTTGAATTCTATAACACATTTAACTGAACAGTAAACAATTTTCAATAAAAGGAAAGATTAATTTATTTTAAATTAGTTTCATATTAGTTTTTGTCCCATATATATAATTTAATGAAAACAGTTTTAACTTTACAAAAATAATGGATTTTAAGGATTTTATATTTTCAATATAAAATTCTTGATATTAAATATCAAGATATGTATTATCTATTATATAGGTTTCTTTATCAAAAGGGCAATATCTCAGATAATAGATTAATCTACATCTCAATCATATCACAGTTATAAGCCTTAGCAATCTTGGAATTAATGATTTTATTATCAAAATTGTTTAAAGAGTTTTATAGATGGAGAATGATAGTTGGTTATGAATTATGAAATTTTGAGAATTTTTCTAATAAAAGAATCTTTTGAACACGTGGGATTTGATCCACGTCGTCTAATCCCATCAAGTTCTATCTGTCTACATCTCGAAGATGATTTACAAGCGGATCTTGAGTCAAGCATACAAATCTGATGTATATGTTAACAATGAAAGAAACAGAATAAATTATTTTCAATTATATTTATTTTTATTTCTTATGATACCATGAAACATAATTTTATTTGTATTATAAAACGTAATTTTTCATAATTATGGCCGCACTTTAACAAAGGCTTCTTTGCGTGAATGTGAATTAACGCTGTAAATGATGCAAAATGATAGGTAAATGTATATCCCCGAAAATTTCCTGTTTCGTCCGACCTTAATCCTTATCCTTGTGAGATTATCGCTAAATCAAAAATCTTGGTAACTTCACTATGTATATATTTCAGTTTAGCGTCCTTTTTGTGCTGTAGATTTTTCTGGAATAAGTAATCATTAGGATCTAACTTACACTCAAGGAACTGCAAACTTTAACGTTCTTAATAATTTTTTGTGATAAAAAATGTTTTGTATAACTTACAACTCACAATAGCTATGTGTTGCTCAAATTGAGAAGGCGTCAACTGTTGCAAGTAGAACAACTTTTAATGATATTCAAATAATACTATTCCAGCAGGTTATGTTTTTTTTTTTTTTTTTTTGGTTCATAGAAGCGTTTAATCTGCGGCTTGGTGATTACAGACCCCACTAAACCATTAGGCGTAAAAATGTTCGGTTTTATCTACAAAATCACAGATAGTATCTGAGAAATGTTAGCTTTCATAGTAAGATGGGGTGATGTTTTGGAAATATTTAATGAATGGCTGGGTGTCTTTCAAAAGGGTGAAAAAATAAGGGGGAAAATTATTCACCTTTGTAAATATTGAATAGAAATTCTATATTCTTAGGGGAAAAAAAAGAATTTTGTGATCTGTCTGATAAATGTAATTAGCAATCGGTCATAATGGAATATTTCTCTTTAGATCAACTGTAACTGTTCCAAAAGGTTTCTTTTAATTGTTTGTTTAATTAGAGCATTTTTTAAACAATGTGTTACTTCTAAAGTAATGTGATTTAAATAATAATTTATACGGATATGAATATGAGTAGAATAAATAAGAATTTAAAAGGTAATCCAGCTGTTCTAAATAGACTCAAGGATAAAGATAGAGTTATAAACACCATTTCTTTAATAACTACGCAACACATATAGAACTCTCTTAAAATAAATGAGTTAATTTAACATATGAAGTAGGATTTTTTTTTTTTTTTTTTTTTTTTTAATCGACTTGAGTTAAAAATGCAATTCCTTGAGATATCTTTTTATCTAAGCGAACTTGAGTTATCGACATATATCGATAATCGAGCTATTTCTGCTCATTCAACTATTTGTAAGGGACAACATCACCCTCGCTGCAACGCATTTCTTCAGTACCACGCAAGTGCAACGGGCAACACCATTATAAAGTGATTCAATTTATTAAAATTATTTGTATTAAAGTCATTAATAAAATAAATAAATTACTCGAACACAATAAATAACTCAAATTTGAGTTACGGAATTTAACTCAAGATGAGAGGGCGTGTTCCTTCTAGGCAAATGAGTGAAAATTCATTCAAGTTGAGTTATTTTAATTTTTTCATTTTAAGAGAGTACTGTCTTCACTTTATTTTTAAACATTGGCAAAATGTCATCAGATATTTTTCCAAGAATAGCCATATTGCCTAATTTGTTTTTGAATTAGGAAAGATGGCTATAAGCTAATTCACAAAGGTTGCATTTGGTAGAAGGGAGAAATGGGTTGGTTCGTAAACCTAGACATCACCTCTATGATGGTTGTCGAGGATTAAGGTTGGTTATAATGTCAAGAAATAAAGGGAAGTTTAAAAAATATTTTCATTAGAATTGATTTTATTTATTTATTTATTGACAATTTAGATTTAAACAAAAATGTTTATTGACACAGAATTTTTTTATTCGTAATATTCATTCCTTTATATTTTAATTATTATTATTATTTTATCTATTCATAATCTTTTATGAATAAGAAAATGTAAAATAAGTGCCTGATATGTAAATGGTGACTTATTTAAAATATTATTCAATAATATTTCAATTTTTAAACAAAATAACTTAAGAAAGTTTTAATTAAATTACATATAAAATTTTATTGAGATTCTTTATGATGTACCCACAAATGCAAAGAAAATCTATAGACAGGCAAATTTATGTAATTTATATCAATATTGGTGAGCTCTCCAAGATGTTTAAATACCTCTTTATAAAGATAAAATGATAATTCTGCGAAATGCAATATCGATAAAAATTAAAAATTAAATTTCTAATAAATAAATTTATACCTTTACTACATATAAAAGCAGAAAAACTAGTTGAAATAATTGAAAATAAATAATCTGCCTAATCAATCTATATTATTAAATCTTTGAAAATATAATTTTTATAAATTCAAAATTGCTCATTTATTTTACTTACACTATATTATTTACACCTTATATCTAGACAGTATAATGTGAAAATTTTTGTTCATTTCAAAAACTGGAATTATAATTATACAACATGCAATTATTATCTTTAATAATCGCAACATTTGGAAATTACCATATAGCAAAATTTAAATAATTAGGCAGAAACCATGAAATCTAAATTAACATGTCCTTCTCATTATTTGTTTTCCCCTTTAAACACTCCCCCCTCCCCTTTAAATACTTTTTTTTTCTTAATATGATATGCAGGGGCGGGGTGTTCCAAAAAGGTGGAAACACAGTTTACTTATTTGCCTATTGGAGATATGTGGGCAGTGTAATTTGGGCAGTGTTCAAAATAAGGTCAAATTATTAACACTTTCTTCCTACTGATTTTCCAAAAGTTAGAAGTCTTAAATTTTTATACGACCCTTCTAAGTAAATTTGACCAATTAAAAAAAGGTTTTACTTTTAATGTCACAACATAAATGCATAAACCGCATACCTGTATCATTGAAATTGGGTGTGTTATATACAATTGCAAATTGCATTGGAACTATACACTAAGACAGAATAGCAATTTCGTAACGTATACCTTTGTAGTTGTTTTATAAGGTTTGCATTTAGTTTTTATTACATAGATAAAATTGTTGAACTGAAATGTTATCTATTTATTATTATTATTATTTCATATAAAATGCTAAATTCGAAACATAAGTAAAATTCTAAAAGTATGACCTTTACAATTGTCTGTTTAAATTTTTATTGCATTAGATTTTAAAAGCAGTCGTCAGTTTTTCTTTTCTATTCTTTCTCTCTTCTTTCTTCTTCCTTTCCTTTTTTTTTTTTATTTTTTTTAAAGAAAAATAGGAATACATTTTATAAAGTATCTGGTACGTAATTTGTTAATTATGTGTCACAACTGCAAGACCGCATAACATAAAATCGAAGAGGTCACATGTGCCCTGTGACTTGCATGCACAGTCAGCTGTATCTGAAAATTCCCATTATCAATTTGTATATAATTTCTATTAACAACCTTGTAAAAGTGACAATTGGGAAAATGGCAGTTGCAACGCATAATTAATAAATTATGTGTACAGATATTTTATAAAATGCATTCCAAATTTCTGGGAAAAAAGAATGAAGAACAAAGAAAAAGAAAAAGGAAAGTTATTTTCTTTTCCTGTATCTAACTCAGTTTCTTTTAAAGTTAGTGTTATGCAATTTTTCTAAAGGTCTTGTTGGATAAAAAATAAAATATTATTTAATACCATTTAAAATTCATATAAAATATTTGTAAAGTACCATTTTAAAATTTAACAAAAGCAGTTTTTTCTTAACATATTATTTCCTTCCTTATTTTGGACATTTTTTTTTTTTTTTTTTTTTTTTTTTTTTTACATTGCCCAGATAAAGAATTAAACAGCGTTTCAATCTTTTTGAGATACCATGCATAATAAACATATTTTTCTTTTCTTTCTTTACTTTACTTTTTCTTTTTCTTTTTTCTTTTTTTCTTTTTTCTTTTTTCTTTTTTTCTTTTTTTTTTTTTTTTTTTTTTGAATAAAAATTATATTTACTTTATTTCTCGAAATAATTTCATAGAACGGTCTTAGTACTGCTGAAAATCTAGATATTTAAGAATGTAATATCAGAATGTGAAGTACTATTGTGCTGTACTAATTTGAAAGTTTTTATGACTAAGCAATAAAGTTTTTTAATAAATCACAGCGCATTTTGGGATTGTAAATTTCAATAGTTTAGCTTCCAGTAATAATGTCGATTTAGAACATGATACTTAAGATTTTTACAGAAACTTTTCGAAGTATTTTACTTTCATATACATTAATTAATTTCCAACAGCATTTTAAGTTCTTAATTGATTTAATTAAATACAAAGAATTAATTTATCTCACAAAAATAAGTAAGGTACATGATTTCTCGCCATCATTTATTTCAAAGATGTTGCCACACTTAATGGCTGTAATCGCTAGTTCTCTTCGAAGGAAATTAAATAACAAAAGAAGGTGTAACAATCAATGAAAGCTGAAGAGTTTCGAAACAATGCTTTCTAATAACTTAATTTATCCAATTCAAGCCCACCAGATCACTTTATTCAATTCATTTTACAAAAGAGATTATGCTTCAGCGAATTACACATGAAACCGAAACAGGTGCAAATTTAATGATGAAAGTTATTTCCCCTGGAGTGTAATAATATACGGCATAATAACCGAGGTTCATCGTTATGAGAGAGAAACGAGGGAGGTATCATAACTACAGCAAAAGGGAAGCTTTTTTAATGATTGGGGTGGTTCTGTACTCGATTAAAGTGAGCGCCTAATTGAGACGTATGTGGTATCAAAATGCGTAAGGGGAGATCTTCAATAAAGCAGGCAGCTGTATAGGACAACGCAACATCATGCCCTAGATTAACAGTCGTTTTTTGCTGTGTATGAACATTTCAAGAAAAATGTAAGATTACCACAGAGAACTTTATGTTTTAATTTTATACACGTATTACACTAAGTAAATAATTTGCAATATATAAAGTGTATTGCAATAAAATACACCAAAAAATTGGTGTTAAATGTTTCGAAACAAAAACTGTAAAAAAGCAAGCAACATTAATTTCAAACAATTGTTTTCGGCCGAAAAAATTAAGCATAATCCTTCATCAGACGAATATCATGCTAAATTCGTGTTTACATTTTTTTTCCGGTTTGTAAAAGCGATGCTTAACTACATAGGCCTTCAAAATTTAAGGAAAAACATTTGATTTTTATTTGATTTATTTATTTAGCTTTCTCTTTTGCGCATAACATTTGTATGCATAAACAAATGAGCGTGTTCTATGTCTACTAAATAATTGAATTTTATGTAACTTTAACATGGGCTATAGCTGACATCAATTGCATTTTTCTGAAAGGTATGCATTAGAAGGCAGGAGTCGATCCAGGTTTTAATTTCTGGGTCCCTTTTTTTGTGAAAAACAAAATATTTTTTTGAAATTTTTATTTATTTTTGTAAAAAAGTAAAATATTGTGTAAAATCTTCCATTTTTACAATCACTGTACATAATGTTTAATATCGAGTTAATAGAGTTTCAGTGAGCCAAATTAAAGCATTAATTAAAAATAATACTGAGAACACGAAAACATTTAATAAAATAATCATTTTTATAAAGCAAAATCTTGTTAAGAGACTCATTTTATAAATTTGAATTTTGTGAAGGGTCCCTTTTTATGGATTTGAATTTTGTGAAGGGTCCCTTTTTATGGATTTGGATTTTGTGAAGGGTCCCCTTTTATGAATTTGAATTTTGTGTAGGGTCCCCTTTTATGAATTTGAATTTTGTGAAGTATCCTTTTTACAATGTGGAATTTTGTGAAGGGTCACAAAAAAGACTCAAATTTTGCCTGTATCGACCCCTGGAAGGAATAAAAAATTTAAACAATTTTAGAGACAAAAATTGTAAATGGAAAATAGTGTTGAGGATGCATTTAAAGCATTTACAAATACACATTTACAAATTTTAATCATTTATATCATTAAACATAAAAAAATTTCAAACTTAGATTAATTATTTTAATCATTCATCTTATATTAACCTTCTTCGCATACTGTTTCACTAAATACATCAATTACATTTATATAGGTCACCGCTAAAGTGCAGAAATCAGTTGATCTGCAGATTAACTAGGTAGTCTGCACATTAACTAGAGTGATCCGTTAAAGTGCGGAAAATTGTTTCATTTCTCAAATTACCTAGGTAATCTGGGAATTACCTAGATAATCTGCACATTACCGACTAGAGACCCGTTAATTTGCACATTACGCACTAGGCACTAGCTAAAGTGAATATAGGATCTTTAGTAGAACAACAGCAACGTTTCTGTCCGCTTAAATTAAATTTTGTAAATTTTTTGTTATCTAAAGAATCAAGTTAATGCAATCGAACAATTAACACATTAGTTGATAGAATCAATTATCAATCAATTGAAAAACTACAATATAAAGAAGCAAACAGTTTAAAATATTATTGCAATTAAGAAAATTGAGATAATATTATTTATTTATCTTTTGATATCTAACGAATCACGTTAACACAACGAAGCAAACAACAAATTAGTTGATAGAATCAATCATCAATCAATTGAAAAACTATATTACAAAGAATTCAACTGTTTAACATATTATTAGAATTAAGGAAATAGATTTGCGAAAAATATAATAAAATTCTTCTTACTTGTTAGTGCAATCTAAAGCTAAGCTTGGTGGCACTTTGAAATTGCATAGCAATTGCTTTTTGCAATAAGCACACCTATTCGCGGTACATTTAGATGTACAATCACATTTTTTGAAACCCTGGTTGGTACCAAGGGATTATTTTATTGCTGTTTGACGTAAAGATATTTTTACAGCAGAGACATTTTCTCTCGTTACAATTCTGTCTTTGCGAACACTGAATTCAGATCTTGCATACAATTGTTTAAAATACCCGTTTTAGTACAAAGTTTGTAAAACTCATTCTGTATTTTACTAAGAGGTTCGTGTTTGCTTACATACTTGGAGCTAAATTTTCTGCTTTTAAAAAAATAACAACGGAAATTCACGCGATAAAAGTCAGAAATATAATTTGAAAACAGAATTAATTATGCTACGCACAGACAGCTGGCGCAAGAGCAAGAGAAATAAAAGCATAAGCAATCGGCGGCGACCAGATACTAGCGAAACCAAAAGTCGAGGAAGGGGGGAAAGGAGTAGGGAAAAGAAATAAGAGGAGCGAAACTATAATAAAATATAATACTGTTTTATAATATTGGAGGGAATGGGGAAAGCAGAGAGGAAAGGAAATGAGACAAACAAACTTTTGAACTTTAACGATACAGAAACCGCTAATGTGCAGATTACCTAGTTAAAATGCGGAAAACTCTTGATTTCGCACTTTAACGGATCATTTTAGTTAATCTGCAGATTAGCTAGGTAATCTGCACTTTAACGGTAAAGTATATATAAAGTTTACATGTATGCAAATTATCATATATGTATATCAAACAACAACAAAAAAAAATAATCCTTTATCTTTTTATTTTTTTTTCTTTCTTTCTCTTTTCTTTCCTTCTCTTTTCCTTCCTTTTCCTTCTTTTTTTTTTTTTTTTTTTTTTTTGAATAATTTATTATATATGTATATGCATATATGTACAAACATGAAATTTGAATAAGTTGTTCGTTAAAATTATTTAATGTTAATTTTATTAATCATATTATACAAATTTATAAATTTATATTTTTCTGAAAAGTTATGAAAGAAAAGAAGAAAGGAATACAAGTAGAAAAATCCGGAGACTTTTGTATCTTTGCCTAGCTGCAAATACCGTTTTTCATTTAATTTTCTATTCTAAAATTGTTTAAAAATTCTATTTCTTCAAAATCATACATTCGCGAACACTTAAATAAACTTCAGTTAAAAAAAAATACCACCTATATTAAAGTTGCATAATATTGGATTTATTATTAAATAACTAACGTGTCAATCAAATTTCATATTCCTGTGTTTATTTATTTGTTTGTTTTGCGAACACAAATAAACAAGTTGTTCTTTAACTTTTGAAAAACAGTACTTTACTTGAGTATTTAGACTCGAAGAAAAAAAAAATATAATTGAATATTATTTAGACTTAAATATTAGACCTTCCTTTAAATATTTAGACATGAATATTGTTATTATTTAAAATAGTTAGATTTGAAATAACTGTTTCTAATTTATAATGCATGGTTACAAAGTTTTATTTTTCTTACGAGGAGCATATTTGTAATTTAAATTCTCAAACCATTTATATTATTCGACGTATTAAAATAAAATAATCTGATCTGTCACTCACACGACTTTCTATTACACTGAAATTTAATACTATAAATACAGGATGGAAATTAAGAGGTAACATAACGAATACTGTTATGTAAACCTATGTTAATGAAATTCAAATTAAGATTCGGAAGAAATTTATATGACAATTAGTTCTGTGTGTGTGTTTGGGGGGTGATACAGCTCCCACAACCCCCCGTTTCATTTCTGCACATATATTTATTTTATATATAATTTAAATCTGTTATTAAAATTAAAAGTTCACTTAAAATTTTTCAGACAACTTTCACACGCACAGTATTCTTTGAAATTTATTAGTCTTGATCAAACTTTTCCAGCAACAAACTTATATTAACTTCAAAATACCACTTTCGGATTTCCTGAAATTATTCGTTTTTAAGTTACTCTAAGAGACACAGACGAAGATCAAACTTTAAAAAACTTGTTTTTGGTAATCAGGAAGCCTCAAAATGTGTAAATACACACAAAAAAAAAAAAAAGTTATGAATATTTAGCTTAAAAACATACATTATTTATCATATGTCTATGAGGAATTCATTTCCATTCCTGAGCAGTTTTCCTGGACATGGTAAAATATCATAGTAAAGGACTTCCACTAACAATAAAAAATAATCTGGTGTGTCACTCACACGACTTTCTCTTACCCAGAAATTTAATACTATAAATACAGGTTGCAGATTAAAAGGTAAGATAACGAGTACTGTTGTGTAAACCTGTGTTAAACAATTCATATTAGGCTTCTGAAGAGTTTTATATGATAATTAGTTCTGTGAGAGGGGGGACTACCGCCCCCCTTTCACCCCCGTTTCATTAATGCACCTACATTTATATAGAATTTAATTCGGCTATTAAAAAATAATTCTGTTTTTAAAAAATAATTTATTAAAATTATTATTTAAAAAAATTATCATTTCTGGTAATGCAGACGATTTCCATATTCGAGAAGTAGTATAACACTAAATATCGAAAAAAAGTCCATTTTATTCTCAATATTAAAAAAAAAAAAATCTGTTTTTTGTCGTTAAAAGTAAAAAAAAAAATCGATAACTTTGTTTTAAATTATCGCATATCGATGGTTCAACCATTCGTTTTAAAGTTATTGGCGAGCTCTTTTGAAAGATACCCATCATGAAAATTTACTCCACTCGAGGGAGGACTTCCTCCCTAGGGGGAAAGGCGAGGCTCCTACATACACAAATTTTTTTTTCCCAGTTGACTACCTCTATTACAAAAAATATATATTCGTTTCATTTGGTTTAGTGCAGTCTATAGACGTTAAACTCTACTTACCTGCAATTTCCCCCGTAGACGTAATGTATTAGAATTTTCTTGATTGTCCCTGTACACGAACCATTTGCTTGATCTTAACGAAAAGCTTACTGTAGCATAGCATCCCTATATGATACACATTTAGAATACCAAGTTTGAACTTTCTGCCATAATTTGTTTTTGAGATATGCTGATAACAGACAGACACACAGACATACACACAGACCATTTTCTAAAAACATGCTTTTCGTATTCAGGGGACCTCAAAACGTGTAAATATAACAAAATCTCGCGTTCGAAAATTTGACTCAAAAACAATACTTTCTCTACCTTATGGATAACAGAAAGTAAGAATGTTGTCGCTTAAATATTTGCAACCCTGTATATCTTTTGAAGAATATGTATAAACCACATGGTGCACCTAAATATAATCCTATAGTAATATTATACGGCAATACCTGAAATGCCTTCCATCAATTTTCAGCTATTGTTGCACTATACCCTAGTTTTTTTCTGTAGCCCTGCAAATGAACAGTGAATGATTTCTCTGCCATATTCTACATGAGGCATATTTTTACGCATTAAAAAAATATATATTCATTTCATTTGGTTTAGCGCAGTCTATAGCTATTAAGCTCTACTTACCTGCAATTTCCCCCATAGACGTAATGTATTTGAGTATTCTTGGGTGTCCCTGTACACATGCCATTTGCTTCATCTCAACGAAAAGCTTAGTGTAGCATCCCTATATGATGCACATTTAGAATGCCAAGTTTGGATTCTCTGGTGCTATTTGTTCTTGACATATGCTGATGTGATAACAGACAGACACACAGACACAGACCAACCGCTAAAAATACGATTTTGGTATTCAGGGAGCCTCAAAACGTGTAAATATAACAAAAACTCATTTTCGAAAATTTGACCCAAAAGCAATACTTTCTCTACCTTATGGGTAAGAGAATGTAATAATTTACCAGAAAATGTGAGGGTAAGCTTATGATCAGTCAGATTCATTGAGGAATTGTGAGTAAAAAGAAACATTTCGTTTAAATTATATTTCTTACAGTCTAAATGAAAATTATTTAACCAGGAGTAAAAATGCCTAATTAGGACAAATTAAAGTCTTGGGGAAAGAAAAAAATAGGGGACTCCTCAAAAATACAACATTATTTTTTAAGCAAATTTTAGAGCCGATCTCAATAAAACATGTAATAACTTTATTCTACTGTAGCTTCTCGTTATATTGTGTTTGACAGTCTGACAGTAAGAAAATAAAAATAAATATAAACAATAGAATGAACTCTATTAACGCTAAAGAGGATTATAAGATTTTAATTGAATATATATATATATATTACGATTTAATAAATGGGGAACCGAAAATCCTTGACATATTTTATACATGAATATGAAATCAAGAAATGAAAAAAAAAGATAATGGGGTTTCTACTACAATGTTTCTTAGGATGAAAAGTAGAATTGTAGAATATTTCTTTTCTCTATAAACTAAAATGAATTCACAGAGTTTCAAAATGAGAAAAAATTAATTCAACAAGCAATTAAAAATGTATTAAAAAAATGCTATTAATAAAGTTACATTTTATGGAAGCTTATTTCCTTATTTTTTTTTGTACTTAAACGATTGAATTTCGTTCTTTTCCTCTCTCTTTTCTTTTCTTTCTTCATTTTCTTTTCTTTCTTCATTTATTTTACTATCGATAATTGCATTTCGTCCTGAAAACTTGAAAGTGAATCATATTTTTTCGATCTGTTAATACATGTCTAGTGAGCATGTTATTGTAATTTTATAACAAAAAAGCGCTAAAATATAATACTATTGCCTAATTATGAATATATATATATACATATTTATTTTAAGTAAATTCAGACAGAGAACATTTAACATAAATAATTACCTAGCTAGAATTATTTAAAATATAGAAAAATTATTTCAGAATAGGGACTGTCCTCAAATTTCAAGGACATATAGTCATATACACCCCTTCTCATATTTATAAGGACACTTTATATTTTGAAATAACTAATGTAAAAATAATTGTGAACAAGATTATACTAAGTGCACTTAATATATCTAGTATTCTAAAAGCCAAAATTGCTATATTTTAATATAAAACAAAATTAATAAAAAATAATGCAAAATGTGTTTTTTTTCTTCACGTTTTTAGACGTTCATAATTATAGGGACAATCCAGATTATTTCGTTTAAGCGGATTAAATTACAGTTGACATGCGAATTTGTTAACTACTGGGCTAGATTAATTCATATATAAGCCTTCAGTTTTTCTTGGACGGACATTACTGATAATTCCTCGAAAAAAAGAACGTTCAAGTAGTGAAGTATGATAAATGTGTTTTTTAAGTGGAAGGATAATTTCAATCCGCCGAATTTCTAATGAAATTCGAAGGTCTAAAATTGCTGAAAGAAATGGGATCAAACGTTGAACTGCTGGTTTGATGGGAGAGAGATCTGATGCAAAATCAGAGTTGTTATACAGAGATCGAAGACTCATAATTTATCTTACTGTTTTACTCAAAATGACTGCTGCTGAATTTGCTCGTAATTTTTAACGAAAGGTTAGGATCTACATTTATGCATGTTTAAAATAATTAATAATATGTTAAAATGAATAAAAACCCTGTAATAATCAATCAGCATTTAATAGGGGAAAGAAAGTCTGTGTTAAAGTTGAATAAAGACAATATTAAATGGTAAGATGTTGCATTTTCGGATGAAAAACATTTTATTCTTGATTAACCAAATGGTTTTAATAGTTACTGGCACGATCTGAAGGTAGCGAAAGAAAGAGCAGATTTTTTAAAGGCAGATATTAATCGGGCATTTTAAAGGCGGATCTATGGTGCTCTTGGGAGCTGCTTCTACTGAAGGCAGAATGAATTTAGTAATTTTTTCTATTATTATGAACATCAAGAGAATATCCGCAAATTTTAAACGTGGAATTATCAGGTTTTTGTTAGATTTTTTTTTTTTTGAGGGGGGGGGGGGATAGTATTTTTTTCAATAAGACTTACATTTGTACTCTACTTTTAGAGCAATAGAAAATAGCTTGAAAAAAGAAACTTCTGTATTATTGCCTTTCCCATGGCCTAAAAGTTGAAAAAACCTTAACTTATGATATTAGAAAAGTGCATGCAAGCGGAAAGCAATTTTAAATAGTTTAAATGTATTAAGAATATCACATATGCTATACGAAATGGTATTGAAACTGAATATTAATATATATATATATATATATATATATATAAATAATAGATAACGTAATAAAATTTAATCTTAAAATTTAGCAATTAATAGAACTAAAACAATAACAGCACACTAAAATATAGAACTGAATTTAACATAGAGGAAAGAATGACACAAAATGTTGCGATATAGATAAGGAACCAATGAGTTACCATATTAACTTAAAATACTTACGCCGACCTGATGGATAATAAAAAAGGACCATTAAACTTGTGAAAGTGAAAAAAGATAATAAACCACATAATCAATTGGATATAAATGCTTAAAATTAGAAATATACTTATCAAGGGGCGCATACTTCATAAAGCAGAGAAAGCTGCAATGATTTCGTAAAACGATATTGCTAATCATAGCAATTTATATCATCTCACGCCCCGATCAATGCAGCAAAAAGACCAAAAAGAATGAGAAAAAAGTGAAAAATTAAATTAAAACAAAGGATAAATAAATATTAATTAAAATCTTAAAGGAAACCAAATTAATAACATGAAATAAGCAGAGTAACCACATGGAAAACAGTTAACACAAACTGGAAAAATGGTTGATGCCAAAACCTAAATTGAAGTTAAAATAATAGCTCGACAGATATCGATTAATCGAAAATTCTTCAGAACAATTACATTAAAGATAAAATACACAGAGTAAATATTAAATGATAATGTTAAAATTAATACTAGTAGAGTTAAATTAAATCGTACCAAAAATATTAATAATTAAATCGTTTAAGATAAGGACTGAAGAATGAAGGTTAAAGACTACTAAGAACAAGCGCCATCTTTCGGTTAGCTATAATAACATTAAGTCAGTTATATAAGATGTATTGACTGAAAGATTAAGATAATTTAGAAGTATTAACAGCAAGATTAAGATAATTTTTAAGATTTTTATTTAAGAGAATTTTTATTTAAGATGTATTGACTGAAAGATTAAGATAATTTTTAAGATTTTTATTTTGAAGTCAAATTATTAAGAGTTAAGTTTTAAGAAGACATAATTACAAGCAATAATGCCAAAGAGCACATATATATATATATATACCAGAGAGAATGTCTGACTGTTTCACCCTAAAAAGAGTCCCCATAAAATATTAATTTAAAGAATAACTGAAAAAAAAATTACTAAAATTCTAGCTGTCTTTATAATTGTGAACACCTGAAAAATCATCTTTTTACCATATTTAAAGTTTTTTAAGATAGAAAAACGATAAAACTTTTTAAATATAGTCTATTAATGAAATTCAAATTAATTAAAAATATATTTGTTTAAATAATAGTGTTCAGTGTTTAGGTAATATATAAAAACGGGTGTCCTTATAATTATGAGAAGGAGTGTATTAGACATGCTTTTACCATAAGTCTAATGTAGTACCTTGTGTATTATTCCAGTAAAACAATATTTTAACTTTTAAATTCGAATAGTTTGAGGGAAAAGTTTTGAAATCATGTAAGAGTGTGTACAATAAAGTGATATTTAAAAAATAATTAATTTTTAATTTTTATCAGAGAGAAATAATGCACTATCTGAACATGAGTGAAAAAGCGCACATTATTATATATTTATATCTGTATACGTTCAGTATCAATAATTTTAGTAGTTTATTCATTTAAAAAATTAATAAACGTAAATCAATTTAATCAGCAAAAATTAATCTTACCCATAAATAAATGCATAAAATAAAATAAAATACTAAACAGTCAAAAAAGTGGACATTTTTCATTATTTTAAGAAGGAAAAAAGTATCTGGTGTTGCACTCACACGACTTTATCTTACCCTGAAATTCATTACCATAAAGGCAGATTGGACATTAAAGTATAAGATAACGAATACTGTTATATAAGCCTTCGTTAAAAAAAAAAAAAAAATGGCTTCGAAAAAGCTTCATTTGACAAAAAAATTCTGAATGAGAGGGACTATCGTCCCTCTCAACCCCCCGTTTTAATATTGTATTTACATTTAAAGAGAATTCAAAAGCAGTTATTACATTTAAATGTTCATTTAAAATTATTTAGACAACTTTCACCCGCACAATTTCTTGAAACTTATGAAATTTCATAAAGTTTTTCAAGTAGCAACCTTATTTAACTTCAAAATATAACATTTGAATTGCCTGGAATTATTTGTTTTTAAGTTATTCTGATAAAAGACATAGTCAAAGATTAGATGTTAAAAACATGACTTCAATTTTCGGGGAACCTCAAAACGTATTAATGTACAATAAAGCTAATTATTTAGCTTTAAAAATCTTTTAGTTACGACATGGTTATAATAAATTAATTTTAATTTCTAAACTGTATTCCTAAACATGGTAAACTATTATAGTAAAGCACTTCCACTAATTACATTCAATAAAAAAGAATTTCCCTGAGCACCTTCTAAAAATTATGTACAGACCAATTTTGTGCACTTAAATATAATCCTTTGTTAATAACATATAGAATGATACATATAGCCTGAAATGCACTTCCATGAATTTCCAAGAATTATCCCACTATATTGGAGATCTCTTGTGTAGCCCTGGAAACGAGCGGTGGAGGATTTTCATACCATATTCTACATGAAACATGCGTTTATGCCTATAAAAATATATGTTCGTTTCATTTGTTTTAATGTAGCCTATAGACTCTACTTACTTGAAATTACCCCCATAGACGTAATACATTTCAACTCTCTTGAATGTCCCTGTACACAAATCATTTGCTTGATCTCAACAAAAAGTTTAGTGTAGTATATCTATAAGATACAGATTTAGAATACAGAGTGTGGACTTCCTGTTGCTATTTGTTTCTGAGGTATGTTGATAACAGACACACAGACAGACACACACACAGAGAGAGACACAGACCAACCGCTAAAAACCTGTTTTTCGGATTCAGGGGACCTCGAAACGTGTAAATATAACAAAAACTCAATTTCGAAAATTTGACCCAAAAACAATACTTTCTTTGCCATAAACATAGGTAAAAGAAAGTAAAAATTAAAGTGCACAAAATTTAAATAAATTTAATTAGAAGATTAGATCTCTCGTCCTAGATTATTCTGAGTAAAAGGGAATGATAATTTGCCTTTTTAATTATAAATTATATTCGGAATGATTGAGTAAATGATGTTTAAAACAATTTCCTTATAAAGTGTACATAAAGTTATTTATGTTATGTTGTGTTATAAAGTTATTTATTATTATTTTGTATTTTTAGTCTAAACAGTTGCATAATACAATTTGGTGCTTGCTAACTTGATGTTACTACTACTAACAGCTAATGCGTCAAAAAATAAATAAATAAATAAATAAATAAATAAATAAATAAATAAAAATAAATAAATAAATAAATAAAATAAAATAAAAATCCCAAAACATAAGACCTTTTTGTTATTTTCCAACATACTGCGTAAGGAAAGTATAGTAATCATGATTTACGGTCTCAGAAAGTTGCAAATTTATAATCGGGACTGTCATGACATCTAGTTATACATCTCTAAATTTAGTCGTGACACGAATTCCCTTTTCAAAATATTTACAATTTTACACGATTTTTCGTGATGTACGTACGAGGATGTACGTATGAATGTGATGGAACACGTTACAGCGTGTAAATGCTTTGTTCGAATGAGCTGAAAGTTAGTACGTATGTTATAGGTCACCATAGCACGATCCGTATAGATTTTGGTGAATCCAGCACTTATATATATATATATATATATATATATATATATACATATATATTACAGGAACACAACAAAAAATTCTTTATCATTATAGCCTATGGACTCAAATTACTTAAAGTGTGATAACCTCTAAATGTTTTATTCAAATAAATGGAAAATTTATATACATGTTATAGGTTACTGTCACACGAACTGCGAAGATTTTGGTGGACCTAACACTTATAGGCTTTTTTATTTAAAAAAAGAAAAAGCAGAGGCAAAACAATTTTTCGAGTGAAGTCGAGTGATGTCACTCCAGATTTTTAATTTGCGTTGAGGGATTTGTACTGCCTTTGTCTTCACAAAATTAAAAATTTCTTGAAAGTTATTAATTTCTTTATCAAATTTAGAGACTGCGACTATAGTATTTTTACCATGTTTTTATTAACTTCGATTCTTGTTTGATTGTTTGTCCGGTACAAATCTTGCAATCGATTTTTAACTAACTTCCCCAATAGCTAGTCATTTGAAACTTTCAGAATAGCTCAGAACCCGATCACAACACATTACTTCGAAGCTTTATTTTCGAATTTTTGATTAATTTTCTTTTAATTAATTAAAATATGAAAATAATAACTTCCTAATAGCTTTAAAAATGGCCACTAAAATGTTAGCTATAATTTAACTGTTGTCGAAAAAAAATTATGAGTTCATTTTCTTTCGACAAAAAATAAATACATTTAATTAAACATGAACGTTAAAATATTGTAAAAAGTTAAATTATGCATCTCACAAAAATCGACGTCATTCTCACTTTAAAAATTTTATACGCATTCATTAAGTGCTAATGTAGTTCTTATATAGCTAATGATTCAACAGAAAATTAAAAAACATGGTACAGAAAAAAAAGAATTATATTATAATTATTTAGCGTTGCCTTGAACTTTATCCTAACTAGAGATGATTGTTGTCTTGTCATACATTTTAAAATAATATTTTACTTGTAACTAACAGATTGATAGAGGTTTATCCGGCCTTGTCAGTAACATAGGCCCATTACTTTACATTAGATAGAAAATGATTTTATTAATTTTGAATAAAACATCGTTTTCTCTTCTTTCTTTCTTTTTTTTCTTTTTTTTTTTTTTTTTTTAATTTCAATAAAGATAAATTATAACTTCATTCCATGTTGTTTGAAAGGGACTAGTAATGGAAAATTGCTTTTAATTAACTGATTTCATGTCACAAATTCTGTAAAATGTACACCGAATCCTGAATGTATCAGGATGAATATAGGAGGCAAAATAAATTCCACATAAGTTATTTTTAATTTTATCGATTTCATTTTTAACAGGTTGAAAATAACAAAAATATGCCCTCCCCCCCCCCTTTTTTTTTTTTTTTTTTTTTTGTTGTTGTATAATTATCTAACTATTTCTTTTTGTTATTTATTAATTATAAAATATTTTACATTTAAATTTTTACGATATTTACCAATGATGTGTCACACATACGCAAAAGGAGAAAAAATGGTATTTCTGATATTATAAAATCGATAAATAACGATCCATTTTAATAACTAAAAATGTCAATTTTTTATCACGTTGTAGGTTTGACAAGCCTTGTGGATTCATATTGGCTGATTGTAAAAACAAATATGGTCATTTTTCCAATAAAAGACTCGATTTATTTGTAATTCAAACATACTTTGTTTTCTCTATGAAATTGCAACTCCCCAATTAAATTTAAAGCGCCATAACCCACCAAGTTAAATACCCTGTTAAATTATCGTTTTAATATGAGACTCATTATATCAATCACCTGAAGGTGTTTCATAAAAGAAAAATAAAGCAATAAAAAGGAATTTGAAATATCTAAATGTAGGATTAATTTTCAAAGATTTTGCGTTATGAATATCAAACACAACGAAGCTTTGGTAATATATATATATATAATAATTATTACTTTCAGTAAAAAAAAAAATGCTGTAACAGTTATTGTTCATAATAAAAGAGTTTTTTATTTATTTATTTATTTATTTTTTATATTTAATATAAGCAGAAAGTTCTATGCATACGCTAGGTTTAGACTTGTTTTATACGTATGTGAAGTTCCTTCATATCGCAATTCGGTTCAAATCATTAGTTGAAGCAGAAAATGAAGACACTCTTCTCATACCGTTTAATTATAAGAATGACAAGTTGCAATCAAATAACTGAAGCTAAAAAATAACCCTTAAAGATGCCATAAGAAACAGATATCATTCCTTTTGAACCAATTACGTTCCCACATTATACAACGCATAACTGATGAGTTATCGCCTTATAATGAGCCTTATTATATCGATCAGAGAGAGAGGCATTTCACAAAAGATAAATGGAGATACAGAAATGAATTCAAATCCCTAAAAGCAATCAGAACTCTACAATCATCTCTTTTTAAGATGACCGACTCAGTATTTAAGCGGCATTTAGAGAAATAAGTGCCAATTACCCCGGCAGCTATATTTGACTATAATTGCCAAATGAAGCCTATTCAGTGCTATGAAACATATTAATAGAAAAAAAAATAATAATAACATGAAGAGACAGTAGCTCTATAAAGCAGAAATGGCATCGTAGCTTATTAAATGGAAATATATATATTTAGTCATAAATATATACAAATGATTTTGCCTTATATATTTTGTTAAATGAGATTTTTCTGTAATCGTTCTAAAAGTGCCACTTTAGTAATTTCTCTCTAATAAATTACAAAAAAATGAGGCTGGCAAAGATACAGCGGCTTTGTCAAGTACAGACGGCATTACTATTTAATAATGGGATATATATGAATTTGGTAATGAATACATAAAAATGAAGATTTTCTATGCATATCTTTTGTAATTTGAAATTTCTCTAGTCATTCTAAGTGGACTCTTTAATAGCTTTCTTCTTAATGGAAGTTCTTTCAGGAAATAGTGTAATGTTAAATACTTAGAGTACGTATTTTTTTTTCTTCTTATATTAATAATAATTTTTTTCTTGGGGTATAAGTATGAGGAAGTGAGAAGCATTGTAATTTTTTTTTTTTTTTTTTATCCTTTGTGTTTCAAATAGCGATTATGTAAACTAGTGGCGCGAAAATATTGGCGCGTGGCAAAAAGGCAAACGTACAGTTAAAACTCAAAACGGAAAAGGCCGGTAATGAGGAGGGGTGAGGGGGTGGAGGGTGGGGGCGGAGAGACAAAGAAAAGCTAGTAAAAGAATCATATCGTAGCAAAGAAAGAATGAATTGAGAAAGAAGATAATTAATTAAAAAATGAAAATAGATGATTGGAAAAATACACAAAAGAGGCAAAAAAGAGAAAAAGAATTCAAAAGAAGTAAATTAAAAAAGAATGAAAGAAAAGATCGTTTTTTATTCCATACAAAAGATATAATCAGCTTATATAAAGTACTAATTCTATGATTTAACAAAAATCATGCGGTACGTATTGATTATTAACACTTTCCAACTGTACGTACTTGATATATCGTATAACTTTCAATGTTCTTTGCCTACGTTATAACACAATGGATAGACAGGAGCACTGAAAGGTATACAGATAGACTAACTGAATTCATAATCATAATCTTAAACATTGTTGGAAAGTGTTAAAAATGCTTAACGCAAAAGAAAATGCGGCCCTTAAATTTTAATTGCAACCCATAATGTATCTGGATATTTTAGTGTTACCCTATAAAACTGAAGTTTAACCATATCATACTCTTTAAAAAACAGTATTTTAGCATATTAACATTAAATGTCAATTTCTTTATGATTTCTTAGTAGAAAGTTATCTAAATATGAATTCTATAAATGTCTCCCATAAAAAGCAATGCAATGGCATTTTTTTTGGATGTTCTGTACAAAAAGAGGCTGCACAGGACATATTAATGCCATTTTAAATAGAGATATACTCTCTAGTGAACTTGAATAACATATATCATTTTTTTTTTAATCTGAACATATTTACGGACGCTCGGGTTAGGTAGACGGACAAATAGACAAATGGATAGTCGGACAGAGAGATCACAGATACACAAACTACATATTACGCTTAATGTAAACGAAAATGCAATTCCACACTGTAAAAAAAAATTTCGTCATTTTACAACAAAAGTTGCTGGCACCGCGGCTGCCAGCACAGTTGCTGTAAAATTCACAAGTTGCTGTCTTTTATGGTGCTGTAAAATTAACTGCACTTTGCTGTAAAATTCACAAATTGCTGTCTTATTTGGTGCTGTAAAATTAACTGCACTTTGCTGTAAAATTCACAAGTTGCTGTCTTTTATGGTGCTGTAAAATTAACTGCACTTTGCTGTAAAATTCACAAATTGCTGTCTTATTTGGTGCTGTAAAATTAACTGCACTTTGCTGTAAAATTCACAAATTGCTGTCTTTTTTGGTGCTGTAAAATTAACTGCACTTTGCTGTAAAATTCACAAGTTGCTGTCTTTTATGGTGCTGTAAAATTAACTACACTTTGCTGTAAAATTCACAAGTTGCTGTTTTTAACGGTGCTGTGTAATTTACTGCAATTTGCTGTATATTTTACAATATGCTGCTTTTAACAGTGATGTGAAATTTACTGCACTTTTCTGTTAATTTTAAAAGTTGGTGTTTTTAATAGTGATGTGAAATTTACTGCACTTTGCTGTAAACTTCATAAGATGCTGTTATTAATAGTATATTTTATTTAAAAGTTTGTATTTGCATTTAATATTTATAATTTTCGTTTGTTCAATAAAATATGTATTCAGGCAACAATTCTCATGGTTTTTGATAGACTGTTTTTACAGATTTGAAATCTTTAAATAGCGTTTTCTCAGTTTGCATTTTTTCATGAATTTACGATCTTCAAAATCTAAGACTTCCAAAGATATTTAAGAATATACTAAATGTGTATGGATGTTTAATAGAACTTAAAAGAATTGGGGATCGATTTTGCAGTATCTTTAAAAGAAAAATTAAGAAAAATCACCTTTTTTTCCCCTTTCTTCCCAAATTTTACCAAGCACTTTTTAACTTTTTTTTTTTTAAACTAATGAATAAATTTCAAAACCCATACGTATTTTTTTTTAAATCGTATCCCTTAAACATGCAAAAAAGTTGCCCGTTCTTTCCTAAATATCTCTAAAAGTTTTAGTTGTTTGAAGATCATTAATTCATGAAAAAATGCAGACTGAGAAAACATAATTTATAGATTTCAATGCTGAAAAAAAAAAAAAAAAAAAAAAAAAAAGTATTAAAACCCACAAGAATTCATACCGGAATATATATTTTAATAGACAAACCTTATAGTCCAGTTTATAAATATTAAGTGGAAATATAGGCTATTATATGAAACTTACTTCAATAATAATTACAGAACTTTGGATAATCACCATAAAATGCAATAAACACGCAACAATTTTTCGGGTCGAAAGTACTCACGATCCTTTGTCAGGCGAACAAAGTAGGCACGAGTGCTGCATTCAATAAAGCCGTCAAGGGTGCCATGTCATCTTAATTCAGTTGCTGCTTCAGATTCTGAGCATTTGCTGAGCTACAAACTCTCATTTTTTATAATTCTGTAAAATTCGCTACATTTTGTTGCAAATTTTACAGGATGGTGTTCTTATCAGCGCCATAAATTTCACAACACTGTTGTAAAAACGTACAGATGAAAAGATCGGTTTATTTCTTTTTCATCTTTCTCCCCCCCCCCCCCCCCTCTCTCTTTTTCTTTTTTGTCTTTAAAGCCATGTTAAGCCTGAAATAAAGCTTCAGAAAAAGTATAACTGGAGACATGGACTAATAATTTAAACTATTTTTGGAATGTAGTATTTTCTACTTTTCCTTACTCAATAGAGAGTTAAACCTGTTGATTTTGTATTATGGCTTAAAGATTAAAAAAACATTTTAGCTTGGTTCGACAAATTTGAGGTACTCTGATTAAAATATCTTCAAAATTTAATACCATTTTGAAAAATAAATTTTTTATAGTATTTATTTTCTTATTGTATTTGTAACTTAATTTTTTGTTTGACAAAAAAAAAAAAAAAAAAAAAAAAAAAAAAAAGAAAGAAAAAAAAATTAAATAAAAATAAAAATTAAATTAAATAAATAAATAAAAAATAATAAATAAAATAAAATAAAATAAAGTAATAATAATAACTATTATTATTATTACTTGAACGTGCTTTTTTTTTTTTATGCTTTTCATAAGCTTTCCGAAAAGGTATTTTTCTATTCAGAAAATACTTTTAGTATTATAAAGTCTCACTTTCTGAGCTACATGCTTATAATTTGTTAACAAAATTATATTAAAGTCTGTTTATGATTTTTCTGTTGTAAATATATATCCAGCTGCAGCTATCCAAATATCAGAAATCAGTTTTTTAGATGTATACTATTATGCAAGAATTTTTTACATTAAGAATTTTTTAAATTTTTTACATTCTTGCCAGACAAGTAAATTAGACGATCCAAAATGCCAGGTGATGTGGTTCAAATATTAAAAATTTTAGACAAATTAATGCGAAAAATACGTTAACATTTTAAAAACTAAGTTTTACTTCATGTTTATTGATGCAGATTTAAATTCTGAATCAATTATAATAAATTTTTGATACTGCTTCCGATTTTTGGTTCAACTTTTTGCATAGTTGCTGTATCCTTTCTATAATTAATTGTTCAATGGTATATATATATATATATATATATATACATACATATATATATATATATATATATATATATATATATATATATATATATATATATACCATTGAACAATTAATTTAATTTAATTTTTTTCCATTTAAAAAAATAAAATAAAATATTAAATGCAGTTTGTTTCTATTTTTGTAACAGCAGTTATCTTTGATTGAATATTACAGATATTACTTTATAAAAATAGTGTTATTGAAAAAAGTGATTGCGCCGATCCCTGTCTTATATTTAATTGCAGAGATCACAAAATATTTTTTATTTTTATTTATTTATTCTTTTTATTACGAAGTCATAAAAAAAATAAAGTATTTTCGCGCAGATGACCTAACAATACACCCTCAGTACATCTTTGTGTATCTCTAGGGAATGTGTTCTTTATTTCTCAAGATATCTCAAGGGTGTCCTGGGGAGAACACCAGGGGAACTGCAGTGTAGGTATCAAAATTATAAAGGTAAGAATAGGGAAATGATGTTTGGTTCTCTATGAAAACATGATTCTGCTAGGAGCAATTCACGTTTTGTTTTTCCAATGTGAGTATTAGATATGTTAGGTCTACCGGAAAGTTTTATTCTTTTTAATTAAAATACGGACATCGGAAAGTTATCTTGGATAATATTTAAGTAATTCTTGTGTAACTCTCAAGATGATAATTGTTAAATAAAAATTTCATTTTATTAATTCAAAAGAACAGAACTTTCCGGTAGAACTAATATTTTAATGACAAATTTTCTAGATGACACATTTGTTATTCCTAATCACAAAATTGATACCAATTATTCCGAATTTAGATAATTGTCGTTACACTGACAGAAATTCTATCTATTTAATTATTCCTTGTTTATTACCCTTTGATCTTTTTTTTCCAATTTCTAGAAAATTCTACCCGGTGTTGCCAGATTGGGGACTTTTTTTTATTCAACTATCACCAATAATTTTGAGAAATGATATTTTATATAAATAATAGATTATTTATCTTCGAAGTGATTAGGCAACTGTTACAATTAAAATTTAGTGGTGGAAACTGAATAAAAAAAAGTTCCCAAACTTCTAACACTGATTTTACCTCACAAAATTAAGTAAAGTTACCATTTTTATTCTTTCTATAATATAGCATTTAAACTTTATTATTCCCAATCTAAAATACAATTAAGTATTACTGTAATTACGAATGTCATGTTTTTTACAGTGTCACACTTGGTCACCTAAAAAATTTATCTGTTTGAGTAAGTGAATAGTTAAATGTTATTCTTTTGGAATGCCACAATGCTACTAATTTACTCTATTTTTATTATTATTTAAGAACATAGCAATGATTTTCACTTTTTCACTCCTGAGCATAGCAGGATGGGTAAACTTAGAATCAGATATATGTTCTATCAAGGATTCAAATAATATAACTCTGGGGAAAGAAAAAAAAAAAAAAAAAAAAAAAAGAAAGAAAGAAAGAAAGCTTTTAAAGTAAATTATATGTATATCTGATACTTCTCGGTGTTAGTACCGAGATAGCACAGAGTTCAAATGGTCCTAAAATGTCTTTAGTTTTCTCTATCAATTTTGTATGGCACTTTTTTTTAATAAAAATGTCTTTAATAACAAATTTACTGCTTAAAAAATACTGGCTGAAGAATCTTACAAAATCCAGAGTACTTAGGAATCTTGTAGCAAAATTTAATGAATTATTTAAAACAAATTAAATAATTAGATGCACAAGCTTTTAGAAAAATTTCAAACACTAAATTTTAGTAAGGTTTTCCTTATTTAAACGCTTAAACATCCAGAATTCATGTCAGAAATAAAGAGAAATTTCTTATCGCAAATTTATTTGTTGACATTTTTCAAAGGCTTGTACACACCTGCTTGTTCTGAGGTAATCTTTCATCACAGTGACTAACAGCTTGATAGTTGGTCATGCAAAGATATAGTGTGCAGCAATGGCTAGTAATTGGATAATACAACACGGGGAAAACTGTGAAAATTAAATCAACTAATGAAGTCTTGTAAAAAACTTTTCTTTTTTTTTCTCCCCAAGAGAGAATAATTAGAAAAACCACTGTGAGTGATCAAATTATCAGATTTATTTATTTATTAATTTTTTTTTTTTTTTGACATTTTTTTT